>JAFFSR010000009.1:0-660251 GCA_017163975.1 Anastatus disparis
AAATTAGCAAGAACAATAAATTTTCATGTAAAGAGCTAGTTTGTCAATTGTACGTTATGTTATTACATTGTTGCAGGCACGAAGCCAGAGATATAGTGAGGCATGCGGTAGGCGCAGGCGAACAAGATGCTGTGCTTTTTACAGGTCAGGGCACAGCCGGTGCTCTACGTACCCTTCTAAGACATCTAGATATTTCGCAGCCTACTATTGTCTTTGTTGGACCATTTGAACATCATGCTAATCTTAGGCCCTGGCGAGAATGTGGAGTTAAGGTGAGGATTATTTTTTTTTTTTTTAATTTTCATTGCTAATACGCAAATAGATCTTTTAATAAACAAATGCTTTTTTGAGAAAATTTTTAATAATTATTTTCAATTATATTATTATTATTAAATTAATATTATTTTTCAAATTAAAATGCAATTTTATATTAATCTTTATTATGGTTTTTTTCGAATTTTTTCAAGATATACATTTCTTTTAACATACGTAGGATATCCTTATTATATTCAGATTGGAAGGGTTAATTGAATCTATTCAGAACTCTGTAACAGAGAATAAAATAGTTTATGATTTTTCTTAAATAATTTTAATAAAGGATCTTTATAATCCATTACTGCATTGTAATTTTATTAACATTTTATTATTAAAAAAAATAACTATACAATTTTAGATTCAATAATATCCTTCCTATTTTATGAATAACATAGCATTTTTTAGTTAAGGGGATGTAAAATATCGACATTAGTTTCCGAAACTGCTATGTCGATAACTATGTTTAAATTATATACCTTATTACATCACTTTAATTTAAATTATTAATAGAACAATTTAAAATCATAAGGTTTGGTTGATAAAACAGAAGCTTATTATCATCAAATTATAAACGCAATTGCTATTTTTTTCCATGAAAAACCATGTTAATTTTTTAATTTTTTTAATGTTTTCTCTTTAATTTAATCAATGACCTCATATTTTTATAATATTTTCGAAAGGCTTGCAAATGATACTTTTTTAAACATTTTTTTATTAAACTTTCCATATCTTTTTATAAAAAGTCGTCGAAGCTATCTTAAAATAAGATCAAAACTGGAATGTCTGGATTTAGCAGAAGAGTTATAATTACAAAAGTAATACAGCTGCGAGTAAAAATAAATAAACAAAACAGTCATAAATAGATATTTAAATTTAAAACTTTATTTTATATTACAATAAAATAATTCTTTTATAGAAATATTATTTGCACAATAAGGAAATGAGTTATCGCTATTATGATTGAACGCCGGTATGAATCATCACGTGCAACTCGTAAATCTGATGAAATATATTCGTATTTTTTTTAGCAGCACATATAAATTTATTTGAAAAGTTTATACGCGTGCCGTTTTTTATTTATTTTTATGATACCAAGTGGAGAAAATATAAGAGAACACGTAAAATGTGTATTTCTAGCACGGCGCCAAGTTGTGCTTAAATAAATTTTACATTAATCTAACTATATTTATAACAAAATCATTGAATACATAACTTTATTATACCTTATTCATTGTTTCTCTTTCGTGCGTATATTGACTTTAAAACGAGTCATCTACCCTCATATTTTTCATTATTATTCAGATAAATGTTTAAATTACAAAATTTTTAATAAGATTATACTTTAGCATCAGATTATTTAATGTACGCAATCTGTAATTTGTAGGTAACAATATTTTTTATAAATTGAAAAACTTATTTAACAGCATTTTTAAATTTTAATTAGTTTTTGAAATAAAAATTTTTAACTCTCTTTTTATGTATTTTAAAATTCAATAAAATTCAATTCCAAAGTAAATATTGGCGCCGGTATTATAGCTCATAACGTAAAATATTTGCAATATCATTGAATAAACGCAGATTTTAATTGAAATTTTAAAAATGAATTTCTATTTCTTGCCAACAGTTAGTACGAATAGACGAGACTCGCGAAGGCTTCCTGGACTTAAATGATCTCGAACGTAAACTCGTAAAGGAACGTACTGAAAATCCGTCTATGAGGATGGTTGGTTATTTCAGCGCGGCAAGCTGTATAACCGGAGTATTAGCCGATGATGTTGCCACAACGCTTTTACTGAGGCAACATGGAGCTCTTAGCATTTGGGATTATACATCTGCTGGTTAGTATAATAATATTATCATTTACCCTGATAGAAAATTAACTAGAAATTAGCTAATTTTTAACAAGTTCTTAGCTAGTTTCTAGTTAAATTTTTATCAAAGAATTTATTTTTATTTAACAAAATTTGAATTTATTTTTTATTTTCTTTTCATTTTGTAGCACCGTACGTTAAAATGGAAATGAATCCAAATTTACCGGGAGTTGGCGAAACCACAGTACACAAGGATGCGATAATCTTTGCTGGTCACAAATTTATCGGTGGCGCCCAATCACCTGGTGTTTTAGTTGCTAAACGTTCGCTACTTACTCGTGATTTCAGTCCAGAGGATATGCGAGATTCTCATCGTTATCTGTATGATCCTGAACTTCGAGATGAAAGTGGCACCGGTGGTGTCATCGAGGCTATACGTTGTGGATTAGCTGTACAATTAAAAGAAAATTTAACACCTCAAGCGATTGCCTCAAGACAGGACAAAATTTCTAAGTATGTATACCTAACTCTCTAATAATGGATAAAAATAAAAGTTTATTTCTCTTTAATAATACACGTTACTTTTGATTCATCTAATACATGAAAATTGTAAAAATTAAATAACACTTCAAATATTAAATAGACGTTATGTACTTTATATATTTAGAAATTGTATTAGGATCTTCAGAAAAATACTCAAACTGTATATCTATTTTCCAGACAAGTGTTATCTCACGTGCGAACGATACCCGAATTGATATTACTTGGATGTAGTTCACAAAGTGTCAAACGTTTGCCAACCTTTTCATTTATGGTACGCCATCCCCGTGGCACTTTTCTCCATCATAATTTTGTCTGTGCCGTACTGAATGATGTATTTGGTGTACAAGCACGAGGTGGTTGCGCTTGCGCCGGTCGATATGCACATGACTTGATGGGTATAGATGATAAGCTTGCTAAAGAATATGAGGCTCTTTTACTTCAAAGGTATGCATACGATTAGGATTCGAGCTTACTAATCAGTGTGAGCTTTCATTGCTTTGAATTAGTTGTATTCATTGAAATTTATAGTTCCAGTTGTGTACGACTATATTCAAACTTATATAAAAATATCTTTATATATTTGAACATTATAAATCTTCAATGATTTTTCAATAAAAGTCTGACTATAACAAACGTAATTAATAAAATTATAATAAGCATTTATTAAAAGAAATAATTTAAGAATATCCTCCGTATCACTCGAAACTTTATAATCATTTAGAAATTTATATTATATTATTTTATTAAAATTTCTTTAAAAAATATGAAAAAATTGACTGTTTTTATTGTAAATTAATTTAAATTTTTTATTTTATCATTGAATCTAAATCTAACCAAAATATAACGAATTTACAGCGGTCAAAATGGTGGCGGTCGCGATGAAACCAATGCGGAAACACTTAGACCAGGTTTTGCACGCCTAAGTTTTCCATATTTCATGCCAGATTCCGAGGTCGCTTTTGTTCTTGAAGCTTTGAAAATGGTAGCAACCGAAGGTTGGAAACTCCTACCCCAATACGTTTTGAATCCAGAGACTGGTGAATGGCGTCATCACACAAACAGTGTTTTTAAGGATCGACGATGGCTTGGTTCAATTCGTTATACCGATGGACGTATGAGTGCTTCTGAAAGAAGAGTTTCTGGACCTGGAGTTTTTCCACAAAGTCATGGTGACTGTTTACAAACAGCAAGAAATATATTTAACAGGGCGAGGAAGATGGCTCAGAGGTATCCAATGCAAATTGACAGGAGTGTATTCTTTGATGAAAGTAGTGAGAAGCTCAGATGGTTTATGTTGCCGCATGAAGCACAGGATTTGTTACTTGGACATTCGCAAAATGTTAAACACGATGTACCCTTTGATCCGATGTCATATAAAATAGCTTTGCTGGAATCTTCATGGTTAGATCACGTTTGAAACATTAATATTTGAGTTATGAAATCTGTCTCAATTTGCGTTATCAAAATTAAGGAATTACTTTCACTTTGTAAATGTAACTATTGTATTTAAGTTCAAGATTCAACATTAATATTTTCTCTGAGATGAGACAGTTTTTATAATTTAAATTTTATAATATATATCTTTTTTCTATGCACTTCTTTTTTCATTATGTAATACTTTATATACCACAAAGCACTTTTTTAGAATACTGTATATTATCATCATATTATTTTATAATTTTTTTTCACATCTGTAAAATTCATCCTATCATCTGCTCCTCTCTTTAGTTTCGGCATTCGTAGGCTCAACAGCGATGTACCGCGTTCTGGTATGGCTCCAGTATCACCAAATTCTCCACGCCATCGAAGTTTACCAGCTCTTACCTGTCCCACCGACCTTCGCAAAAACAGGACTTGTAAAACTGCTGGCGATATCGACGATGGATATTATTCATCGTCCTCTTCGGCACCTTTTGGACAAAAATCACCAGCTACGTGTCCAGGTTCACCAATGCCCAATATCAAATTTGCTGTTGGAGAGGCTGTTACTACTGCTGCCGTTGGTATATTAGGTAAGAAATTTTTTTCTTTGTTTTGAATCAATTTACCAAATATTTTCTAAATTACGTGGCATGTCACAATAATTGGTTTTACTTTTTTTTAGAGTTTTAAAAATGTTTAGAAACAAAAATATTACAAAAATTAGAATTTATTATAAAAGATTTATTAAATCAAATCATTTTATCTAACAAAAATTGAGAAATATATTGAATCTAAGATAATTAAGAATGTTTAAAATGAAGTATAATTTAGCGCATGATGTCAATTTAAAATTATTTCTTTGTTTTATTGTATGCAAATAATTTTCTTTGGTCCGCCTTATCAATTAATATATTTTAATACCTGATTAGACCATTTAAAATACATTTTTATTCATTAACTCTTAGCGTCATTTTGAAGTATTATTTTATGTATTTCAAATATTTACAATATTTACTAAACTTAAAGGTTCGAGTCCAGTGGTTGCCCGTCTTATTAACAGCGAACACACTGGCTGTCCAAAAAGTCCCAATTCAACAAACTCTGACGCTCCACAATATGTTAGAGCACGTTGTAATTCATTGGGCAGTTCATCGAGTTGCCGTGTGCGTAGTAGCTCTGGAAATGGAACTAGTTCACCTGTACCTATACCTTTAAGTCCACAGACGTTAGCAAGTTTGGGTATAGCCACAGCTAATACACAAAATAGACATCGACATTGCAGTTGCAGTAGCCAAACGGAATTAAACGGTTCGTTCGCGGATTCAGATGCAAATAGTCCTGGTAGATCAGCTTCGTCACTTGGTCATGTACCTACTAATTCACCTGGTTAGTTTTAGTTTAGCTCCTGATCACAAAACCTCAACATTTACATGTAGTTTTTATTACTGCTTCATAAATTTTTTGTTGCAAAGCACTCATTAAATTGACAAATAAAAATTAAAAAATTTCTGTTCTAAGCTTTTTATTGCATTTTCAAACATTTATAAATAAAATAAATTTGATAATAACTTTTTAATTTTACAAAAAAAATGGTTTTAAAAGAATCTATGTGACATTTTTTGTTCAAAAGGAGGCTCCTGCTCGTCTTCCTTTGATTCGGTAATGAATGCAAATCGACTTGGCCGATCATCGCCAGTTTTATGCTGTGCTATGAGTCATAGTTCCGATGATGATTTACGCGCTTACCTCAAAGAAGTAACAAAAGAACTAGCCACAGAAATCAAATCCGAAATACGTGAGGTAATATCCAAAGTCGATGATGCATTATCCGAAAGCACTATTACCGACTCCAGTCATATTCATGCTCGAACGCAGGAAAAGCAACAACATCATGACTCTTTTTCGGCGAGTGATATTGCTGAGTATCTTATGGAATTTTCAAAAGAAATGGCAAGTGAGGTCAAGTCGGAGATTAGGTGTATGGTCAGTTCGGTCGATGGA
Organism: Anastatus disparis; assembly: GCA_017163975.1. Classification (NCBI taxonomy): domain Eukaryota; kingdom Metazoa; phylum Arthropoda; class Insecta; order Hymenoptera; family Eupelmidae; genus Anastatus; species Anastatus disparis. The sequence goes on from JAFFSR010000009.1 coordinate 6,093, forward strand.
CTTCATAGGTGAGCTGATATTTTTTAATCAGTCAGGTATATCATTCGTTTTTTTTTCATTTTTGTTTTGCTTTTTTCATTTTTTTCATTTTTTTCATTTATTTATTATTTTATAATAATATTTTATTTTTTAAAATTTTTTTTATTGAATAATTATTTTGATTTACTTTATTTGTAAAAAATTAATTGTTGGTTTTATTATACATCTTTTAATTTATAAAATTCTACTGTTAAAGTCATTAAAATTATTGAATTTAATTTTTTTTTATATTTTTTTGTTTATTTTTTTACTTTTTATTTTAAGATGTAGATATCAAATGTAATTGTTTGGACGGGATTGGTGTTAAGGAGAGATCATTTAACGGGAGAAATATGAATATTCATCTTCATTTTCAGTGCTTGATGACAATAAGCTACCCACGATGAAGTTTGACTACGACGAACTTTGAAATTGGTGATTACTTCTTCGACTACAATTTAAAATTTGTCAAAGAAATTTCAAAGAATGAAAAATTTATTCTAAAAAATATAATATTATTTAAAAAGTAATGAATTTTCCAAGTGTTTGAATCAAACTTATCTATTGAAATTTCTTTGACAAAAGTAAAACTTTATCGTGTGGTGTTCCCTAATCTGAAATTACTTTGCAGTAAAATTGTGATGCACTACTGTTTGTTGAGTGTTATTAAAATAAAAAAAAAACAACTTTGAAATGAAACACATTACTCATGTTTTTCTTCATATACACTTTGCACATTCAAAAATGATATAATTTTTGTTAGTATAATAACATAAATTTGAATTTTTCAGATATTCTCCCGATGATAAATCTTCCTCCGGATGCGCTTCGCCCTCGGAGCGCCGGCGCATGACCTTACCCAGTCAGACATCCTCTCGTTCACGAACACCAGTCCTTCCGGGCAAGATAAGCGAATTATCGCAGCACGATAGCAAAATGTCATCTGAATGTTCATCCGATGAGACTGTTATTTATGTTGTTAAATCAACTCCGACCTCAGATTCACCTCGTAACATTGTTAGCAAAAGTAACAGTAACAATACAGACGACGATGACGAAGGTGATCATAGCGAACCTGAAAAGGCTCTACCTAAAATTTATTCAGCGATAAATTCGGTTAGTTCACAAGATAGTGGTATTAATTTATCGTTCCATGAAAGTGATCGTTCTGTGGATAGCTCAGCAGCTGAACTTGGACGAAGTAGTAGCGCTGAATCGAATTCCAATGGTTGCTGCTTACGTAGACCAAGATTTGGCAATGGCAACGGAAACACACTGATGCTTTGCAAACAGAATCGTACCAATGATGATTTATCCGAAGATGATGAGATATTCTTTACAGCGACTCAGCAACAAGTGCATAATGAAAGTTCAGGTGATAATAGTGGCGAAGAGCAGCAATCAGTCAATCAATGGCATTGCCCGCCGAAAAATATTTGGAAACCAACTGTCGAAGCCATGCAAGAGTTTGAAATGATTAAAGATAATGATAGAGTGCTTTTGTGTTTGGCACCTAAAGGCAATAGTTCTTTAGCACTTCTTCACACGCTTCATCAGTATAGATTTTACGCGAGATCGAAAGGAATCGATTTTGAAATTGGTATTGCAAGCATTGCTCTTGATAATCAAGATCCGCTAGCTTTAATGTCTTACTTGAAAACTCTAAATATACCTTATTATTATGAGGCACTCGACAAGAATAGTAAAATGGAAGAGGATGTTGTAGATACGAGTACGGATCAGACAAAACTTGGTGGACCCTGCACGAGTTTTTGTGAAAAAGCAACACGAGCCAAGCTTTATGCCTTAGCAAAGAAAAACAATTATAACGTTTTAGCCTTGGGACAAAATTTGGATGATCTTACCGAGGGATTTTTAAGCTCAGTTTTTAACAATGGAAAATTAAGGACAATGAAAGCACATTATTTTATTAGAGAACAAGCATTGAGGGTCATCAGGCCGTTTGTTTACGTTAGAGATAAGGCATTAAGACAATTTACTGAAAGCAAAAAACTTCCAGTTTTTAAAGATGTACCTGTAATTACTGAGGATCAGGTTAGTATTAAAGCCAATTCTTGATTACCATAATTAAAATATTAAATTCCGCTGATTTCTGATAGTTTTAAAACAACATTGTTTACAAAAAAATTTTAAATCTTTTTATTTAATTATAATGTAATACATCTATATAACTTTTAAATTTTTTCTATAATTCTTCAGAATAAACTAAAACAATAATGAAATGCATGTGAAAAGTTAAAAATCTAAACTTGTTTAATAATTTTTAGAAAAAGAATGAGGAACAAGTGGGTCAACAAGAAATATCTTATCCAAGACTATATTGGGCACTTCGTTCAGCCTTAAGGCCTTTAATTTCTGCTCAAAGTCTCAGTATGGACAACGAGCCACCTCAAAAACGCCAACAACACAGACGACCACGTACCAATTCATTTAGTGCGGTACAACATACATTATCAACTTCTACAACATCCTTTACATCCATCAGTTCATCATCGTCGTCATCACAACAACAGCAACAGCGGCAGCAACAGCAGCATACGGAGGATAGTGAAGAAACCGATGAAGAACCAGTTTTGTGAAAGTCGATCGAGGTCGATTGGACCTCGAAGCGTCGCAGCCTCTTTGCCTCGAGGCGGCTTGTTGCTCGCCACTAATTGAAGTTGCGATACATTCCTTATAATAATTATATTCGATCGGTTATAATTTCCAAAAAGTAATGCTTGAAAATCGACTTTTTTTAAATGCCAAAACACGAGAATCTCTTCCAAATCGCGTGTGGAATAAATTAACTTACCGTAAAAAGACATAAAGCTTGTGTTTCCTAAATCGTAGCTGAAAATCGAGGAAATAATGGCAAAGAGAACATTTGTTTAAATAATTTTGTTTAATAAGGCGAACGCCTTCTGTGATCGGAGGGACGATGTGAGTTTAAATATGTTAATGCGAAAAATATTGTTGGAAAATGTAAGCAGGTTCGTTATGAATTTTTCATTCATATTAATTTTTAAGATGCATATAATGATTTAGAAATGAAAATAACGGCTGACGAAAAAAAAAAATTTTAAATGTGCCACCGTGTGATATTTTTTTCATTGTAAATTTTTCATTCACCATTTCTTTTATATTTTTCTATGATAAACGTAATCACGATTTCGACCGGGATGGGATTTAAAAAGGGTAATTAGAAATGCACTTTTTTATATCGTAAATAATAGAATTTAACATTAAAAATAAATTTTTTTTAACGTTTTCTCGTTGATAATTTTTTAAACAAATTTTTATTTAATTATTACAAAACGTTACGTGCGTTTGTCCATTGGTTTGTGATGTTGATACTTTGTGATGAATTCACAAAGTCTGAGAAAACGATAACACTGCCTGACTTGTGTGGCGTGTGCGAGTTTTCATAAATTGCTTTTTTTATATGATATTCATTGATAATACTGTTCTTATTAAAAATTAGCTTCGTCGTTTTTTAATAAAAAAAGGTGCAAAATAAAATCATCACATGAGGCACCATAAAAAGGATGTTTTATTCGAAAATAAATCGAAATAATAACGTCAGCATTTTTTGATAGAGGCAAAATGTTATTTGATATTAAAGGTTTGTGATAAAAGTGTAAGAAAAAAAAAACAAAGAAACTCTGGTCTGAATTCCTTTTACAGTAAAATTGGCAGCAATAAAACTGTCTAAAGAGAGGCCTTTGCGTTAAAAAAAGATTTTTTTTGAAAAAATGGATTATAAAGCCTCTACTTAGAAAAAGGGCTGTCTTTTTTATAATAGTTTTATGTACGATCGTGTTAGAAATTTTTAATAAGCATGTGCTTTAGCAAGAATCTTGTGATTGTTAAAAGCGATGAAAAGATGGTTCATAAATTAAACGGGAAATTTTGAAATATAAAAAAAAAAAATTGTTTGTCGACGCTTGATCAAGCGTTATATGCATAATCTTCAATCATTTTAAACATGATTAACTAGCAATGTCGTACGTTTTACTGCGGTCACTGTAAAACGACGACCTTCTGGTGTAATCGTTACTCTGCTTAAACGCATACATAAATACAAACATTGACTTTAACCGGAAATAGAACGGCTTGTCTCTGGTTTTTGTGTAAATAATAGCCCCTGATATAAAGGAACATAAAAATCCTTTGCAAAACGTCGGATGTCGACGAGTTTTCGGATGATAAAAAAAACAGTATTCATATAGCATTGATTACGATGCTATTGTAATGAAAACATATGAATGAAAAAATTAAAAAAAAAAAAACAAGTTTCGTCCGTTTTTCAACGGATCAATTTATTGTGCATGTAATTATTTGGGCTCTTTTGAGTCAATTAATTCATAGGCATGTAAATATATTTAATATATGGTGCTTTCAGCATTAAAAATATATATATAAATAAATTATACACTCCCGCATGCGTTGAATTTCTGTACTGTCGATCGTTATAACAATGTTTTTTACGTGCAAATATTACGTATGCTACGTTTCGATCGATAAGTTTATGCGCTTTTTTGCGAATATTGTTCGGTACTTCGACCCGTGTATATTTAGTGTTATTGTGTCATACATACAGATTTGTGTATATATGTACATGCATATGTATACACAGATATGTATGTATATTTTTGTATATATATAGAAAGCCTCGCGCAAATTAAGATCACCGAGCGGTTTATTATTTTATTTTCCTTGCGCTTGGATGATATAAATATTATAATCTTTATTTCTTCTGTTTCGTCTTTTTTTTTTTGGAATCGAGCGATTGCGAGATGATTAGCGCGTATGTGAATTCGTTGTGTGCGTGGATTAACGTGTGTAGTGACATTATAAGATTTTTAAAAAATGACATTTTCGTAATCATACATATACATATTTAAGACGTGTAATGTATTGTTACCTTAATATAATAGTGTTTCAAATGCCATAATTTTGATTCTTTGTTATTTTTCATAATGTATGTGTACGTATACATATATATGTGTATATGTATGTATGTATAAAACGATAAATTAAGCAAGAATATTTGTAATAGTTTATGGTTTTTCGCTGTTACGATAAAACTAATTGTGTCTTATTAAATGAATAATTCGATTTATTCAAGTATTGTGAAGGAAAATTTCGTGTGGAGCATGAAATAAAATGCTTTTCTGAATAAAGAATCGACAAAATTTATAAGAACTGGCAATAAGTGAACCAAGCATAATCCAAGAAAAATAATCTTGTCATTATTTAAGTAAAATAAAAAAGAAAAAGAAAAAAAAAAATAGAAAAGTAAAACATGTTGATAACGAATTTTCTTCCACGTACATTTTATTGTTATATAAGAAAAAGGATACATGATTATTCTGATATAAATTAGTAAAAGCGCATAGTAGTAATTTATAATTGTAAACGTTGTTCCACTTACCTGCTTTCCAAAAAAAAAATGGGCCACGCGACTTTTTACATTAAAATATATGTATAAAAAAAAAACAAAAAAGAAAAATATTTAATCAAACGTAGATGAGAAAAAAAAATGACGCGATGTATTTTTTGCGTGACTCGTTATGCCAGACGACGTTCGAACGAAGATATTAAATACGAGCAACAAACGTGAAACAAAAAAAAAAGACTAAGCCTTCGATGTAAAATTAAGGACGATTAGAAAGAAAATTTGTATATTATATATGTTAATTAATAATAAAAAAAAAAACAATTACGTAAGTTAATTAAAAAAAAAAATTAATTGTGATCATTGAAACGCTTTTTGATGCTCAAGTTTCGTTGGTTCGTCGGCGCATGGCGAGTCTAATTTGTGTAAAGATATATAAAAAAAAATAAAATTACTTACGAATTATTACGGATAGATCTTATATTTTCTGAGAGTTATGAGAGTAACTATATTGTTATTGTATAGATATGTAAGTTTATTTATCGCTAATAAAAACGAACTTAATAAAAATTTATTCTTTCTTCATTTAAATCCATCCAAAGTTTCCTTTATGCAGAACAGCGAAATTAACCCACTCACTATAAGCTAAACCATTTTTACCAATAATTGATTATAATTAATTTAAAGTTAATCATACAATTTTAAAAAATTGAAAAAATATATTTTTGCTGAAAAAAATTTTTTTCAATATCATTTGTAATCGTAAAAAACAAAGATATGATAAATTTTATAGTTCACTTTTCCTTAAAATTTTATAACAACTTTTTATTATAAATTTTAGTTTAAAATGCTTATAAAAAAAGTTTCAATAAATGTGTTAAATCTTGCAATTTTTGAAAAATAATTTAAATAAATTTTTAAGGAAAATGAAATAAAAATTGTAATAGTAGTGTAGGGAAAAAATAGAGAAAATATCATAAGAGCCATAAATTCTGCAGTTTTCCAATTTATTATTGATTTATTGAATTCTTAAAATAGATTATATATATGCATATGTGTGGAACAGAGCAGAAATAACTTGTCATAATTTTATTTTCTAATTTGTGACTAGAATCACACGGAGAAAAATACGATTATCAATATTGCGCTAGAGAAATGAAAACTAATCATAAATTACAGATTCATATAATCTTTGATAAATTAATGCTACAATTTTTATGTTATGCTTCATAAATATATAAATATAGTGACCAATGAATTTTTTATAAGAGTTGAATGTGATAATACTTTATAATTCACTATACAATTGCAAAAATTTATCATTAAATCTCTCGATATTACGATCGATTTTTGTGAACACACTTCATTTATCATTAGAAAGCATTTGTATAATGAAATAATTTAATTAAATACGCATAATGAATCGATTTTACATGAAAATACAGGCATACTTGGATAAATGTATATCTATCTAATGGTTTGAAATTCATATGCTTACAAATATTAATTAGAGATTTGCAAGTATTATAATAATAACTTAAAGTTCTACTTCAATTCTTGGCGCAATAGTAACTTTATTTACAAATAAATATTAAAAACTAGATTAAAAAAATCATAAAAAACAATACAACTTCTTTTATAATTTTTTACGCACTTTTTGTACATTCGAAAGTAAACTTGGTCAATATTCATTTAACAATAACTCAACAATAAATTTATAATTAACCATAATTTAAAATTAATTTATAAAACGAAAGATTTATTAAATAAAATTTCAAAAGCTGGATACTTGCGTATTTCCATTTTCAATTCGAAAAAGATTGAAGTATGAACAGCAGGATGAAAAATTGTTCGATGTAAGGTACAGTGGTTTACAAGATTTTTATTTTTTTTTTTTCGTGAACGTGCGTGTATATGAAAGTTAGAAAGTTAATTTTTATATTTATGTTGTAAAATCGAATAATTAATGTGATTCAATAATTATATATCGCTTAACTAACAACTTTTAATCTTAAATTGAACGATTTGATTGTTTTGTCGTTTTTTAAATTTTCAATACGTTTAAAAGCCCGAGAAGAATGAGATAATTTTAACGATACTATATTATAATATTTTTTTTTTTATTTATATTTATTTATATATAATTATTACGACGAACTCTCTCATAGAGAAAGTTCCATCGTGCATCAGCAAAAATTTTTTTTTTCATTTTGGGCCCGACCGTGATAATCGTGACTTTTCTTTTAAATTTAGACAATTATGATTTACTTTAATTTACTTTTAAATTCGTTAAGAAGAAAAGGTATTAATTTAGTGTAATTACTTTAATAACTAGACGCTTTACCGATTATCAGTAGCTTATTACATTTAAAAATTTTAATCTTTTGTTACATTACTTCATTAAAGAACAGAGGCATTGAAATTTCGGAAATCTTAATCTATCAGTTGTATGCTTATTTATTAATTAATTTAAATAATATATAAAAAAAATCATAAATAATTATTATTGTTTGAAACACTATGTAATGTTTAGCTAATGTTCCTTTCTAAGATAATAAATATAAATAAAATTACTTTAAATACAAAGTTCTTGGGATGAAATTAAATTGAAATTCGTAACATTGAAAAAGAGTAGCTTAAGAGTTGTTCACATGAAAATTTCAGTAATCTCTTATCTTTAACATAAAGTGCCACATTGATAAACTTTCTTTGGAATGTTTCTTTCGTACCTCTATACTTATAGCCGCAAGTAATAACAAGAGAAAAACCGCAATTATAAGTATTTGGTGTGATGTGCTTGCTCTTAAAAGTCGAAAGAATAAATTCGGAAAAAACAACAAATCCGTCCATATAATACTATATCTAAATAGAACTGTTTCAACATTTTTTTTTTTTTTTAGTGTGCTTACGATTATAGTCTACTTTTTTTATGATTCGTGGTGATTAGAGCGAGTAGTCGTTTTTTTTTACTCTATAGACAAAAATATTTTTTAAGTCTCTTAATAATTAACAGAGACATGATATCTCTGGTTTTGATTAATTTCTTAGTTTATCTTTGCATACAATCGCTTCAATAACTTAATTAAAAACACTAAAGTCACGCGAATTTTTTCATCTGAAGCGGGTGCCATGTTGACGCTTGTAAAGTTTGAAGAAAGCATCGCCATATCAATCGAACATAAAAAAAGAAGAAAAAAATTCAAAAGATAATTTATATCATCTGATATTATTCCAAATACTATGACACATCTTGGCATAAAGCTACGTTATAAGAATGTGTTATCTGCAAAGTCGCTAGTGCATATACACGCATTATGTTCTTCATGAGAATCACCGATGGATGTTGAAAACAACGTCGAGATTGAAATGATGTCCGTTTTTACGACGTTTTTTTTCCCCTATTTTATATTTTTTTTTTCAGGGCTCTAAATCTCGGCCGTGTTGGCACATTTTGTAAACGATCGAAATTCTTAATAGCCAGTCATAGCAGCTGTTGGCCAGAGTAAGCTGTAAAAATACCTGCGTAAATCTTCTTGTCATCTCGGGACACACGAGGGCGTTTATGCAACGATTTCCAATCGGGTTGTACGTTTTATTTTGTGGTTGGTCGATATCACTCTTTATATTGTGGTTCTATTGATTTAACTGCACTGTTGTTTTCTAGTAACAAACAAATTAAGATGATGTTGAGCTCTGGATTTTAGACTTTGGTGAGGTTGGCGATGAAGGTGATTTTGGTGGTGTCGGCGATTTCGGCGGTGTCTCCGACTTCAGTGGTATTGATGATTTTGATGATGTTGGTAATTCTTGTGCTGGGGGTGGCGATTTTGCTGATGTTGGTAATTTTTCTGCTGGTGGTGGCGATTTTGGCGATGTTGGTAATTCTTCTATTTGTGCTGCCGATTTCGATGATGTTGGTAATTCTTCTATTTGTTTTGATAATAATGGTAGTGCTGGTGATCTTAGTAGATTTGGGGATCCTGGTGGTGATAATGATTTTTGTGATGTTGACGCCTTTGGTGATAGTGGTGATAGTGGACATTGTGGCAATGTTGGTGACATTTGTGGCGGCTCCGATTGGACGTCCTCTTCTTCCTCTTCTTCCTCATCCTCATCATCGTCATCCTCAATTCCTGGCTCACCAAGTGCGTGGACGAATTCTTTAAAATAATAAGTATATATTAGGTTCAGTTTTTATTAATATCAGTTTAATATATTTTTAAATACATATTATGACAGAATATTAACTTATTTTTATTTTTATATCAATTGATTATAATATGAGAGATTATACTAATGATACTTAAAACTTTCGACATCGACTTCTGATTTGTTAATCAGAGCGTAACATTTTATCCTGTATAATTTTCAAAGAACTTTTAATTGATTTTAGAACTTTCAACATTCAAATTTTAAGAGTCTGCCATACACCCATATAGATACCCGTATTACCGTTTTTTTGTTTCCTTGTAAATAAATTTTCAAATTACTCTCAAATTCCGGATAAATTTTAGGAATTAACTAATATATTGAAAGCTTTTCAGATTTTTTTTAATAGTAAGAAATAAAATTTTAATTTGTATTTCTTTAATTTTTGAAAAAATACATGAAGCTTTCGACGGGTTTGTATATATCAAACTTTCTCCTAAAATTTCAAAGTAATCGAGAAAACTTGGAATAACAGAATAAGTATCTGGATCGGTATATGGCGCAACTTCTTAAATATTAAATTTATATTTATTAATAAAAAAATATATTTATTTAAAATTTTATTATGTTACACATATTAACAATAGAATTATATTTTATTAATGCAATCAACGCTTATATTTTTTGATCAGTTGCATAATTGTAATAATAAGACAATGAATAATATTAATATAACAAATAAAACTCAGACGATCTAAAAATATTATCAATATCTAAAATCAACTAGTCATTACATGTTTCTTCCCATAATAATTCATATAAAAAACCAACACGCGGTTTGACATTTAAGTTTCGATCGCTTTGGGAGCTTTGAACGTAGTTTTACATAGCGATTAGCCTCTGGCAAATCGCTTGGAATTCGAGGATCGCTGTCTCGTCGATCGCGATTGTGTCCCTTCTACTTTAAAGATTAGAACATCTTTATCGTATTCACGCAAAAGCCGTACAATATTTAAAAAAGTTTTTTTTTCAGGGATTATGTAGATTTGGAACTTTTTTTACAAAGATTATTGTCAATGCAAATGAATAATCTATTGTGTGTTTATCTAAGATTATATTAAAATAATTTAAATAATATAAAATATCGTTTAGTTAGGAACGTCTAAGAATTTTTTACTTAAGATCTCATAATCATCTTAATTTACATTAATTGTCCTTTTTTTAATTCAATGACAGAAGATAATTGACAAAGAATACAAATGCGTCCTTTCCGAATCGAAAAAAATATTATGAGCTTTTTAAATTCCATACAAACTCAATAAAAATTGCATCCAAGTTAATGGGAGCAACAAATTCAAATTTCCCGTAAAAGTTTTTTTCTTATGTACACAAAAAAAAATGATGATTAAAGAGGTTAATGATGCATAGGGTTAAAGAACGTCAAAGAAAATTTCTACATCACTTTGAAAACGGCCTTGCAAAGCTTAATCCGTACAGATGAAAAGATGTCCGTAAACTATAAAAACTGTATATTTTATCTCGGTTACTGAAAAAAAAATTTCCACACAATAACATACGAATTCATAAAAGCTTCATTAAATCTTTTTTATTTTTCGTGTCCAATTTTCTTTATTTTAAACATGTCTATTTAATTTTGAGTCATAAAATGACTTTCGCATAGAACTCAAACTTTGTCTCAACGTGTTACTATGAAAACTACAACGAATAAAAAAGTTAAACAATGATATCCCGCAGCCTATACCGTTTAGCTTTCAAGATAAATCCATAAATCCTAACATCTTTTTAAAGGACAAAAAGAGCTTTAATTAAAAGAAAAAAAATCAACTTTTTTTTTAAACGGTAGAAAAAATTGGAAAAAAGCTGTTAAAGTTCTATACAGGTAACTCTTATCTTAAAAACTTTGATCGAATTTTTTTCTCTCTCGACATTCTCATCGATTAGAAAGCTTGAAATTCCTTTTTTTTTTTAAATTAAAAGATCCTTTTCATGCCTTAAAAAGCTATATATGGATATCAAATACATTTCATCTTCTACGCGTTATCTATTTCTTTCAGTCAAGGAAAAAAAAACTTTCTCATCATTGAACGTTTCTTTTTTTTTTTTTCTTTCTCGAATCAAAAATTTTATGTACAGGCCATCAAGTAAGTCAAAACGAAATAGCCCCATACGCGCTATACACAAAGAGTAAAAAATTCATTTCTCTATGTAGTTTGCTGGTGTTATATCGAAAAACACGCTGTAGAATTCATTTCTTTCCAGATCAAAGCTCGAGCTTGTTATTGACAGTTTGCGACTTACGACACTGGTATAAGTCATAAGTATAAAGACGAAAATATACGATGGTGTGAACGATTTTTCTCTCTTACCATAGAAATCGATTCGTCCGTCGCCGTCTACATCCACTTCCTTGATCATGTCCTCGACTGCAATAAGAAAGTAGAAAGTAAATTAATAAATATTTATGTTTATATTTATAAATAAATCATTTATATAAATAAAACTTTATTTTTTTAATTTAAATTATTTAAAATATAACTCTCTCATAATAAATTTGTTTGATAAGATGAGATTTTTTTTAATAATGAGGTCAATTAAATATAAATTGTGTACAAAATTTTTAATTTAGTAATAAAAACTTGAAGTTCTTATTAATAAAAAATAAGATCCATCTGAGTTTCATAAATGATTACGAAAATAATTGACCATTAAAAATTCTTAACTCGTTCGTATTACTAGTGTATAACTTATTTTATACGAAATTATATTAATTTAATACGAGCGAAGAATATAAAATTAGAAAATCGCATGTATGAACATTGACGTATAGCAATATTGACTGACGTTGAATCTATGAAAAAAATCAGTTTCGCAACCCCTGCTGATTCCATTTTTAATTCTCATCACGAAACGTCTGTGCTAGCTTCAGTAAAAATAGAAGTAAAAAAATAATAAAATAAAAGGTTAACAAGTCTTCGTCTGGTTTCATTGACAATTATTTCGCACGAGAGTTTATCACGTCTTCATAGCCAAGAGGTATGATCTCTACGTACGGGCATTTTGTAGATAGATATAATAACTAACCAGTTCATCTTTTCGTTTGACGATTCTAGTGCAGACGAATAACCGATAACTTTTTTTTATAAAAAGGTGTAAAAGATGGTTTAATTAATGAAAATAAATATCAAAATAATGAATAATTTTCAAAATTTTCACTTATGCGTGATTTTCTTTCAAAGTACATTTCTGAATATTTGTATTTATTTAATTTAATGTCGCTGTATTTGAGTTATCATCACGATACTAATTAGCGACGGAGATCCTCAGTGTGTTTGTGAACAAAGCACTTGTAACGTACAGTGGTGCTTGTATCAATCGGTCGCTGAGAGCGGGATTCGAACTCCAGTCCTCGAGCTTATGAATCCATCGCTCTATCGGCTGAGCCACTGACAACCTCTATTTCTAAATATTTAAACAGAATTAAAGTATTCATAAAGTATTTTTTGAACAAACTTTATGGTAAATATATGCAAGTTTTAAAGATTTACAATCAGATGAGTACGTAGTTAAATCAATAAACGTGTTGCGATTTATTTCTCGTTTTTGTCTAAAATTCTCGAGACAGAGAGGGGAGAGATTCAAATCCTACAAAATTTTTTTTTTTTTTCAATTTAGTTATATATTTTTACCTAATACAATACTTAATACAAAACTTTTTATTTATCAGAACCGTGTTAAGAAAAGAATTATCTATAGTTTAATGATTAAAAAAAAGGAATTTTTATAAAGGAATTTTTCTAAAAGAATCCAATAAAAAAAGAATTTCAGTGGCAGTACAGTGGCTCACCCCGCAGCTGTTGGGTCGAGCATGAATTCCACTTTAACCCTAGTGATACAAGCAGCACGATATAATGCTTATGCTTTGTTGGCAAATACGATGAAAACCTTGATGACTAATTAGCGTCCTAATGATCACGTTTAATAAAAAAAGAAGTATACTTTGTGATTACTTTATGAATACTTTGAAAACCAAAATTAACAACTCTTTACTAATACTTTCATTTACAAAAGTATGTATAGAGAATTCCTCATCGATTTTTTTTTTTTAATACCGTGTATTCGTTAGAAATCCAACATCTCAAGAAAAAATCAGTAATCTTCTGATAAGTTTATTTTAAAATTTTCTTTATCTCGGCATACCTACACATATTGGCTGTTTAAGTTTCAATATGTGCAAGCTAACAAAGTCTTATTCGATGCAAGCTTCAAAGATTTGCAATTCAAAGGTACGACGGTGGTATATAGTAAAGAAAAGCTTACAAGCTAAAGGATTATCATTAAGGAGCATGGATAAGGACTGACTAAACTAGCCAACTTGGATTTTCCTTTCTCTTAACAAGGTTAAAAATTTCAACTTCTCGCCGGCCAAACAACTTTACGTGAACAAATTAAAGAGGATTAACGAATGCTCCAAGATTTTACTTACTTTCTTTATCTTGTATTACTTTTATTTTTTTTATTTCTTAAGTCTTTGCACGGAACGTACCTTCTTTTTTTCACGAGAATCCGTAGAAAATTTTACGCGACAGTTTTCAGGACAATCAAAGTTCAGAAGTCGAGTATGAGGAAAATAATCGATGAAGAAAGAGTATGGTAACAATGTTCCGGATGAATTTTATTAAGCTCTCAACTTAAGTACCAAAGTGCATGTTCACTTTAACGGCACCTCTTGAGAGTTACATTTATAACTTTTCTTTTTTTTGATTTCATGTAAGAATTCTAACAATTCAAAATGAATTTTCGAGCTTATTAGTCGGGCATTGGATTCTTTATGTATTTACTACTTTCTTAATATGAATGGAAATTAATTACTTAATACGAATAGAAATAATTAATAAGAAGATATTTTCTTTTTTTTAATTTTTAATATATTTTTATTACTATTATAAATCAAAGACTTCGACATTATTGAATGGATGGTTTAATTTAGATTATATTTAGTCAATATATAAAATTGATTATGATAATGTTATAGATATTATTTAATTACTTTATTTTCATAACGTTGTTAAAATTATGAAATAAAAGTTCAAAAGAAATATAATTTCCATATCGAAGTAAACCCATTAAAATAGATAATAAAAAAAGAAATTACTTTTATTCTTAGCATGCAATACATTTTGATAATAATGCGCTGCTCAAGTGTATGGAAAAATTTAATAAAAATCAAACAGATTCTTTATTGCCAATTTAATTGGTATTGTAATAAAATCTGCTGCAATTATTGAGCGCAAACATTTGCTCGATGCTATACATGATGTAAATGAAATTTAAATTTTCAAGAAAGCTTACAGTAATAGCTCTATTAACTTTACAGATATTAAAAAAGAACTAAAAAAAGAGCTTAACGTTTCAACGTGAAAAGCGTACTGTCTATACCTTATTTCGAAAAAATATTAGATAGAAAAAATTACTGATAAAAATGGATGGTTCGTTATATTAAAATTTTTTTAATCCCTTAAAAAATGATTTTTTTAGAAAATAATCTAAAAACAATTTTAAGATGGTTTTTATTCTTTTAAATTAATTTTTGCAAAAAAAAAATCTTTTTTCCAGTCTTCTCTATTTTTATCACATGTATAAAAGTCTAGAACTACATTTTAATTTTACAGATTGTGTATAGATTGTGAATAGTATATGTGCGTTCATTTCTATACACATATTATATCATAAGCCTTAAAAGCCAATATTTTTTAAATTTTATTTAACGTCGCTGTATTTCAGCTATCGTTGCGATGCTAATTAGCGACGGAGAGCGTTTTAGTGTGTTTATGAACAAAGCACATATAACGTACAGTGGTGCTTGTAACAATCGGCCGAGAGCGGGATTCGAACTCGAGACCTCGAGATTATGAATCCGTCACTCTATCGACTGAGCCACTGACAACCTCACAGCAGTAATATATTCTCTGACTCTTCTTATCCTATGATTTAAAAATTCTCCAATCAAAACAAACAAACCAACAGAATTATCCAGTAAGCTTACATAATTTTTAAATTTCAGAAAAAGTACAGTCAAATAATGTCACTGCCGACTGTACATTGTATTGTACATTGGTTTTGAAATGATTAAGATCATTGAATACTTACATTTAACTTATTATTTTTTATATTTAAATTTTAAGAAAAATAATATTAAATGTGCAATGAAAAAAATGAAGAAGAAGCAGCAGCTTTTAAATACATATAAAGACCAAGAGAAAAGTTTTGAACGATCGCAGGCGTATGTGTAAAGTAAGCTCGAGGCAATGTCATAGCAGTATCTTATACATATATATATAAGACATCGGGCATGCTCAGAATCCGTGCCTCGAAGCTGAGGAAATATTTAAGTCGACGACACTTACTTTTACGACGCGCTAAAATCCTTTGTACCGGCATAATTCATTTCGCTTTAAATCAGAGCATAACACCATCGTTTCCGTTTTTTTTTCTCTCTTCCTTTTCTTTTTTTTTTACGGACTTCAAGTTAAGCGCGTTACAGAAAGTTAACTTCGAGTATATATAAGTAATGTACATCTATATATATATATATATATATAAAACGTGTAAAGTATTTTCTTTATGAGCTGGGCATTGTATGTATAAGGGAAAGTTTGCTTGGGTATAGGTCGATGTAAAAAGGATTAAAGGATTGGAAACTTACTTTCCTCCTCGGAGAGATCTTCGCCCAGGCACTGAAGTACAGCTCGAAGATCGGATGCGGTTATGAAGCCACGATTACGTTTGTCGAACACCTGCAACATTATTGCATAAGATTAATCATCTAGTAATGCACTTTGGAGAATTGAGGATTAAATTTTCTTAGGCATTATTTATTGCTTTTACATTGTTAAGCCTGATCAAACATTGACTTTTAATTAAGGGGATGTAAAGTAACGATAGTACGATTTTTCAAATTTTCTATTCTTATAATTCGAAAGTTTTAAAAATATCTCCAGATAATACCCTTTCGCTATAACTAATAAAAACTATGACATGGAGATATTTCAAAAAATTTTTGAATAAAGATAAAAAGTTTTAAAAATTGCTATGTCGGTTAATATTTATAAATCTTGTACCCTATTACATCACCTTAAACCGGGACGATAACATAAGCTGCGTTGTAAAGAATGTTTTTCTTTTGAACGAAAATTTTATATGAGCGGTGGTACATAAAAATCGATGAATATGTATAGGACAATATTTTTCACTATTCGTTTTCCTTTTCTTTAGATCACAATAGAATTTATCTTATTAATTCATATCTGCACTGTAGTATTTTTAAAAAAAGGGACTCAAAAATATAAAAAATGTGAATTAAAACAAATATTATTTTTTTCTGTAATTAATTAATTCACTTTTACTGGTACAAAGTTTCTCTTCAAAATAAAAAATTTTAATATACTTTGAAAATTCAAAAATTCTTTTGAGATGTAAAAATGTCATACACAAAAATTTAATTTTAAAAATTATTTATGATTGCATAAACAGAAAAACATAAAATAAACATTAACTCATTAAAAAAAATTTGATTTACACGTTATTTCGAGGATAAATTAAATTTCATAAATACACATACAATATAATCGATGAAATAAAGCACATTCATAAATATTTGCGAAACATTTATTCCATTATCATTAAATCTTTTTATTGAACTGAATTTCAATCAATATCGATATATTGAACTTTAATATCGAAATAAAATGTGTTTCATAACTCAATTATTTATGGAGTGTATAATTTTATTTACCGCGTCTACTATAAATTCTTTTTAAACGATTCTTTTCTTATCGCTCTTATTAAAAAGTTCATGCGAATATTTATAATGTTTAAGTTTCCAGAAGCGCATAAGAATAATTCTTGTTTCTTTTTTTTTTTCATCTCGGGGATTAATAAAAAAGTAAATTACAGAAAATATAAAACTTGTTAAAAGCATAGATTAAGAAACAAGAATGAAAATTTATTTGTTTCTTTACGTTTGTTCTTGCGTCTGTATGAAAGAAAAAAGGGCGAGTAAAAAAAAGAAGAAGAAGCGCAAACTCGTTCATCTTACTAAAACGATTAGAAGGAGGAATAGCAGTGAGATCCGACTCGCATAACAATTGCAGTAAGAGTGCTGATCGCTCGTAAGCTCGAGGAGCACCTATCTAACTTTTAGTTTGCACAATTTTACGTGGAACAAATGAAAACGATTTGCAACTATTCAGAACAAGAGCCTTTCTACAAATTAACGAAACAATAAAGGTTATCTTTTTTTCATTTAATACTATATATTTATCTTTTTGTATAGCAGTGACACGTGTATTTTTTATTTCAATTTTTTATATGATATATAATACGTTAGTTAAATTAAAGTTGACTGTTTTCGATCTCATGGGGATTTCAAAAGGTTTCGATCCATTAGCAACCGAGAAAACTTAATTGCAGAGATCAATCAGTTGAAAACCAAAACTAATTTCCCAAGTAATTTGATTAATTTTATTTATCTTTTTTTATGGTCTTGGTTAAGAAAAATAATAAAAGATTATATATATATATATAATAATCCATTTGAAAAATGTAATATATGAATCCATTGATATCGGTATAAAATATGTAAAATACATTACATATAACTGCAATTATAATTTTGAACCAACAATGCAGTATATATCCTCGTTTGGAATAATTAAACTCATATGAATTCTTGATATACCCGCATAATATGATGTAATATAACATTAAGGTTTAAATGGATTTCGAATGTGATATTGACTTATTTTATTACGAATAATGATTAGCATAAATCTTAATATGTTAATCTATTACGTTCTCTAATAACAGAAAATTAAATTTATTAAACATTAATGTACAAAATAAAAAAATATAATCTTTTTGATAAGCAATACCCTTAAGTATTAGATATCCGTTAATATATAAGCTCATGAAACGCAGGCGCGAATCCAATATGTGTATATAAAGAGAACGAAATTATGTACTCGAATTCTCTCTCGCACTTGCATACGCATACAGCAGAAAGGAATTCTCCGGCTGAGCTTGTGGTTATAAACGAGCTTGCGCTCTTGCGCGATTATTAACGTCAAAGCTCGCACAAATACAATTGACCTTTGAATGTGTGGAGATATATACAGAGAGAGAGAGAAAATTACGTTATACACTAGAGACTATAGACGCGTGTGAGAGAGAGAGTAAGAGAGAAAAGCTATGATGAGAGAATCAATTGGCCTTGGGAAATGGAAGCGGAATTGATGGCTAACAGTCGGTTGTCGTTTGATTTCCAATGAGAACGAATTGATCAGGCTGTACAGCGTATCCGTATAGTATCTTTCATTGGCCTTACATTGCCCTCTCTCTCTCTCTCTCTTTCTCTCAATTTCGCTTTCTATAGATGTATATACGTATCTCTCTGTACATTGAGCGTATGGCAATTTCATGGCTTCGTAAACGTCTTCCGGACATTTCGTATCAAGGGCTGTTAAAAGCCCTTCCTTATCTTCGCTAAACCTAGACTATATTCTCTATTCGAGTTAATTATGCGGCTACGAGTTTACGAGAAGTACGATGCCAATTAAACTTCTTATTTGTTTATTAAATCCGAGGATAATAAAATATCTTACAACTTCAGTTATCAGTTTAACAATTCATTCTTATATCCATTTTTTTCTGTTAAAAGGTAAATTTAGATTTACAGAAATTGCTTTTATTTCGTAAATGCACACGGTGAAACATTATGTATTTGATAAAGTAAAAACAAATATTTTTTGATTTTGAATAAATTTTTACGTTATTTCTTTTCCAATTTTGATACTTTTCTTGTGAATTTGAATCAATAATACTATGATTTCAAAAAATATTTATTCTTTATTTTTAAGGATTAGTCGAAAAAAAAATTAGTATATAAACAACTGCTTTTTGTATATAAAAGATACATAATATATATTATAAAAATCACAAAAAGGAATTTAGTTTATTTTATTGAAATTTTAAACAAAACATCGTTAATTAAATTCAAACTATTTTAATTCTCATTTTACAGATAAATATAATTTACCCCTCTTGCTTTAACTAATGATGTTGATTTTAATTTATTTAGAAAAATAAATAGCTTGTATTTGAAGGATCAATTCGTAAAGCGATGAAATCAATTAGATTTTAAAATTTTCAAAAGCATAGAAATTCCATTTAATTTTCAATGAAAATGTTCATTGCTTTATTATAATTAAATTAAATTTGAAAAGTTTATTTATAAACATGAAAATTCTTTGATATTTCAAAATAAATATAATCGGAATATTTTTTATATATTTTATTTTCATTATACATTGATAACATTATCTAAGTTTATTTATTTGTTAGTAAAAGTGCGTTGTCGATGCAACCATAGAAAAATGTAATTTAGGAAGCCTTTCTCAAAATATACAATAAGATTTTAATTAGTAAATCGTATCGTTATATATTATTTTAATTAATTAAGCATAAAATAAATATTTATTCAATCAATTGAAAAATACATTCAAAATATTATTCTTTATATTAAGCAAATTTAATAAATAAATATTGAAATATAATGAAAATTTTTAATTAAAAGTAAACCTTTAATTTCGTAATGCATTTCGAACTTGTTTTGTTTATTTTTAGATTTATATTTATCTAAACGAGAATGATACTTTATTTTATTAAAGAATAAAAGATGTAGAAATTTATTTAAAACCATGTTCTCAATTTATACTTTACATAACTTCTTGGATTTAGAAAAAGCAAATTTCTTTCGTTATAAACTAAAAGGAAAAAAGAGGATGTTGCATAAGGCGTATGCGAGTAGAAAGAGGAGAAATAAAAAAAAAGAAAAATAAAGGTATGTATATTAAAGTTGTAAATATAAGATACTATATAGTTGTAACCTGCATCTTACCGATTTTCGCCTCCTAAGACACCTTTTTGTCTTCTCTTATCACCCTTTTTTTACCACTCTCTTTTGCAAGGCCAACATTGGCTTTTAAAATTTCTAAATATTGTTTACTATTATTTATTGTTTTTGTTCCTCATTTTTTACTCACACTCAACCCTACATATTTCTTTTTTCATTCTACGCTTATCCTCATCTTACCTTTGTTTAATACTTTAAAATGAGATCATAAAGTCTTGTCTCATAATTACAACTGTATCTTTTAATTTTTTTATTTTTTTTTATTTATATAAAGTTCTATGACTTATCATAGGACCTTTAGGCAATACCAGCCCAAGCCATTGATAAAGTTTTTTTTCCAATTAATATAAGATTAAATATTAAGCAGTTTTACGTAAAAATGTTTTTCCGCATTCACCAGGTTCATCAATAAAATAAATTTTATTTTTATCTTTGATTAATTTTTTTAAATGTAAATTTTTAATCATTATTCAAGTGATTGAACATTTTTTTATATTGAAATTGTAATTAATTTTATATTTAAAATTTTCGTTTTTCTCCAATTGCATTTCATTTGGTTATTTAATTACATTCCATCAATTTAAAAATTTTAATATATAGGAGCATTTTTTCAAATATTTTTCTTTTAAGTTTATAGTAAATTTGATGTAATAGCAATATTAATATATGATAAGTATTTTAAAAAATATAGATAATATACGAAATTTGACATTTTAATGTATAATAATTATCTTTCCTAAATAATTATTTTCTTTTACAAAAAAATTATTGATCCATTATTTAATCTTCAAATTTTGTTTATTAGTTATTACACAAATTGGGAAGTTGGCGAGCGGAACGAATAGGGGGGGAAACCCCCTTTTTGTATATATAAACGTAGCAAGAAAAGAAAAGCAAAACTGTTGCCCCAAAGAGGAAATGGAAAGCTGAAAAATCGTATATCCGTTCAGTGATAAGTCATTTTTCCTTTAAGCAGAATGAGCCCAAATCAGTCGATATTGAAAAATCGATCGGCAAAAGATATCGCATTATACCAATTGCCCTTTACGACAACAACATTGATTGCTGCCAGTGATTTTATTTTTCTTTCTCTTTTTTACTTCTTTTACAACTCATCAGTTTAATTTCCTTTCAGAATATTAACAAAGGAAATTATAAGATTGAACAGATATGTTAATGTTATTTATTAATAAATTTTGCAGAATTTTTCTCATTTATCTGCATCAATAAAAACAATTTGTAAGAATACATACATATTTTATTGAAAATTTTGAATTTTATTGAAAAATTGTATTTCAATACGTATATATGTTTGTAGGTATCTTTAAATAAAATTTTTCAATAAAAATCAAACTTTTCAATATTACCATGTATCCATACAAATTGTTTGTATTGATACGGGTAAATAAGAGGAAATATTTTTTCATAATTTATTTTATAAAATTCATATTTATTTCAATTGTGTTGGCGCTACAATATTTATAGAATTATATGTGAATGATTGTCCGTCATGAAGATAATGATAAGTGAACAATCATTATCAAAGCAAATTTCAAGGTTCATTAAACGTTATAACTTAACAATAAAATCGTCTGCGAAGCTTTTGGATATTTCTGAACTAAATATTATCTTTGTTAAACAAACAATAGATCAAAATTTCTCGAATTATGTCGTTACACTTAATTCCATTAAAATGAGGTTCGCTAATCGTCCCAAATAAGTTGAAATTTCTCGCTTATATATATACAACATATAAAATCATTGTTCGCGAGAGTTAAACGCAATTCTATTGCTTTTGCTGAGCAATCCCAATGCCCATTATTTCGATAATTAGCCGCGTCTAACGCGCAGAGGAAATCAATCGGGAATATACATACAAGGCTACGCTCGTTGTTGGATTTTGCGGTCATCGAGGCCGGCCTGTATCTCCACAGCTTCATCGGCAAATTTTCAAATTAGTATATCAATTATGTGATCTGTTAGTGCTTATTTATTTTTTTTTTTTTTCATTTTATTTCTATGCATTAGAGTTTAATACACAGCCGAAAAACGTGATATAGCTAACGGGCATTTTTAATCGGTTATTTCATCAATTATTGGATTTCCCAAATTGATTAAAAACAAATGCTTTTATTTTATTTTTTTACTTTGTATAGCTAACCATTTTGAGCATGTGTGTGCGATATTAGTAGATAAAATAAATCGATAAGTACTGTTAAGAAGACTTTGAGTCAATAATGACAAAAAATGAAAAATCATTAATCTTATTAACTTTTATTCTTTTGTAAAATTGAATGAAATTTAAGTCACAAATAAAAAAAAGGAAGAGCATGTAAAAAATTTGAATAACAGAAGATATTGTTACATGGCATAATGCATTTAACTTTCTAAAAGTGGCTATAATACCGCTATGAATAAACGTATAAAATATGTTAATTTAAACATTGTTTGAAAAGTTTTCATATTCATCTGTGTGCGAAAAATTTTTATGTATTGTTTGATTAAAAAAAATGAATGTTTACCAAAAAAAAAATTAATCTGCTCTGCTAAATTTCTATTATAAATAAAATCGTATAATTTGATTTTATCTTAAAAACTCGTGTAAAATATAGTTTTATCTCTATCACGGTTTTAGCGTATAAAGTAATCCACACCAATCTCGTTTATACGAAAGCTTTAACAGCTTTAAAACGAGTAAAGTATGCATGCACTTTTTCATCGGCGAAGGAGAAGAAAAATTATTAATCATAATTACGTAAAGCGACGATAATATAATGAAACGATGTATGAAGGTGTACATTTATGATCAAATGTATTACGTGTTAAAAATTCAGTGAGCTTAAAAAAGAAAAAGAAAAGAAAGAAATTTATCGATGAAACGCGTAACCTCGATAGTTATGGAACTAAAACTAAAATGATTAATTGATCGTAAGCTTATCGAGCTTCAATTAACTTTTCCGTTAAATTATTGCTATAACAATTCTTCGGTCTATGACCCTCTCCTTTAAGTCTTCATAATATAATGGGAAAGCTTGCATCGCGTGTCTTGCTCCCGGTATGCTTTGTATAAAGTGTATATCGTGTACATGGCGAAGGGAAGAAAATTTTCAAGATACTTCTTAGGTATAAATCTCAACTTTATTTTTTATTATTTCTCGGCAGCTGCACACATGTGTATGGGAGGAAAATAATATTGAACTTGTATATACCGGGCTTTTATAGATTATTTTATTATTTTTATTATTTTATTATTTTTTTAAGCTTTCCATTTTTCGATGAAAATTGTTTTCTTCCGATTGGTCTGTTTTATAATCATATAATCTGGAAACATGTTTTATACATCGAAAGTATTAGCCTTGTAACATGTTCATTACTATACTTAAAATGATAATTTTCTTAAAATTTTCATAAGTATTTTAATTTTAAAAATTTACACAAAATTTTACGACTATTAAAAAATTAATACTCATAAAATATTATGGTTGCTATTAAAAAAAAAAGAAATTTGATATAAAATTTTTAAAAAATACTATAAGGATTTTAGGAACATTTTTCAGAATTTTAAGTGATATTGTAACATTTAAGTTTATGAACTATTTAAAAATTTTAAAATTTTAACATTATAACCACGTATTGAACATTTTTTTAAGATCACATTAAAGTGACAAAACTTTCGTGCAATAATTGACAGCTTAGCTCAATTTTTCAAGATGCGGAGGTTCTAATGATAAATTTAAAATTCTATCTCTATATGTACAATATATACTTAAGAGTCATTTTAAATTTTATCTAAATCACAATCAAACCTAAGCTGGTCAATTATACTTTTATAAAAAGTACAATCCACGATTTTTAAAAGCTAGAAGATAATCCTCATCTGACAATATAATAAATGTACTGTGTAAAAGCACATAACTGAAAACACGTGCATTCAGTCGTCTGAAACCTCACCGCATTGCAATATACAGCAATCGAGTAATTAAAGTAAACTGTAATTATAGAGTTTGTGAATTTGCTGGAACTCGATGGTTCAACGGTTATACGTGTCAGTAATACCAAAAACCGTTTCTAGAGATCAGCATAGAGAAAATTGTCATCTTGATTTGTTTGCTTCCTACAGGCTAACTAACCGAACTATCGGATATTTCGAAATTCTATATTCATGTAGAAAATAACTAGATACTCTGTAACTGTATTGACAAACTTGATTTATTTCTTCATCTCTCTTTTTTTTCAAATTTATTCAAATGTTTGGGCTTCTCGATTAACTAAAATATATGTTTAACTGAAGTCTGTTGTATTAGTCTTTTTGGGCAAAAATTCTTGTTGCTCTACAATATTATTACATTTTCCTTTTTTTGTTTTACTTAATAAATCAAACCCAATCAGGCGGATCGAGTACATAAATTTGACTCTCTAAAACTAAACCACGTGTGCGGCTGGTATAGGCAGTTTTTTTAACCATAAACCAAGATAACTATGCTTGCGTGTATTTTCATCTATTATGCCATACGTTTGATATGATGTCCCGATAGACAGAAAAAAATATGTAGAAGAAATATTGTACGACGTCGATTTACTTGTACCCTTTTCTATACCTTTCTTTTTTCCCTATCTTATCTACTTTATTTTTACTATTCCCTCTAGGCTATTTTCCTAGCAAATTACCCTCGGTTAAACCCGGCGAAAAGCATCTACGAGCTTTGATCGTCTTATTTCCTTTCTCTAAGCATTTTATTTTGTTTAAAAGCTCTTTTCTATATGTGATCTTTTTTTCTGTTTTTTTGGTAATAATGCTTTTTGCTTTTGTTTCCTTTTATCTAGAATATTAATTTGTGACTTTTTGTCTTTTAATAAGCACGCTTAACTTTTTTTGTCATTTTTACTTTTTTTTTAGGTTTTACTGGCATCTTTAGCGTAAGCTCGCATTTTTATTTGCTGACTCTTTGTTCTTGCACTATGCTTTTCACTTTTTTGTGGATAATCGTAAATGCATACGGATACTATTTAATATTGCTTAATGTAAATCCTACATTTCGAGAATAACGTGCTAATTTTCCGTTAAATTATTATAATTATTTTTGTAATGTTTTAGCATGCAGTTATAATAATTGAAGTGCTTAATTTTATTTAAAATTATAGCTACTTTATTTAAGTACTGTATGCGATTTTTTCTTGATATTAATGTTTTGATAACGGTTAATTTAGTTTTATAATTCGCTTTCTTTTTGCATTTATTTTTTCAAACTTGTAATACTAATAAAATTTTTAACTAGTAGATATCACAAATTTAATTTAAATTAGTGATTCCTTGAAAAATTTTCACAAAGTTTTTTTTACTATTGATTAGAAGATTCACTGATGAAGATTGAATTGAATAATATTTCATGAATATAATAACAATATTAGCCCTAAGTAAAAAAAAATATAAAATTCATTATTAATATTTAGTAAAGTTTTTCTTCATCATTGTTATTCATCGTGTAATTTTTCAAACAATGACTACTTTTTCAAATATTATACTTTCTATAGATCAAAGAAAAATCAAAAAGCCAAAAAATTTGAATTTTTTTTCATTCAAAATAGTAACCTTGATAAAACTGCCGCATTCAATACTTTCTCAACTGCGAAGTATAAAAAAGTCTACTCAAAGTATCTAATGACCACGATGATCTACCTTTTTTTTTCATTTTTACAATCATCCGCTCCCTTCTGTATAATTTTCCTCGTCTCTCTTGATTTTGCGTATTATGCTTCGAAATGAAATGTATATATCCTTGCTTTATCTCTTAGCTCTTAGTTGCTCATCTGCATGCTCCTTTTGTCTTCCGGTGTGTCACATTTTTACTTTGGAAAACCAGAACTTTTGTGTACTTATATAAACATAGATATGCATAAGTGTGTACGCTTGTATGGAGAAAAAAAATTTTTTTTTTCTTCATTATCTTTTCCACTCTCTTTCTCTCTCTCTCTTTCTCTTCGTCGCGAGGGAACGGATGGCCAACTCGCGGAGATTAAAATATCGACTTGCTAAAGTAAAACGCGCTCCTTTCATCAAGCTTCTTTTTTATTTTCCTTTTTTTCCCTACTGTTCTATATACCTTCTAAACGTCTTTCTTTCTTTCTCTCCTTTTCGTTTTCACTGAACTCTTTACTACCCATACCGCGGACACTTTTCTAACGGGCAAACCACTAAAACGTTTGGTCCGCGCAGTCATTCTTCTTCGCTACTTTTTTTTTTCCTTGCCTAGACTCGCCTTTTTTCCATCCTCCATAGACTTTTTTTACGCGAAACACTAACTCGACCAGAGTTACAGAGAAAGATGTATTTTTAAAGTTTTTCTTTTTAGTTTTTTGCTCGAGGTTTTAAGTAAGAGCGCTGAGCTGAGCGAGAAATATTACAAGACAAATTTAAGCATTAGTCTTGGCTTTACAGAAGGACCATTTTTTTTTCTTTAAACTTACAATGCGGACTGGTGTAATCCAGAGGTAATATGTAAAGTTTTAATTACTAATTTTTTGTCGGTTTATTCCTTCAACGCGACTACTTCTTGTTTAATATATGATTAGTCATTAGAAATACCGTGCAAATAGCGCCTTTAGGTAGAAAAAAAAGTAACTCTAGCAAAAAGCATATCTCCATGCACGGTAAAAACATTATTACTTTTACCCCAATCTCTGCAAGAAATAAAATTAATGGCCTTTCAACTTAAACGTATCATCTAAAAATAAAATACCGACAACCTGTTTTACAAAACATGTAAAGAATCTAAAGAAAAAAAGAAACAAGAATAAAAACAACAACGTTTTTTTAGCAGCAATAAAACTCGTGACACTTGAGCCTCTTTACCCGCGAGTGTAAGTGTCGAGCTTGCGCGCGAAAAAAAAGATACTTTCTTTCGTTGTAGACACGTTAGGTGCTGGCGGCAGTATGTACTCGAAAAAACGCTTATGCCTTTTTGAGTGTATTTTGTCTTTTTTTCTTTTTTTTTTTGTATGCTAGTGTAAAATCGTTTATTGTTCCTCTTTTAACCGCTGTAGGCTGTTCATTCTCTTTTTTTTTTAATTCTAGCAGATAACTTTTTCTTTTTTTTTTATTCGTGAACAGCAGAAAGCTTAGCTTCTATGTGTATGGAGTTGGTTTAATTAGAACGCGAATATTGATTTTAATGAGCGTTTATAATATTAGCAGCAAGACCGAGGTCTATGATTACAGGACAGAGTCTCGATGATTTATAAAAAGAGACTTTTATTGTTTGTTGCTCAGAACAAGTATTTATATAAATTCAAATTCATTGAAACATATTTAGTAACTTGTTAGTCAAGTCGTTGATCTCATTTTAAACTTTTTATTTCTCAAAACTTAGAAATCTAGACAATCTTATTGTGCAGGCTATAGTAGCAGTTATTTAATTATATTCATGAAAAAATAAAAGTAAATTATTTAATTATCAAATAATTTTTTATTTATTAATAATTATTTAATTGTTAAAAAATATTTTCTCTTGGAAATAAGATCCAATATATAAACCACTTTTCAATGATTTTCAATAATTAAATATTCATTGTATATTCCAATGAAATTTATATTTGTCATGTGTCAACTAACATATTAATTTTAACCTTGAAAATGAAATATTTATATAAATAATTGAAGCAGGTATTCAAATTGTTTATTTTATAAAACCACCTGTTACATAATGAAATTTTGATAAATTTGTCATCGTACTTCTAAAGTTCATTAAATCAAGTATTTGAAATTCTCGAAATTTAGTAGTACTTTAAGAATAAGTGTGCCGGAAGAAGCCAAGTAATACATTTTCAAGGCATTTGAATAAAAGGTTGAGGTACAACAGTTTAAATACGTCAGGGCCTCGAATAGCTAGTGTATACGATAAAGTCAAATAGGGTTTCACCCCAAAAACCGTACATCAATAAAACTCTATATGTATACAAAAGACTTAAATCGTCTACTAGCATGCATATACATCGTTGCCTAAAAAAAGTCCATTCGGCTAGTTTCTTTTTAAATGGAAAAAAAAATCTATACGTGCACTTGTGAACGAGATTACAATTCGTATTTTATGGCCGAGCGTTAAAGCAAATCAGTCATTCGCAGACTTTTGAGTCCCCTGAAAATTCGATCTCAACCTGCAAGCGAAAACGAGAAAATATGATAATAAGACTTTTAATGCTATTTCAAAACATTTTTACAGCAAACAGGAACTTCTTATTTTGTAAGAAGTTTAGTTTTTTATTGTACACATATGAATATTATTTGAGTTATTTATTGAATAGCATCTAAGAACATTTCTATTCAAATGTTAACGAAACATTCGAAGTTTCTTTTTTTCTTATCGCGTGTATTAAAGACGTGACTTGTCCGTAAATAAAAAAAAGTGTTTATTGCTGAGGTAAGAAATTCATACATATACGATTGAAAAACATATTTCTCGATTATTCTTAAGACGTGAAACGTGAATTTAGTAAAGAAATGTCGTTTCTCGATGAGAGAAACGGGAAGTAGCTGCACTTGAGTGGGTAGAGCTGCAAGAATGGACTGTATAGAAAAAATGAAGACGAAAAAAAAAAAATGTAAAGAGGCCCGTTTACGACAGAAAAATAGAGGGCACATAGACTACAGTCATTAGAGTGTATTGTAAAGCTAACGGTTTGACATACCTACTTCAAGCTTCTTGTTCTTTTTTTTTCCTTCTTCTTCTTTCTTTTCTTTTAGATGCAATGTAAAATAGAAGTAATACGTCGAAAACTTCTTTGATTCTTCAATGAAAGAAGCTGGTGAATGATTTTTTAAGAGACGAATATGTACTCGAAGATGCTTTATTTACGTATTTCTGTAAAATCAGTTTTTTCAATTTTTCAAGCACTTTTATTCATCGTTTTCAATTATAAAGCATTAACTTACTCAATATCTTTATTGTTTTGGATATTTGTTTAAAGAAAAATATTTACTTTTTTCTCTTACAATTATTTTTTTATTATTTATAATACAATAGAGTCAATAATGGTTTTACTATAATCATTACATATATTTCTCAAAATTATTATTTTTGTATGAAAACGAAATATGTTAATTTTGTTAAAATAGTATTGAAAAGTAAGTGTTTAAATAATATTGTTGAATTAAAAATAATAGAAAAGTGTGAAAAATTGAAAACTTTTCTTACTTAAAAAAAAATTTTGTATTGTTTACGCACGTTTGAAAAATCTTGTAAATATTTTTAGAAACCACGGAAATATTATTTACTCGAGAATTTGTTTAAAATTTATATTTTTTACCATTATTTTAATTTCGTTTGTACAAATATTTGAAAATATTGAGTTTTCCAACTACGAGAAAATTCTTTTTGCTTTCTCATAGAAAGAGAGCATTGTATTTTAAAATCTGTATCCATCAAATATGTGGAGAATTTCCAGATAGTTTGAATTTTTGTGTCTCTCTGTATTTTCCCTATTTAAAAGTTATATACACTTTTCATTTGCTAGTTTATATATATATATATATTGCATAAATTCATGCAACGTAAAAAAATAAACGCTAAAGGTCCAATAACACGTTGGTATTTTTCCAAATGTTTATTAACTTTCATGCTCTAAAAACTGTTCCGTTTATTGGAAAATTAGGAATTATTAATATATTCTATAAAGCCAGTAAACTGAATTGAATAAGACGCGTTAAAAAATTACGTAGGTTTGAAATAATGTTACTACTTTTTTGAACTTCAAAAAATTATTACTTTTTAAATAATCTGAGTGACCATGCACATGTTCCGTTTTTTTATTTCATTCAATTAATACTTCACCATTAGGTCAATTTAATGATTTTTTATAATATAAACCTCTGGGTTTGAAGGTCAAAAATTTTAATTTTTAAATAAATATATCATTAGCGTAAATTTTCGTTAAAGAAAGTATTTCCCATGCAATACGTGCAAAATATACTTTCAGGTACATATGTGAAACTTTTTGAAAGTATGATTTTCCGGAAAAATAACTGAAAAGTTATTTTGAAAGGTCACGTGCTTAGTTTATGTGAAATATATACATACACACGTATACAAGTGATGCAGAAAAAATGTAATCAACATTTGGTGGGCTACTTTGAAGCGTAACATCTTTTTGGACTCTCCATTCATATAGTTATTTACATGAAATTTCAAAAGAGTGCTCTAATATTTAGGTTGATTTTTTTCGTTAAAATTTCGAAATTTTTGACGATTTCTCATATATTGTATAATTAAATAAAAATTATAATTCTCTTGTTTATATAAGTTCCAATTTCTTTCAAAATTTGAACTAAATATGTATTAATTGAATGAAATTTATATTGAAATGAACATAGTATTGCATTTTCTAAACATACTAAAATTTTGAATACTTGAAGATTTACATTTATATTGTTCACGTAAGATCATAAAAGGTAATCTGAATGTTGATCTTCTTTGAGAGAGTAAGGACATAAAGTTTTTTCGTAAGTTATTGGCTGAGCTTTCGCTTAAATCGGTCTAACTTGGTGCAATGCAACTCACATGCACATTTCAGAAATGGATAGATGTGATTTTTATTCATGGTAACGATATCGCACTGAACTTACAAAACTTACTGACAAATTTTCACAGTTGGGACAATTTAAACAATGTGCATTTTATAATATGGATATGCCTGAACCAAGACTAATTAAATGTAAAAATTACAAAGACATTTGTCCAAATTTGTTTGTAGAAAAATTTACTGGACAAAATTGATTGCTTTTTAGAGATAATACAGTTAACGTAAAGAATGCAATCTATTGCGTTACAACAATCTCATGGATGAAGTATGAAACCTGGCCCAGGTGAAGACATTTTAAATCCAAAAAGAATGAATCACTGTGAATAGATAGAGATTGTCTTTAATGCCACATATGAGAAGTTCCATATACCAAAGATACAAATTAATAAGAAAATGATGAAAAGTACTCCTCTAAATTTTTGCAATCACATAAGATGACGGATTAATAGAAAAAATGGATAAGGATTGATTAAGACTAAGCTCTTAAGATGAGATATTTGAAATTTTTTCAGAACTTTAACCCTGGTAGAAAATAGACCATTTAAAAATGGTCATTCATCATTTATTAACCATTTTTTTTTGGTCAATGAATATAGTCAAAAACTGATCGAAAGATAGTGAAATAATATATATATATATATACATATATTTTTGTATATAGACATATATCCGTACACATATGCTAGTTTTGATAATTAAAATTAAGATATAAGAAATAGATGATTTAAACTTTTAAAATTTAGTTTGATTTAGCCACATAATATTCATTTTTAAATTTATATTGAGGCATTTACGCCTAAATACGCATAGATGTATTAGAAGAGAAAGAGAGAGAGAGACGTTTGCGAACATGTGACTATGCGTGTTTCCTAACCCTAAAACGTAAAAAAGTTTTCATCATTAAAACTAATTCTAAAATTTTATAGACACGGAAAAAATCGTTCTATTACTGTTATAATTAATGATAGCACCAATATTTCGGGTATTATTATTTTCGGCATTATTATTTATTGAAATAAGTGCGTTTATTTTACGTGTCACAGCGGTTAATTTTTCTGATGCTAGTTGAATATTAGCTGCACTTTTTCATAAATTATGTTCCGTTAACCTGAAGGCTAGTTTAGCCTCAGGATGTCACCTACTTACAGTGACTAAATTGTCTAAATTTTTAATTACGATACTAACTGCACTTTCTCGTAGACGATGTTACGTCAACCTAGAGATCACCTTAGAGACCTGGACATCATCTACAGGAAGTGACTAATATTTCTTAATTTCCAATTATAATACCAGCTGCACTCACCTGTAGATGATGTTATGCCGACCTGGAGGTCACTTTAGTCACCTGGACATCGTCTACAGGAAGTGACTAGAATTTCTGAATATTTAATTTAATTATTAGCTGTACTTTTTCGTAGATGATGTTACGTCAACCTAGATCATCTTTGACACCTGGACATCATCTACAGGGAGTGATTCATATTTCTCAATACTTAATTATAATATTAGCTCACCTAGTATTATGCACATCTAGTATTATAATCGAAAATTCAAAAATATCATTCTCTTCCTGGAGATGATGTCCAGGTGGCCAGGATGACCTCCAGGTCAAGGAAAGATCATTTACGTGTACAATATAAAGATATAATTTACAATGTAAAAATATATTTGATCAGGAAAGAAATATATTGTTCTGATCCCGTTAGAAATACACTATTAATTAGATTTAAAATAATTATTTTCATTCAATTTGATTTTTTTTTAAATAAATAAAGTATATATTTAGTAAAATTATTATTTGGTGATTGACTCTATTTTGCTAGTTTTTGAGCATTAACCGTCGGTTATTAGCAGATAAACTGATCGTTTTCTAGTGATTGTTGGTCAATTATTAACCATTTTTGAAAAAAATGGTTAAAATATGACCGGTTTATAATGAAAATTTCTACCAGGGAAGGGGTTTTAATTAGATTTACATCTGATGAGTACAACGCACATGAATTCTCGTTGCAAAATGATCATAAGAAACGGAAAATGTTTCTTCAAAACTTAGCAAACGAGGATTCGCTTTCAAATCTATTAATATTAATGACAGTTGTTCTTACAGCAATGCATTTTTTACGACAAACCTGAAGGGAGAATGACATTCCTCAAAATGTAATACTTAAAGCTTAATTAATTATTGTCGAATGTATATTAATCTCTTTTCTGCGGGGAGGATGAATTTGGACTTCAGAAGCGTGCATTCATTGTACCATTTAAATAGTATTAAAAATCTGATCCTGTCACAAATTTTAGGTCTGCTACTATATTATGTTTCCTTTTCAATATTGTTGAAAAAATTACCCATTTCCAATTGATTAAAATACATGAAATAGTTAATTTCTTATAGACAGGCACGAGGAAACTGCTAGCTGTACTTAAACTTGCAGACAGTATTAGATAAACTAATTATATTGCTCAAAGGGTTTGGTTTCGGTAAAACCTTGACGTAATTTCATCTTCCAAACTACTTGCAAGACATAGATTGATTAGGTTCACCAAAACCACTCTTGAGCAAATCAACTTCCTTATTCTGGAAAAGGAATATTCAAAAGAAGAACAGAGTTGGCTAACAACCAGTTTGAAAATCCCCCAGAGATATTATATTTATGAGCATTAAAACTGGAAAGAATTATTTTTTATTTTTAGATGCGTATCTCTGAGACTGTCTATCTGTTAAGACTTGACATCTTTCATCGTTCAGCAGGTTTAAATCAACACTGAGGGAATACTTATGTGATTTTGAATAAAAATTTTCAATTGGAAGTTATTTATATTAATTTATTTTCGTTTTGTTCCATTTATATAGGGATGGAGTGTGAATATATTTATTGACGTTAATGTTGGTTTCTACGGATATTGAATAAGTGGTATTGATATTATTATAATGACCTCTTTTTATTCTACTGTATATCATTTATTTTAATATTTTAATTTAACCTATTTCATTGTGTTATTTAATTTGATTCTTTCGACTGGTGGAGATTACTTGACAATATTTGTATTCATAGTTTTTCTGGAAGTAATGTAATTTCATTGTGAAAATCAAGGAATATATTTATCAATGCAATCAGCATTTGGCTTTTCATGCCAATTTCCAGTTGGTTCTTTAAAATGTTACTCCGTGGAAATGCAAATTAGATTATTCAAGATTAAAATTTTTAACTCTAATATACCTCGCCCGCTTTATAGTCATTTCAAAAATCATGTATAGAAAATTTACGTAGTTGAATGAAATATCAAAGAAAAAACTTAATCGCTAACAAGTTTCACTGTAGAATTATCCACTGTAAATCACTTTACTGTGAATGAGATTTCTCACGTGTATGTTTATTACGCAGCTATTTTTTTTTGTGGGCGCACCGCGGCACAACGAGAGAAATTGGATTGCAAAAAGTGGCCAGCGAAAAACTAGAGAGCGTATTAGCATTTCGTATTTTCTCTCTGTGCTATATATTTTCCCAGGGGTAGAGTGCAGGCGGTGGTGGCAAGTTATGGAAATAACCGCATACGGATAATTTAAACTTTATATATGAATATTGCTTTCTGCTTGCTTGATATTTTTTTATTTTATCGAGTTCGATAACTTGAGTCGAAATATAATAATGTTTTTATCGATTTTTTTTCATAAGAAAATAAAAGTATTGTCGATGGGCGGGTAGATGAATTTTTCAAAGCAGAGCTTATTTTCTGATTATAGAGTGGAAACTAATATGAGTTTATGGCTGACTTTGCGAAAAAATTATGGTTTTAAATTTTCCAATTTTTCAAAATTATGAAACAATTTATCATGAGATTTTTAGTATAAAAATAAAAATTAACAACACGAATATAAATTTGCTTTGAATTATTAAAATAATGAAAATATTATTTATAATTACTGAATAACAGTAACAAGTAAGTAAAAAACGAGAATTTACGTAAAAGATTATAATTTTTAGAATTCACATACTTTTTTAAACGTACGGTTGAATAGAAAAAAGGTTAATAGTAATACATGCTTATGAATCATTTAACGACCAATAAATAAAGAAATAAAAGTTTAAAATTTATTACTAAAAATTTTACAATGACAAAAGTACTTTCAACATTTTAAAATGAAAATAAGTTTAATGAACGTGATAAACGAACGTACATGAAAGAAGAAAAAATAAATTGAAAAATCTATAGAAAGTAATAGCAGTTTTTTAAACAAGCAGTTTACCTGCTGTACGAAATGAAGTCACACGATTTTGAGGAACGAAATACGAACAAGACAAAGTAAATTGCATAAAATGTCCCCTGAGGTAGAGCGGAACTAAAATGAGAGAAAATATACTAGATATCGACTTGGTAAAAATAACACGGGAGCAGATGTTTTCGAGTAAATGTTTGTAAGAGCCTATTCTCGAAAATTGAATTGTTTCGTAAGAGTATTTTATATAGGAGATGAAAGGTTCGTTTACTAGTGAAAAAATGTTTAAATGTTCCATTGATAATATATGGTATTTGTAGCTTGGTTCGTTGTACCCTAAGTATAAAACGAAATCACATTTCTTTATTTTCAAGAATATTATAACAAATAATATTTAATGCTGCATTATTGAGAGCAGTAATGGTAATTTGCTTACTTGTAGAGAAAGCGTTTTGTTGATACAAAAGGATAATTTGATAAATAATATACATTTTGAAATGAGGAAAAGCAAAATACATATTTTTAAAAAATGTACGTAAATAAGACTTTTAACTATAACAGCTGATTGCTTATAATTTTTCGAGAAATTTACAGTTGGATCATAAATTTTTTTATTAGTCGATAAGCTTTTATCTTATGCACGCCTTTCTACGTTTTTTTTTAATGAAAACTCTAATTTTAAGCGATGCATACAAATATGTCGTAAATAATGTTAAATAGAATTCAATAATTCAAAACATTAATTTTCTCGTTTTTGACCAAAGTTAATTTCTTCAACTACGCATGGTCCAATGTATTACATTTTTATTACAAAATATAAGTTGCAATTTTTTTGCATGTTTAATTTAAACCTTAGACTTCAAAATACTTGTTTTACAATACTAATAATATCTTGAATTTTTAGTTCTCTGTTAAAAAATGTAGTATAAAAATACGAGCGTCTTTATTTAAAATCTCAACTTTGGCGAAAATTAGCTATTTTTGTATCTTACGTATTTAATTTTTCATTAAATTTGTATTTACTCATTAGAATTTTTATTTTCATTTCTATTATTGATTTTTTTCTTATTACTTGCAGCTCTTATTTTTTCTTATTTAAATTAAAATGCAACAATAATTAAAATTTATTTCTAATTATTTAATAACATTTTATCTTATTCGATAAGAGTTTACTTTAAAAATATAAATTTTAATCTTTACTTCAAGCAATTTAGCTTTTTTTTTCCCAAGTATCGACATAAAATCGTAAAAGCCTTACTTTAACATCTCTTACCTCCACATAAACTGTTAACACGTACACACATTCATATGTAGTGCTTGTATCAAAATAGAAAAAAAAAAACAGGAGTGGCAGTCGTGGGGACTGGCCGACAGAAGCTATGCTTCCAGTATATACATAGAAATTAGGAAGTGTGACATTTGCAAAATTATAATTAATTTTTTAGTGAAAACGTTATTTTTCATTCGATGTATTATGTATTTAAAAATATATTAATAATGTAGTTTTTTATTAATATCAATTATTAAAAAAACATATATTTAGGTAAACGTAATTTTCGTCATGTGCATTGTAAACAGAAAAATACAAAAATTTTATTAAATTTTATTAAATTTTCATTTTTTGTTATTAATGTAGTAATTAATAACAACTATATAAATATACATATATTAATAAACGGAGGAAGATAATGCGAGAAAATAAAAAAATTCTTGCCAAAAAAATATATTAAGATTATAATATTATAAATACAAACGCATATTTTCATACGTATACTAATTTTAAAATTTAAATTAAATAAATATTATTTACATAATTTATTTATTTAATCATCGTATTCTACGTCTATCCTTCTCTGTCCGCCGGCTTTAAGAATTGACTCTCTCCCTCTCTCTTTCTTTTTCATAAAGAATAGAGAGGGTTGCGTCTATCCTTCTCTGTCCGCCGGCTTTAAGAATTGACTCTCTCCCTCTCTCTTTCTTTCTCTTATATGTACAATAAAGGTAGCCGCGAATGGAGGGGGCTATGTCTAGCCTTCTTTGCCGGTTACAACAAGGCAGTCTCTTTTTCTTTATCTTTCTTATATGTATATACATGCATATTCTTAAGCGGAATGGGAGAGAGGGAAAGAAAGAAAGAGAAAAAAGAATGTTTGTATGTTGATAGCAATAATGGCATCCTGTGCCGTATTCGTTCATTCACGCTGGGTGACATTTGGGACTGTCGATTTTTATACATTTAGTGCCCCTGCCGTAACGTCGCGTAAGAAGCATAGCTTCAAAAAACTAACATAGAAAGGTACTCTTAACTAGCGTACAGGTACACAACGGCTTTCGGTAAATCTTCAAAGCTCAGCATTTCGCGCTAAGTAATGCGATGGTAGAAAGAAAAAAAGGGTACGAGCTGTTCGTTAGGTATCTTGGCATTCTATACGCAACATTTTCTACATGGGATAGTTGAGTCGTAAATTTTTGTACTCCTGACCCCATTTACTTCAACTAGCAAAAACCTACAATATTGTACTTACATCCAGCTTATTTTGTTGTTTATTTTTAAAAAAAATATTACTTAGAGTACTGTTAATGGCTCTTTATGAAATTTTTTCACATATATGATGGGATTAATAAAAAAAATAAGAGCAGGATTAATTTTTATATTATTTTTATCAATTCCATTATTTTAAAAATACCATTATTTACTTGAATAAAATAATATGTCGCCAACATGTTTATAGAAGTTACAACCAATTATTATTATAGACTCTAAATTTAATAAAAAATAAATCTCTTGTAATTTAACAGTAATAATTTGTCATATATTTTAATTTAACTTAAGATTACTTCATGACTTGTAAGGAGTGTATGGTCTGGGAATGCTTAATTGCTACGATGTATGCATAGGTTTGCTACAGCAACAAACAACGTCACTGGTCCTAAACAAATATTTTCTTTGGCGTTGCAATAAACTATATAAACACTGACTTTCTTTTTGTCATAACATGCTACAAAAAATTTTGAAACTTGAAAGCTCTTGTAAAATAGTAACTGTATCGGATGATGTACATTGACAAAAAGTCCTTTTACGAGAAGAAAAATTACTTTCACTATACTTGGTTGATATATATATGTTATTTATAAGTAAACGCGATTTCTGCACTTCGCACTACATTTTTTTCTCTTCCTTAAATCCCAGTACTTTTCAATTTTAAATGGAAGTGTTTTTTTCCACTTTGTATATTAAAGCTTTTGGACCGTAATGTGTGTGCGTCAAGACTGTAATTTCAGTCAGGTAAAAGGTGATTTTCAAGCACTCTCTTTTTCCTAATTGTTTCAGTATTTTTTATTTGTTTGCACATTCTCGTATAAAGATTTATATGAAAATTTAGAATTTTTATTAAAAAGTTATTTACGATCTTATTTATCGTTTGGAATTGAGAAATTCAGTTTAATTTTATTTCATTTATGAATAAAAATGAAAATTTGTAAAAAAATTATTTCACGGTGAGAAAGAAACTTAAATTAGCTTTTATAAAGATAAGATGACATTTTTATGAACAAATCGAAAGCCATCAATCGAATGATTTTGAATTTTATTTCTTGAAATATAAATTTAATTGTAATCTACGTTCTTTTCTTAATTTAATCGAAAAATAGCAACGAATAACTACTTTACATAAATCTTACAAGGTTAATGTACAAAGTAGCAGATAAAACTTTTATTATTTTTTTTCCAATAATATCCACGTGTATTTCTAGTAATTGTCGTAAGACGATACTCACCCTAAAGGCATCGCGCAGCTCTTGTTCTTCTTGATCTTGGTCCGTTGGTGAAGACGAGCTTGCACTGCCTCCAATATTACTGACAATTTCGACGAATTCTTCGAAACTAACATTACCATCACCTGAAACGTAAGATAAACACAGTTTTTTAAATTATTTTTTTAAAATTTCTTTTAAATTCTTTTAATATGAATATTCAGTAAGTTTACCTAAATTTGTTTTTTGTGAAAACATACCATAAAATTAATTTCTCTACAAGAAAAAAATTTGTAGAACGAGCTAATAAAATTTTCATCGATTGAATACAAATTATGTTTTGAGAAAGTGAAATATTATTATTTTATTCTAAAATAAGTTAGCTTAACGGTGCTGTATAAAAATTTATGTCGAATAATAAAATTGTTTTATACATTGTACATAAAAAATTTTTATTTATGTAAAGTTCTCTTCACATTTCTTTAAGATTGTTATTTTTTTAATTAAAAAAACTGGTATGATTTAATATTATTCCAATCAAATATCTTACTACATTTAAAAAATGAGCTAAAATTTCTAAAAATATAAGTTATAAATCATGAATTATGAAGATGGAAAATTTCATGAAACCTTTTTTTTTTGTTTTATGATATTTTCACATTACTTAATCATTTACATAACCAATTTGCATTAATAGTGGATCATAAATCATATTAAAATCATATCTAATTATTAAAATTAGCTTCTTCAGCAAATCCGTCCAAAATTTCATCTGCCTCGGTAGGCTAATTTTTGCGGCTCTTTTTCGATCATCGACAATTGAAATTGCAATGTACCTTTTTTTTTTTGCAGTAATGAAAACCAGTACCATTACACGAAATTTGAATTTCTAGCAGGGATGCAATAATGCCTCAGGAGGATGATTAGCATTTCAACACGGTGTGTACCTCCCGCACGCGGTGATTACGAAATAAATGGATCGGTCATTAATTGACGGAGCTTTCGTCGCATCGTAAACAAGCTTCGTTTCGCACTCGATGAAGATTTAGATAAGTAATGTTGCTACCAATATATTTTCACTTCTTAATCTATAGTAATATCTATATATATACGTTATGAGCTGATTTTGGTTCGTTGCAACAAAATTAGCTCAACAAACAAAAATCAGCTGAACTTACCGCATTGTTTTTACGCAAAATTAATTTTGGTAGATACATACGCAGATAACATAGACTGGTTAATCTGAATTGTAAATGCAATCTTCATGAGAAGTATTTTCAAGTAAAAAAATATGATTTGACTTATTTAAATAATGCATGCTAAATGCGAAAATTCATTATGCATCTCGGACTAGAAAAATATTAATTTTCATTTTTAACATACATATTTTGGTTTTTTATTGCTATCTAGATGTATAACTTCAAGAAATTTTGATGAATTTAATTCTGAAGAGGGGGTCATATATCTCTGTCCTCTTCTAATCAAAGAATTTATTCTTTTGCAAAAACTAATGATTGCAGCAATAAATAAAAAGAAAGTCGCTTCTCGTATAATAAAAAGTAATTTTTTCTTTGATGAGTAAAAATTACTTTTTATCACTTCGTTTTCAAAAAAAATTTGAAAAACTAGATTGTTTACATTAACCTCTATTTTTAAAATTAAAAAAATTTTTTTTGAAAATGAAGTGATAAAAATTAATATTTTCATTAAAGAAAATATTAATTGTCATGATTTAAGATGTGGCTTTCGCTTTATTTTTTGCTGAGATGATTAGTTTTAGCAAAAATATAAATTTGATCAAAAAAGAAGATTGATGTGTGATTCCCTCTCAACACATAATTAATATTTGATTTATAAATCTTTGCAATATAATAATATTTTCTCTCTCATTCTTCATTAACTATTTTCGTAACTTCAAGCAAAAAGGTCAAAAGACTAGTAAAACATACGGCTAACAACCAGTGACCCATATAGATTGACGTCGGTGATTTGATTAGAAAGAGAGCAAGCAAAACTCGACGGTGAAATGTCTTATGTGATAATAAAATTTCTCTTTTATGGTGACGCCAAGAGGAATCTAATCGAAGCCAGGACGAATTCTAGTTATTTTTTTCGACCTTTTTTTTTCCCCGAAACTCAGTATCGATTTCAACTTCAAATGGCACGCTAGTATTTGTGTGATACTTGAACCGTTTCAAGGGCTATCCTAAATAAAAAAGGAAGGATTGTACGTGTCGACCAATTTCCGAACTAGGCTAATTTCTTTAACTAAACTTTTAATATATATGACTGGAATTACCTTTGTATAATGAAAATATTCATCGGTAATATATTGAAAATAAATAAAAGAAAGAAATTATTAATATCATTTACAAATTCATCGTTATTTTCTATTTTTGTTAAAGAGTTGCGTTTCTGTAATTTATATCGCTCAAGAGATACATTTGTATTTTGTACAAAATAATACCATATTTTTCATGATATGAAAAATCTTTATGCGGTAACTGAATGTTCATGTTTCATAATGAAACAAAAGAAATCCGATTATAATGATATAAATTTATTTAAAATATTTAAACATAATTTATTCAGATGAGAGAGAAATACGATTACCACAAATTTTTCTCTCGATTCATATCTTCAAAAAAAAGGTTCGAGAAATTCACGAAAAATTTAGCGATATTTCAACGAGGGACCACAAATAAATGAAATTTGTAAAGAAAAGCGAATAGATAAGAAAAGAGCTCGAAGAAATAAACGGGAAAGTGTATATACCAGCGTGAAAAGTCACACGTCAACCAGATAAGTCGAACTCGTGAATTAGTGGCTTTTTTGTATTGTATACTTAAATACACATACATATCCTATCACATATCTTTTAACGTTAACGTTGCTTCCAAAGCTTTAAAATTTTATTTTTATGGATGTGCTCGTGCGTTCTTGAAATTTTCCGAGATCTTAATTTCATAACAAGACGTACACGGAAAAGGGAACCTTCGTTTTCAAGTAATTGAACTTCGCTACAAGGAAAAGGAGTAAAAAAGAAAGCGTACGATATATAATTTTATGGTTTCAGGGAAAAATACATCCTTCATTCTTTCAGAGTAATTTTACAGATCGCGTGTGTGATATATTACATTGTTTTATTATTAAAGTCACGAAAATGAATTATTATTTTTTTTTTACGTTATTAATGAATTACGATTTTCAGTCAAATACATTATATATTTTAATTTGTAATTGTAAATAAAAGTATTTAAAAGTAAAGTAGAAGTACATTTAAATTTGTAATTAAAAACGCTACATTAGTAGAATTTAAAGATGATACTTTTGTAAAAATATGAACAAAAATTTTTCTGTTTCACAAAATAAAAGAAAAAACAATAAAGTTTCATAAAAATTTGATTTAATAAATTTTCTTTTTTTAAAATTTTCAATTATTTCTATTTTGCAAGTATGGATTAAAGTATTTGTAAACTACATCGGAATAGAAAATAAAAGAATCTAACTATTTGTCAAGCGATATCAGAACATTTGAAAAAAACATTTATACAAAGTATCAACGTCTCTGTTATCAGTATTTCTTTAAAGCATAAGTTTTCGTTCACATGTAACTATTGCACATCTTCCTTCCATTGCAACAGAGTAGAATATTCTCGTAGCTTTTGATTCGGATGAAAACGATGTTATCTTACACGCACGTAACATATGTATACTTTACATAATACGAGTGGCACGTGCCTCTGGTGATTGTACTTTGGGATCGATTTAGCGCAAATGCATTTATGTACGGCCGAATGCTTTGCACACCCAATGTGTGTGTGTATACCAGCTCAAATAAACACCAAACACGAAGACGACGATCATATCTTTCTTATATAGCGAAGGGTAAATCCGTTATAAGCGAAACTATTCGTGCACGAGAATAAGGAGGATGAAGAAAAACGGAGTGAAAAATGTCTTAGCTACCAACTAAGTATATTTCACGCTTGAACGAATATTTTTTCAACAGAATTGTCGAAATCAGGTTTTTTTTCATGCATTTATTCTTCTTTATAAAAAGTCTTTTATTAAACATTTTATAAAAAAATAATTGGATAAATATAAGAAAAATACATGTTTTATAAAGACGTTGTTTTTAATTAATTTGTAAATCTTAATTTAAAACGTAAATATCATTTAGTTTTGGATACCTTCCAAACGATATAAGCACTTCTTAAATAAGCTCCAGTGCTATTTTCTTTTGTTTACTTTTAATTATTAATTTTACGGTTAAGTGAGAGTTTATTTGTAGTCGAGTCGCCGTTTTGAGAAGAGCGAACAATGGAAATCTCCTAAAGTTCTTATTCTTTTAAGCGGCTAGATCAAACTTAAAACAAATTTTATTAAATTTGAATGTTAAAATTACAACATGGGAGATATTTTATGGGTGAAATTACTATTTTTTATTTCAACTGGTGCGGGATGGATTTGATTTAGTATAAAATTATTTTGTTAAATAAAAAATAATATATTCATGGAAAAAATTGATATATTCGTAGAAAA
Organism: Anastatus disparis; assembly: GCA_017163975.1. Taxonomy (NCBI): domain Eukaryota; kingdom Metazoa; phylum Arthropoda; class Insecta; order Hymenoptera; family Eupelmidae; genus Anastatus; species Anastatus disparis. The sequence continues at coordinate 49,737 of JAFFSR010000009.1, forward strand.
ATATACTTTTTATATGTATGTAATATTTTTTATCATATATATAGTAATTTTTATACAAAATCAAAGTCAATCCCACAGTTAACATCAAATATAGTGATTATACCAATATAATTTCTATTTGTGCAAATATTAATCTATTGATGAAATTGAAATGTTAAAGTTAAATTATATTTATCTTTGTATTTAAGGAGATATGAAATACAAATATTATAGTTTTCGAAATTTTGGATTCTTAATCCAAATGTTTTGAAAATATCTCTAGAGCCTTTCCATTTTAATTAATATAAAGTGTAACATAAAGATTTGAAAAAAAAATTTTTAGTCAAAATAATCTATACAACTGCAATGATGTTAAAGATGTATAAATCATATACTCTATCACAATATCTTAAAATCAATTTTTTAAAATATAAATGACAAATCATTGAAGAAAAACACAAAGCGCGTCTGTTTATTGAATCGAACGATGTTTACACGTTACGTCAAACGAGGTGCATCGTTACTAATAATCACACTAGCATCGCATACTTTAGCATATTACTGAAAATGTTGCGCGATTCGTGCAAAGCATGTGTAATTTAAGCAAGCAGCATACACACTTGGTTTGGACTACTTTGTACGCTCCGAATACCGAGCTTTCAACCTACGTATATACATAGAGATGTTAAGGAATAGCGCAACGAGGATTTCCGGCGCAAACCAAAAAGAGAACTACTACTCCCCAGGCCCTTTAAAGCGACCGAGATTTATCGTGGCCTTAAGAAGCACTGCAAATACGATAAATTTTGGATTTTCAAGCTAAAGCGTTTTCTCCTTTTCTTTTTCTATTTTCCGAAAAATTTCATGCTTCCACTATACATATACAACTCTTGAATTTAGTAAGATAAAGATGAGAAATTCTTTGCTTCCAGCTGATTAAAACAAACATACTCAAAATCGTGGCCACAGCTCAAAAAGCACGCAACGTCCATCGTGGTTCATCTTTTTCTTTGCATTTGAAAATGAAAAATTTTTCAGCAAAATATTTACGCAATGATTTTTTCGCAGGAAAAAGAGATTGTTGTTATTTGAAATATTTTTCTGTTTACGTACGTACGAATAGTATATGATAAACGAAAAAAAATACACGTATACGTGTCACGGAGACGAGATCAACAGATCCGATAGAATTGACGGATTGCACTTGAGTCAAGTTGTAACCCTTCGGGGCATGTAATGCCGAACGCGTATTCTGTACAGACGATTAAAAAGAATATTATTTTAATTTACTATCAAAATGGAAATTGAGACCTGTAAAATCAATTGGTTTTAGAAATGAGTTTACAATGTGCATAAAATCAAAAATATTTATAATAATTCGCATCGATTTTGGATTTCAATTTCAATATATTTTTTACCTTTAGAAAAGTGTGTTTTAGAGAAATTTTAGATTTTTAAATTAATTAAACATTGATTTTACAAATTTTTTCTTTTCAATCGTTTAATTTTAATACAGCAATTACAATAAACCGTAATATTATTAAACACATCCACTTTAAAATAAATTTTTTAATCAAAAAACAATCTTGTTAGTTACAAATAAAAGCAGCGTTAAAATATGCTTAATTCGCATTGCATGGCGTATATTATCTGATAAACCTGATATATGCACTGGACGTAACGTACAAATGGAAAAACCCGGAAATTCAAATTATCATTAACATATTAAATGTAAATATAATTATTTTTCCGCGCAATTTTAATTAGCTACTGTGCATTGAATATAATAAATAAATTAATGTACAAAATACTTGGAATAAACTGAATAATCTTTTATCATGTATTATTGATACAACTTTACAATTAATTAAAATTCATATTCGAGCGAAGCTCAATATTATTTGTTCCATAATGAAAGAATGGACAATAATTTGATTAAATTCATTGCGGATATGATATGAGCATTAATCCCCATTGGATTTTATATATTCGATTAGTAATTCCATTGAGGGAGGATTAATGTAACAGCGTTCGTTCCCGCTTGTTGCGTTAGTTTTCGTGCTCGTTTTACAATTAGCGCTGATTAGTAGTTGGGAAATACAATGCGTCCCTGCCTTCAAGACTTTTTTTCTTTATCACTCAGTTTTGCTCACTTTTTTTTTCAACTTCATTCCATAGTCGCTATTTTAAGCGTGAAATGAGATTAGATGAGCTTGGAATAAAAGTACCGCAGAAATAATTAAGGCTCTCTCTTTGCATTCTCTCGACTTTTTCCTTTAATTCATTTCTTTAATTATGGCTTTACTGCAGACTGCTGAAAAAGTTTCCGATTCTAGTTGATGACAATACTTAAATCTTACTTTTTTCAACTCTACTGAACATCTTCTGATTAATTTCAGAAAGCGAAAGAAATGTTTAGCAACTTAAAAATTAACCAAATCTTCCGATAAAACATTTTTTCTCAATTTTGTTTGTTGAAATATCATCACATGAAGTAATAAACGTTTTAAGAAAACGATCGTACGAATACATTATCTTATGTTACGTGATATAAATTGAGAATTAGTCGGAACTTTGGCAGAAATTCAAGAGAGCAATTTGTTACTTCTAGACAAGTGTCTTTTTTAACAAGAGCAGAAAATTTATCATCCGGCTTTAATTAAAAAATATTAATGATTACGTGTTCCTTAATATTCTTTACATGTTTTTGCCGAGTCTTAAAAGTAAAGTTGAGGATAATTTTGTCTGCAACTTTTTTTTTTATTATTATATTACTCCAGAGAGACATACTTAAATTAAAAAGCGTTTAAATACGAGGTATGCTTTTTACCTTGATTATCAAGTTAATATAGGATTTATTAAGTTTTATTTTATTTTTTTTTGTTCAAAGGCTGATTTAATGAAAGTATAGATTTTCAAATATGATAATAAAAATTTAACAAGAGATTGAGAATTTTTATCATTTTATTTAAATAAACTTTAAAGTGAAAAATTTGCTCATTTATAACTGGTCTTTTGTACACGTCAAAGCATTTTTCTCATAAACAAGGTAATAGAAGTTTAAAAAATGAAATTCTTTTTAAATGCAAACCGCGAACAAACGTTTATACTACTTTAAAAAAGTTTTAACATTGCTTAACTTGACCTTTGCTACTTGTACAGAAGAATGTGCTATGTAGAATATATTGGATTAATTTTTAATGTGATTTTTAAAAAAAAGAATTTGATTATTTTCAAATAAATTTTCTACTCTGAAATCTTAGATGAAGAATATTCGTGAGTTGAACGTCAAATTATAAGTATTTAAATGGAGCATATATAAAACGTATATCATTATGTAGAGAGTGAAAAAACATTGAGTTTCATAAAAATTTGACTTTCTTATCTGAAGGAAGAAAAGTTTTGAAAAAACTCAATTTAAAATCAGCGTCTTCCAGTGAAAAATTCAAATAGTCGTCTTTAAATAAACTAAGAAAGTCAAATCTCCGAGACAGTTTCTTAAAATTTAAATTCGAAATATTACTACAGTTTAAATAAATAAGCTATTAATTATCACAAAACATCTTTTTTACAAAAACTAGTAATTGCATAAAAAAATAAAGATAAAATATTGTTTTTTGTGATGTGAGCTATAGTTATCTCTTAATTTTTTCCTGCAATTATTAGTTTTGGCAAGACAGTGAGTTCTTTGATTATAAAAGGACAGAAATGCGAGAGCTACTATTAAAAACTTTTATAAAAATATTATCATTCTGTTTCAATATAAAATAAAGAAAAACTATGAGAGAGTTCGGGTATGGCCAAACATTAATGTACGCGAGCAGAGAAATTGGTTGAGGCTATAGAAAATGAATGCCAATAACGTCAAATATGGTAACACGTACTTATCAAGTGAGAACTATCGTTTGACAAACATTACCAAACCAACACATGGACGACTTTGTCCTCACCTTCTCTCCTTTCACATTCTCAATAGAGTCTATACATGCACGTGTGACTTGTTCTCTCACTTTAATTTTCCTTTCATGTATATACACACATAGAGAACGTTTAGTTTCCCCAAGTTGCCATAGCTATTCGCCTTCGGACAAATCAAAACTTAGTTGTACCATAGTCCCCCTCCCCCCCTGTGGCTTCTAATTTCTCATGCCTGTCTACACTAGATTTTCTGGGAGTATTATAACCTTGAGCCACCGTTAGAAAGCGAATTTTCACTTTGTCAGTGACAATCGGCACATCATTAGTTCGCGACGTAATGCAACAAAATTCTTCTTTTGAAATATTTATCAAGCGTTTACAATTAAAAATTTTAAATAAATATAAGGTTTTGGTTATTATCAGGCATAACTTTTAAAACTAAATTAACTTTTGAAGGAGTGCTGGATGTTTTCAACAATTATTGTTTTGGTATAAGGGGTAGTCGGAATATCTTTCATTAATTATTTGTATTTTATTGCAGATTTTATGGATTATTGTAAATACTTTATTTTCTCACTGGCCATCATTATTATCATTATTATTATTTTAAGACTGATACAAGGAGATCGCCAGTGGCTCATTCGGTAGAGTGATGGATTCGCAATCTCGAGGTCCCGAGTTCGAATCCTGCTCTCGGCGGCCGATTGATACAAGCACCACCGTACGTTCCATGTGCTGAAGTTCACAAACACATTGACGACCTCCGTCGCTAATTAGCATCTTAGTGATAGCATAAATACAGCGACGTTAAATAAAAAAAGAGACTGATACAAATATTGTTTGATTCCACAGGCGATGAAATTATTTTTTTTTTTATAAGGTTTTTAATTTTGAAATAACAAATATTTTTCAAAATACTTTACCGCTAAAAAATTATTATTAATAACTAAATGACACTATAAAATATTTTATCAAAGTTAAAATTGAAAAATGATAATTCATCCTTGAAAAATGAATAATCAATAATTATTCATGCGATTAATCTTGTAATAACAGATAGCGACTGCTGCGTCAGAAAGAAAATAAACAAAAGCTTTTCCGAATATAAAAATTTTAATAACGATCAATTTTCCGGGAATTTATTGAGTTATGAAAATTTCTTATATGAACATTTGTTGCTCTCGAAGAATAAAACTGATTGATTTATAAATATTTTATATTGCCTCTTTTTAATCTATAATGTGTGATTTGTATTAAAGAAAAATTTTTCATACGCAATTTATTTTCTTTATTGTTAATAAATTATTGACATTGCATTGAAAACATTTTTTTTTTTTAATATTATAATTAAATCAGAACGAAAAAATGCATTAGAATTATATGACATATTTTAGTCATGATAAAATTTCACATAATTGTTCAGCGGGCAGAAGGAACTTACTTTAAAGAAATTAAATTATCACGACACTCGTACACGCACGTGCAAAATGAAAAAAAGTGCTAAAAGCGCAGTGAGTACGTAGTATCGATTAAAAAATTTTTTTCGTGCCCCGCGGCGCACGTTTCAAGTTATTAAATTTATTTACATCGTGATAACAGCGGCAATGGAAATAAAACAAGAAATAAAATAAATATTGTTTTTACATTTAAAAAATCACGTTTACTCAAGTTTCAAATAAATTACAAAAACTCGAAAATTTAATTTTAAAATTCAGTATACAACTTTTTTTCAGCGCGTTTAGAGACACTATTGTCATATACATTTTTTGTGATTATTTAATTAGTGCAATTATATAAACAATGAAATTCAAATTTTTCACTAAAGTTATATTTACCGTTGTTTGCTTAGTTACGTATATTATCGAGACTCATGGTAAGTCTTAAAATTATTAATTTTGCTTATTTTGAAATTAATAATTAATTTATAATTGTTTGGTTTCTGTTCTTTTTTAGCACAGACTAAGGGTATATCGCTTGAAGATCTTAAGCGAAAAGATTATTTGCATTGAAAACCAAGTGACGTAGTAATTATATGTTTTTTAATTTTCACGTTTATCTGGATAATAATTGAAAATTTTAAATTGTTTTATTGAAAAATAAAATAATTCAAGAGTAAAAAGTTTAAAAATGTAAGGAATACGTAAAATAAAACAACAAAAAAATTTGCTATTGTTATTATTTAAAGAAAAATATTTTGGTAGAATGAACCTTTTAGCAATTCAAATAACAGTGTTATAAAAGCCTTGAGAATTTCATTCAAGTATAATATTAAAATTTTTTTCAGATGTACTTTACCTAAGGAAAATGTTTATAATATAACTTTTTTCATCAAATAAAATGTTTTTAAAATAACTTTTGTTATCAAATAACGGGTGAAATGGATATTTAAAAAATTTTGTTGACAAAAAATTTTTATTTTTCAAGTTATTTAAATCTTTGTTTAAAACCCGTCAAACGTATTTTAAAAATTTTTCAATTGGAAATATAAAAATTATCATATATCCATTTATTTAGAAAACTTGCAATTATTAAGCACCTGCTTTTTTATGCTAAGAACATCGACGATTCTATTTTTCGTACTTAAACAAATGTTAATGAACGTAACAAATGTTTGATCGTTATCTCGTCTAGATTGCACAACGCGACTACAAGAATAAATACTAAAAAATGAAGTGCTGTCAAGTTTCGATGGGCATCCGTTGTCATAGAAAATTTTATTACCATTTCATACTCTTTAAGATTTACGGTGTACTCAGGAAGAATTTTACTGTCGTTTTTACCCTGCACCTTATTTTTTTCTTTCATTTTCTTTTCATCCTACATCCAATGTGCGCCGCGCTTCTGTCCGCTGTCATCAACATAATCCAAGCTATGCTCAAACTACCTCCACTTATATATACCTTTTATGTATCACGAGTGTCGGTTAAATTAATGAGAGTTTTTAATATTTCATAGCACGCTTGTCTTCTTGTACTACCGCGTTTTTTCTTCTTCTTTTATTAATAAAATTATTATTTATGTTATTTAAGAATATTTAACGTGTAAAATGTGTGAATAAAATTTGTAAAAAAGCGTGAAAAAAGTCTTTTATTAAAGGAAGTTCAATAAAATTAAAAGATCGCATTAAAGTGAAATAGTGTTTATAAAAAGATCACAAAAATTTAATAATTTAATAATTAATTTCTAGTGTCAAGACATAAAAAGTCAATTTCATAATAGCGAAGGTCGCGATAAAATTAAAATAAATAACAAAGTCCTTAAACAATACTCCAACTGCAAATATTTATTCAAAAAGATAAAAGTATGCTTGAATGTCCAGGAATTTTAGCACGCAAACTTACTTAAAAAGTTAAATTTTTATTTTTTTCTGTTTACACTCTGTGCAACCGCGAAAGAATTCAGGCAAAATCTGACAAAATGTCGTGCTGCAACCGTGAAAAAAATTTTACGAATGCTCTGTCGAACGGAAGAAAATGCAAACACTAGGCGCTCAGTAGTTATACTCCAGTTTTAGTCAGGCATTTGGATAACTTAATTTTTTTTATAGTTTTAAAAATATATTATATATTTTTAGTATTTTTAAAAATAATTAAAAAATATATCAATAGCGGTGACGCTCAAAAAAGTTTTATGTTCGCTTCGATTTTCGTTATGAAAATACTAAATCATGCTTGTTAAAAAATATAAATAAGTTTATAAGCTTATGCAAAATGGATTATCTTATGAAGTAGTAAGTATTACATAAATTTTTACACTACTTTAGAAAAATTTTCCTGCAGAGAAATTTGTTGATTCTTGAAAAACTAATGTGCATAGTGATGTATTTATATTTGTCGTGAAATATTCGGTTGAATAAAGAAGCTTATTTTTTGTATAGGACAAATTACACAATTCTTGAAGTATTCTATCAGAGTATAAGCCTCTTATAACTTTATCTATATTTGATACGACGCGTAACACGATCGTAAAATTTTTTCTTTTAAATATACGCATAAATAATAATAACAATTTTAACGATCTCTTTACTTTACTTTAGCTATATTAAGGCATAAATCCCCAATAGTTTGTTGATTTTTAAAAATAAATATAATAATATATTAGTAAACGTAAAGATAAATAAAAATATTAGCAGCTTATTAATTCTTAACTTGAACTAATAAAGCTTCAGATCGCTTGATTGATAATTTATATAAAAAATTCCTTTACGCTCGATCGACCGGCAATTTAAACAATGTAATAACTCGCAAGCTACAAATTAAACGAGGCCGCAGAGTTTATTAATCAAAATACAGCCTAGCAAAAATATGCTTTGTCTTTTCTGTACACCGATGGAGAGAATTGAAAGCCCAGCTCCGGAGGATAAGAACATTTTGCGTGATCATGACGATGAAAAACTTTTTAACCCTCAAATCGCACGCGAAACTAAAAAACTTAAATAATACAATTTTCGTTTATCGTCCTTGGCGTTGTATTCTCATACTTTATTTGTCTTGTCTCGTGTATAGCGCGCAATCTGTCTTTTATTTTCAGTAACATTAGTTATATATGTCCTTTGGCCGTATTCAGGTGGAATATGAATCGAGGACAATGTTTGTCCTCGATTCATATTCCACCTGAATAAACGGCCAAAGGACATAGATGATTTTATGTCCGAAGTAGGCCGTATGAGAAAATATAACTTATTAGTTCAAAATATTAATCTTTTTTTCAATACTTTTAAAATAAAATTTTAGTTCTATTGATTTTTTCTTTTGTTTCTTAGATTGACATTTTGTAATGAGTATAGCTGCTGTCGAAGCGCGAGTCATTTTTTTTTCACTAACCTACGTTCAATATGATTGCTCTTTGACATATTGAACGAAACATAGTAGGATCGGTGATGCCATATTGATTTCTCCTGAGACATATTGAGTCTCAATATGTCTCAGGAAGACATATAATTCTTGCAATAAGTCGTGGAGCGCGTCTGAGACATATGGGATGCCAATACAAATTTAGCATGCTCTTTACATACTGACACGAATACGGCCTACGAGGACATAAATATATATATATATATATAATGTTGAAATTGAGTGCAACGAACTAAAATTGAAAGAGAAATTCTAAACTAAAAAGTTGTTTTAAATGAAGAAAAAGTTTAAATGGTGTTATTCATTTTGGGTGCGGTTTGATAAATTTGGTGGAATTATCCAGTATAATTGAAAACGCTAAAGAGAGTATTAAATTTCCTTGTTCACTGTATTCTAATGTAATTCGTTGAAATTTTTTTAACTTCTGAATCGCGAAATTAATAAAATTAAGAAATAAACAAATGATGTTATCTTTTAAACTTGTGAAAAAGTAATAGTCGTATAAGAAGCAAGTATTTAAAGCTTAAGATGTTTATTCATAATATTAATAAGCATAAAAAGTGAGTTCGTGTTTTAATTTAAATAATATATAAATAAACTATGTGAAATATTTTAAAAAATGGAACATGTTTTATAAAATGCTTAAGAATTACTTTTATTAAAAGATGTTGATTCAATTAACGCGTTCGGTGTTTCCCAGTTAAAAATTAATTTTATCATTCAATTGCAAGTATGCATTATATAGAAAGTTCATACTAAAGTAATATAAATGAGAATTTTTCCAAAGCTTTTTTTCAGACCTTATAAAAGAGCTTTTTCGTATGTTTACATTTACGCTTAAAATGATACATTTGGAATTTGATATCTGATATTTTGGCTGAGATGAATTCATGAGAATTCATGTTGGAGTAGCACATAATTATACTTGAAAAGTTTTCTAAAATTAAAGATGCGCATAAATAAGTTTAAAAAAAAAAGTTTTTAATAAGTTCCATACATTATATGTATTAAATTTTTTTTATTAAATTATTTTAATTACAACATTTCACTCAGTTACCCCAGAGAAAGAATAAAAAAAAAAAGTAAAATTAAAAACTTAGAGTCTGAAAATTAATTTAAGCATATAGCTTTATATGCCGGCGCGTCGTGTCGGAAAGCAGCACGCAGTGGTAGCAGCAACTTTGTTGCTAAACTGCTCTTACGCGAATTTAGAAAATATAACGAAAAGCCAGAAGTTTTAGATGAAGCTATATAAAACACCTTCGAGCACATATATAAAAATTCAAAATTCAATTTTCTAAAGTTGCTAAATTGAACAAATTTTTTTTTTTTGCCAAAAATCTTATTTGTAAATTCTTTAAATAAAGTTACTAATTTAAAACCATAAAGTATTACGTAACAGCGAAAGTTGGCAAAGTTTATATTGTTAAAATACACGGCGTGAAAATTTCTAAGGCTCTAACGTCAAACTGTTGCTTCTGGGAAACAATCGAGCGCATAATTAATGGTTCCTCTTGTTACATAAATTTCGTAATAAATAAACTTTAACAAAACGGTTTGAGTGTCTGTTAAAAACTTTTTGATCAATTAAAAACAGTCGGAGAGCGAGTACTAAAAATAAAAATATGTTTGAATGCTGGGAAAGGAGAAAAAAAAAATCTCTTCTCCAAACGTGACTTCTTTAAAAAGGTTTAACACTTAGGTTTCGAATAGTTAAGGGCTTAAACTCGGTTAATCGACTCTTTTGAAGTTCTTATGTTAAGAGCGACTCGTATTCCGTATTAGAAAGAAACTAGAAAGGTTTTCTAGTGCAGTACTGTGCCTCTCGTTATACGCGCGTTTTACTGCTCCCTATAAAGAATCGTATCTCTTTCTTCTTTCTTTTTAAGCTTCAACCGGAAAGTCATGTTCGAGTCATTGTATTGTCGAACAATGCCGATTCCTCTCTTATATACCTTAGAATTGGACACACAATATGCTTGCAATACACAAGAGACATGAACGATGACAAAAATATATATATATATATATATATCTCAAGGATTTTTCGGATAATTCCAAGGTGTTGCGAGCTGGTTAAAAATCGAGGTAAAAAGGTTCTTCTCGAAAAGTGGACGAATGCAGAGAAAGAGAAAAGAGATAAAAAAAAATTGAGGAAAGAGTTGGAACGAAGAAGAAAAAAAAGAGGAACGAATACCGATAGGAAAACAATCGTTGGGCAAAGAAGAGTTTCTGCCTACATAAGAAAGCTAAGAGTTTGAGAGAGAAATGAGAATCAATGGAGAAAGGAGTCGAACGAGAGTTTCTCTGTGGACTTATCAATTCAGTACTAACATTGTTTTCTTAACTTTTTACTCTCTACTAGTTCATGCTTTTCTTTTCTTTTTTTTTTCACGGAAGTAGAATTACTCTTTTTTTTTTAATTCTATATTCCGAGCAATTTGTTTGGATTTCAAGGAAAGAATGTAGCACTAGTATAATTACATTAAACTGAAAAAAAGTCAGGTATTTTCGTTTTATAAATCATATAATCAACTTATTCGAAAAACAAATTTTCAAATTATTATTATTTTATGATTTATCAAATAAATTAATTGTACCAATTCTAAAGTTTGAAAATTTGGCTTTGAAAGTATTGATACCCAAAGAAAATATTTTTGTAATAATTACCGTGAATATCATGATATTCGTGGGACATAATAATTTTTAGGAATTTTCGCGGATGATTTTTGAAATTTATCCTATATGACACTAAATTTTTTATAAAACCGTTTATAAATTTTACCTTGTAAAAATCACGGTTAATACTGTTTAAAAGTAATTTAATAAAAATAATTAAAATATAATTAAAATATAATATAAATAAAATATAATATAATTAAAATATAATATATAATATAATTAAAAATAAAATAAGTCAATCGCGAGAGATTTGCGTTGATTTTCATCTTCTCGTTAAATCGAAACTGGCGAACATTCATTTCAAATACGTTTGAGTTATTTTTAACATGTTATTTTGTCAGCGGTAATTTTTACCCTGATCGTTTTATAATTTTTATAACGATACATCCGCTAAATATTCCATAACCACGACTTCATCCCAAGATTATTGATTATCAGAGTAATTTTTTGCATTTTCATGGGAATTTTCATAAACATATTTTCTCCGTGTACATTACCCACAAGAATCCACAATTTTTTATGTTAATGTTCATTCTCTCACCGGCAAATAAAACAATTCGGAAACTTTAATCTTATCATTCGTATAATTAATTTTACAGCGTTCTCAGTAATAAACAGAAAAAAATTCATCATTTAACGAGAGCCAGCAGCCCAAGAAATAAGTTTAAGCTTGCAGAGAAAAGCCATTTTTAATGATGACCATATTTATAGTGCTCTATCGTTACAGTACAGCGTTTTAAATTCTAGCGCACGCTATTCAACTTTTGGTACAAATTACCCACAATTAGTAAACTTGTCTCAAAAGGCACACTGGATAATGATATAGCTTTGGACATTTTTTTTTGTTTTGTTATTATAATTTTTCTCGATATAGATACCTCATTAATTTTTTCTAGCGATCGTCTTTAAGTAAAGCAGCGGATTTTTAATATACCTATACGAAAGATGCGTGTTATGCGCGAAATAGTATTTTACTAAATTAGTAGGGTTTAATTATGTAATTAATGATTTGTAATTGCTGGAAGCCGCATGAGTCTCCTTTACCTAATTTGAGTTTGCAAGACACGTGTACAGGGTTAAATGCAATTAAATTTTAATGGAACTACGCGATACGCTCTTTGTTTGATAATGAGATTAATTTTTAACTGTCCGATGCATTATTAAAAAGAGAAAAAGAAATTAATTATTCTTGTATAATTTTATTTTCTCTTATCGCAATTTGTACACGGAGAAAATATGTTTAGAAATATTATAATAGAAAATGATAAAAAAAAATACTTTGGTGATCAGTAATTTTGGAATGAAGTGGAGCTTATAACCTAAAAACTAATCTCATAAAATTAATTAAAAACAAATGTTTGCAAGTTTGGATTTACCGTGTCGATGAATATCAACGCAAATCTCTCATAATTGAGTTCAAGATAAATTTTTTACGAAAGTACTAAATTACACCAACCTATTTACCAAAAGTTAATGTAAAATTTATATATAATTTAATAAATATTTTGGTATCCCTAGTAGAAAAATTACCATGATGTCACCATCATATGGTAAATTAGCATGTGAAAACACCATATTATGGCGATATGATGGTGATTTATCTACCAGGAATTATAAAGGATCAATTAAAAAAATTATTTCTAAAAGATTCCTGAAAATTAATTCTGTCTTAAGATTACCACGGTTTTCATAATAATTATCATAGAAATATTTTGCCCGTGAACAAAAAAATATTTCTATATTCTACTATGTATTTTTGTATTTACCTATTTAGCTCTACTTATGCACGCTTGCGAGTTTAATCATAAATTGCAAATACTTCGATTTCATCGCGTTTAAAGTAGGAAGCTATTTTCGCGTCATTTATAGATTATTCGCGTGCGTTGTGCTTCTGAATAATACATGAGAACAAACGATAATGGAAAAGAAGCGCGCGCGTATATGGGGGGGGGGGGGGGGGGCAAGGTAACGTAAGTGCTGCTCGTGTGGTATGTAACGCGTTTGCATGATTTAACTTTGTTATATCGTTGAATTTTTTAAAAGCTGCGCAGGCGCCTTCTCGTAATCGCTTTTGCCCAGTAGCTACATCCAATTAATATCGTTTAGAGATTTATAAATTTGTTGTCGCTTTAACAAAAATTAGTTCAATCTTTACTATTAACGCGTCAAAATAATTAATGCGTAAGAGGTCGTTAGTGGCTCATTCGGTAGAGTGATGGATTCGTAATCTCGAGGTTCCGAGTTCGAATCCCGCTCTCAGCCGATTGATAGAAACACCACTGTACTTTACATGTGCTTTGTTCACAAACGCACTGACGACCTTCGTCGCTAATTAGCATCAATATGATTGCATAAATACAGTGACGTTAAAATTAAAAAAAAAAAAATTAATGTGTCATCAACTACTTTGAATGTTATTGTTTCAAATGATTGGAATAAGAACATTATACACTTTTTTGATATTTTATTAAAAATATGGCTTGATCGTTTTTGTTTTGATTAAAATAAAGGAATATATTGATTACGGTAGGAAAAATACCTAGATAATTTGCTTAGAAAAAAGATAATATTTAATTAAATTCCGGAAGCATTTTTTTTCTCTGTTCAAGGCTATTATAGAACATGAAATTCTTACATTCCCAACTATTCACGATATAAATTTGATCTTAATTCCACAGGTCATGAACTAAATAAAATGATTAAACTGACATCTCGCTAGGTGAGCGTCAAAAACAAAGAAAAAAAGTATTGCATGTCTAACTGTCATCACCAGGAAAGAAGAAAATCGTATAGTAACAAAAACCAGACGTAACACCTTTCTTTTTATTTTCTTGACAGTCGACTTACGAAACGTCAGTTTCTTTATTTTAGATATTTTAGGATTTGAGAAATTAAGATTAAACTTCGATCATGAAAAGTTGCATATTTAATAACTTCTTGTCCGATAATAGTTCTGAAAAGGGAAATAAAAAGATTTCCAAAACATCGACTGAATATTCTTTTAAATAAAAAAATATTTAGAAATATTCCGTTTGTGGTGATCAAAAGATTTTTGCTTTTCATTTTCTTTTATATTTTTTGTATTAGAATTATTAATAAAGACGAAATAGACCATATTCGAAAAACAATCGTTTATAATTAGTGTTTAGCGAGCACCTAATACAATAAAACTATTGACTTGTGAACGAATTTAACTATCTTAAAATTTTAATCAATATATAAGAAGTTTCAAAATACAGTAAATTTTTATCTAAATATTAAAATATGAAATATTGCAGTAGTTGGTATTGTCATGCAAGCAAATATATTACAAAAAAATACTCTCTTATATTAAAAAAAAGTAAGTATATGCATACAATAAGAATTTTAAAAATTCGTATCGCTTATACTTTGTTATTTTATTTATATAAACAGATATTTAAAAAATTTTATTCGAAACGTTATAAATGTCGATTATGAAAGACTTCTATCTGATATTTATTACTATTTAATACACAAATATAAAAGTCGAACTTTGATACGGTTTTGAAAAGAAAAAAAAAAAAGAAATAAAAATTCATTTCCATAATCTGCAACGACAAACAGAAGTTCTTTTGGCTTACCGTCAATATCGATTTCCTGAAGCATAGTGCGTAGTTCCTCAGCTCTAGCGAACTGTCCAAGTGAACGCATAACCCTGCCGAGCTCGTCTTTTGTTATAGTACCATCGCCGTCTTTGTCAAAGAGCCGGAATGCCTCCCGGAATTCTGAAAGTCAAAATATACATATAAAACTTTGAAATATGACCGCATAAAAAAAAAATTTGCAACAAAACCCCTTTGAAGGAACAGGAAGAAAAATGGGCTAAGCAAAATAATAAGAAGAATAAAAAAAAAAAAAAAGAGGAAGAAGTAAAATTTCAGTGGTTACGTATTTCCGCGCGATATATATATAAAAGTCGTATAATACACTCAACGTGGGGATACATAAAAATTACTGATGCCTTATAAATCATCGCTTTATTGAGTAAAAAGTGGATACTTCCAGCGGCATTTCAGCATAAGTGATTTTTATGCAAGGAAATGAAAACATTCATAATGTATAAATTAATGTATTTTTTTACGCAATAAAAGTTTGATGAAAAGAATTTTAAAAAATGCAATTAAAATACTTTATAAAATTAATAACCATCATGCATTTATTATTACGAATGATTGCACATTACGGCTTTTTAAAATATATTAATTTTTAAAATTAATGCATGTCCAGTCAACCCCTCATGCTTTTTCGCATCAAAGGAATATAAAGATCGGTAATATTTGTACCTCTTAATAAGCAATGACATTAATTAAAAAATGTTAAATGACGCAAATTAGGTAAGCATGTATTATTGTCAAAGGTAATGTACGTTTATATAATCAAATATAATAGATTAATGTGTACTGTATGTTGACAATTGTAAATGCGTTTTAAAAAAACTTTTTTAGCGTGAAACTAATACAAATGAAGGTTTTATGCTAAATGAGAAATATCGCTATTCTTCGCAAGGTAGCGTTAAAATACGCTAGTTCCCCGAGACAATTTATTTTTGAGGCAAATAACGCAATGCGCTAATCTTCATCGCAAATGTGAAATGTCTCAATTTTTATCTGAAAATCAAAACATGCCACTCTTTGTCGGAGGCATCAGCGGAATGTAACTGTTGATATGACTAATATAGAAATATTATCGATCTTTACATTTTCTTAAATTTAATGAACCGGTAAATAATTATATTGTAATAAAAATACGAAAATAGCACATAATACAATAATGTCAGGTATACAATACTGTTATTTGTTCGCTGCGAAAATGATATTACAATTAATGAACTAAAACTAATAGTTACCCTGCGATTACACTCAGATTACATTAGATGTATTTTAATTATATTACAGATCATTAAGATACGCGTGGTTAAGTTATAAATATAAATACCGTAAAGTGATATTTATAAAAGGGTAAAATTAAACAAAAAATAAAGATTGAATAAAAACAATAAAAATTTATAAAGTTAATGGAACAAAGAGAGGTATTATAATGGAATTGCACCCACATATTCAATACCTATTCAATGCATTATTTATGTTAATAGATACATTGACGTCTCAAGTTTAAATATGGAACAATTTTGAAAAATATATTTTATTTCCAATAGATATAAACTTCATCTTTAATTTATAGCTCTTAATTATTTCGAAAAAAAATCATTAATTTTTCAAGTTAAAAAAGAAATATTGCATTGTACTATGTAAAAAATTAAAAATAAGTAATGGATAATTCATAATTTTTTTAATAGAAAAATTTTTTCTAATGAAAATAAAAAAAAAAATAGTTCAAAATGTCGATAGCCATTTTTTTCTAACGAAATTTATCAACATGTAAAAAAAACAAGAAAAAAGATCAAGTTTTCAAAAATGTGCAATTTCAGAAAAAAAAATTGCAAAATGACATTTTTATTTGAAATAGTGGTTTTCGGTTCTTATTTTGAAAGGACATCTTATTCGACGTAATTTGAAATGGCATCGTTTATGGCACATTTTTTCAATGGCATCATCTTCTCCATGACCAACGATATATGATCGACCATTCTTATGTCTAACACGTATCTCACCCAAGCATTTTTTAGTCTTTGTATGTGCCTTCTTAAGTCTTGGGATGTATTGAGCGCAACTCAATAATAATAGCCCAAGAGAAGGAATAACAGGATAGTTGTGAATAGAGAATAAAATAAAAACTATATTTTGGTACTTCCAGTTTAGAACGATTAGTTATTACACAATTTTTAATAACAAAAAAGTTTTTATAAATATCTTGTGCGAAAAATATTTGAAAACGAAGTTGCGTGACAGAAAATCAGGCAAATCGTGAAGGATCGATATCCACGGTTGAGAAACTAGTAATCCTTCTTTGATATCAGGTGCGCTTCAAAGACCAGCAACAAAAAAGGATCTCACTCGGATCACCATTGATCGCATTAGCCTGGCGTTTAGAAGACATTATATGTTTAGAATTCCAAATAGCAATGCAATATCAGATAATATATGTCTATATTAGTTGGTATTGGAAGTATAGTACCGTGAACGGCTTAAGCGTAATCTTTCAGACGAATAGTAGCTGCTAAGTCGTCTGGATATCATCAAAGTACCGCATCATCCAAAAACCACATTTATACATGGTTTGACATTCTCTTACAGTTATTTTTACTAATTTATTTATCGTATTTATATTCATCAAATTGTGTATAACTAATGCACATCCCACACATTGAGATTATAATGACGATCTACACCATAGTAGCTAAGTCAGTTGTGAAATCAAAGAAATTCTCATGATACTCATTTAGCAGGAACTATTGAATGTCATTAAATTTAGTAATAATATTTTTATTCAGCTTTTTGTTAAAAGTAGATATTGATTCTTTTTCTAAGTAGTCGATCTTTTCCTAAAGATAGTGATTTTCATTTAGCAATTGTGTTTGTCTAGTTTCCAAATTCGAAATTTATTTATTTTTATTTTCAATTTCATCCATATATATTTTAATATATTTTAAAAGAATAATCTAGATTATTATATATGGTGCAAAGATATATACCGATAAATGAAAAAAGCTATTTTTTTATTTTTAAAAAATGTATTTTTGTACTTTATTGTGACATAATTCTCTTAGTTGACAATAAAAATATTATTAAATTGATAAAATATTTAAAAAAAATACTCATGATTAAATTACAACAAAAAATAACATTTTAGCGAATAGTAAAAGAACATAGATAGGTAAAATAAAACATTTTCAGAGTATATATGCAAATAAAAACTACAATAAATAAAATTGCATAGATTTAAAAAAAATCGAAACTTATTGGTATACAAAATAATAAATCGAAAGACAAAAAAATTTATTTACTTTTTTGTTAAAAACCTATAAAAATCAGTCATTTTAATTAAAAAAAATATTGAATCTTCAATACTGTATATAATTTTTAAAGTTTAAAAAAATAAACTTTTAACGTTATTTAGAATTTTAATATTTTTCAAATGTTTTCGAACGCGTGAATCAAGAAAAAAAGTTCGAAAGAACAAAAATCCATTTATTAATGATACTTTTGATAAACTATCAAAAAATCTCCATTGAATCAATATCAACTTCTTCTGCTTTTAAATTATGAGTGCATACATACACATATATATTTGAAAAAAAAAATGTATTTTGATTTCTGTTACTTAAAAATATGATTGCTTGTTATTTTAAAAACTTTTTTTTATCTTCACAAAGCTTATTCTATAAGAAAGTAATGTGGTAGTTAAAATTATAAACTAGTGTTACTTTTATTGAATTTTAAATTAATGTTATTAGATTTTACGAAAATCACGGTAAGCATGTCCAGTAATACTCTCATGATTTCTAATTAAACAAGTTATAGAATGAAATCGACTTCGAGAATGCTACAGATGTATGTAGAATATTCATTTGTGATTCGATTCTTCATTTCAATATAAATCTTCAAAAAAAAAATGTTAATAGTTAAGAACAAATAGAATAATTAAATGTTTTTTTTTTGTTTTTCTACTGCAAAGTTTATTAATTTACTTTAAATTTTGTATAATTTCGTAAATTTCCTGATAATAAAAGATAAAAGCTGTTTTATACCAAGATTTTATAAATCACATAATAGGCATCCTCCGTTAAATAAAAATAAAAAAAAGAGAATTAACTACCACCATGATAACGAACTCTGTCCTATTTGCAATTCGAGAAATTTGCAACTATACGTCCCCTCGCACCTGTGCGATTGGTATCGCATCGTTGCAAAAGTACACTGCCGCAGGTCAGAAGAACATTTTAATGGTCTCGTTTCACGAGCCATCGAGCTTGTACTACCAATATTTACTTTCCACTACATCTCCTAACCCCACCCCTCAATCGCGCCAAAAAAATATCTGCACGATATTATACGGAGGAAGTTCCGAAGGTTCTTGAGAATAAAACATTTATATTTACGTATGTTACTAATAAGACGAATAAATCTAAGCAAGAGAAAGAGAGAGTTTTACTGGCTTTTAAAGAATATGATATGGATAAAAAATATGATCTGATTTAATTTTACGGTACATGTCTCTGGTGTATTGTCGAAAATATTTGCTAGTTTCATTATTCCACAAGTGTTAAAATATTTATTTTAAACGATTACTTTTAGTAAAAAATATTTAAATTTGCTTTAATAGAAATTTATTATTTCAATGATATTCAAGATTCATAAGTATCTTAACATTTACTTTGAAGCACATCTCGAAAATCCAATCACGATAATTGTAATGAATCTATTGCTCGTACTCGAAAAGAAAACTAGAGTAAAGGTTTCGATACTTTATGTGAAAATTACAATGCCCAATCGTAAAGTTGTCACTCACTTGAAGATAGAGTATCATATAATTTTGACTTTGTTTTCCTCTTCATAATTCTTTACAAGTTAATTCATGGATTTAAATCGAGCAAACAATAATTTAAATTTATAAAATACCCAATGTTTCGGTAGCAATCTCAACTCCTTGCCTTCAAAGCCAATCACGATAATATTCTCAGGAGCCGCATAATTATAATCTTATTTAGTTTTTTTTTTCCATTCGCAAAACTTAGCTTATACATATTAATTATGTCGCGACGGCGATACTCTGTACATAAATTTATAGTGAAGTAGACTGCCGCCGTCGCTGCTACTGCTGCTTCTTCAGTGCAAATTAATCCACGCGGATAGATCGCGGCTTATTTGAGCTGACGAAAATTAATGAAGGAATTCGAGAGAGAAGCGCACGCCGCGTAACGTGGATATATATATGCATAAAGTTCTTACAAAAAATATTCCAACGTTCAGCTTGGATTTAATAAGAATTAAGAATTTTGTGGCTTCTTCTCGTGACACTCTAAACGGTTGAATTATGTTAAATTAATTAATTGATCGATTGAGCTGATGTTTATTCATTCAATCATTTTCTGTAAAATATTTTTGTAATTTTAACACAAGAGCATTTCAATTAAGGCAAAAGTTTTTTTATGATAACATTTACAAATGATTTTTAGGTGGATTTTAAAATAGGAAATTCCAGTAGAAAAATTTTTGAGTAATACACAATTTTTAATAATAAAATGCGCGATTCTAAGTTATGGGACAATTTGAATAACAAAATACTATTTCGCATGTAAATTTGACGAAAATGTTTATTGTTTAAAAGTACACAAAAATTTTAGGTTTACAATAAATTTTATGTTAATTTTACAATGTGAAATTTCAACATCAAAGTTTCCAATGAAAAAATCTTTGACGAATCACATAAAATTTTTTATACCACTCTAACCTCAAAATCATAACTTTAATATGATTATTCGGCTATCGTGGTATAAAATATTTTTCTAAATGCTTAGATCGACGTATGGCATTTTGCACTGTGTATTATGCGTGTTTTACACGATTTACATGACATGAATGAATTTTAATAAAATATTAAATTTATGATCAATACAAGTGGCGTTTTACGATAAGCTTTTTTATGATATACCATATTAAATACTTGTTTCTAGAAAATTAATCGTTAACAGTGAGTATCCCACACAGCATGAAAGAATTTCGAAATAATTTCATGAAATATTACAAGTAATAATACGTTGAAAAAATTTAAAAAGGACTTAAAAGATAACCATATTCTTTTGAAAAGAATTTATGAAATAATACACAGAAAGATTACAAAGTCTTTACAAAAATAATACCAAGAAGGAAATGAAAGTTAAAATATGAAATATTACACGAATCCTTTCTAAAAGGACTTTGAAATGACTTCTTGAAAGGAAACAAGAAATAACTCAGAAATCTTCCAAAGATTCTAGTCATGAAATAATTTAGAAAGATTTTCGAAATAATCTAAGGTATTCTTTCTACGAATCATTTCAAGATACTTACAAAAAGCTTTTATGTAATAATTCCAAGCAAGGTTTTGGTAATATTTCAAGTAATCTTACATGAAATAATTTTAAAACCTTTTTGAAATAATTCATGAAAGAACTTATCATGACGATAAAAGTTATTACATGAATCCTTACTGAAAGGACTTTGAGAGAACTTCTTGAAAGGAAACTAGAAATAACTCAAAAATCTTCCAAAGATTCTAGTCATGAAATAATTTAGAAAGATTTTCGAAATAATCTAAGGTATTCTTTCAACGAATCATTTCAATATACTTACAAAAAGCTTTTATGTAATAATTCCAAGCAAGGTTTTGGTAAAATCTCAAGTAATCTTACATGAAATAATTTTAAAACCTTTTTGAAATAATTCATGAAAGAACTTATCATGACGATAAAAGTTATTACATGAATCCTTACTGAAAGGACTTTGAGAGAACTTCTTGAAAGGAAACAAGAAATAACTCAAAAATCTTCCAAAGATTGTAGTCATGAAATAATTTAGAAAGATTTTTTAAATAATCTAAGGTATTCTTTCTACGAATCATTTCAAGATACTTACAAAAAGCTTTTATGTAATAATTCCAAGCAAGGTTTTGGTAATATTTCAAGTAATCTTACATGAAATAATTTTAAAACCTTTTTGAAATAATTCATGAAAGAACTTATCATGACGATAAAAGTTATTACATGAATCCTTACTGAAAGGACTTTGAGAGAACTTCTTGAAAGGAAACAAGAAATAACTCAAAAATCTTCCAAAGATTCTAGTCATGAAATAATTTAGAAAGATTTTTTAAATAATCTAAGGTATTCTTTCTACGAATCATTTCAAGATACTTACAAAAAGCTTTTATGTAATAATTCCAAGCAAGGTTTTGGTAATATTTCAAGTAATCTTACATGAAATAATTTTAAAACCTTTTGAAATAATTCATGAAAGAACTTATCATGACGATAAAAGTTATTACATGAATCCTTACTGAAAGGGCTTTGAGAGAACTTCTTGAAAGGAAACAAGAAATAACTCAGAAATCTTCCAAAGATTGTAGTCATGAAATAATTTAGAAAGATTTTTTAAATAATCTAAGGTATTCTTTCAACGAATCATTTCAAGATACTTACAAAAAGCTTTTATGTAATAATTCCAAGCAAGGTTTTGGTAATATTTCAAGTAATCTTACATGAAATAATTTTAAAACCTTTTGAAATAATTCATGAAAGAACTTATCATGACGATAAAAGTTATTACATGAATCCTTACTGAAAGGACTTTGAGAGAACTTCTTGAAAGGAAACAAGAAATAACTCAAAAATCTTCCAAAGATTCTAGTCATGAAATAATTTAGAAAGATTTTCGAAATAATCTAAGGTATTCTTTCAACGAATCATTTCAAGATACTTACAAAAAGTTTTTATGTAATAATTCATGCAATATTTTGGTAAAGTCTCAAGAAATCTTACATGAAATAATTTTGAAATCTTTTTGAAATATTTCATGAAATAACTTATGATGAGAATAAAAGTTATTAAATAAATCCTTACTGAAAGGACTTTGAAAAGACTTCTTGAAAGGAAACAAGAAAGAACTCAGAAATCTTCTAACGATTAAAATCAGAAAATAATTTAGAAAGATTTTCGGAATGATCTAAGGTATTCTTTCACCGAATCATTTCAAGATTCATTCAAAAAGCTGTCATGAAATAATTCATGCAATATTTTGGTAAAGTCTCAAGAAATCTTACATGAAATAATTTTGAAATCTTTTTGAAATATTTCATGAAATAACTTATGATAAGAATAAAAGTTATTACATGAATCCTTACTGAAAGGACTTTGAAAGGACTTTATGAAAGAAAACGTGAAAGATAACAGAATCATTTAGAAATATTTTCGGGATTAGTTTATAATTTATCCGCTTGATGGCGGTATCTCTTATTCTCGCAAGCGGTAAGAGTGCTTCCCGTTTCATATATAAGGAAAATAAGAATCTTAAATGGAAACTATAAATTGTTATGCGTGCGATGTCTGTGTTATGATAACTTCGATTTTAACCGCTGTAAAACTATTCGTAATCCTATGAATAATTATATCATCATATATCCGTTATATATATATGTGTGTGTGTGTATTGATTCTAAATTGATTCTTAAATAATACAGGAAAGAATAAAATTTCTAGAACTTTACACGTCTCTCAACTAAAGATAGATGAAAAGATTAATGCATTATTACTAAAAGAATTCATGGATCCTTACAGAATTCTTTCATTGAAAGGATTCTGTAATAATTCTATGTCCGAGGTATATTTCTTTCAGAAATAATACAATGAAATATTTTTAAAATATTTTATATCATTCTTACAGAATACTTTCAATGAAAGATGTATGAAAAGATTTAAGAATTATTACCAAAAGAATTCATGGATCCTTACAGAATTCTTTTATTGAAAGGATTCTGTAATAATTCTATGTCCGAGGTATATTCCTTTTAGAAATAATACAATGAAATATTTTAAAAATATTTCATATTATTCTTACAGAATCCTTTCAATGGAAGATGTATGAAAAGATTTACGAATTATTACCAAAAGAATTCATGGATCCTTACAGAATTCTTTCATTGAAAGGATTCTGTAATAATTCTATGTTCGAGGTATATTCCTTTTAGAAATAATACAATGAAATATTTTAAAAATATTTCATATTATTCTTACAGAATCCTTTCAATGGAAGATGTATGAAAAGATTTACGAATTATTACCAAAAGAATTCATGGATCCTTACAGAATTCTTCCATTGAAAGGATTTTGAAATGACTTGTGAATTCTTTATGAAATATTTTTATGTATTATTTTTAAAAGAATAATACCTCGGACATAGAATTATTTCAGAATCCTTTCAGTGAAATATTTCTGAAAGATTGTAGTCTTTTTATGAATCCTTTCAGAATCCTTTCAAAGTCCTTTCATGCTGTATGGGTATTCTTCTAGTAAGATTTGATTTATATAATATAGAAATATAAGTGTACTTTTTATATATTATGGAATTGTTTCATTTAATAAAATTTCATGATATGAGCAATTGTACCATTATTATGATTGTATGTTGGATTTTTTCTTTATTTTTGTTTATAAGAATTTAACACTTTTTGTAATTACAGTTATTTACTGTAGTACAGTGATTAAATTATAAATAATTTAAAATTACGTCTATACATTTTGAAAGACATCTAAATTTTGGTAAAACAGTTTTTACAATGGCTTAAAAGTTTTTATATTTTTAGCCTGCAGATTGTTCGTAATTGCTTGACTCACTTACTGCAGCTGGATTTAGTGCGGCAGTAAGATTGCAAACGACCACAGTAACCAAAACTCTATTATTGTAACCTAGTACGTTTTTTACGTGAAAAAAGTACTAGGTTACACACTGCGACAAAAAAGAAGAGAGAAAGAGAGCATAATAAAATCCAAGCTATCTTGTGAAAGAAAGTCGCGTATTTATCAATAGAAATAAAAAAAATGCGCGTGCTCGCAAAAATTAATTTTAAAAAATTGAAAAGTTCGAAAGGAGAGAAGAAAAAAGTATGATTTACCGTTATAACACGGCGTAAAAAGCACTTAAATCTTTTTTTTCATAAGGTTTTATATTCTCCTATATTCCAGTGCGATGAGTATCATATTCAGAGAATCTCGAAAAAAAAAAAAAAAAATCATCGCGCAAAATAACTGACGTATATATGTCTGGCAATTCACGTGAAATTCCGTCATAAAAAAAAAGGCTAACAGGTACTGCTCAATCGAAACTCGCACGTTTTTTCCTTTGAAACTCGCTTTTTCTCCCTTGCTCTCTTCTCGCGCTCTATCTGTGCTCCTCAAATATATCAAAAAAATAATAATCTCGTACGTGCAAACAAATATGAAGAAAAATAAATTAGGGTAAAAAGAAAAATATCTGTGTCAACGAATCATTTACCGTCAACACGAAGAAGTGTCGATTCACGAAGCAAGTATACGTAAAGTGTGTGTATCCTTTTATGAACTATATAACAAAATATTGCTGTACACGTGTGTAAATGCCCTAACGAAATTTGTTAATACAATATTATATCTATACTTGTGTCAAATAGACCGTAAAAGCTCTTCTCTTCTCTCTTTCTGCGTTTACATAGCTATTGGCTCGACATTCACGAGGATTGGTTAAAGCTTACAAGTTTAATTTAATTTTCATACAACAAACTAAATAATTTTCCTAAAATAACAAGTGACCATTAGCTGTTACAATTGTTATCTCGAGAGTTTGAATAAATACAATGATTATCGTTTTGGGTATGCGTTTTAGGATATTAAATTAGTTCATATCAAGAGTATTATTTACCATACCGAAACTTATGACGATTCATGGCTGGCTAAAAAATACTTCTCGCGTATATTATACTCATGCACACAGACTTTAGTTTGTTTTTCCAAGGGTTTGAAAATAAAAATTAATGAGGATTGGAAATTAAAAAGATAAATAGTGAATAATAACTTGAATAGTTAATTAAAGCTCTTATCTATACCTTTCATTTGTGCCTTAGTAATGTGCGGCTTTTTGAGGGCAAGATCGGATATGAGACGATCCGTCATGGAATAAGATGTACCAGGGACGGAGGACGGCAAAGACAAGGCAGCACTTGGTCCAGCAGCTACCGGATCATTACGCGCTGGCATTCGGTCAGCCGGCAACTGTATTTAGCATAAAAAGAATAAGTTATTTTTCCAATTCAAATTTTCTTTGTCAAATTCAAATTTCACAATTGTTTAAAATTAAGTTTTCGTATTTATTGATTGATGTTGATTTTTTCATATTAGATATTTAATGTACAAAATCTCGTTGAAGTTGAAATAAAATTTCAGATTTTACTATTGTTTTAAATTAAAATTTAATTTCTGCGTTTACTCATTGATTTGCTTTTACATTGATATTCAATATGTAAAAGTTCGTTGAAGTTGAAAATTTTTTTTTAAAAAAGTTCAAACAAACCTTTTGTTTGATGAAAATTAAATTTTTTTCTGTTTTGAGCGTTACTTTTAGAACGAGTGGCACAGAAAAAGTATCCTCAAAATCAACTTTAAATGTGAAACTTTACAGGTACAAATAGAAACGTTGTTTAAAATTCAATCAAGGTTCAGTTTGTAATTTTAAATTGAGAAGTATTTTGCAAAATATTTACATTTTAGATTGATATCCACTTTAATTAGATTAGAAGTTTTTAATTCGAAAATTTATTGAGCAAGTTAAAAATGACACAAATTAATTGAATTAATTATATTATTTTTTAATATCTAAATTTTATCAAACGAACAAATTAATTAGTTCTCAAAGACTACCATTTTCATATATTGGTCTTTTTAAATAAAAAACAGTATATTTTATCATTTAATACATTCCGCACGATTTCTTTTCAATTAAAAATTTAACTTATTTACTTTCACGAAATTTTTGTTAAACATATCAGTATTCTTAGAAAAGAAAAAAAATAAAATAAAAGAATTTACCGTTTGTCGGTGCTGTGGAGTCCGTGGGAGTCGAGTTGTTTTCTGTTTTTCATCTAGTACGCGTTTGCTGCTACTACCCTCTGCTTCTTCCCTTGAGGGCTGCTGTTGCTGATGTTGATTACGGGATGCATGGGAATCAGTTGTGAAGACTGATTTGAACGAGCCTACGATATCCGAGGGTGAAACGATAGATGGACGAGCGGTGGTCGAGGCAGCATCTGCTTCTGCATCTTCATCTTCGTTTGATGCTGTGCTGCCCTGACGGGTCTACAAAAAAAAAACGAGAGAAGAGAAATTCATTATTTTCTTTTATTACTTTGTAGTAATTTTGTTAAATCTTAAATTTTATTAGAAATAACAGCATTTTGATTTAGTTAAATTGGAACAATTAGTTCTATTTTATTTGACAATAATCAGCCCTTTTGATATATTTATAGGTATAACATTTTACAAAATATTGAAGATAGTTGCATTGAAATGTAAAGAAGAAATCAGTTTTTAATCATTTAAAACAATTAAATTGATAATTAAACAAAGCAATATTCAATTTATTTTTTAAACAATTTTTAAATACATAATATAAAAATAAAAGAGTAATAACGTGTTTATAGTAATTTATTGCAGCAGTGTAGGCAACGTTATTAAAATATACATTAATAAAAAAATTTATTTCATTTTTTAATTCCAAGATTATCAATACATATTTGTAAAAATATGTTAACATAATAACAAAACATGTAAAATCATCAAAATTATTAGAATATTAAATATTGATTATATTTCCATTCAACAATATACGAAAATTCAAAACAATTTTGTTTTTAAATATTCTAAATTCAATTAATTCATCAAGTATATAAATGATGACCGGTATTCAATATGAAATTCGGAAATTTAATCACTTTTATGTTTGAATAAGTCGAAACCTATATAAAAACGTAACTGAAAAACATATTTCTTCGGGGGATGCAATAAAAACCAAAATTTTTCGTATATATGCACATGTATACGTGTACACGAGCACATGCATGCGCAAACATACATTTAGATAAAGGTAAACGATTTTCGAAAGCACCATTTTTCCGATACAGAAACATTCAAAAAGTGTCTGATTTTAAATTCGATATCATAACGATACCTTTTTCTTTTAGAAAATAAAAGTCTGATTTATGTAGTACGATCTGTACAATATGAAAAAAGTACCTGCAATTAGATTTCTAACTTATGTAATTTCAAAATATTTAACGAATATAAGAAATTTTTAAACAATGTTTAAAAACTTCATAGTTAAATAGTTCTTATGAAATTCCTTTCTCGAAGCAATTTATTTTCTTTCAAACAAAGTCATAAAAAAGTCATTTCCGTGATGGAAAACAATGCAGAACTAGTTTTTGAAAAATTTAAAAAAAAGTATATTATTGAATATTATTTTGCGAATATCTCTTTGTGAACAAAAGTGATCGTAGATAAATCTATCGTAAAGAGAAATGCAACAGATATTATTTAGTTTCTTTTTTATCCTGTTTATCGGAATTGAATTTCAAAATATTTTTAGGAATGTTCAAGTATCTTTGGTTTATGCTTATAAATAACTTGTTATGTGAAACTATAAGTATTCTTTAACAAATATTTAAAATATTCAATGTTTTCATAAAATCAGACTCAATAATAATATACGTGTTTATCAAACGACTTTTATTAATAGTATTATCCATTGTTATTGCACGTTCCTTTATTTTTATCCTTGCACTCTCGGTTTATATCTATTTTTGCATTTTCACTTTCGATCAAACCTAATAAAATATACGTTTATTTGATGAAATTAACTTTAAATAATTTTCAAATGACAAACGCTTGCATTTAAAATTATAATTAATTAATACGCTGTAGAAAAGAGATATAAAATTTAATGTGTGTTTCAACCATTAAAGTGATTTAAAGTTATACGCATAAAAATTAATGTTCATTAACCCATTCAGACCTGAATTTTCATTTCTTTAGAAAATGTTCTGATAAACATTTTAGATGATTAGTGTTTATTTATGCAATTTTTACGATGAAATTTTTTTTCCACTTTTCTCCATTTCGTGTATAATTCTTACGACCCCAATATGAAATCAGAAACAGGCTACTTTAAGCTACTACGGGTTTATTTTACAAAAATTTAAGTTACTTTTGCACCATTTAAAAAAAAAAACAAAAATCATTACGTTGGGTCTGAATAGGGAAAATTTAATGTTGATTTGGATAGTATATATAAAAAATTAATTTTATCGTGATTTAAGAATACTTTGATGGTGCAACCATTAAATTTCATGTTCAAATTTGGTTGAAAATCACATTAAATTTCAAATTTTTTTTTTTAACCATACAATTATTTAAAAAATTTTTCAACAAAATTTATATAATTACATAGAAACGCATATAAAAATTCCAATAAAGCGCACATCATGAATCTCAAGTTCAACAGAAACTAATTAACTATGCCACGAGACTACAGCGTTTGTAAACGTTACACACGAGTCAATTTAGGCATCTATCGAACTTAAAGTGGCACAGTTTTAATACACTTTATTTCAACTGTTCAAAGTTAAAACTGCGTCTGCGTCTGCAATAGCTTACAAAAGTTTAATTCCTCTTGTAATAGTCGTATTTAAATTTACATGTATTTTATAGCGTGTAATACTTTCTCCTCTGTGCAAGCGTTTAAGTTCTCGTTGCGATGGTTCTACTTGCAATTTCGTTTGAATTATACATCCAACATTAGCAAAAGTCTACAGGTAGGTAGGTAGGTAGGTAGGAATGAAGTCTTTTTAAGTCTTATCAACGCCTCTCTTAACTCTTTGGAAAATTCTGTCTTATTCATAAGAGAGTTTAAATGTGCATTAAATGATGGAACGTTAAAAAGTGAATGGACGAGTTAAAAAAATTTAAAAGTTATATGGAGCTTTATATTGTTAAAAAGTTTGATTCAAGTATAGAGAAATGAGTTATAACGTTTTATAATGAGATTTGGCTTCAATGAAACGTATAAGATGAAAAGTATATTTTAAATTTTTTCAAGCTTTTATTTTTTATACAATTTGTTAATGCTATTATTATTAAAGATATTCTTTTTAAGTAATTTTAAAAAAGTTCTTTTAAATATTAAAGATATTCTTTATTGAACATCATGTTTCGCTATAGACATTTTCAATAAGAGCTTTCAAGCATTTATTTAAAAATTTTAAAAGAAAGTTCATACTGTTGCTACTTATTAATTTTTATCTCTTAATAATACTTTTTATTTAAAAATTTTTTTTACCCACGCTATGTAAACTTACATTATGTAAACCAACGTAGAGTTTGTGGATATAAATGAGTAAATTTAAAGAAAAATATTAAAAAGCTATGTAGGTCTTTGAAAAAAAATATTGGATATTATTAAGATGAAATTTTTAATTTTGAAATATTCTAGCTAACTACAAGCAATTACTCAAAGTGTACTCTGAAATTATTTTATCAGTGAAAATTTATTCAGTACTTTTTAATTAACTTTATTTTGCTCTAACCTTGAAATGGAAATTTTAATATAAATAGTGTTGAGTTTTATTATGTTAGAATGATATTTCGAATCTGGCTCTAAGATTATAGTGAACTTTTATTTTCCTTAATGTAACATGTAATAATATACTGTTAAAAAGACATGAAATTTAATACGTGTTCTTTAATTTTCGACGAAATTTTTACATGAAATTTAATCTGTTTTGGCCATTAAAGATTATTAACATAAATTTAAAAGACCATTACCACTATAAATTTATGCTGATTTGCATAAAAATTAATAAATTATATTGTAATTCTAAATTACAATACCACTTTGGTGATCATGACACATGAAATTTCATGTAAAAATTTCATTGAAAATTAAAGTGTACATATCAGATTTCATGTCTCTTTTAACAGTGTGAAATAAAGAGACTTTTAAAGGGCATTAATTTAGTCAGCGCTAAAATTTCAGTGAAACTTGTAAGTTAAACTTATTTTTATCATCACTTTCAGCAACGTAAATTTATTTGAATAACGAAGGGGTATTAAATTTTCAACACAACCTGTAGGAAAATTAGTTACAATATACAAACAAACAACAAAGACTCTTTCTATTGTGATACAATGAAAATTTCCCCAGAGCAATATTACCGCAATATATATACCGGTATACAAAAGTTGCACCTATACAGCCGAGTGTAAAACTTGCATTTAGCAACTAATGGCCGTTGGGAGTATCGTATTAAGAAAACAATGCTTTTTGTCCCTTACAATACTTCGGTATATCTTTTCAAAAACTTTTGCTTATCATTCAAAAAGGATATATATATTTTTAGCCTTATTTTGCAGAAGCCGTTTTCTTTTAATGAATTTAACAATGGGCCCTTTAAGAGGTGTGATTGGAAGTGCTAATAAGGAAAGGAGAGAGACGGGAGCTTTAATTATAAGAATAACTGATTGGCCAAAGACGAAGGCTGTCGGTACAAGCCGTTTCACAATGAAATTTTCCAAAACTTTCTTCTGAGCCAAGCAAAGCGCGAACGAACGAACTTTCGTCATTAGAGGCCTGATGACGTCGTCTTAGTTACAAACAGAATCACACTCCTCGAAGTAAGATAGGATTTAAAAAAAAAAGAATTCCTAATAGAATAAGATGTAGAAATGGAGAGAATCGAATTGCATCTTGTCTTATACAAACAGTCGAAGAAATGAATTTCAGCTGAATTATGTAATTTAAGAGATGGATTGAAACGTATATTGTGAAAATGATAGAATTATAGCATTTAGAAGAGAATAAATTTAAAGAATTTTTTGGCAGTACTTGGAAACAAATAATTTGTAAAATTTATTCATTATATTTAAACCGGTTACAAAAGTTTTCAATGATGAAAAAAATTAATTTTTTAATTTTATTGAAAACTCAATTATAATGGTCGTAAGGAATTTAGTTTTTAACATATACTTATACAAATATTAAATAACGAAGATGATTCATATAGCCTATTATTGCAACGATTTTTTAAAATAAATTAACACTAACGTTCTTGAAATTTTTTAATTTCTAAAAGATTTATGATTTATAATTTTCTTTAAATTAATTTAATTAAAAATTTATACAGTATTAAAAAAAATATTTAATATTATAAAATTTCGATAATTAATGCTTGTTTGAAGGACGTAGCCCGCGTTTTTCCTGTAACGTCCGAGAAAATGGAATAATACTACCTTTGATGAAGTCGATCAACTGATTACCTAAACCTATTTTGTACGAAAAGAAGTTTCCAATTTCGAAAATGTTCTTTCAAGGAAGCCTTAGCCATGCAAAAATTCTTCGATGTGATCCCTCGTTCATTCTTAAAGATTTTCCAAGTAACAAAAAACGATTTTTTAATCTCATTTAATGCAAAGGCACTTTAAAATTCAATTACCATTTCTTTTGCAAAAAAAGATTAGTTTTTTAAAAAATTCTATTCACACAGAGTAAAATTCGATTTTGGAAATATTTTATTTTTTGTGTTCTTTGACCACGTGAACTATCGGATTACAAAGACTACATATATAAATAAAACCATATGGCTTGAATACTTAATGAATTCTCTGCCACAATTTTTCATTGATATAGAAAATTTAATCGTTTTAAACTATTTTTAAATCTAAAAAGGAATTTTCTTTTATAGATTATATAAGAATTTAAAAAGTATGCTGCTCATAATTAAAAAAAAAAGCAGTAAAGTATAAAAAACGAGTGAAATATTGCAGTTAAATATGAATTAACATATGATATATTATACGAAGCAGTTGAATGTGACTGCTTTATTAGGCTTTTAATACCTTATCTAGTAAATGGAGTGGAAATGAAAATTTTCAAAAGTTTAAATTTAATCTTTAAATTCTTATTTTAATTTTACCTATTTAATCATCGGACCACAAAAGTGTTAAATAATAATTTTGACAATCAAAAGTTCGTGGTGTTTTTAAAGTTTTATTTTCGTATGGAAATGGTATTTATTTTCAATTTTGCAGCTTTCTAACAATGAAAGCGCTTTAATAAACGTTAAATTTCCTTCGTATACTTGTTTATTTATAATAAGTGTTTAGATATTGTTTGGTAATAAAACAAAGTACAGTTTATTTGCTCACGTATACATTTATGTTTATTTGTCGTGTTTCCATTAGGGACTTTTTTGGTTTTTTCAAATTTAATAATAATTAACCAATTTAAGATCATCAGTGGCTCAGTTGGTAGAGCGATGGATTCGTATTCTCGAGGTTCTGAGTTCGAATCCCGCTCTCGGCGGCCGATTGACACAAGTACCACTGTACACGTTACATATGCTTTGTTCACAAACACACTGACGATCTCCGTCACTAATTAGCATCATAATGAGAGCATAAATACAACGACGTTAAATAAAATTAAAAAAAAAAAAAAAAATTAAGCAATTTATAAACTACATTATAGTTTTTTTCAAACAGAATTAATGAATTTTTCATTATTCAAAGGTGTTTGAATAATTTTACTGATTCTTCTATGACGTATGCACATTTTATATTACACACTTTATGTTCTATTTTTTATTATATTCACCGTTGTGTGAACTAAATATTAAAATTAACTTTAAGGGGATGTAATAGGGTATATGATTTCTACATAGTTACCGACATCACAGTTTTCCAAATATTTTATCTTTATTCAAAAATTTTCAGAAATATCTCTATGTTAGGCTCTTTATTAGTAGAAATGGAAGACTGTAATATAGAGATATTTTAAAAAATCTTTGATTAAGAACCAATAACTTGGAAAACTGTAATGTCGGTATTTTACATCCCCTTAAGACTCATTTTTTATTTAGACATGAATTTCATTAAAAAAAATTATCGATTTTGAAATTTGATTGATCCTTTTTAACAATAGTATTCACAAAAATAAATAATTTTTTTTTAATTTAATTTCAATGTCAGATTCTGTGCTAATATTTTACAGTAAAAAAATAATAATTTTTCGTTTCCAAAAAGAATTTTTATACTAACCAGGAGAGTATCAGACTTCCGGATCACCGATTTCGTTTAAAGTGCGGGAGATGTTTTTTTTACATAATATATGAAAAAAGCTAAGAGTTATAGTCACAAACGCTCAATAATAACTTTTAATAAATTTTTCATTTCCATTTTTTATTGATAATGACTTTTGAACAAACTGATTTTTTTTATGCAATACAGCTCAAATTAAAAGATTTTTGTTAAATTTTTCGTATTATTTTGGTGGATTGTATAAGATAAATATTTGCCCATAAAAAAATGAATTGAGTTAAGCCTTTTCCAAAATTCAAAAATAGCCAGGATTATCCACTGATCATCGGAAAAACAATTATCCAAGCATGCATGCGTATATGATCCGTGAAAAATCGCAGTCCAAACAAAGCCACTTTTTCCTATTTTTTTTTTTTTCTTATATAATACTGAATTTTTGCCTCCCTTCGTTCGTTTAAGATTTTTCAAGTAACATTGGCTTTATACGGCTCTTAGCAATGGTCTTTTCTAATTTTGTAAAAAGCCCATTATCGAGATTACAGACTTGCATGCTTGAAATACCTTTTAACGTGCTAGCAATGCTACCCCAGCAGCGGCCACCGTACTGCAGTCACCGTTAATTAACAAAACACCAATAAAAATCTCTTATTTTTTTTTCCTCTTTTTTTTCAAACTCTTTCTCTAAGTATCATTATGTTTTCATGCATTTAAACTATAAGAGCGCGTACATGTTCTTTCAACTGAAAATAGAATGTTATAACGTTTATTATATATTCAACGCCTCCGCGTTGCGCACTGTGCTCTCATATTTATCACCTCTTTTTTTTTTATATGCTACCTGACGTAAACTTGGTCGGTGATCGCGGGGCGGTATTCAAATATAAAATACTTAAAAAAAATGCAATCAGAATATTTCACTGGAGTTGAAATATTCTAAAAGTTAAGAATTTATTTAATACTATTCGATGAATTAAAAATGAAGGAAAATTTTTTTGAATATTTAAGTTTCGTAAATGCAATGTGAGAATATGGCTAATTTTTTGGGGTCATTTTTTGAAAAAAACAACAAAATGCAAGCACAATAATTTAAAGAAATATAAAGTAAGACTTGAAAAAAGTAACATGACTAAAATTATCGTGAGTGCAATAAGGTAAAGCATGAAAAAAAATTCATAGTTAATTTTATATTATAACTACGTCGTTCATAGATATTTAAATATTTAATGATTACAACGACTAGTAATATTGTTTCTAGCAATAAAATTTAAAAACGGCACACTTTCACTTTTATGCATTACAGTATAATGTAACCGTAAAGAAAACTTTTGAATATCACGAGCATTAAAATATTTGTAAGATAGAGAGAATATTTGTTATTATACGAAGTTAAAAGCATTAAAGCTTGTTTACTATAGAATTTCATTAGCACAAATGAAGATAAGTTTGTTTTCATACCGTTTCATAGCTCCTCTCTCTCTCTCTCTCTCTCTCTCTCCGAAGCTCATCAAATTTCTAAAGCATCGCGGTATCAAATTTCTAATTTTAACATTGTTCTATTTATCATTGTTGGGCCAAATTAATCTATGTCTGACATCGAACAACTTGTCGAAATTCTCTTGCGCTAAAATACGTCCATACAAATATATATGTGGTTTATTTAATAAACGTATTTTTACTGTTTCGAGTAGTCATTTTCTATTTAATTACTATATGCTTTGATTGCATAGTTTTAAAATTTAATAATTAAATAAAAGAAAGAATTTTTGGCTCAAATGGTCCGAGTTGTGTTGGTTTTGATTCCATCAAAATTTAATAATGTTGTATTTAATCATAATTTAATTTTGATGTGATTAAGACTTGATTTAATAAGTAACAAGATAAAGAAAATATTTTAAATTATCATATTATTTGAATTGATTAGATCTTCAGTAAAGCTAAATATTACATTTAGTTTTTCAACGTAAAAATAAAAACTCAAGCATCCACAAACACATTGAATCAGTTTGTTTTCATAATTCTTAAAGTGACGAACAAAAGTCTCGATTAATTAAATTTCCCAGCTAATTAAGGGTTTAATAATGAATTTCAAAGCTGAGAGCTGTAGAGTACATATGCAAGAAAGAGAGAACATAGAGGAAAATCGGGCGCTTCATAATCGTGCGCTCGGTTCTTAACGCAAACGTTGCTCCGTCGGAGAGAAAGAGAGAGAGAATCGAGCGTCAGCTACAGGTGGCCGATCTCGCGCAGAGGGAAAGAGAGAACAAGCGCTCAACTGTGAAGACGAGAGAAAGAGAGAGGATCGTTGGATGCGCGGGAATTTTGGTCGAGCATGTGATAAGAGGGCAAAAGATAACATGTAAAAAGGGTATATGCTGATGGGATGTGCTGAGATGGCAAAACTTGCTTAACAAAAAAATAAAATTTTTATGTTTTTTACATTTAGTTGTAATTCTATTATAATCTTGCCCATTCGCTTACTTTATTTCATTTTTTTAATAAAATCATTTTTAACAATTTATTTATTTTATATATATATATATATATATATATATATATATATATATATATATATTATCTCTTTAAAAATAAAGTTTTTCAAGACAAAATTATTAAGACGAGATATTTTTCCGAACTTGAACAATTTTGAATTTTAGAATTTATAAATTTTAATCTTTTAACAATAAAATTTTTAAAATTCAGTATCGCTTTATTTATTGGCATTAAAAACTTGATAAACCAAAATTAATTAACTATATTTTATAATTAATCTTGTATGGACAGTAAAAATTTTAAGTACGCAGAGAAAATAATTTATTCGATAAAGATAAAATACAATCCATCAACTTGAAACGCAATTAACCATTTATGTCTAAATATTGAATATCTTTAGTTTTATGCTTATATACACTATATTATCATACTTTATAGCAATAACAATGAAATTATTCATTAATGCTTTTTAGATAACGAATCATTTGAATACACTGAATACCCTAGTTATCTCATAATGCTAATCAGAACAAAACAATAAATGACGTTCGTTTAATTAGACATTATGTTTACATCACTACGAAATGATAATTCTTTAAAAAAATCAAATAATGAATGATTTCAAAAGATTAAAACAAAACGAGCGAATCATCATAAATATTGTATTACGCCGATTTTGCCGCTGAATGGTAACCGCGTTATTGTAACGAGATAAAATAAGCTTCCATATTAACATGGTGTTTGAATTAATTAGCTCTCGAGCAGCATTTATTCACATTGACTTTCAAGTATCATATCCCGCAGTTAAATTCGACGATGGATCGTAACGCTGGTCATCCAATAAACCCGATAACAACACGTTGCTTTGTATAAATTGCATAAGCTAGCATTAATCGATGCTCAGTTATTTAGCACCAATGGAATTTATCGGCGGGCTATTAGGTTTTATTAATATATTTGTTTTACAATTTTTAATTAAAATTTTTCTTCAATTGCAATCTGACGTAAAAACTTTAATAAATTTAATGAATAAAATGGTGAAGTAATTGCTGTGATTGAATTAGCGATTATTTAATAATAAGATTAAGAATGGTAATTAATTTTATTTATTACATTTGTTAAATTAAATTAGGAGCGCTTTGAATTTTATTGTTTTTGATTTAAATTAGTACAGATCGAATAAAATGTTATTAAAAACATGAAAAAAGGGTTAAGTACCATTACAGATACAAAAAGTATCATTTAAATAATTAATTATCACATAAATATGAGTTTATGAAAAAAATGAACTTTTGTTTACTCGTTCAAACCTAAAAACAAAAGATACGCGCAATATGTACCATTAAAAAAATTTTTCAAATAATGCAAACGTGTGCGAATTTTCAACTTTATGGAAAGCAGTTTACATTAGAACTTTTTTTTTTTTTCAAAAATTCGAGAGGCATGGAAAAAAAAGGAGTACACTTGAATAGAGAAGATAAAGCGAAACGTGCACAGCATGGGAAAGTACGTACTCTTCGCGAGTTAGCTCGAAGAAAGGCTTATTTTTTTAGTAAAACTGAATGCAATAATACTAAAGAGTATTATTTTTAGTTTTCAGTTTAATTGCGATATCGGTTCTATTTTACTCAATGAATTGAACGTTATTTTGAATTTTTGACAAAAAATTTCTGGATGTGTATTTGTGTAAATGATACTTGACTTTGTTTTTTTTTTGAGTTTTTAAGAATAGCATGAAAATATTTTGTCTATTCCAAGACTTTTATAAATTGTTTTTCATTTTATAATTCAGGTAAGAATAAAAATATTTTGATGTGTATCATAAATGCTATAACATTTTTTTTTTTCACGAAGAAGATAAAATATCTTATATCATCCACAAAACAAAGAAGAGATAAAAGACATTCTCTTAAAAAAATAAAAAAAGATGTATAAATGCGCGTATCGAAGGTTAAAAAGAGCAATGCATAAAAAGTAATTGTTATTATTATTGTTAAATTGTCGCACTCTTAAGCAAGAACGCTTCGAGTGTTCTTTTTCCCGAAGCATCGAAAAAGGGCTCTTGGGATTTTCTCTCTTTTCTTTTTTTATATATAAAACAAAAGGAAAAAGGGTATAAAACCGAAAAGAGCATTGTTCGCTTGAAAGAACACTTGGATATCGGTTTTTCTCTTACACTTGTAACTGTTGTAACGAACACAACGTCACCGGCGTGAAATTGAAAATCAAATTTAAATTTCAAAGAAAAGTTTGATAAAAAAGAAAATATAGATACATGTATTTAAAGGAAAGTCATTTATAAATGTAATTCTATTGTATTCTTCCGTTTTATATAAAAATACATAGGCATGATTAAATTCACTGATACGTCGATCACGCATCAGTATTCCCTTCTAGTTTGAATTTTCTCGTTTTCTCATTCTCTCGCTTTTCTCTCTTTCTCTATAGAATCAGATGTAATAAGCCTATACCACCTTGTTTGAGTTAGTCGCCTTTTCCCCCAAATGCTTCTTTTTTCTTTTATTTTTTTTTTGTCGTCTCTTCAGTCATTGAATTCTATTGGCCGTTGATGAGGGAATGAGATACGACAATCGGATTTTCGTTTAAAATCGACACGTAGAAATAGTTAGGTAACTGACCTTCCTTCTATCGACTATTTGTCTCTTTCTGATTCTGATTTGAAAGCTATCCCAATGAGAATTCACGCTTCTTTTTTTTTTACTTTCATTTTATTGCTTCCTCGTTATTTGCGATTGATTCGCCTGATTTTTATCCTATGAATATGGGATATTTCATGTTTTATGGATTAGTTGAAGAAAATATGATAATTAAAAAGAATGTGAATTTGAAAATGTTGAAAGTTTTGAAAAGATGAAATGCGATTCTTTTATTGAAAGATGTTGCAATACGTGGCTCGAGTATAAAACAGTAGAATAGTGCTTGATACGGCCAGACTCGTGTTGATCTTGATATTTTTTTCTTTATTTGTTCTTTTTTCATCGATAAATATTTAATGACTCTTAAAAAAAGATAAAACTTTCTGTTTTTTTCTAACAGTGTTTTTCATCACTAATTAAAATCATCTGTTGTAATAAGAAAAAAATAGTAATGGCATTTAATATTTTGTCATTATTATGAAATTTACTTATTGTACTTACACCTAAAAATAACAATTTTTTTTTCTTGTTAGAACAGCAGTATAGCTGTTTTATAATAAATGATGAAAAACACTATAAGATTAAGACTGAGAGTACAGCTTCTTCTTAACAATTTATATGTACTGATCATAAAGAAAGTGCGAAAAATAATTATCCAAGCTATATTTTAGCTAATGAAAAAGTTATTTAAAGAAATAAACGGTTCTCTTATCAATTATTCGGAGCGAAGAAAGTCAATAGTTGCGTAATTAAGTCGTTTGATTTGGTAACTTGCATACAGATATTCATTACACGGACGAATTGCTTTGATTTTAAAAAGCTTTTAATTTAAAGCATTTAAGGTGAGCAAAAAATCGAGATTCGTTAGCATTAATGTATATACGGACTTTTTTACTTTCATTCCAACTTCATCCTCTTTTTACTTTTAAAGATAGAGGGTTCCAAGATTTTGTAAATTCTGATTAATAAACGTTGTTTCTTTTTTAAAAACATAAACAAACGTCGTATTGAAAATGAAAGAATTTAATAAATCAATCATCAAAATAACCAAACTCCCAGATTACAATTGAAAGCATTAATCGTGCAATCAGCTTCGTCTAAAAACAATTACACTTAACAAACGTTCATAGGTTGTAGCAGAACAAACTCCGATGAACTTCTGTACATGTAGGCACTACTCGGCGGTAGACGTACATAAACACATAGCTATTAAATGAACTTCATCTATATAGTACGCTTAGACAAGTTGTGAACGATTCATAGGATCAGGCAGTTCTCTATTATGTGCGCGTCTCTTCTAAACAACAGAGAGTTAATGTAGCTACGAAACAAAGGGATGACTTTTCTTCTTTTCAATGAAACGATATGCGTGTATTATTATGACAACTCGTCAAAGGG
The DNA here is from genome assembly GCA_017163975.1 of Anastatus disparis. Lineage (NCBI taxonomy): Eukaryota > Metazoa > Arthropoda > Insecta > Hymenoptera > Eupelmidae > Anastatus > Anastatus disparis. The sequence goes on from JAFFSR010000009.1 coordinate 90,284, forward strand.
ATTCTTCTTTATGTTTGTAAATGAAAAATTAGAAAATTAATATCACGGTACACAAGATAAATTGTCGCAGAATTAAAGTAAGAGGAGATCGGTGGTTCTTTGACTTAACCACGTTAGATAGCAATCAGTGCTGCGTACGTGAATTAGATTTGTTCCAAAACAACTTACAAGTTTCCATGTATTACTAAAACCTTATTCTCCGTTCAACGAAATTAATTCCATTTAAAGTACAGCAATGCTCTTTACAGTGACATTGAATTAAACAGCGCTTAAAAATACAAGTCCGCAATAACCACACAAGCGAGCCAATTATAAGTTTTCCATTGACCTGCCTCGAGGATAAAGAAAATTCGAGCGAGTTAAATGTGCTATATTTATTATCGAGGGTATATGAAATTATAAAACGAATAGTTAGAATAGTAGTGCAGTACAGGTGGAGTTAAGAAGAAAACGTGTGTATAGCGAAGACGCGCTCAAGCGATGAAAAGAGTTTTATCTCTTCTTCTTCTCTCTCTCTCTCTCTCTTCCACGATCGAACGATGCAATTACTGTCAATTTTGGTTTAAAAGACATTAATGGAATCAACGTTTACGCGCTCGGTACTAGAGAGACTTAGAAGGAGTTTTTAATTACTTGGCTATGGACCGATTTTTCAATCTTTCAATATACGAGTAGTATTTTGTTGAACGTTTATTAATTGTCTTAAAGTTTATTATTAAATTATAAACAATTTTTCAAAAACATTTTATTAGCAATCAATTTGGTATTTTTAATTGATATTGATTGAAAATATCGAGTAAATATTTATCAAATATTGACGCATATAAATCTATAATGTAAAAATTTATGAGCACCACTATATAAACGCGTAACGGAATCAAAGAGCACGTTGTTCGGAGATTCAGATAGAGCACAATTTGGCTTTTCCCTACGATCTTATCCCAAGATATCGAAGCTCGCGTACCCAACTAAACAAATCTTTAATTGCCGGGAACGCTCGATCCATTAAGCGAAACTTAATGGCCTTGTTTTTATCAGCTTGAACTTTCTAATTTGCAAAGTTTTTGAATAGAAAAAAAATGCTAATATTGTAAAAAGAGGTAATTACGTATTTTTAATTGTAATTATTTGGAAAATAAAATTGATGTATAAATGTTTGTTTTTGAACTTAAAATTATTATATTAGATTTGAGATAATATAAATACGTTGAGATGAAATCGCAAAGTTTCGATATCTTATTTTAAAAATCTTAATTCTCAAGAAACTAATATAATATAACGAACTGAAAAGTTGGCGATTCCAATGGCGAGATGGTAAACTTGTTAATTAAAAGGCAAAATAAATATGTATATATACGTTCCCTATTCTTAAACTCAGTCTCTATTATTTCATCTGGCGGAATTCATTCTCTCTCTTTCTCCGATTTCGCTTGCAGTTGAAATTGTGCTCACCAGCAAGTGCTTCGATAGTATAACTTTCTTATCTCGTTCTAACAGATTCTAAGTGGACCGAGAATCTGAAATCCGATTCTAGTGGAAGAGGGGAAGGGGGTGGCAGCAGTAAGGCAAGAAAAGTAGGTATGGAAGGAAAACGTGAGAAAACATTATATCGAATCGTAACTCTCTTTCGCACCTCGCGCTACTATACTCTGGAAGCGCGGCCTCAAGTTTGCCGACGTCTCAACCGTTAAATCGTCTCTCGATCTAATTGTCTATAGCATCGGCACGACTTAACGTAATGAGATTGAATGATTTTTGCATACATGGATAAAAGTGTTAATTAAAAAATTTTAAAGAATGAGATTTCATTTTTTTTTTATCAATAAAATATTGTTTAATAAACGATCATAAGTCAATAAATTCTTTTTAATATTTTAGTATTAGTTTTTCAGTCTTTTAAATGGAAAAATTAAAGAGGTCGTCAGTGGCTCATTCGGTAGCGCGAAGGATTCATAATCTCGGGGTCTCGAGTTCGAATCCCGCTCGTAACGGCCGATTGACACAAGTACCACTGTATACGATACATGTACTTTGTTAACAAACACATTGAAAACCTCCGTCGCTAATTAGCATCGTAATGATAGCTGAAATACAGCGACGTTAAATAAAATGTAAAAAACGAATAGAATTAAAAGAAGGAGAATCCAATTTGGTATTAAAAATATACAGTTTAAAAATTTATTCTTTTTATAATTAGAAAACGAAAATAACTTTTTGTTTAAAATTGGTATTTATATAAGTACCAAACAAATTTCAGGTCAAAAACCTCAGACGACAATGAAATATCCAAAATTATATATAATCGATATGATCCCGTTGTTTATTTTCAATTAAGGATATTACGAAAAAAAATAGACTTTTATAATCTTGCAAGCCTGCTATTTTCCACAAAACCATAACGCATAAAGTCTTCTTATTGGGCCTAAACTTCTTATATAATAGCTACATCAAGAAAGTAAACTTTATCGTAACGTATATAATAGTATTACTCTTAATCATGATTGAAATAAATTAAATTAATATATAAGAAAATTTAATGAATTATAATCATAATTATGAGCGATCGGTAAAAAAAATAATATAATAAAAATTTTTTGATTAATATATTTTAAAATTAATAATAATTATCAAAATTATATATTAAATGCATTAGTATCTTTAAGGTGTAATAAAAGAAAAGTTGGATGTGTTATGAACTTAAAGACGTATAGATATTTTTTATTTTGTATATTAAAAGCGGGTAATACAATGTATATTATAACATGTTACATAAAAATCCACATAAATATTGCACATAAAATTTATGGCACAATCAATTGACTAAAACTATAGCAATACTAAATAAGTGATTCGCTGGCACAGATAAGAATATATCAGCCTTTTAATTTTCTTTTTCCGTATAAATATCGTTTTTTTATAAATTTTAAACTTAAACCGTTATATTAAATAACTAATTAAATAAATATTTACTACTTGATTTTAATCTAACACAATTAAACTAAAACCGTAAAGCTGTTTCAAAAAGACACACCTATTTATTTGAGACTACAGGTACTTTGCTCGCAACATTTGATAACGATCGATTCTACGTCGTTTACCACTCCCTCGTGAGTTTGAATTTATCGTCGTACATCTTTTCACACGACTTCTTAATCGCTTTTCTGCTGGCGTGCAAAACATAACTATTCTTCCGGTGACACACACAGCACATTAATAAAATGGTCAGTGTTTCAAACGCAAAGTTTTTTTTTATAAAAAAAAGAGAGAATGAAAACAACAAAATACGAAAAGTAAGTGAAAATATATAAAAAGCTCGATCGAAAAAGCAACATTTGCCATCTCCTCAAACACGCTTACTTCATACATGCCATATGCAAATGTCATTTTCTATCCGCAACGCCAACATCCCCAACATTATGCAAGTGCACTCATATTTTCCTGAGTTATTGCCCGTGATGATATTTGCGTTTTCGCTTGGATAAAGAAAGCTTGTTGGTGGGGAGGAAAGCCGCGCTAAGAAAAAGATGTCGACTTTTCTTCGACACTTTAGCGCATTTTACGAAAATCCTTTAATATGTATATCTATTTTTTTAAAAATACCATTTTTCACCTCGGATGATATATATTTGCATGATAATGTTAACGTTTCAATAAACTTTAAAGGAAAAATAAACTTAGAAATTTTATTTTTTTTACTCGAAGAGTATAGTAGCTGGATTTATTAAAATACCTAGTAACGATAAAATTGAACTAATACAATATCAAAGTCAAAATATATTTTACGAAATAATATTAATACAAAGTAAATTTTAGTTATTTAAAAATTGAAATTTTTTAACATAAAAGGAATGTTTGAAAATATTATGAAATAAATTGGATTTATAAAAAATACAACGAAAAATTAAAAAAATTGACCACAATGATTTTGAACGTCATACCTTTATTAGTTTCTCCAAAAACGTGTTTATAGCTGGAATTTTTGAACGAGTAAATGTTTTCATATTAAATTAAACAATTTCCCGCACTGGTTTATTCAATAACTTTTTATATAAAAAATATTTTCAATAGTTTATAGAAATTAAAAATAACTGAAATTTTTCAGTTTAATAAAGAATACGATGTATCGAACGAAAACCTACGTGTATGGATTGAATAAAAATTAAAAATATATTACGATAATCGAGTTATAAATTTAATGAATACTGTCCTTTTATTTATATAATTAACGATACTTCAAATATTTGATCTTTTTTTATTTAATAGAAAATATCACTTATTTGTTAGAAAGTAATCAATAGCCCGAAGGGAGAAAGATTGAAAAAGGTAAACTCGTAATACTCGTGCTAATGGTTATTAAAATTTCACAAAAAGCAATACACAATGAGAAATGATCCTCTTTTTTTTCCACATTCAACTCATCTGCACATGCTTTGCCACTTGAAAAAATAAAAAGACAAAAGCTTAGCAAACAACGATGAAGTACATAGGCATCAAAGCACCGAGCAAAAAAAAAAAAAGCTGAATATAAAATTTAAGAGCAAAGGAACTCGATTATTGCTACGATTCTTTTACACGTGGACACAAAGAGAAAAAAGAAAGGAAAATATAATAGAATTCGTGATTTCTTATTATATACGTGACGAAAATGTGGTACACTGATTTGATTGACTTATTCGTTTCGTAGATATGTGGGGTAAGCACTTGAAAAAGACACGTGTGTGGCTAAGCGGTAATTTGCACTGGCAGCAAAGTGGAATTAAGTTTTATACAGAAAAATCCGGCACAAGATATTCTTCGTTCGCTTTCTTCGGCGTACAAGTGTGACACGAGAGAGCGTAAAAAAGCTCACGAAAAAAGCTTCAGTCGACTTGAGGAGGCGCGATGAATTTTTAGCATTTTTATGCAGTACCTCTTATTTACTCCAATTGAGGCTTTCGCAAGTGCTTTTTCTCAACAATGAGATCCAGCGATATGAAAGTTTTCCACTATTTTCTTCTTTATTTCTATTATATTAAATTGACGAAATTTTTCATAAAAGTGTGCATTGTTCTAGTTTACGCTTACAGCCTTGTTCATTTACGTATTCATTTTAAGAATTATTTATTAATTACTCGCAAATAATTTTACCAACCCTTTGAATTTTTGTCACGGTGATTGATTATTTTTAATGTTTGTATAATTAAATTTTAAATATCGTTAATTAGGTCAAAAGTTAAAAAAGTAACGTTTGAATTTTTGTTTAGAAACAAAAATTTTGTTTTGCAACTACTGAAGGATTAACGTTTACAAAAGTTGAACTGTTTTAAAGTTTTTTATTTGGTTAAAAATAATTGGACTTTACTTCATTGAGCTTTATTTGCATTCTACGAAATAAAAAAAAATTCGATGTTTACAACGGGCGCATAAAGTTTGTTAATAAAACATGAATAAAGTTTAATTCGAATGTAAGTGAAAAAACGTATTGTGAAATGTTTACTGCATTAATAGATGTAAGTTGTTGTATTGTATATGATAAAACATGTAGGAATATTATAAAAAAAGCTATAATCAAAACTATATACGCTCGAAAATTTGTTATAGTAAAAATTGCAAGGTATGGTAGTTTCGTTACAGACTGCCATTATAACAAAAAATTACTTTATCACATGATTAAATTTACTATAAACATCATAAAAATTCCTATTTTTCAAATAAATTTTACTATGTAACAGCAATTTTTTTACAATGACAATCTATGAATACGCTGCCATTGTACCTTGTAATTTTCATTTCTCAGTGCAGTTTTTTACTATAGTCAAACTTCTGCTGTAAAATTTTACTATGTAACAGCAATTTTTTTACAATGACAATCTATGAATACGCTGCCATTGTACCTTGTAATTTTCATTTTTCAGTACAGTTTTTTACTATAGTCAAACTTGTGCTGTAAAATTATAATATACTACAATCATAACTTGGTACTATAATTAGAAACTATAATCATTGCCGTAATAATCTTTGAGTACAATGTATTTATAAAATTATAATCAGTAACTACATTGTAGATGATAATAACATTCGTTTGAATTGATTAATATTTGAAATTTTGTATCATCGAAATTATCCTTAAACATATATAACCGGCCATTGATTCAGCATGCCATATCAGCGGTCACGTTTTCATTTATCAATTGAATTCCCTTGTACCTTAATCTACACTGGGCTTATTATAAGACCGTAACGCCCGTGCGCAGCCCCGTTAAATTCAATGTACTCCTGTGAATTATTACGGATGAATAAGACTTGCCAATGGGATACCTTTCTTGGTCGGTTAGTTTTTTTTCCGAAAATCAAAGGGAATCCCTTTCGTGATAATAATTTCATAGTTTAATCTCTTGGAATATGTATAATGAATTTTAGAATTTATTATATGGATGAAGTTTAATGAAATTTACAGTGCTCGAATAAATTATTCATTAATTTTTAAAATTCATTAATTTTAAAAACAATATTTATTATTCAGTTTAATTACATCTAGATTTTATAAAAAAAAGGCTTACTAACATGAACTGTTGAATTATAAAGTAAAATTTATATGAATATTTTAGTGGTATAACAATTCAATTATAAAGAATATCAACTCTTGTATTATTAATAAATAAATTTTTATGTAAATGTTATAGCTAGTACAAGCAGAATGAAATATTCAATAAAATCGATAAATAAGTTAAGAAAAATCTTGAAATTAAATTGAAATAAATAAAAAGATTATATGACATGATTTAAGTAATGAAGTTTCATTGTAATCAAGTATACCGAATACGAGAAAAAAATTCATCAATTTTTTGAATTTTCAATAACCGTTTCGCCGATATGAAAGTGAAAATAAAATTATTAAAAATGAATTAAATGCTTAGTGAGTGGAAAAAATCCTAATGCCAAATTTTACAATGAAATATTTTTGAACAAACTTTAAAAATTTCAAATTCGAATTAAAGAAAAGAAAAAATCTGTGAATTCATTTTCAATTGAATAAATCCACAGATTTTAACCAGTTTTAAATTTTCAAGATTCAATTTCTACGTTACATTGGATATGAAAAATTCATGGTCCTAAAATTGTTTATTTATTTTCTACTGATTAATTTCAGAAATACTTGCATTTATTAAAAACTTTTAGAAAATTTATAATTAACGGAAATCAAACAAATTTTAATTAATTAAGTCTTTAAAATTTGACATCCTTTGATATTGGCGATTCCGTTGAGCCAAAAACAAATTTAAATTAAATACGGATAACATCAGATTTTTCACCTTGCGCAGTTACTTGTTTTACGATAGGTCGCAAGATAAACCGAACAGAGTTGAGTCATAGAGTATACGTTCCCGTAAACAAACCAAGTGAATTCAGCGAAAACGAAAAAAAGGCACGAAACAGAGAAATCGATTGCATACATTGAGTTGGCCCGTCTGGTCCCTTAGGTTAAAATGGAAAATTGCAAAGGAAAGAAACAAAGCGAAGAATACGGGAAAAACAGATAAGTGGAAAAGAAAAGAAAAAAGAGCTGAAAAGGAAAGCTTAAAAGAAAATAGCAAAGAACAGATGAAAAATGAGATAAGTAAAAAACAAACATAAAAAAGGACTATCCACTTTAAACAAATGTCCCTCTACAATAGGATGAAAAAAAAAAAGTTAACCTGATTTCACAAACCAAAAGATTTGGAGGAAAAAAAAAGAAGAAAGTTGGACGCACTTTTTCGACTGTCAGTATTTTAGCCATGCACCTTCAGAGATTTAGTTGATGGAAAATTCGACTGAAGAAGTTGCACAGCGCTCTATTGAACTACTTGTCTATATATCTACCTACTTGCCCGTATATTTCACGTTTTAGTTTTCTATCTTGGCTTTTTTCCGTCTTTATCTCTCTCCCTCTGTGCATTTGCTGTTCAGTCTTTATCGATGACAGGAAATTGAAAGAGATGAGTCGATAAAAAATGCAGAGAGAAAGAGGAAAGGGCAAAAGGATCGTGAAAAAAAGCGTTCGACGTGAAAAGGTGTGCGCCTCGGCTAAATGAAAAAAGGAAAGAAAGAGTAAAGTGTGCGAGCGGTAGGATATGTGTATTGAAATGCAACTGCCCTGGCATCAAGTCGAAAGCAAAAAAAATTTTGCATTTTTGCATACGTAGATTGAGCCAAAGTCATATAAGCTTCGTGTGTTCGTGAATTGTAAATAAAAATATGAGCGGAAGGGGGGGGGGGCCAATCTTTGAAGAAGAGAATTGAATAAGCGCATGACTATGGATAAAGGAAGAGGAAAAATTTTACCGTCACACAAGAATATACAGAATTTTTGTCGTGAACTATGGCTTAATGTAGAAGCTCGTTTTTTATGAAAATTTCTTTAAAATTTCAAAATTAAATTTTGCTAATCATGGATCTGTAAATTTTTTAAACAATTAAATTGTTTTGAGAATATTTCAAAGGTTTCTACGCAATATAAATTTTGCAAATAAAGTGAATTTTCAAAGTACAAAGTAAAAATTCTTATAAATACAATATAATGTTTATCGTGATCAATATTGAAAATAGTTGTAAAAATATGAAAAAAAAATCTCGCTCTAAAAATTTAAAATTGTATTTATCAATATTTCAAAAGAAATTTCAAGCTCTAACAGAATAAATAAAAGAGTATCGCCTTTCTAGTGAAATATCCATAATATGAGAACAATGAAACTGATAGCCCTGCGGCGCTAGAAGATTCGAACGGGCGAGACTACGTCATTTTTTATTTTTAGAGAGAACAATACTATTCTCGGATGAAGACATACACAGGTGATAAAAAGACCTGATCATATTCTAAGAACGTTCTGAGAACATCTGAAATAATATGCGTGTCAAACAATTGCACGTAAGTTCGCTCTATTTTTAAAGTTGTAAAGGTATAAATTTTGTGACGATGATTAAATTTTTCGGTGGTTTCACAATAGTCACGTATTCTGGCATTTTTATAAAAAAATATATATATTTTAAGAGGCTGCCACGCACCAATGCCGATACCCGTTTCACTATTTCCTATCTTGTATTTGTTTTAAAAAAAGCAAAAATAAATAGAATTGTAATTTTTATTTTTTTTTCTTTTTTATTTAAAAAAAAAAATACGAGAAACTTTCAATATATATGACAATTCTAAAAATTTTCCTAAAAGCTGAAATAAAAAATATTTTAAATAACTGAAAGGTTAACAAAGTATATTCTTTGGACGGCAGCTTCTTAAGATACTAAAATATATGAATATATATTCGGTTGTATAGATAGAGGTCTTCAGTGGCTCAGTCGGTAGAGCGATGGATTCATAATCTCGAGGTCTCGAGTTCGAATCCCGCTCTCGGCTGCCGATTGATACAAGCACCTCTGTACGTTACATGTGCTTTGTTTAAAAACATACTGATGGTCTCCGTCGTTAATCAGTATCGCAATGATAGCATAAATATAACGACGTTAAATTAAAAAAAAAGAATATCGTTGTACATAGGTAAAAACAAATTTTTTTTTTGCAATAGAATAAAAAAATATAAGGCACTTCCGTATAACGGTCGTGCCTAAAAAGGCGTGTAAAATAAAGTAAAATAATAAAATATACACACAGAATTCTGTATATTTTTTACGGTAACGTCTCATAATTTTTCATACTATTCTACGATGTACCTCGATTGTGACAGTCGCCATAATTTTTATAGAAAAATTCTCTCCATGCAATAAAACTATATAATAAAAAAAAATTATTGTCCAATCAATCAAGATTTGAAACTCGTGAATTCAATTAACAGAAATATCATATGTAATACAAATATAATATAACATGTAAGTAGTTGATAAATAAAAGTGAAAAAACTATATTTGTCTTTAAACTAAAAACATGAATCCAAATACAATCTTTGATTGTGAACAACAATCCTCTTTTGATTTAAATATCGATTTACTTTTTTATTTAACATTAAATTCGGACAATATGGGAATCCAGAAATTTGCACATTATGAAAAGTCAAAATAGGCATTTGTATGCAAAGGAGACTTTTAAGCTTTCACGGTAGCGATTTTAACAATATAACTGTATATATAATCTCTTTATAGTAGTTTATACGCTACAGTCTTGCATGAGCTTGTTGAACTTTCACATATCGTTTTATAACTTTTTCCACCAAATTTTCTCACTTCTTCTTTATATAACATATCCTATTTTCCTTTTCCTACTTCCTCCCTTCTTCTTTTTCTTCTTCTTCTTTTTTTGTTTCATTTTGCTTAACACACCATTTTTCTCGCTTTCTTTGTTTAGCCGTTCCGTATATATGTATGTATACTTAGAGAGAATCTTTTGCACGCGTATACGAACTTTTTCGAAATTGTTTTTGTTTCTTTTCTTCAAGCAGCAGGGGAAGATAAATGGGACAAAGTAAACTATACGGATGTGTCCCGGAGTCTATGGAAAAAAGAGAAGATCGTTTGATGTACACAGAACTTTTTGACTTGTTGGCTTGAAGAAAATCTAACTTGTGTGAAAATTCTTTTATACAATCAAACAAACTTTATTGCCAAACTGATATATCAAGCAATAATATTTTACGAAATATTGAAATTATATTATTTTAAATAATAATTAATAATAGCAATTACATCAAGTGTAATTAAATTTTACAATTATTATAATTACGATATTGAAATTATAATATAATACAAAAGTGAATTTAATTAGCGGAATAAACTATATATTTTAAATATTTGATTTTTAATATTTTAATAAACTAAATTCAATAACATCGTATTTATATCTAAAGTTTACAAATTAACATATTTATTTATGTCAATTAATAAATGTACCGAAATATTAGTTTGAGCATACACGAAGAGCTAATCTTAAGTTCATTTGTACAATGAAAAATGAATTTAAAACTTTCCAGACATAACTTATATTTATATTTCCAGACGAGTTTTGAACGAAGTTGTTTGATAAAAAACATTTTCAATCATTTCTGACAAGTCCTCGGCAGTAGCATTATTCTTTACACTTAACAATGGATACAATTTAATCAATTAAAATCGATCGATCAATCGTATAAGAGTAATATACAAACGTATTTATAAATCATGACAATACGTGTCTAAGCAAATGGAATAATTACATGAGTCTTGAAAAATGAATTTAAGCGTCATAAAAGAAGCAAAAGGAGCAAAGTCATATCTTCAACAGAAGAAAGTTAATACTGTCGGTATATACGAATGAGCGAGCGTAGTTTGTGCATAAAGTTTAAGTAATACATGACGCGTGGGCAAGCGCAGCGTTATAAAACTTTTCACTAACAGACAGGAAGAAACGGTGAGAAAAAAAATTTTTAACATTTAAATACGTGGTTGTTGGCACTCCTTTTCGCTATCTCTTCACTTCTTAATATCCAGTCAGCAGTCGGCTTGCATATGACTTTTGCGCGCAAGTTCATTAGATAGTCAAACGAGAACGAATTCGTTGCAAGCACGCATAAAAATTTCAGTACTCGACTGACACGTATACATAAGAGCTTTTTCATATACAGGAGTAGTCGTTGATGTAATATATTCGTTGGAGAATATTTTTAAGGGAGATTTGTCCGAAAACTCGAGGCGTACAAGTATATAGCGTGCACAGGATTACCAAACAACGCCTTTGCTTATCATAATTTTCTAAGCTCTGCAAGAGGAGAGAGGGAGAGTCTTTTGTTATGAATCACGTGTATTCTCTTTCCGTGGGGGCGACATATGCTACATCAAACGACTGGGTCTTAATGAGCGAGGGAAAGTAAGTTTGTTTGTGTGCGTTGGGTGCCTTGTCACCGAATAAACGTTACAAGAGTTGAGCTTGTTTTGTTTGAAATTCAATTAATTATCATTCTTTTTTCAACTTTTTATAAAAAAAAAAGAGTTTATTTTCAAATAAACTTTTTTCATTTTAATTGAAGGAAAAAGTTTTTTTATTTTATTTACTTATTCAATTACAGCTTAAATATTTTGGTCACAGTAATTCTTTTAAAAATGTAAAGTATATTTGAACTATTGTTTTGATTAAATTGACTTTAAAATTTTGGAAAGTTGTAAATTACAAGGGATGTACTATATAAAGTACAGTAGATGGCAACAAGTATCAAACTACATTTGGACTTGGTCCCTTAGGAGAAGAAGTTCAAGTGACGATGAATGTTTGCGCGTCGTCAGGTTTCGTTTGTTTACTCAGGACACAATACTAATGGCTCCTTTTCTTCTTGGTCAATCAATAGAAAGAAAATTAAAACCTCAAAGATAACAATTTAAGAAAAATTATACGAGCTTAGCTGAAGTTCGTAAAAATAATGTTTAATCTATAAATAGAAAGTTTTTATCTTCTGATCGAACTCTCGATAACGGCTTTATTTAATATTTACATGGATTCTTCAAGATTCATCGTGCATAAAATTAAAACTTTATCTTTAAAGTAAAATAAAATTTTCTTTCATTGCTATTCTTTTTTAATGTTTTTTGCTGTTTAACGTGCCAGTTGTCATTCCAAGCGACGATTGCACGAGAAAAATACAAATTTCATGTGTAGACATTTACCCCGCGAAACTTTTAAATAGTCGAACTTTAAACATTATGATTATGGCTATTGCAAATGACTATTTCAAAATACATGTTAAAATACCATTTTAACCGAAATTTTTGGAAAATTTTTTTTTTAATATCAAAGTTGTCTGAAACTCAGATCTGCACTCGTCTGACTCTATCGGTTGTGTTCTACTTGTTCGTATAAGTTTAGCATTTTAGATAGAGATGAAACAAACTTATTTTTCATTCCTTCTACTTATTTAGGTCTTTATATACACATTAAAGAGTATAATATCAAAAATTTATGCAAATACAAAAAACAAATTAATTATTTAATTTTGTATATCTCCGTAGAAAATATTTTGATACGAGTAGGATCCTATATATAAAATTAGGTTATTTTTTATTAACATTGATAAATCAACACTTCAATCTTGGCTTTTTCAATTCATTAAACTTGGAATTCCGCGGTATTGTGAAATTGGAACTTATATCAGTTTTGTTTCAATTTAGAATTAAACGATATTGATTATTTCGAACACAATCATAGTATTCCTACAAAATTAACTGAAATATAAAAAAATTTATAAGATTAATTTTCGGGTTAAATTGTAATCAGTTCTTGTTTACAAAAAAAGTGCAATAATTTTCAATGAACCGCTGTCGGCTAAAATTAAATCGTAAAAGGTAAAAAAGTCAGACATAAAAGAAGCTTGTAAAAGTAAAGGTGATATAACACCTAGAGAAAATTAAGTACTTGATTTTTAGTTCGCCCTATCGTTGCTCTTTCTAAAGTACACATACTTGGAAAGATACGAGTTACACGCGAGTACATAAACTTTATCCAAGTATAAGACGATCCAGAGCTTGTGCTCGTGAGATTATTTATGAAACGCACGTATAGTAGTAGTTGTAGTAGTTAATGTGTCTAACCACTTTAATGAATATGTCTTGGGCGCTTCCTCTTTACTATCTTTCCTATCCTTTCTCTTTTCTCCTTCCTTATTCAAGTCACCTTGTGTCGAGAGTTGTTTAAAAGCAAGTTGAGCTTTTGACAGTGAGACGAACTATGCCAGTCAAGTTCTTCTTTAGACTTGTAGTATAAAGTCTCCTAAGAGTTGTGTCTTGTACACGTGTGTGGCGCACACCCCTCGAGGCTTTAATGAGATGTGCTAAGAAAATTGCTCAAGGGCCAGCATCGCCTTTTTAATTATGTGGTTCGTGTTTCACTTTCACAAAACAATCCTCATAAGTGAAAAATGTTTAAGCTTAACTTGGGTATGCGGTAATTAAGTAGATGTACAAACAAGTTTCTGTAATTTTTCAATTTTTTGTACATTTTGCTAGACAAATTTACATGTTATTTGAACAAAATAATTATTCTTCATTTTGTTACTTTAACAACTGCTTTTCATAAATAATTTTGAATAATTATTTAGTTTTAATTTTTTACATTGAAATATAAAGTCTCATTGTACCCATTGTCATTGTGGTTTTGTGAATTTTGTACCCGCATATTCCTTTTAGCGGAAACCCATTATGTTAAATTAAAAATTTCAACATCAAATGCCAGCACTCGGCAAAAAATTTATTTTTATGTAAACAAGAGCTAATGAAAATAGTTTCATTACGTCAATAAGATAGAAAAATATTACAATCATTTTTAGTGCGCATGTCTACGCTTGAGTAAATTTTACAAGGTAATTCACATTTTTCCTTTGTTGTTTGAATTTTCATAAATCGCTTATTAAAAATAAGGTAAAACATTTTCTTACTCAATTTATTTTTGCTATTTTTAGTAATATAATGAAAATTTATTGATCATAAATTTAACGTATCTAATTGAAATTTAAAATGTCGAATACTATGACGTAGAGAATGAAATTCTCTCTGTAGATGTAATAATTTCCTATCCAGAAAAATGTGAACTGTTTCCATTGATGTAAAAAGCTTCTTCAGATTCTTTCGAAAGCGGATATTTCTAATACTATGGTGCGCCTATTCTTTTTGACTTCCAATGGAATACTTTGAGAATTGCCGAATTTCAGAAACGAATGCAGACAACTGTATGTGTAAGAGGCAAGCATAATGACACGTTAAAAGAAAAAAAGGAAAAAAATTTGAATAAGGCAAGATAACGATATCTTAGTTGGTAATGACACTTGGATGGATCAGAAGCAGTGATTTATGAATATAAAACGATGAAGAGCTTTTAAAAATGCGTAATTAATGACTGTATTCCGTAAGAAAGACGTGGCTCTTTTCTATTCGAGATATGTACGTATACTAGTTGTTTTTACATTGGCGCGTATGTCTGTATACGCGAGAGAAGAAGAGGTTGAATATCAAAAAGTATTTGAGGAAAAGTAAGTCGAACTGTTGAACTGAATCAGGAGTAAAAAGCGCAAAGACTTTTGTAGCTTTAATCCAGATAAAAGCTATGGAAAAGCCATTGTATAACTTCTTAGCATATACCGTCGAAAAATCAATAGCCACTTAAATTGTTAGCTGCTAAGATTTTTATTTATGTACCATCGAGTACAGTATTGAATCATCATCATTTTATTTTCTCAAGCAACAAACATTTAAGATTGTTGCACCATTATTTTTTTTTATAACTAAAAAATGCAAATGGTGAATTTTTAATTGTAAATTTAAACGGCTTTACAATGTTCAAAAACATTTTTACCAGTGACCAAAATCTTAAAGTATACGATTGTCGCTTCTGAGCCCGAGCTGCTAAGTAATTGTAAACCGTATCTGATCCCAACTTACCGCAAGCTGTCCACGAGCTTTTTGTGTGTACACGTATGTACAGACAATAAACACTTAACAAGTACGTCTACAGAGACTAAAAAGACTCTTAACGTCAACATCCTTACAGGGTTGTTGAATAGAAATGTTGGTCTGGCGGAAAAGTTTGCTTTGGAAAACTAGTTAAAATTCAAGTGTAGTTTTCGCGAACAGAGCTTGCGGCCGTTAATTATTAGTCGGTACAGACTTAAAGATATATATATGGTAATAGTGGCGCTCGTCAGAGTCTGTGTACTTGCATCATCAGTGACGCCTACGCTGCCACCACGTTGCTGCTACGTAGGCAGCAGTGGCTTTATACTGTCTAAATAATTTCTTTCGCCTATATATACATGCATAGACGTCTACGTAGATAGCGAAAAAGAAATTTGAAACCGTTGTAAGCTGGGAGATTTTTTTAACTTCTCTTTGAAGCGCGGAATGCTGCATGCGCGAAAGGTACCTTTTGGAAAAACAAAAGTTTTGATCCGTGTATCAGTATTTCAACAGATTGTATTTTAAAATTTTATATATATTTTACAAATTAAAATTGAAAAGCCTTGGTTATATTACGTTTATTTATTATAATGAATTATTAATTCAGGGAAATCGTATATTTTATTATGAAAAACTTTATTTATGATTAATAAATTTTCAATTCATAATTTTCCTATATGCCGTTATTTTAAAAACATTTTAAATACCTTTATATTCTATGTAATGGTTTCTTAAAATACTTTATCGCTTTATTTATTGTGTTTGATGTGTACTAAAGAAAAAATGTCAATATCAATATTCATGGAATGATACTTTTTTTACCTTACATCTTCTATTTTATTTATAAATGTTTGTAATTCACTGAAGAATTCCTGTATTAAATTATATAAATAATGTAAATATTAAAGGAACATGTAAATTAAGGACTATTCACGTATAAAAAATGAGAAATAATTACATAATTAGTTTTGATAATCTTACTCATGAAATTTCGTGCATCGTCTATTGAAATAGATTGCAAAAAGTGTAGGTTTGTGAGCAACGTAATTGATTTTCATAAAATTAATATAATTCATGAAAATTGGAGAGTTAATTTATGAAATTTAATAAAATTGCTCTTTGAATACCTCGTATGGTACATTAAATTGAATTAACATTAAATATAAAAAATATTGTTTTATGTATTTTCGTTTATTTACACATTAAATTTTATGTGTCAAATTAAAATAAATTAATGATTTAACAAAAATTTATGAAAAAAGTAATAAAATACAATAAACATATGATCCATTAAGCTTGATAAAAAATTAAAGAAAGCTTGTAACTCGCTTGTAAATGAAAGTAAATTAATTTTACAACACATAATTTAATGATCACCTATAAATTTTTAAAATTTATTTAATTAAAATTTAAGTATGATCTTTAATACGTTTGCAAGGATTATTCAAGATTAACATTCAAACAGTACGTAATGAACATTTATAGAACAGATGATGTTGTGATACAATTATTTATATTACTAAGAATAACGATTACATTAGCATAATGACATTGATGCTCTTTATACGGTAATTACGCGCGCAATAATTCTACCCCAGATATCGCCCGCATAACAATTTAGCTATCGTAGATTCTTATTTCCTTTACACATCGAACTGCAAGTCCTCTCAACGCTTGCGAGAGTAAGAGTAAGAATAAAAAAAAGAGAATGAAATCGTCAAGCGTCGTTAAGCAGATAAATCATAAACTATGCTTGAATAAGCCATCAACATTTTTGTACTGTCCTTATTTTTGCAAGCTGATTAATTTTAATGAGTTTGAACACTAATTTATATAATAATTACATTAAAATACATTAGTAAAATAACATAAAACTTGCTCATCTCGTGATTAATAACATAAATCTATATGAAATTCATCATTAAATTTTATGTGTATTTGAAAATTTCAATACTTCGCTTAAAATTTGACTATCAACTTTATAATTTGGATAAACATGTAAATTTAATTGTAAAGTTATTGTAATAATATATTTTGATTAAAAAAAAACTGAAAATACGGTAGCCATATTATTAATTTAAATAATAATATTTGTTTAAATATACGTAAAATATTTTTATTACAATTTGAGGTACAGAATCATTAAATTACAAGCCATGTGCGAATAATTTTATTTGTAAAATATACGAATTTCTGTAAAAATGTTATATTTCATTTCAAATATTATTTTATGTTAATTATTTTAATTGTGCGTAAATTTTAAAAAGTTTTATTTACAAAATTCATTAAGTCTGTGTTTATATCTATGCTAAAATCGCGAGCTAATAAATTAAACTGATTAAAATTTGAAAATATATAGCTCAAGATATAAATAAATGATTGTCAATTTTTTTTATTTCACGTTCAAAGTGCCAAAAAGTAGACGACGACGTCGTCTATTGCAAAGAGACGACGAGAAGAGATAAATTTCATAATTTACAAGAAATTTTTATTTTTATTTAAACGTCGCTGTATTTATGCTATCATTACGATACTAAGTAGCGACGAAGGTCGTCAGTAAGTTTGTGAACAAAGCACATGCGATGTACAGTGGTGCTGCTTGTATCAATCGGTCGAGACCGGGATTCGAACTCGGGACCTAGAGATTACGAATCCATCGTTCTACCGACTGAGCCACTGACGACCTCTGATTGTCAAATCTAATTTACACTCTATTCAAAATCATGCCAGTGTATTAATTCACTTAGTATATTTGGATTTTAATTCAAGTATAATAAATTTCATTTTAAAAGTTTATTAAGTTTTTTTGTATTCATTATATTTTATTTGGAAACAGTAAAAAATTATGTACCAATACTTTGCTTTACTTTTAGTGTTTGTATTTTAAAATTATTATTGTTTGAATTTTAATTATTATATAATAATAAATAAAATTTTATAAAAATATTAAAAATTTTATTTTTCAAGTACATATATTTTTGTATAACTGCTGATCATATTTCATTTACAAACTATTCAAAATTACGAGTCAAAGCATTACTACATTTTAAGTGTAACTATTTTAATGTAATGTGTGAAAGCATTAAATTACAACTAACTTTATTTCTACGTATATTAATTTTCATAAAATTGTATATTATATTCTATTTACAAACAATTAAACATGAAATACCTTTGAGAGTAAAAAAAAATACTGAAATTATTATTATTATCAGTATTTACTTATAAATCGTATAAAACTTAAATACAAGAATAAAGTCGAGAAGGAAAGTATCTGAGTATAATTCGATATTAATAAACATAAGAAATGAAAAAAAAAGGAATGAACGTAGAATGCATAAATGGATATTAATTTATGTTAATCCCTGGTAGAAATGTGAGCATTAAAAATGGTGTATATAAAAATTTGAGGTTATTAGTAATAATAATGCCAAAGAAATGGCCATTAAATGTTAAAAAAAGCGTTTCCATTTCTACTGGTCATAAACTAGTAAAAAAAACGTTTCAATTTCCACCAGGGATTAATTGATTGATTAATTAAGCTCTTAATAATATTATAAGTGATCTATTAAAAATTAACCACTAATGTTTGTTGATTTAAAATCTGTATAAGCGACAATTTTCACTAAGACATCTTAATGATTCTCTTTAAATATTTAAAAATTTTTCTTAATGTTGGCAAGCATAGCCAAGTAATGCCATTTTAAATATTCATTACGAAAAATGTGCAACGAAATGCAACTGGAATTTTTTTTTTCTACGCGTATTACGTCGACATTTTTCTAGTCCTTAGCTTTTAGATCAAATTTGCAAGGAAATGGGGCCAAACATTTTATTCAATTTTATCAAGGAATCATTGAATATTCTTTGAGTTAAAAAAATGAACACTTGGAAAACACGCAGTAAGAGCATTTCCTTAAATTCGTTTTCTAATGCAAGCTGAGAATTTATATATAAACTATGAGGAATATTTTTGTATAGAGAATTGAAAATAATATTTTAAATATTTTTAAATTTTTATGAATATAAGGTCTTTTTAGTGATTTTTTAAACAATGATAATGATATTCTAAAGAGGTACTGAAGAATCTTATTATATGTACTTAAAACAATAATTTCTCCTTTCCGTTAAATAAACATTATACAATAAAGTAGATTTGATATTTTTATTCCCAACAATAACTTTATAATCATGATTTCTTGATAAAATAGATTAACTTACAATTATTCTTTAAGTTATTATCCAAACAAATTTAAACGATATAATATTTCTTTCAACATAGGCTCTTAGAGTGAATCAATAATAAATCTTCGTGATAAACTTTATCCTTTTTGGGTTACTTACTTTTTTTAAGGATATATTTTAATCATAGAATAAGAGATGACAACGACCTTCACATTATACGCGTACATCCTAGTTTTACGTACGACGTTTATTCATCAACAATGCAAGCGTGTCTCTATTATACTACCCCTTTTTTCCCTTTGGCGCTTCTTCTTTTTTCATTCGTTTTCATATATGTATATATATATATATATATATATATATATATATATATATATATATATATATGTACTAGTTCATCTCTCTCTTTCTAGTTCTTGTTTTTCTTTCATTTTTTTTATAAAACGTGCATTCTTTTATTTTTTAAAACGATCAATAAAACCAGCCGCACGTTGTTAAGATACGTACTACTCCTCATAGTTCAAAAAGATAGAATAAGTGAACAATACATAATATAATAACATATTCGATTAGCAAAATCAATAATTATAAGTGGGTTTATTTCTTAAATTGATTGAAATTTTAAAATATTTGATTTTAAAATTAACGTTTATGTCATATGTAATATAAAAATATCTAAAAATTTGTTGCAATCAATTAAATGTTTAATTAAACCGTAAAAAACAGTAAAATAGTTTCTACTGTATTTGATTTGAGACTTGAATTTTTATTTAACATATACCCTAACAAAAGTGCCTATCTGTGAACTAAAAATCAAGGTTTAATAAAAGTTAATGGCTGTCGTAAATTATTAAATTATTACTCAAGGTAAAACTCTTTTCTTTTTAACATTGAATTTTTCAGAATACGACATTAAGTTCAAATAAAAACAAAATCCAATTTTGGAATATTAAAATTAAGTTATGTATTTTCTAATAATTTAAAATTAGTCAATCGACAAGTATATAAATTTTTTTTGGAATTTTTCATAGTCATATAAATATTAACAAATTGTTTACAAGAATAATAGACTCGTTATATGGTAAATCTCCCAGAAATCGACCGCATACCAATAAATGACCTAAATTAAAAAAATGTGTATTATTGCTTTTAAAATTATTGAAATATTTGATAATATATTTCATCGCTTATAAAATTCAAAAAGCAAGAGTAAAATTCATTTATTATTATCTAAATATACGAAAACATTTAACGAATTTGCGGTCATCGATAATGCGATTATTTCCAGGGCAAGTTACACTATACCTTTTTAATAGAACGTACCTATTTCTATATATTGTATCATGTAACTAAATTGTTGATTAAACTTAACAAAAAATTAATTAATTATAATAAATTTGGGGCGATGTTCCATTAAATATTACAATTTTTTCATTTGAGATCTATCGAATATTTATGTAGAAATAAGAGAAAGCACCCAAAAAATGATGACGTAAACAGACAGATGGTTAATAATTTAAACAATTAATGTCTGGATTCTTACTAAAAAGTATTGGAACTTGTTCATTTATTTTGACAAAGTAATTAAATATTTGAAGTTGTTATTTTAGAACAAAAAGTTATATACTTTTAAAGATATTAAAATTCAATGTATTTAAAATATCAATTGAAACTTTCAATGTTTCTTGCAATCGACTAGAACACTAATTCAATCAGAAATGATTCGTATTGATCTCATTATTATGTTTGATTTATAATACTTTAAACACCATAAATATTTTATTATTCAAGCATCCTTGGCACTGTATTTTGATAAGTAAACTTCATTTGTGTTAAATTAAAGTTATCCATGTCGGATTATAAATTATTGAAATTCTTTGTTAATCATTATGATTTAATTATGAGATATGAGAACCTAATAATCAGTAACATTAGTATATTTTTAAATTTTTTAATAAAAAATATAATTATAGATTTTTCTAATTTTAATTTAGAGATTTAGTAAATTAAACTTATTTCGTTAGATTATATTAAACGTGATAACTATAAATCTCCAATGTGGTTGATATGTTAGACGAATTCTGTGACATTAATGTCATTTACGTTGATCGATTAGTAAAACACAATTATTAATACTTCCATGTCACGTAAACAAATAAATCTGTACCATTGTACTATGTATCACAATAAATACTTATAGCCAGTATTGATGCGATTGTAACAATAGTTACATTGTAATGTAACCTTTATTTCAATTTTTATTCAAGTAGATTATATTGTTTTAATGTAGCAGAACAAAACGTTTATTTCAACTTTTGAAATTGATGAAAGGAGGATTTGCTTTTATCTTTTCATTATCAGGAGATTCATGAAGTTACACAAAATTTGAACTAATTTAGTTTGCTTCACAATGTGAAAAACAAAAAAAAAACATTCAATTATTGTATTATTTGTTTTGAACGGCTGACGAAACCTGGATTTTTTCACTTATTTTTTCAATATTAATCGTTTTAGAAAAAAGATAAATATTAAGTAATAACTAAGGAATTTTTTTACGACCTAATGAGATTTATTATTGAAAAATTATATTACGTGATTAAATAACAATGAAACATTGCCAAAACAACGTTTACACAATATCTGCTGGTTATCACGTTATTGTAAATATATAATAAATACATCGATTACTTTTTGATCAAGTTTCGAAAAGTTGCTTGTGTGTATATACACAAACGTTATATCAGGTGCGCTTATTTATATATATATGTGCAGTAGGGAGTTCGACGCGCGGCTGCGGCGTCGGCGTCAATTCCTCGCGGGAGATTCGAAAATTAAGCTAACTTGATCACATAAAATGACCTTCAACAACGCGCTCTCTCTCTCTCTCTCTCTCAAGGATTATCCCTTGAGATTACATGTGGTATATGACCCGATTACATTGGCTTTTGTGTTGCGCTTTTTAGTAAGTTTATAAATTGCATTTTTTTTCTTATTATGCTTTCACACCTCGATAGATGCCTGTGTATATAGTTTAATAATACGACTTATAGTTTATTTTATACAGAAAAGCTATTGTTTCATATATTTTAAGAATCAAAAGTTTCCAATTAAAACTTTTTAATTAAAAATTCTATTTATTATATTCTCCTTTCCAATCAATTATGTGTTTATCACTCTTCGTTTCTTCTGTGCTTTTATGATTTCATAATTCTATATCTTCAGAAATTTTATTTAGCATATATATTTTCTATAAATTTCTTAAATTCTTTACATTCTTTTAATAATCAAATCATTACTTATAATAAAATTTGTAAACGCGTATATATTTATATGGAATAGATATGATTAAGTTCAACCGAATTTCGGTTATACTTTTTTTTTATAGTCAAGGTTTATCACGTAAAAAATAGTCCCGAGAATTATAGCATTCCTGCACATTACCACACTCGAGGCGTCAATAGGACAGACGCAACACCCCTTACATATAAGATGAAAGAGCGAAGAAAGGTAGGTAATATAATTTGTTAGATGGCTTCGTGCTCAATGAGGATCAATGCTATATATACATACGTAAATGTCTCGAAGAAATACGAAACTCAACGAGTCATGAAGTAATAACTGTACAAGAAGCCAAAAGACACGCATTAAATAAATCAATGATTGTTTGAATGATTAGGTAATTTATTCCATCAAAAATTTGGAAAGTAATTATAATTTTTGATAAATAATAAAATTCTAAAATAGAAATACAAATAAAAGTTAAATACATAAAATTCAAATTTAAGCAAATATTTTTTGTTTTCCATAGAATAGAAAAACATTATATGTGTTATTTTTAGATAGTATTTTTTTGGTTAACATATTTCATATCGTGAAAGTGAAGTCAGTTATCGAACGTTCTCTTTTTATCTCTACTAAAATGTTTTAAGTTCCTCTTTCACCCTGATTCGTAATATTTAGTTATTATTACTGTGATTCCTTCGTGAACATATCGTATTTTTTTATAAATAATTGTGAATCATTTTATAAACAAAAATTTATTTATAATGTTACATACAGCTTTATGTCATGCCTAATACAACATTTATGTTATTTTACCGTAAGAAGCTTTTTCAACTTATAGGTATTTGAATGTAAAAAAAATCATCATACCAACTTAAGAAATAAAGACTTTTAAAAGGATCGAAACATTTTTTAGTTTAAAATATGTATGAAGATAAGAATTAGGAACAGTAAAAAATGAAGTAAAGGTCAAAGGAGTGATTTTACTAAAAATTGCAAGAACGATGGAAAACGTAAGGAGTCTCTCGATCTTACTTTGTGACTTTAAAACAAATGAATGTCTATTGTCTCTTCTCTTTTCTATCTTACGTCTTTTAGCTTTTTTAAAACTTTGCTTAACTGAAAGCCCTCAGGGCGAAAAATATGTTAGCCAATACCTAGAAAGTCATAAGAAATCGAACAAAAATTTACTTTTACGTAAATGCAAATATTTAAATTATAGTTACTTAAAACTATATTTATGTTAAAGATTCACTTTTAAGATGGTCACTTATTCACTTTTGGTTAACTATGTAATTGATTGAGTTAAGGAAAATTAGATTTTTCATATTAATGATTTTTTTCATTAGTTAAGGTAATTCATCCCAAAACGAGTTTTCTTACAATTTTTCTCAAATTTAACACACATGTTCTTTATAATAAAATACATAATCTTAAGAAATTTCAAATTTTTCTCACGTGCCGAAATTGAGATATTAAGCTTTAAAGTTACAAGATTTAACACGCGTCCCCTATACCCGACATGAACTCGACATACGTTTTATTTAATAACAAAAAAACGGTTCTTACAATTTTGACGAAAAACTGACACATGATAATTGACTTTAATTAGAACACTATCAAAAAATTAGGAGAGAATCTCACGTGCCGATTCGGAGTTATTTAAATTGAAAGTTAAAAGTTTTCGAATGTTCACAAAGTAGGAAAGCGACTGGGGTAAGAGAGATGCGAGTACGTGACAACGCCGCAGTCAGCGGAAGAGCGCTACGTATGTTGACCAAAGAATAATTTTTAAGAATATTCCTTAGTTTAGGTTATATGCACACATATGATTCTGTTGCGATGTTGCCAAATTGTTTTGTTCTATCGCGCGAGTTTGTGTTTGTTTACACAGATGTCTCACGAACATGCTTTTACGTGTGTATATGTGGCAGTGTCACTCAACCTTTGTTTATAATCGCTCACGCGTTCCTTCATATACCGTCAGACGAATTAGATGAGAACGACTGGGGGTCATGAACTACCTTAACCAACTGTTTTAATCAAAAAATGAATTTTTAATAACACTTTTAGTAATTTGAATGAAAAATTCAAAAATTTGATTTAAACATATTTTCAAAGTGATATTAAAAATTTGACTTGGAAATTTTCTTAATAGTTTATTAATGGTCATGAAAAAGGTTTACTTTAATAGTCTAATTTAAATTTATTTAATATGCAAAAAATAATATATGCATTTTATAATAAATAAACTTTTTTCATGTTAATTATAAAATTTTTAAACTATTTTAATTAGCATATCGAAATGATGAATGACAATGAACTAAATATTGTGAAATTAGATAGAAATCTAAATTGGATCGTTCTCATCAATATTAAAATCTACTAATACTATAATGTTCTAGATACCATCAATAAGGTAATAGATTAAAGTACAATATATATGCACAGAAAAATGTTTTATATGTTTATCTCATCTTTTCATTAATCTGCAAAACTTTTACCGTATTACATTCTATTAACATTAATATATAATCATCATATCTTTTAATCGTTTCAATTAGAATCTGAAA
Organism: Anastatus disparis; assembly: GCA_017163975.1. Classification (NCBI taxonomy): domain Eukaryota; kingdom Metazoa; phylum Arthropoda; class Insecta; order Hymenoptera; family Eupelmidae; genus Anastatus; species Anastatus disparis. Next base: position 115,699 of record JAFFSR010000009.1, read on the forward strand.
GTATTTAATTTAAATGTATTTAATTAGAATATAACCAGCCATACAAGAAAATAAAACTTAACAAGAAATGAATTTCGTTTAGCGGATCTCGTAAACAATTATTTTTCCTTTTGATCGCTTAGCGTCGCGTCATCATCTGCGAGAAGTCCCAATTGAGAAAGAAAACCAGGACAAAGTTTTGCGAGCTCTTAACGACCTTTATCTACGAATCCCAGCCTAGTAAATTTCTATACCCAAAAGTGTACGCTCGTTTTTTTTCCGTATAACCCAAAAGCAATTAAATTCGCCTTCCCTTAAACAGAAGCATAAAAAAAGAAAAGTTAAATCCAAACATTCAACACCACTTGATCAACTATGGTACTTATGGGGGTAAGGTAAAGGATAGAAATAGTAAAGAAAAGTAATCAATAAACTGAAATTTCGTTATGTCAATGTGATAAAATGTTGGTCAAATCCTTTTATCAGAATAAAGAGAATCAGCCTGGATGGTGAGGCTCTTATTAAGAGTAACCTGATCGAAATATACAATATAGTACAGTAATTTGAGTATTGCGTATAACTTGACGTAAAGGGAAAATGGTTTACTTCGGTCTTTTGTCTGTGTGCAGAACATACAGAAAGGCTAAACTATCAGACGTTACACTCTGTAACATATCACGTATGACTATACTACCTGTAAAATATATTCAACAACATTTATATATAGATTTTGTATTATGAGTAGTTTCAGGCGATATGATTGCCAGCATTGAGAAGAGTAATTTTAACGCATAAAAGTTGAGCACGTGCGAGTAGACTTCCATCGATCAAGTATGGCACCGGTATTTTTTTTTGCTAAAGGAGACATAATCTTTACATGGTGTTTATAGTTTAAGAACTAAACATTTTTTTTTACGATTCAGCTGGAACGTTTGTTTATATTGTTTTATTTAGGTATTTTTTTATTGTTTTAAAGGATAACGTTTGCATCTGTTTCAAGTTTTTATAAACTCTTTTCATAAGACAAGTGATGAATTGTATGATTAATAACAGAAAGAAAAATATCCATAATACATAAGAAATTGGCCTAATTAAAAAAATTTATATCAACGTCTGAAGAAAAAAAAGCATGTAATTTAAAAAAAAATAGTCACAACATGTTGCGAAAAAAGCCGAGATAAAACTTTACGAAGCTTTCATTCCCTGTAGAGTAACGTTTGTTATTGCTTGTTTGTAAACCAAATCTAAAAGAATGAACCTTATGCTGTATCTCCTTTAAAAATTTTTTCATTCGAAAGCACGGTGGATATTTTTTCTTTGTTTTTCTACAATGAGATGGAAATTTTCACTATATTGTACTCGCGAATAAAGATCTTATAGTAAATTAAATAAAAAAAATGATTTTCATATTGCGATATGCTCGTTTCATCTTCTGGCAAAAAGTTTTGGTTTTATTAAAATGAAAGAATATCATTCTTAAGAGACTGAAAGCACAAAATAAAATTCAAATAGTATATTTGTAATAGTAATTTGGATGTTATTAGAATAAACAAAAATAATTAAATCAAGGAAATATTTTTTTATTATTAAAGAGTATATTTGAAGGCTTCTTTAATTAGAGCAAAATTAAAAAGTTTGTATTTCAATGTGTAAGATGTGCATATATGTTTAATTTAAATACACATTAATATCCATTTTAAAATAACAGTCATAATTACTTCTTTAAGTACATTTACTTTATAATACTCTAAAAAATTATCCTTCAGAAATTCTCATTAAATTATTCATTTAACGCGTGAAATTTAGATGAATAAAAATCTACACTTTTCTATGTTTGCTCTCGAAAAATTTGATCATTTAAAAAACAAAAAGTTATGAATATGTATGAAAGCATTTTTTTCAAAAATGTGAAACAATGTTTTCAAAGTTGAAAAAAAAGTTTGAGTAAAATCTTTAAAATTATTAAAAAAGTTAATTAAAAAAATTTAAATGATAGTTCTTAGAGAGAAAAGTTTAAGTATTACAACTAATTATAAAATTTTGGTGTTAACTAAATGATCTTCTTCAAGAAAGTTAAATTTATAATTTTGTATCATATTAATAATTTTATAAGATGATTAATTTTTAAAAAAATTGCATCTATTTACAAATATTAACCTACTTGAAAGCTACGATTTTTTTCAGAGGTAATAATATGAAATGAAATTTATAGCAGGATAATACACGAGATTCAACTATTCAAAATCTTGAGATTTACTCGAAAAATCTAAACCAACTTTTTCTCTATTATGAAATGTAGATTAAACTTTCAATATATTTAGAAACATATATATATATATATATATATATATATATATATATATATATATATAAATTATTCATCTTTCAATGTGAGTACAGGCAAATTTAATTTAACGAAAAAACTTCTAAACAAAATAAGAATAATCACAAAAACATTAAATTTCTTTTAAAAATAAAATGAAATGATTAAAAGTAAGAAAATTATAGTAAGATAAAATGTTAAGTGGAAAGTTTATTTCACTTGGATAGATGTCTCTTGCCATTTGTCTACAATGATACAATATGTCTAGTACAAAGCTATACAATGATATCCGCCGTACGAAATGCAAAAGTTCATTTGTAAATGTTCTATGGTATTATACGATGTTCCTTGAAGAAAGATCATTTATTATGAAAGTAACATTAATTTTTTAAGACTGAAAACTTTCATAATAAATTTTTTTAGTATTGCTTTTTATGATTGATTATTTTGAAGTAAATATATGTTAATAATAAATACTTATAAGAAAATAACAGAAATTATTGTTCTTTAAAATGAAAGATCGATCAAGGAGGTACTATTGATGATAAAACACTTAAAATTTTTTTTTAATGAAAAATATGTTTGCTTGTGTGTATATGTATATGTATATATATGTATATATATATATATATATATATATATATATATATATATATGTATAAATAAATGTAACTGCTAGAGGAAATAGTGCTGTACAACTTTTGCGATAACATTTTACGGCGTAATGTAAATTAAAATTGTTTAATAGAAATTATACAACAATCTGCGAAATTGGCTTTTACATTCGTAAGCATCTGTAATTTATGCTGCCCCAATGAAGTTCCATCAGCAACTCTTTTTGAAATCTTACGAAGTATAAAATTAGCCATCATCGATTTTAATCGATTGAAAAACAGAAAATATCTTAAGGCTTGTTGAATTTCTTATTTTAATTAACAATATCTTTGTGATCGATATCATAATTAAAATAAAAAAAGATCCTATTTTTTTTTAAATTTATCAATTTAGAATAATCAATCTGAAAAATTTAACAATAACTATTAAAAACGTTCATTTAATATTTTTCAATGTAATACAAGAATCATCAATAAACTTTTGTAGAAAATACAGAAAAATTTAAAAAATGTAATATGCATTTTTTCATAGCAAACAAAAGAAAATCAGAATATCGTATACCATTTGGCTGTAGTATGATTAAAATCGAAAAATAAATATTAACTTCATATTTAATAAAGAAATATGTGAATTTGCATATACGCGAAATATCAATACGCATAAAATATACACCCACGATATTTATATAAAAGAATACCGACAATACAGAATAGAAAAAAAAGTGTATAAAAATATCAGAATATATTAAAATACATTTATTAAATATACAATACAACATTCTAACGAGCCACGCCAATGTAATTATATAATTTAATATGCTATTAAACCTATAATTAAGCCGTATATATATATAACTTCAATTTTCTTATAATAGTTGGAATAGTCTTTATAATCCTGAGTGTATATAAAGCTTTTATGTACATATATAAAGCATCTCTCTCTCACCTGGGAGAGGTTTATAGTTATCAAGAAACACAATCACCGCAATGTTTACCTATGAAAATCGTTTAATCAAGAGATACCCCAAGATTTAAACTATATAGAATATTTTAATTATACATTGAAGATTACTTTAAACATTATAAACGTTATATACATTTTTATCAGTTTTTCAAACAATAAAGTAATTAAGAAGAAAAATTATATTGAGATTGTTAATTTTATTGATTATTACCATAATTATCCATCTTTCAATAGTTAATACATTGAGCTGTTTAATTTTTTATTAATTCATATACAACAAATATTTTATAAACTTTTCAGGAAAAAATTTATATAAAAAAATTGTTTTTTATAAAATTTTAAAGTTAAAAAATTAACAAAAAAATTATAATTTCATCATTTTTTTTATTTTTTAGGATCCCAAATAATATTTAAAAATTTATTTAGGTAAATATCTATTCTGTATCATATAAAAATTATATTTGAATTGTTTTTATATTAACGATAGAAAATAAATACTTTGCATTTTTTGTAAATTATTATGCAAAACATATTTTTTATCAAAATAAAATAAAATGTTTTTCTCACGAAAATTTCACGCTTGAATAGAATCACCCGACTTAAGAAGAAAGTTACAACGACGAACGTTTAAGAATAATATTTTTCTTTAAATATCACAGCATTGAAATATAAAAAAAAATATAGAAAATTATGAAAGGAGTAACGAGTATAGTTGACACTCTGAACAAAAGCATAAAAAAACCTGAATTTTCACAGTCTACAGATTGTGACGAGGCCAATCATTTGCTATTCTTTTTATGCAGACAAAATTTTTTTTTTCTTTTACTGCCAATTGCGCCCACAAAATAGCAGGACGATTTTTCATCATAAATCATTTTCGTTATTTTTATATTTTGCATTTTTATTTTGATTGAAAGCAAAATCTATAGACTTTGTGACTTCGATTTGATATTCATACTGAATTTATATATTTTATACAAAATAATTGTTTTCCAAATATACCATTTACTTAAATTATGTAACTCTAGCCTACTGAGCATCAAATTACAAAAAAATGTAAATTCAACAAAATTCACTACATTAATTATTATATATTCAAATTGTGTTATGAATCAATAGAAGTAAAATTTTTGTTAACATTGATCTTTTTTTTAAGTTTAAACAAAAGCAATTTATAAATATAATAAATTAAAAAAAATAATTAACCAATAAAAGCGTAATAATAAATGAAGCTGCTTAGAGTCTGGATAGCTTAACAACACATCTATATCTATAGTCAATATATTTAGCCAACGCCAGCTTAACTTAACCAAATTCGTACATCGCGCCTCGTAAAAGCTCACGTTAATTCGTACACCTCTCTGGCATTCAAAGGAATTCTTAACGACAGGATGCCGCGTTATTTTATTTAAAACTCACGTCTATTCGCTAAAACGTTAATAAAATTAAAACACGCCCATCAAGCGTCCATCTGCATTAAATGTGAGTCTATGATTCAAAGAATAAAAAGGAATAAAATAAATAAGCAATAAATTGGTAATTAAAAATCTGCAAGATGATTATGTGTGCAAGAAGCACAAGGAGTAAGAAGCGTACAGCTTTCTCTCGATAATTGCAAGTAATTATTTGGACTCAGATGTATGCACACAGGGATTAAGGAGGTGTGTTTGAAAAAACGAGTGCCAAAAGCTAGGCTCACATACGCCTCATTACCATGTGCACCTGTGAAAGGTATAATGAATTCCAGCAAGTAGAACCACCGATTCTCTCGTTAGAGACCATCTATGTTCTCCCTTCTTTTTACAGAACTCATAGTCTAGATATTTTTGCAAAAATTTTGATTTAATTTTTAACAAGAAAAAGTTCATTATTTTTTAAAATTGTATAAAAAATATTTATATTTTTGAATTTTTTTTAATTACGTGCTCAATCAAGTGATGAATAAATAAAATTAATAATTGAGCATAAATGTTTGAGGATACGTAAAAGAAGATATAATTACAAATAAATTAAATGATTTATCAAGCTCATTTAATTAGCAGCTGAAATATTCAAGTTAATGAGTAACGTAAAAATTTAATGAAAAACGTAGAATATTATAATACAAATTTTGAAAAATTTAATTAAGAAATTTGAAATATGAGGATTTTTTCAAAATATAAAAGATCAAAGAATTGTTCTTTTAGATTTTCTATTGTAAAATATGAAATTGAGTTGTAATACAATAATCAAATTGTACTGAAATCCAAAATTTCAACTTTTACCGAATTAATCTATTATTCGATAAATCCAATCTAGAATACAGTAGAAATTATAAAAATTTTGAAAAAAAGCTCTATTCAATTTTTTGCTTTATTTATCTTCTTTTCTAAGATACAATCCACGATTGTTTAGCCAGAAGAATTTATCGACTATGCGCTCACCCTTATGCGTTTGGTAATGAGGAAAAAAGTAGGCAACTTTTTTTTTCTTTGTTCTTTAAAAAAAAAAAATCGAATGAATATGAAAAAAGGGTAATGCACCGAGAGATAAAAAGAGCTTTTCTATATTTCTACACGCTAGCCATTAGTATAAAGACTCATGCGGAAAAGCCAGAGGGGCAGTTATACTTTTTAAAGTTGGATCTTTCATAGCGATACTTTTTCTACTTTTAGTCCTATCTGTCCGTAGAATTTTTTAAAAAATGATTACTGTCACGAAAAATCGGTGCATTGTCAATTTGATTAGTCAAATAAAAATGACACCATCGACCAATTGTGTGCGTAACATTTAAAAGAATAGACTTTCAATGAAATCTAGTCGGTACTGAATAAATTGCCTTTTTTTTCAACAAGCTCGCGTGTAAATTGAATTGTTGTACACGTAATACTTCGTTGCTCGAGGTTTCGTTTTAACGAACAATTTTGGTTACTCTTGTACAAATACGTGCTAGATTATTTTATTAATCAATAGGCTTTTTTATAGGAATTTATATCTTTTTTCGCTTCAGAGTATTAAATTATTATCTTTTTTAATAATAAAATTAATTTCAACAATGGTTTGCACGAAAGGTAAACTTTTAATCTCTTTTGATTAAGTTTTATCATATTTTGTTTAATTAATTAATTTATCGATTATCAAAAAATTTTCATGAGTTATATTTTGCTTTTAAAATTTTCATTATTTAATTTTTGTGGCGTTAACTTTCAATATTTTCAAAGAATTCTTTGGAACTATTCACGAAATACGAAGGTGAGTTAAAAAAAAAAATAACCGAGAGCAGAAATCAAACTTTGTTATCTGAGTTAACGAGTCTCGCACCTTTGACATTCGAAACTTCGAGCAGCACGAAAAAAATGATAAATTATAATAATTAATTATATTACGCAAATATTGTTTAAAAAATATAACTGCTTAATTTTTCAAAAGAAAGCATAACAACTTAATTTACAAAGATAAAATGAAACGCAGAGGAAGTTTTAATTATATTACGCGCTAACTGGAAAAATACACAATACCCTCTGGGTCATGAATTTTCTTGATATTATGAGAAATTATTTAATGGTTAAAATAATGGGACCCATGAAAATTTCAGATGCTGTTAAACGCATTAACATTATGCGTGCATTATAAAAAAGAATTTTTATGATAATGTTTAAACAATATTTTGAATGATTATAAGAGAGCCTTTATCAGTGCTTTACTGAATAGTCCGCGTGACGCTTCTGAACGAAACGGCTTTAGTGCTCTTTAACATTCTGCCATAGTACTGCGGATGAGAAAAGCAACATGCCCTCTAGAATAGAAGAAAGAGCTTCTATTCTTTTTATGGACCATTAAAGTCCGCAAAATACGTACAATATTTAAAATAGTATTATAGATTTTTGTAATAAAAAAAAATTATTGATTTTATTATTTATAAAAAATTAAGTTGATAACAAAAATTTGTTGGTTTTTAGTGTATTAATGTTTTAGGATTGATTCAGGTTGGTTTAGTCATCAGTCACGATACCTTCATCAAAATTAATGAAATAAGCTCTGATGTCTTTATATGTGACGTAGGTAGCTAATTTTTATACTTTAATTAAATAACACGGTACTAAATTATTTATTATTCTTTACAGAAATTTGCTTACTAAGATATTTATTATTAATTTTATAAACTTTTATAAACAATTCAAATATTTAATAAAAATGATTTTATTTTTTATAATACTCTTTGCCATAAGCACCATCTTGACTATTTATTATTTGCTAAAGCATTTTGTGACTATTATTTTCTGAATAACTATCATTGATAAATATGGGTAAAAACCCAAATAAAATTATTGCATTCTAAGGTAGCAATTTACTAATGATATTATGATTTGCAAATAATTTAGTGAACTACCAGTAAGCGTTGAGGTTATGAAAAGGGTATTCTTATTAACTGGTCTATTAAGTATGATATCCAGCTTAATTTTCGTAAGTACCATTATGTCTTGGATCAATAAAAATCATAATCTATTTCAGTTTGAAAATAAAATTGAAAATTTTGTGGATTACAAGCACTAAAATTTTGTAAATTGCAAATAGATAGTAGGTAAGGGATTTATCGTTATGGTATCTAATTTCATTTAATTTTTATTACAATATTATTTTATTCATTATCTTATTTTTTTAACCATCACGCATGTTAAATAAGTTAATAAATTTTAAAAATTCTGTACTTAATTTGATTTGTTGTTCAATAGTTGCATGCATGATTATTGAACTAAACATATTTTTACTTAAATTTTGATTGAACTTGAATTTTATAAGGACGTAATTTCAACACGAACTTAAGTTTATAGAAGTAATAATTTTTAGTTTCCTATTTTTTTTTAAAATAAGATCATGACTTCCATATGTTCAAATTATACTTTTTGTCCAAATGAAGAAATACATTACACAGAATTGAAAAGTCTGTATTAGCATTATGAATCTAATATTTTCGAGAAACTTAAATCTATCATTTTGTACGTCAATCTTTATGACATAGCCGATTGTTGGACATAAATCGGTGAAATGGCTGAGCAAGTAATTTTCTAACCTTGTTCATGAAAAAAGTTTATTTTTTTTTTTAAACTCACCATAAGCAGCTTAACTTTGTTAACCAGGGGAGACGTGAAAAACTTGTTGACGGCCGTCAATATTTTCCCTTCCAACTTGGTAGCGTCTCCGGCGTCTCGTTCTTGAGCGCATACGGGCCCGATGTCTTCGCTGTTTGTAGCTTCCTTTGTCGGCCACAACACTCCACCACTTTGGTTTCGCTCTTTTATTTTTTTCCCCTTGTCCGTTAATTTTTTTTCTACTCTCTCCTCTTTACTTTAAACGCTTTTTGAATTATTATTTACAGCTTTTACTTAAGCCCTCACTTGTAATGGATTCTCGCGTCAAAGTTATACTTGCCGCAGTTATAAGCGCTGCTTCTGTATTCTTATTTCTTTTATTATCTTTTTTTAATTTTTATCTTCGCGTTTCTTTTATTTTTATTTTATTTTTTCGCTGTAGCTAAATTTTTTTTTGTCTGGAGTTTAGGCCGGTATGCAAGGCTTTTAAAAAGTAGAATAGAGCATTGATTTATTCTTTTTATGTAATTTCTGCTCTTCTTTTTTTCAGCAGTAATTTACGCGAAATTGAAAAATTTTGTTCATAAATTGAACATAAAAACAAGATGATTTTAAATTTTTTGGATAATTTATTATTTTAACGTAATATAAACATCCGACATGTGTCAATTATGTATATACGTATTAGAACGCGTTGTACTGGTACCTTGATCGGTTCAAGTCGCGGACTCAACGGCGACTGAGCCTTTCCCTACTATAGTTGGGATGCTGTTCTCTCTCGCGCGCGCGAAAATCTTTCTCTTACTAGCTTCGTACAGCTGAGAGAGGGGATGCTGTGTGTGTATGTTGCGCGCAAAAGAGGGAGAAAATGAACGTACACCTTTTTTCAGTAGGGGAGAAAGAGATTCGCTCTTTGCGCGAAGAAGTTGAGAAAAAAAAGGGGGCCAAGCCAGGTAGATAAGCGTGCATCTGTGCACATTTACACGTGTACAAGTGCTTTCTTATATATGAGCTTTTCTAGTTCTGCTCGTGGGTTTGAATTCGCGCAAAAATGTGTAGAGGCTGCTTGTACTATCGTAAATAGTCATATTTTCAGCTCATCCACTGTAACGAGTGACCAAGATAATGTACTGACAATTTGTCATTGTTAGAGATTATGTGCGTACGGAGAGTTGAAAACACGAGAACCATTAGCTTCGCCTGCGAGTTTTTAGCCATTGAAATACGTATACGTATTTTGGCTTTTGATAGAGTTGCAAGTCTATACATAGGGCATTGGAGAATTGCCGATGGATTTAGAATACCTAATATGCATCGTTCGAATCAATAGAATACGATACTTTTTGAATAATTAAGTTTCTTAATCGAAATATCAATAGTCATTTATAAAAGATATTTTTTAATAATTTTTTTGTGCATAAAATAATGAAATTGATCGAATAAGATGTGTATTAGATAATATATCTAAAAGTTCGCCAAAAATTTTTTTCAACAAATTAATATGGCTCGAAAATTTCAACAAAAAATAGTCACACTTAAATCTCAAAATATTGCCGATTTAAGTTTAGTCTTTTTGAAAAAGGTTGATTTTTCATGGAGAATAGAAAATAGAAAAATTATCTAATTTAAATTGACTGGTGGAAATTTTTTGTGCTAAAAGTTGTATTGAAGTTATGAGTTTATTTTTTTAATATGAATTTTTTCCCACAACTTGTAAACAAGAAGTATACAACATACGAAATACTTCAAAGAGTAAAGGTATTCGGATTCGCTTAAAAAATAAATGGACGTTAGAATAAAAATCTGAAAAAAAAACATTTTGTCTTTCCATTTTTGAAAATCTACCTATAATCATTGAATTCGTTAAATAAATATAGTCAATTGATACTCAACTAAAAGTTCATGAAAATCTGTACATGAATTTCCAGTTAAAATGTTTTACATTTACATTTACGATTTTGTACGAGAATATAGTAAAAATTCTTTTTACTAAAGTTAAAAATTGCTTATATCACTTCAAGTCATAAAACGTAGTTCGGTAAAACTTTTATGGACTTTGGTTTAGAGAATAGTATTCGAATTTCGGACGAAAAAAACGAATAGATATATTTCGTAATAGATTGATTTTTAACGAAAAAAAATAAAGAAAATTCGAGATTTCGATATTTAATAAGAACATATGAAGTTATAACGCGATCAAAATTGTACTAACGTTTAATGACACATAATTTTTTTTTTGTTTTGCAACATTGAATTTTCCTAAATTTGATAATTAAATGAAATTTAAAAGTATTCTACTTTTTTGTAAACCCTATTTTTTGAGACAATAAAGAAGCCATAGTTGAGTCAGGAATAAAATACTTCATGCAATACGGAAATAATGTCGATTATTCTTGTGTTGACCGTAATGGCCACTTTATTGAAAGGGAAAGCAGGAACGAAAATGATGCTTGTTTCTCTTTTACTCTTGAGTAAAATATAAATAGTTTATCATTAACTTAGGGACAAAAAGTATTGGTGAGTCCATGGCTCGAGTAAATTGTCACTGGAGTCGAAGACAAAGGTGGAAAACACATGCTATAGAGTGACCACTTTTTCTTCCGTAGTTTCTATGCTATTATTTTCAACTACGGGACAAAAAAAGCACATTTCATTTTCGGGGCTGGGAGGGTATTCCGTGCTTTTGTCTGGCGTTGGAAATAACACATTATGCAACCAGGGAGTAAAGTCGTATATTTTTCCGGAGTGTAGAGTATGCGACACCAGCAAACTAAGCAAAGCGAATGAACTACTAATTTAGTGAAAGTAATGAAATATAATAAATAAATAATGTTAATAATTAAAATATGGATTTTTTCCAGATTATTTGAATTTTTGTCATTCATTTTATTCCCTCTTTGAGCAAAAATAAAGAAATATATTTAACTCCGCTAATAATTGGAAGGAGAAAAGTCTCATTTTCTGGTTAGGTATAGAAACATTTTTCCAATCAATAAAGTGATCACAGATGAGTCAAAAAATAAAGTTTATTATATAAGTAGATAGAAGTAAAGTATACAATTATTCTTTTTTTCATGACTTAGTTTAGTTTGAATAATATAAACTTATTTTAAAAATAAAAATAAAAATAAAATGCGGGACCCTCAGTAAGGAAGTTATAAATAAAATAAACAGCACTTATTTTACTTTATCTTTTGAAAAGAAATTGCAGTAAGAACTTTTTCAAAGATGAAATTAAGATTTTTATTAACGTAAACAGAAATTTGCAAATTTATATCAATATATACTGTAATAAAAATAAAAATTAAGTTCATTAAAAAGTTAAGAGCAGATATATAAATATATAAATAATTATGCGTGTGCTTCAGTGAGCATATACTTAAATTTTTAAAGTTGCACTGAAATTACAATAATTTTAACATAAACTCAATATTTATGAAAAAATATTGTAAAAAGTAATTTTTATACATATGATATAATTTTTAAACTTTGACTTTGCAATGATGAACACCACTAGTTGCATATTTGCACGTGATAAACCATGTTCATAATCCCTCACTCTCGCTTTTTATTTTTCGTCCTACGAGTATGTCTTTATATTTACATATACGTATTAAACATTAATATAAACAAAAAAATGTGTATAGGCATTTGTTTTTTGTGTTAGAGTTTTATAGTATGGCGCAAAAAATACTCTTCGCAAACAGTAGTTCCGAATGAACTAAAAAGCTAATCGGCGGTACTTCCTCAAAGTGTTAGTAGTATTGTGTTATTACTTTCGCAGTCACATATTGTGGCAGTATAAAAAAGGCCATTCTCTTTTTGTCTATGTTTTATGTATATGTGTGTATTTAAGTATCGATCAATGAAAGGTGAGGTTGGAACTAAAAAAATTTTCATTAAAATGTAGAAATGTTAGATGCTTTTTCGACGAGCAAATTTTGTTAATAAAATATTTTAATTTTTGCAATGGAATTCTGTAAATGAAAGAGAAGATTTTTTTAGTTTGATTTTTAATAGACAAAAAAATGTATTCATTCAAAGAACTATCACAAAACTTAACATTATCAAGCAAATTACTATTATATGACATTAATTAAATTAATTTAAAATATATAGTTTATTTTACTATTTCAGTATTTGTTTATATATTATTTCAGTACGTGTTAATAGGAAAGTTGTTAAAAAAGTCTACTTCAAGTAATAAAATGGACAAAAATATTTTGTTTACTATAAATAGCTGAAATGCATGAGGTCTTCAGTGGCTCACTCGGTAGAGCGATGGATTCGCAACCCGAGGGCCCGAGTTCGAATCCCGCTTTCGACCGTTTGATACAAGCACCGCTGTACGTTACACGTGCTGAAGTTCACAAACACACTGACGACCTCCGTCATTAATTAGCATCGCGATGATAGCTTAAATGCAGTGACGTTAAATAAAAAAAAAACTGAAATGCATTAACTATATTTGAAATTTTAATTTTAATTTTAACGTATATTATTTTTATCGATACTCTTTTATTACTTTTTAAAGTTACCGAAAAATTTTAGCTTTTAGTTTATCAAAATTTTTATTATTTTATTAATTTAAACAAAACACGTATAAATACTATTTTAATAGAATGAAATGGATACTTTGTTATTTTCATTCGAAACTTTTCATTTCAATAATTAATTGAGATGACATATAAAAGTTTAATAAAGACAACAACTAAAGTTTATTACATAAACGTTCTTCATACTAGCCTTTATTTCCCAAGACGTATATTACAATGCTGGTGTATATAGCGTGCACTAATGTTATATGTGACCAGAGCCGTTTTCTAACTCAAGGCTTTTCTTAGTTTTATTTTCCGCGGAACTTAACCAGGAAAAATTTCTCGTCTTCTTCGTTCTCTCTTACTCTTCGTCAGTATTAACTTTGTTTTTCCCCAAAAAGAAAAAAAAAAAAAAAGAGTTTTAAATCCACGGAAAGTATGTTGGCTATTCATTTATCTTTGAAACAAAGAGAGAAGCTTGTGCTCAGTTTTGTTCTTAAACTCACTATGTAACACTTATAATGTTGTTCATATCGCTGGCTTACGTGATAATAAAACTAAATAGAAAAAAATTGTAGAAAAATATTTTTTTACATTGCACAAGTTATAAAGTACTGCTTTAATCGATTTTTTAAATCTATAATATACACAAAGAAAATCCTATAATTTATGATTTAGAATACCTAAGAAATATTATTATTAACAATTATTATATAAATAATTAGATTTAAAAAAATTTCAGTTTTTAATATTTTATTGAATTCGAGTTTTTAAAAACAATTTTTAATCTTTATAATATTTTTTTTTGTTTTTAGCATATGATGTACGATTGTTTTTGTAAGTTTTGACTTGCCTTATAGCAGTTAGACTATAAGTTATTGTTTATCGTAAATTATTTTTCAATACTTTGTCACTTATAAAAAAACTAAATAGACAAAAAAGCTTTTTAACAGCTTGAAGAAGAACTTAAAAAATAGTCCGAAACATTTATCAATAAAGATAATTTATTTTTTTGAATGACCAAATAATTGTATTTGATTCTTTCAACATTTCGAGCATCAAAACCTACCATTCAAATAATATATTGTTTGAAAATAGAAACTTAGGCAATAAGTTTTTAATTTAAAATCTTTATCACATGAAAAATAGAATTTTTATTAAATATGTCTTGAAAGTGAAGCGCATAAAATTCTAGAAATTAAAAATTATTTCGTGAAAGACAATGCTATATTAATTTAATGAAATATTCATTTTGGTTAGCCAACAGAAATGTCATAACCATACTTAATAAAAGAGAATTTAATTTTAAAAATATAATATATATTTTATGAAAGAATTTCTTTTAAATCTATAAATATATTATGAGTGACTTCATTTCAAGATTTATAAAAAATTGTATGGCCTACAGCTTTTGAAAAATCAAGAAAAATATGTAAAATTCTATTAAAATTGTTTAGAGCATTTTCAAAAATTACACTTGCAAAATTTTTTTATATTTTTTTCTTATAAGTCAACATATTAACTTATGATGAGAAATTTATGACAATAACTTCAGAGAAAAATTAACAATTGAAATAACGATTTTTTTATTAATCGTAAAACGGAGATTTCTTGAGAAAAACATTACTAAAAATAATTCTTCCTTTTCACTTTTTGGTCACGTCTATTTTTTTGGGTACATGCGTGATTGGAAATTCAATCGGTCATAAACTACAAGCGTGTTATCATCGGCTTACGTTACTTTCTCGTTCTGAACTTGTCTCGAAGATGTTTCTCTTTCTTTTTCTTTTCTTTTTATTTTAAATCCGTACACACGTGAATAGGTTGAAAGGGTAGCAAAAATAAGCTTTTATGTAGTTAAGATTTAACTTAACTGGAGAGTGTCTGAACTTTGGATCACGAATTTTGTTGAAATTGTGGGGAATGTTTTTTTTTATATAAAAATATAAAAAAAGCTAAAGTTTTAGATTTCAACGCTCGATAGATTCAAAGTTGTATTGTATAATAGTGATAATTTTAAAAAATATAATAAAAATCAACATTATTGCAAAGAACTAAATAAAAAAGTAAATGAATATGTGTTGGTCTTATATAACCTATCGAAATAATGTGGAAAGGTTAAGAAATATGTTTTAATTTAAACTTTTTTATGTTTAAAAAGATTAATTTCTACTAAAGATATCAACAATAAAAAATGAAGATTAAAAACATAAAAATTAATAGTGAAATTAAATTACATGTAATTTTTATTATGTTTTTAATTTTGATTTTTATTGTTAATAGTTTTAGAACAAATGGACGCATCAAAGCTTGAATCAAACAATTTTTTAAATTTTAATTTTTTTTATTCTGGAAGATTATGCAAGATAAACATGAGCTGTTTTGCAATCCTTTGAAATAAAATTAATTTTCATTATCTTTCACGTATTTATTACTATTGAGATCTGTAAATTCATCTATTTTAATATTTTTATATAAGAACACATCTTCTATAGTTCCAACAAAATCGGTCATCCTAAGTTCTGATACTCTCCTGGTTAGCGATCATAAAAAGATTCTACATAATACGATATAACATTTGCTGAAAAATTTAAAATATTTTTTATACTTTCGTTGAATCTTTTAACCAAATTTTTAAGAAAAAAACTAAAACATTTTGTAGAATCATTGGAAATTATAAATTTGTACATAAATTATATGAAATAAATGAAATTAATTAAACTGCACATCTAACAATGTGCTTAAAGAAAGATGCTTGTTTCTTAAAAAAATTTCTTTTATAAATATTAAAATACTTTTAGAAACCAAATTGTATTTCATTATTTTTTTTCACCTCATTGTTAGCATCAATTTTATTTTAACTTTTCATTATTTGACAATTTAAAAGTATTTTTAATTTACGTCGATGTTATATTTTTTAGAATTATATTCAAAATGTAAAATATACAAGGCATTAAATTTCCATTTATCCAAAATCAAACGTTGATTATAATAGCACAGTACTTCAGGAAATTGCATAAAATTATAAATGCGAACCATAAAATTAAAAATTATCATCAATTATTCGATAATAATCTCATTTTTGTTCTATATGTTATATTCATATGAAGTATATTTAAATGTAACTTAATTTTCATATGATTTATATAATATAGTTATGAGTTCAAACAAGTCAACATACGCTTAATTTGGTAGTTTAGAAACTTTTCTAATGTACAAATTCAAAAGGGACTGTAAATATTATAATATTTGTAAATTATAAATTTGTTAATTAATTAAAGCAAAAGATACGAATCGAATAACATTTATTAGTAATTAAAGTTTTACAGTTTTGTTTTATTCGTAAAACCTATTCTTTATTTATCACGAAATTTATTTAATGTCATAAAAAGCGTAGTAAAACTTTTTCTATAATTAATTATGTAAATTTATAATTCACGCAAAAATTATAAATGTAATTCATTTAACATTAACAAGTACGGTAATTAATGACTTTGCTTTTAGTTTCTTCTTGAAATACTCGAGTCGAATGTATAAGTAGAAAACATAAGATTCTATTTATAACACAAATTTTTTCTAATTTCGTCAAAATTAAAAAGCAAAGTGTAGAAGACTACATCGGTAAAATTTCGTCTAGTTGAGCAAAGTTAGATATTGGATTGCTATATTCTGAATGGTAATATACACTATATAATTTATGTTAAATTTTACTACCCTCCTTATAGTTTTAATTAAATCCGGACTTTGTGAATTACATACATTTGTTGCTTATAGTTTATTTGCAATTTTATATCGTAAATGCTCGTAAATCATTTTTAAAATTTACAAAATATTCCTCGCATTATTTAAAAACTTGAAAATTTTTGAAATTTTTTTTCAAAATACTTATATCTATAACAATTTCACTGTACGTACACAGTCATTGTTGAAGAAATAATAGAAAAAAATTTTCAGCTATGTAGTTTTCTTTGTCTGAAAAAAATAAAACATAAATGACGATACTCGTCCGACGAAGCGACAAATAAAAGACAAAAAAACAAATATATATAGTCCGACACAGGCGTGTATAGCCAAAAACTGACATACTTTCTTTTTATGTACATAATCTTGGGAAAATGAAAAAATTTCTCCTCGTAACTCGAAACAATCAACGCGCGCGCATAGCTCCATGGTAATACCAAAGTCAGACTAAAAAAAAAAGATTCCACTAAAATATATATACGCGCTTAAAGCGAATGGACATATATACAAAGATGAACGATAGAGAAAAAAAGTTTTTAGGAGAAAGAGAGAGAAATAGTCTTTCAGGGGCTAACCGATAAGAGAGAACAAAAGGGGAAACAGCCAAGTTTTGTTATCTATGAGGAATGACACGGCAAACTCTCTTTTCTCCATTGAAGCTTGTACAAATACTTGTGTGTAGTATACGGCGTGGTATATAGGATGCCCCTACGGTATTAGGTATGCGTAAAGCGTTTACAAATTCTATACAGTCTATTGACCGTAAATGGTTTAACCTTTTCGCTTAGAATCTATATATGTAAAGACTCATTATTTATTCGTTATTAAGCTAATTGTGCGAGGCTTTAAAGTCTACATTGATTTTGTGAAAGAATGATTTACGGCAATTGTGTTTGTTAAAATTGTCACATTTTTTCTAAAACTTTTAATTTATTTCGCGTAGTGATATAATAGGGTATATGGTAGCAGTTTCTCAGATTTTTTATCTTTATTCAAAAATTGTTGAGAATACCTCTATGGGATGCTTTTTACAATAGTTAAAGTAGATAGTTAAGATATTTTTAAAACTTTTGGATCGAGAATCAAAAAATTTGAAAAAACTGTAATTTCGGTATTTTGTATCCCCTTGAGTAACAATTTATTTTTAATGTTATCCTTATTCTTGTTTAAATATTTGAATAAAATACAGAAGTATTAAGTTTCAAAGTACATAATTAAAAAGCTTTTTTATTTTTTACACACGCATGGATACCTAAGCTTTATAATTAAAAAAATATATTACACGTGACACATGATTAAAGAGAACCATTCAAGCGTATATATTTAAACATTCAACTGAAATTTTAAAAATATTATATAACACACGACAAAATAACTAATATTTCGAATTTCCGGATACTGGGTTTAAAGCTGATTTGCATACATAACAGTTTAACGTTAAAACAAAATTTGCATTAATTAACGAGTAACTTTAAGTCTTCCGAATAGTTTAGCGTGAAAATAAAATTAGTTGAATAAGACATACCACCTAAGTGCTTGACATATATCCAAAAGTTAAAAGTTAATTAAAAACTATGCAAGTTTAAATGTGCCTAAGGAAGTTTGCTTATTAATTTTTCTAACTTTATTAATTCGTAAAATAACATAAAATATACAGATTGCGAATTATTTATATTTTACATTCATCTATTCAAAATTTTGTTAATTTATGATTGTGATTTTCGTAAAAATATGTATTTTAATTTTCAAGCACAAACATCACGTGGAAAAGTCTAATATTTTCGACTAAACAAAAAACGAAACATCTTAAAATATTATATGTTAAATGTTATAAATATAAAACTCGACTCGACTCAAACTCGATGATTCGAGTACTCGCACACCCCTAGTTTAAATACCATAAATATTATTAAAATTAAATTAATCTGCTTGATTTTCTCTGATAAAAAAATTATAATTTTAATGAAATGTCAAATGAAAAACGTTAGTTTTAATTAAAAAAAAATTACCTTGCCTTACAAGAAGCGTTTGTCGTGAATAAAGTCCAATCACACATGATAAAAAGTCTTGATGATTTAAAAAATACATTTATAAATGTGTTACAATTTCCCATTTAAGAAATTTTTTTTTATAATAAAAATAATGCTATTAAATTTTAATTTTCACAAAATAGTATATATAAGACAAGTATTACACCTTTGTTTAATTACACCTCCTTTTAAATATGATAAGATGAAATTTTACACTTTTACAGTGAAACTACATTCTAACATAACTCTTGGAGTGTTCACGTGATTAATGTTAAAAAATATGATAAATAAAAATAATTTAATTCAGTAATTAAAATTACCAATAAAAATAACAAATATTATTAGCTCTAATATCTATCAATTTTTAAAATAATTTAACGTCGCTGTATTTATGCTATTATTACTATGCTAATTAGCGACGGAGATCATCAGTGTGTTTGTGAACAAAGCACATGTAACGCACAGTGGTGCTTGTATCAATCGATCGCCGAGAGCGGGATTCGAACTTGAGTCCTCGAGATCATGAATCCATATCACTCTACCGACTGAGCCACTGACGACCTACACTTTTGTTTAATGTGATTTTCAAGCATGATTGTCAATTTTTCCCCATAAGATTTCACGTTAAAAAGTTAACTTGTAGATTATGTCCAAATGTTATTTTTGCATTTTATTATATGATTTTTTTTATTTGTATATTATAAATAGTAAAAATAAAAAAAAAGGAAAATGTTTTCTATTATAAAAATTGATTAAGGAATATTTGTACTTAAATAATTTTTTCACAATTTTCATTTAATATTAACTGTGTCTGAAACTCAGGGAGTTAATATGAATTGATAAATCATTATTAAGCTTTATTAAATATGATTATGAAAATATCAATTGAAAATTAATTTTTGAGTGAAATAATAGACAAAAATTTTTAAATGATCAAACTTTTTTTAAGTTTTATAACCGAAAATAAACGTTAAATAGATAATAGGCATTTTTCTTACTCTCGTTAATCAGTATTCAATTTTTTTAGTTATTGTAATATTTGTTCACATGTTTAAAGAGGTTTAAAACATTTTAAGTTACATTTCGCATCGGTTTGAAAGCATAAAAATGTAAAATAAAATAAAAATAATAATTCGTATTATATTTTTTAGATAATGGTTAGCAAGAGATTCTATTTTTCACGTTATTTGTATTAAACTTTTGAAACAATATATTTAATCTATTTGTTCTTTACCTCAAACACCAGATTCAATTTTTCCACCTGAACGTAATGCATTATATTTCGTATTTGCGCGACAATAATTTCGATTGCCGAGAATATAATTGTGATCAAGATTTTAATCGACTGTACGAACCAAATGTTAGAAAAGCTTGTTTGTTCTTACCATAAAAACATCATTACGCCTCCCAAGATGAAACAGGAAGTTTATCGTTCTGATATCGAGATTCTGCAATCTCAGTTTTAATACTGTGTCTGCTTTTTACTATATCAATGTGGGTCAATTTATATTAAATTTTTTATTTTCATTTATTTTTTCTTTTAAAATAATAGAGTTTAAATAAATAGTTATATAGGAAATTTTTTTAAGATTATTAAAAAATGTTGAAATGATTATTAATTTAATTTTGTAAAACTTAAGAACAAATGTTAAAATTAAATATTATAAATTAAAAAGTTAAATTAGAAATTTAACTTATTAGATTGTAACAATTATTTTGAAGCTAATCTTTAGGTTTAATAAACATGAAATTAGGATTAAAATCAAATAATGTATTTTTATTAGAAAATAATATTTATTATTCATAGTAATTATGATTATATATCACAATCTACATTGTTTTATACTTTAAGTGTTACTCAAATAAATAGTACAAAATATTGAATAAATGCACATGCGTAAAGAGACTTGTGCTGACATCTAACGGAATCATATTGACATACAAAAATAAGTCTTTCCAACTGACAGTAACACAACACACGTTACTAAACTTAATATAATTTTGATTTATCCAATATTAGTACTGTGAAATAAAACGAAATATTAATTTAAATAAGTATAGTTTTAACTTAAATTTAAAAAAAAAAACTAAAAAAAAAAAATAATTAAATTTTAAATCACAGAACTGACTGACAATTTTACTTTCCAAAAAAATAATTTAATATTTTTGCAGATCTACTTATGGAAATAATATTTTTAAATACCACTCTTAAATTTCTACCATACAGTAATGATACAAAGGCGAAAAAAACATTGATAAAAAAATATGTTTTAAATAAGATTCATGAAATCTTTAAATATTATGTATTGGGAGATGTATTACGTAAAGCTAATGAGAGTGCTTGTTGCATCTGTATTCTAACATCTAATTTATTATCCTCTGGTATCCTCCGCAAGATAGGTAATAGTGACAATAAAAACATTTTATCATAATCTTCCTCGTCATCTTTATATCTCCTGATTTCACTTGTTGAAGGTATATCAGAGTAATCCTCTGCTGTAGAAGTCATTGAAGTTTCACATATAGACTTGGGAAACTGTTCTACAGACAAAAATGTACTCTCTGTAGCGTAATTTTCAGGAATATCCTCATGGGCTAGTGGCATTTCATAATCATTCATTGTTTCATCTATCACTTCATCAATTTCTTCATTTTTGCATTGAATTGGACAAGCTAATGGGTCACCTTTTCTACAAATTAAAAATAGCAGAATTAGAATATTATTTTTTTTAGTTTAAATGATATTGTTAGTATTAAAAAAACCATGATTATTCTGAATCAATTTTTTTACGTTAATTATAAAAGCATCGATCAATCTTTAATAAGATTTCTTCTAATGAGTTTTTTAATTTAATTATTTTATCAATTTTATTTTTTTAAATACTTTACATTTTTTTCTAAAGTTTTTTGGCAATACTGATATCAATAAATTTGTTATAGACATTTGATACTATTTTTTTTTATTTATATGAATTTTTAATATGATATTAATTTATTAATACTAAATTTTCAAAAGTTATGTAAATAAATAATGAGAAGCTACATATAATTTTGGTATTTAAGAATCAAAAAAGTTCTTTAATAATTTTATAAATCTTTCGTATCATAACAATTGTATAAATATTAACTATATGAATATTTTATTGCCAAGCATTAACAATTGTAAAAAAATTAAAAAAAACTTACTTTTTTCTGATTTTGTTTTCCAAGTTTGGCAGGAGGAAATGTAACTGATCAAAATATACGTACTTTCTTCTTTTTTTCCCAGCATATTTACCCTTTTTTGTCTTTTGGATTAATTTTAGTTCCTTCATAAAATAATCTCTAATATTTCTCCATTTACCCCTTAAAATTTTTTCTGTAAATACATTGTCAATTTAAAAGTTTGCATTAAGAAGGCTACGCGCTTGCGCACAATTATAAATTACAATTTTTCAAGTAAATTACACTCACCTTCGTTGCTTTTCTCCTCATTTGTAAGCATTTGCCATTTAGGTACCATGATTTCGCAAACATCTTCCCAAGCTTTATTTTTTTGTTCTTTATCAGTATAAACCTCGGAATAAGTGTTGTAGATTTCCGGTCGTTTTTCGATCTCAGCAATGAATCTCTGTGTATCGAACATAATACCCTGTTTCTTCCTCAGTTGTTGACTCGTCAAAAAGGAATCATAAGAGACACGTTTTCGCAACCGCTTTTCTCGGATGCGGTTGCCGACGGGAAATGAATAGAACGACGTTTTGGCGGCTTTTTAATAAACTTATTCACTTAAAAGAGGTTAGGATCTTCAGGGTGGTTGTTGTAATAGGTTATACGATACGATTAAACGATTTGAGGGCGGCTTGCGCGTCACTGCGGAGAAACGCATATTCCTGATATTCCCGCTGTTAGTTTGCCGCCGTGACCGGAGTGAGAGAGACGGAATTATTTGTCTGCTACATGCGGTCTAGCAACAACGGAACGATTGCGGCGTTTTGCTGGCTGGTATACTATACTTGCGGGCACGCGGAATTTAACGGCGCTGTTGCCAAATCAACTGTTGAATTTTAATATTCCAACAAGTTATAATGTGTGTATAACAGAGATATAAACATTCAATTTGCTTGTTGATATTCTTTATAGAAAATAAAACGCACGTGCTGGCTTTTTGGAGCACGTGTACTGTACAATTATAACTAGGCATGTTTCTAGTTACACAACTTATCTAATAAGTTTTTTTATCAGTACACTTCTAAAGCTGTAAATTTCTAAGTATAAATTGATATCGGATAATAATTAATAATAAAATTATCTTTTGATAAATGCTAATGGCATGATAATGGACTTAAGTATTTTAATTATTAAATGAGAAATTTTCGCAAATTACCGATGACACTGAATGATAAATTGTAAATAATAAAAAAAATAATCACTTGACTTTTAAAAATCAAGGAACTGATTTAGATTATTTTTTTATTTAAGTAGATAATGGGTTTTCAAATTATTCCAGTGTTATGTAATGTGTACCTGTACATTTTTAGATATTTTAATTACGTAATAAATTTATACTTTAGTTGGTAAAAAAATCAATTTCATACGAATTTTGTATTGTCATTATTAACTTTATAGCTGAAAATTAAAAAAAATTAGCTTATGTTCATAAAACATTTTCAATACGTACTTAAAATTTTAAGTATAATTATAATTTAAATTTCTTAATTATTTAATGTAACGCAAAAGTTATAGGGTAAACCTTGCATTTTACAAGCTTTTTGTTAATAATAAAGCCATTATTGAAAAAAAAAGAACCGACGACGAAGCATTCGAATACGCTTCTCATTAATTATAATCGGAAGAGTACCATCCTTCGTACTGTTCTGTAATTCTTATTCTTTGATAATTTCATTGAGGGCCAATCTAATTTCTGGCACAATACATAGTCGGCAGAGCAATGAGGGTTGTATACATTATAGTGACGAAAAAAAAAAGAAGGAGAACTCTACTATATACTTTGTATTTTGTATGTAAGCGGCGGTAATCGTTTCAAGGCATTTAAAGTTCAATTTTCTGACCTGCCGCTCTATTATTTATTATTTGAAGCGACTCAATGGAACATGACTTTTGAATAGGAAATATAAAAAAAAAAAAAAAGAAAAAAAAAGAAGCCGGTACGATGCCAAGTGCATGATTGGTCCAGATTCAGCAGTACAGGAGCTTAGCAACCAATCCCGTTTTGGGCGCAATGTCGTCCGATGCGCCGGCTGCGTGTCCCAACACACGTGTGTGCATATATGTATACTTGTTTCGTAGGTGTAGAATTCGTACAGATACATGCATATAGGTATAAATTTTAATCTTTCTGGTTGAAGATAAGAAAAGAGTAAATAAAGATTATATAAATTAAGAATTAACGAAAAAAAAATTTTTTTTCATTTTTTTTATTTTTAGAATTAATATATTTATTCACTGTACATTTATAAATGTTTAATACAAAAGTATAATTTACAAAGTATTAAGAAGCTGCAAAAGACGTAGATTAAGAGTAAAGTGATGTAGAATGGAATTAAAGGATGCATCGCAAACGTGTAATAAAAATAAATGGAATAAGTATATAGAGGACGGCTGCTGAACGATGAAGCAACACACATAATCTTCATGATCAAAGTGAAAGGAGAGCAAGAGGGGGTGTGTGTATGTGTGTGCGAGGGGATTACAACGAGATGCGCACATAGTTTGTATAGTTTCGCATAGTTTAACGATTCGTAGAAGCGTTATTGAAAAAGAGAGAAAAGAAGAGAGAGAGAGGAGAAGGTATATAACAAGTTACATGTATAGTGCTCGATGATCAAACGAAAGGAGAAAGAAAAGGAAGGGACGAAACGTTGTGGATGTTTGTATACGTATAAAGTTAGACATGCGCACACACATAATAATATACATATAGCGTAGCGTTCTTAAAACACAGGAGTACATTAGTGCGATCGTGTGTTTGAAAGTTTCAACGCCCATAGCACGTATAGAACGCCGGTAGCCGGCTTAGGATTCAACATTTCAAGTTCAGTCTTTGAGCAGCAGTCGACGTGAAAAATACACGACGGTCCTTTCTGCGTCTTTCATCAATACTCTTAGTGCTTTCTCTTTACTAGAGAAGTCATTTATTGATTGTTTTTTGCTTTTCGCTAAACCAACTCAAAACAGCCATGCCTGAATTTCTCGGCAAGAGGTACAAGCTCGCAAGCAGCGAAAACTTCGATGAACTTATGAAGGCACTTGGTACGTATACATTTATAAATTATTTCTTTTACATTGTCTGTTAACGACTAAATTTTTTTATTTTTCTCTTTACTGCCTGATTTTATTTCTATAGAATTAAAAGTTTTACGTTTTCTTTACCTTCTGTATCTAATTTTATTTTTTGTTAAAAAAAAAAAATTCCCTTGGATATTAGAACATAAGAAAGGAATGAAGAATTAAATCCTGATACCGTATACCGGCAGGTAGATTTTGACTTATCGAGCGGTCACATTGTTTTCATTACGTCACTAGCTGAAGTATTTAAAATTTGAAGTTACAGACCAAGTGCACTCATTTGAAGCAAAATTTAATCTCTTATCTCTAGGAACGTAACTGATTACTACCATTCCAATATCAAAATTATTTAATATTGTATATTTTTTCTAAAAATAGGATTATGAATTTTTTATAAAACTATATTACTACTAATATTAAAATTCAGTCCCTATTTTTAGAATATTCATGTTGTCGGATTGTGTTTAGGCAAATTTTTTTCTCCTCAAATACAAGCATATTGAATTTAATAACCGGTTTCGGCGCGTGTTGCTTCGCACTATACGTGTTTATTACACACGCTTCCAAAGGCGACTTGATATCTACTTTATGAAACAATTTCGCCGGTAAACAGTACGTTCGCGTGTAGAAAAAAATTTTAATGAATTTAAAATTATGTTATTAGCTAATACGCTCAAATTACAACGTCAATATTTTTTTCTCATCATTTTAAAATGTTTAACTAAGTAAATTTTTTATTATACACTATGCAAAAAAAAGTAGATTATAAATATTCAAAAACTGATTTGAAAGAAATCCGTTACGTGTTATATAATTATTTGATTGAATTAATTTTAATTTATTAAACGGAATTTCGTTACATTGCACAGTACAATGACCCGGTATATATGTGTGTGTGTGGATGGGTATATAGCCGCCGGCATGCAACTGCCGCCGCCGTCGGACAAACCAATTGTCAACCAATTTAATCCCTGAATTCATCTTAAAGCGAGGTTAATAAATTGTAATCGTTGATTGTGAATTCCAAGCGCATTATGCAGCTAATTCCTATAACCGCTACCTTCACTATTCACTGGTTTTACTTTCTCACGACTTTTTCCACGCGCTGTTAGATATTAACATATCAAAGTTGTATTCAAATTTATCTATTTTTTTTCTTTTTAGAAAGTATTTTTACTTAAGGTTTTCTTATATGATAAAGATTAACTAAAGCGACAATATTGCAATGGATTAAGTAGTACTAGCTCTTCATAGTCTTCACGTAGCCCTTCAGTCTCGCTAAATTAATCAAAACTACATTAATTTTTATATCTATTGCTTTTAAAACTCTTTAATTTTGAATTTTTTTTGGTATTGTAAAAAAAAAAAAAATAAATGATTATGTATTTTCAATCTCTTGAATATTTAATAGATAAATACGAGCAAAAAATTAATTTTATCAATATAAAAAGTTTCCTCAATTGCAAAATGTGTATTGTACTTCTTAAGCGCATTATGCTTATGAAAACATTAAAATTCATATTATACAATATGCATTTGTATATTTACACTTAAGAAAAATCATATTTCACTGGACGAGCAGACGGCGTTCATTGCCAACTGTCGCGATGAACGATTGTTTCGCAAAATTCATCACCCATATACATACATTAATATACGCCTAATTCAAATTTCTGCTAATGATTTTTTTCATTGGGTACAGAATGCACGCATGTGTGCGTGCAGTCAATCGTAATACACGATCTTTCAATTCGTAAAACCCGTGAGATAATTTTTTCTTCCGAACGACACGAGTCTAATGTTAAGTCTTAGTTTTTCAACATGATTATTATATGACTCTGTACTTTTTGCCGGCCTAGAACAAGAATACATATAAGCTTGGTTTATACATGCGGGCTGCGCGCTAAATTGACTCCGTTTGCTTGAGTCATTGAAATCTTAATGGATGGCAAATTCAATATTTTCTTTTGTCTTTTATGTACATGTACTATACGGATACGCAATGCATTTGCAGATTAAAAAAAAAATTAATTAATACGACCATTTCTTTTTTTTATTTTTTCGAGATTAACGCTACATGTATTTTTTGCTTTAATCAATTAATAGATCCTTCAATTGATAAAATAATCTAGAAAGATTGAACACTTGTTGCAAATTATTTTTACAATCGATGATATCAATATTATTTTGCCAGGTTAAATAATGCATGTGCAAATTTTATTGGACTTTGATTTAAAATAAAAAAGATAAGATTGCAAATTTTGTAATATAATATACATTATGTATGACAATATAATTAAGATCGCAATAAATTAAATTAAATCAATATTAAAATTGATTCTCTTGAAATTATCATGACATGAGAAATTTAATTTACAGTAGCGTTAATCGAAGTATATACGAATTTTTCAAATTTATATTAATTTATAATTGCGATAAATAGAGTTTAAAAATACTTATATTAGATAGATACTAATTGTACTTCCACACAATGAAAATTAGATAAGATTAAATAAGATAAGATTAGTTAAGACTACTTAAGTAGTTTTGCAAACTTATTAAAGTAAAATTTTTATTGTTTTCGATCCACGCTGATAACAAAACAAACTGTAATATTCTCCAATCGTTAGCGACCAATCATCGTCAAACACGATACCAAATCGAAAAACAACAATACAAATATATCAACAATTATCGTGAAAGTCGAGAGACATTAATTACAAAATTTGATTAATCCCAGTTATACATTAATTAAATAATGAGATTTTCGAAGAAGATAAAAGGACAAAGTATAAAGCTTATTATCAAATAATAATCGTCGTTACTCATGCTTAATGCCACGATAAAAAAAAATTGACCGTTAATACCGACATCTAAGATTTCCTTTTTTTTTTTTTTTTAATTTACGTAATGTTAAACTTCAAATTTTAATAGAAACATGAATCACAATTTGACATTAAATTTATGTAATGACAATTTTTCAAATTTACTTCCAACAATTTCATGAGTAATGTTTAAAAAAAATACATCGTATAGAACATAGTCAAATAAAAAAAGAACAAGGAAGTAGTAGTTTTTTTATGATTTCTAAAATATTTACGTTACCAAAGTTATATAATAGTGGAAATATTATACCATATTATGACAAAAGCGAAGCAAAGTTCATAATTTTCAATAGCTAATTAAAATGACATAAAAGCAAATAAAAGTTATAATTTGGAAGGCAAGAAGGAAACAAAGGCAGGATAAGAAACCCACCCATGTTAATGTACAGGCTTCCTTAAGCTTACTACTTTTGCTGATATGTATTGTATATATTTATACACAGTCATCGTATCTCGCTGTGTTTATAAAATGACGCTACTCTTGCTGAGTAACAGGTCAAACTTCATTTTTCTCTCTCTTTCTGCTTTTATATTATCTCATAACTTATCGTTTCTCGTCCTGTTTCTTTTTTTTTCTTATTTTCAAAATAAGCAAATATATACAGTCATTCCCAAAAAACTTGTATACTTCTCCCAATGATTCGACAGTGTAAGACTATATAATGTCATCGACATGAAAGATCGATGAACATGATTACAGAGTCTTATAAATTGCTCTGCCGGCTCGGCAACGTCTTCAGTACTCGTTAAAACGTCAGTCACGACGCGCCGTTCAAAGTTCATCTTTGCTAAATAATTTTATTTTTCTTCTTCAAATCTTTTGAGAAAAAATGGCCGGTTTCGTTGGCAAAAGATACAAATTGGAATCCAGTGATAAATTCGATGATTACATGAAAGCTCTTGGTAAGATGGTTCAGCCATAAATTTTACATTATGCATTAATTTTTTCTTTTCACCACAAATATTCCAACAATTTAGTTTCTTCTTTCCCTGAATTTTAGTGATCTTTCTCTTGTCTTATCAATGTGTTTTTATTTACGTGGCGAAAGTCTTTAGTTTTTTTAAAATTAATTATTGATATAATTATTGAAAAATTGTTCTGAATCCGATGCCTTTCTTAATTAATGACAATTCACGAAAATTTTAAATTAAATTAAAATGAATAATTTTATTAAAATTTAGTTTAACATAAAATAAAAAAATTAATGTAAAATAAAAAAAATTATTAAATTAAAAAGATATAATGAACATTTAAAAAATTGATTGTAATAAAAATGAATTTTTGATTACAGGTGTGGGCATGATCACCCGTAAAATGGGAGCCAGTGTAAGCCCAGTCGTCGAAGTAACAGAGAACAATGGCGAGTACACGATGAAAACCCAGAGTACCTTCAAAAATTCCGAAATCAAATTCAAGCTTGGCGAGGAGTTCGACGAAGAAACGCCCGACGGCCGTAAAGTCAAAAGCGTCATCACACTCGATGGCAACAAAATGACTCATGTCCAAAAGGGAGAGAAAGAAACGACTATCGAGCGAGAATTCACCCCTACGGAAATGAAAGCTGTAAGTTGGATAGATTTTATCAATTTGATAACTTAAAAGTTAACGTACTTTTTTATTAGATTAGATATAGTATATTTTTTTAAATTAACAACTCATTTTTATTGTTACATAATCAATTAAAATTATAAAATTTTTTAGTTAATTAAAATTATGATTCTTAAATTTTATTTTATATTTTTATCATTTTTACTGCTTAATTTTATTTTATTTCTTTTTAATTGGCGTCTGCAATAAAATTGATAATTTCGAGGCAATATTTGAATTTTGCCTGTTTTTTAATGCATACATATTTTTTCTGTTTCCAGGTCATGAAGGTAGACGACATCGTCTGCACTAGGGTCTACAAGGTCGAGAATTAATTTGAATAAGGAATTATTATATGATTTTTATACGAAGTTCAATAGAGCAGAGGCAATGCTTTAAAAAATTTGATGACATGAAGATTCATCAAATTGTCCGATTTATTTATGTATAAATATTTTTACATAATTTCAAAATTTGTTATCATTTTTTCGCAATTAAGTTACCTTCATGTTATAGAATTCCAAATGCTTGCCATATAACAGTTAAATAAAGTTTCTTAATTAAATTAACTTATGGTGTTGATTTTAATTTACCTATATAACCCTTCAAAAATCATACATTCTATTAATTTATAATATCAATCAAGATATATCTTTATTAAGTGCACTGTAAATCATACATAAGCGATCTATTCTATTCTATAGTAGTTATTGATTGTTATCTCTAATAGCTTATCGATATTAATACATTTATCTTTTACATTGAAATACATGAATTTTTATAAAATTTAATTTTTAAAATTATGAAATAAGCTTATTCTATTTTTAATTGATAATTAAGAAATTTTTTGTTAATTTTGATATGCGTGTAGTTACGTAATTTGATTTCGCAAATAAATAACCGATTTGAATTTGACGCTTTGACCGAGCGATTGTTGAAAAGTCGCTAACTTCAGATACGTATAGGGGGCCGGTTAATTCATGGTCGCGGGCGTCGCGGGTTCTTCTCGCTAGTCAGCTGGTCTGGTGGCTAGTTTTGGATTTTGGAACATGTATTCTATTAATAAAGCTAGCAACGTGTACGCTCTTAGTTTGTCTTCTGCAGTTGAACTAGACTTTCCTTGTAAAAAGCTATGACTTAGGCAATATTATCTATGATTGATCTCTCAATCGTAAAACGCAAAACAGGCAGTTGTCATGAATGGATTATTGGTTATGAAGATATTTATTTAATTATTTAAACAAAAAATTTATTTAAATTTTTCATCATGGTGAGTGATAAATTCATTTTAAAAAGACTTATTCATCTTGAGCATTGTTTAAATAAGTTAATTTAATTTTTTTTATAAATTTAAACTATTAAAGTTTTTGTGTGATCTTAAATGTTTCATTGAAAATAAGTCTAATTTAGTAATGAACCTAAGTGAATCATAACCTCAATTAAACTTGATCCTATTTTTGTTTAATTTTCAGGCTCTATTAGGAGCACAATTGGTTATTACGCTGATAATGGTCAGTGTAATTCAAAAATTGGGCTCACATTTTTCAATAGCAAAATGGATTTTATGTTCTACAGGGTAATTGATTTAAATTAAACATTTTCATTCAAGATTTTATTTAATTCTACAACAAAAAAATTTCTTATTTCTATTTATTAGATTAAAACGTTACCTTTATCCAACGGACCAAGAATTAAGAAATATTGTTGGTTTTCCAAAAGAAAAGCATAAAAAGGGAAAACACGTTGAAAATGGTAAAACTCCAGAAACTTTTCAAATACCAAGAAATATAGATATTACGCTTGAGACTGCGCCAGTAACTGCCCTTGATATTGTACATTTAAAATTTTTCTCCGACTTTCAATGGCTTTCAGATTTTTCTATTTATGGCGTGATTGTATATATTATGACTGAGGTATGTATAGAATTCTGCATGTTGTCTTTAATAAATCATTTTGTTTAAAATCTGAATCACTTTAATTATAACTAATTGTAATATAACCTTTTGTATTACCATTTAAATATAAATGATAATCAATTTAATCAAACTTTGGAATTAGACTTAAAACTTTGTTTTTTTTAACATAAAAATGAATAAATATCATTTTGACATATATCTATGTATATAATAGTCTTTCATTAACATTTATTTATTATCGTTATTTCTTTTTCAATAGGTGTATAATAATTGGTATCCAATTAAGGACGAAATCAATCTCAGCATGTTGTGGTGTTGTTTGGTCATAGGATTTGCATTGTATCCTTTAAAAATTAATCTCTACATTTTAATTTTAATACCATTAAGTTTTTTTTAAGATTCCTAGTAAATTTCTTAACATTTCTTAGTAAGGTTTTAGTTGCACTTTGGGTACAATACTTCAAAGGTGAAGAAAGTATTGGAGAAAGGCAGACATGTATTGTAACTGGATTTGTTTACCTTTTGATAGCTATGGTAATTCTTATTGTAGATGAGAACACTCTCGAATTAGGTTTAAATGATGCTTATGCAAGTTTTAATCATACGGCATCTATGTTTTTGAAAAATCAAGGTCTTTCATCAAGGTATAATCATTTATTTATTTTAATTATTACTTCAGCATGTAAAAAATTAATTTATTTTATAATATGATTACAGTGGACCGGCTTCAAAAATTATTGTTATGTTTTTCCTAGCTGTTTCATGTGGATTTGTTGGCTCATTATTCACATTTCCAGGATTACGAGTATCCAAAATGCATTGGGATGCTTTGAAGTATTAAAAAATTTATATTATGTTAAATTGTTCAAAGAAGTAATAACAACTTCATTGTTAACTATGAATTTTAGGTACCATAGTGATAATAAATTACTTCTTTTACTTGCTAATATTAGTTACGTCTCACCACTTATATTAGCATGTTTATGGATCAAACCAATAAGTCGAGATTATCTCACTGTAAGAATATTTTCTGGTATGACAAAACCAATGTGAGTCATTATATAATATTTTTAACAAAAATCAAATCTGAGATTTAAACATTTTAATAATGAAAGTAAATCATAATTGCAGAATGACTCCTACTGCTTTTGAAAGTTTGAGATTAATTATTATTATTGTTGCTGTTCTTTTGAAGTTAGTCTTAATGCCTATTTATTTACAAGCTCATTTAAATTTGGCAAACCAAAGGCTAGAAACACAGAAGAAAGAAGCTGGTAGAATCTCAAATATAGAATTTCAAAAAAAGGTATCTTTCAATTATATTTTATTTAAATAAAAAAAAATTTGTTAGTAATTCTTTTATTGCACTTTATAGATTGCAGCAGTATTTTACTATCTCTGCGTTGTAGCATTGCAATATATTGCTCCATTAGTCATTTGTTTATATTGTACATTAATGTATAAAACTTTAGGTAAAAGATACTCTTTTATTTCAATTCTTGATGATCTTAATAAATTAATAATACTAATTAACAATATTGATTCCTAGGAGGATACTCTTGGCAGGGATTATTTAAGAATTTTGATTCTGAAGAATGTCTGGCACCAGAACCTTTACCAGAACCAAAAATTTTTTCTGACGATGAAGAAAAGACTGTAGCACAAA
Organism: Anastatus disparis; assembly: GCA_017163975.1. NCBI lineage: Eukaryota > Metazoa > Arthropoda > Insecta > Hymenoptera > Eupelmidae > Anastatus > Anastatus disparis. The sequence goes on from JAFFSR010000009.1 coordinate 149,300, forward strand.
CAGCTCAAGAATTTCAATTAGCTCTAAGTTCAATTAAACAGGTACTTTTATTATTAGTTATAATTGCTTTTAAAAAATTCCTATCTTTTGAAATAATTAATTGATATTTTCTTACGTGGAATTTATTTTAATTTTATATCTATTCATATTATATTTATTAACAAAATAAATATTTATTAATAAATAATTTAATAATCAATAAATAATTTGTTTTTAGATATTCACTATTGAAGTGTTCAGAGGAATCTTTGGATTAGCAACTTGGTGGACTTGTTTTACAATGTTCGCTACAACAGCATTGGGCATGCTTTATCAGACTTATTTCACGAACGTTTAATTAATTTTTAAATTCAAAAAATAGTTTTTGAGTGCTCGCACAAAATTTTTTACAGTAATTAAACATTGATAAATGAAAAAAATAATATTAACGTAATGCAGCTATGCATGAAATTTTTTTACAAAAAAAAACAAGAAATGTAGATAAGAAGCCTAAAAGAAACTGATGCCAAATCGCGGCAAGTCCATTGAGATAGATACCAGTGTTAATTCTAGATAACGTTTATTTAACGACGATATTTATTTTCAAAGTTTTGTCGTTAAAAATCAACTGTAAATAATCGTGTTTTTATCAATAATGTAAAGTTGCTTGATAAGTCAAAGAAAGACATTTCTATATTATTCTATTCGAAGAAAAGAAATTGTGCACTTTGACAAGACATGAATGGAAACAATCATAAACATCATTTGTAAAGCATCGAAAATCAAATTCATAACAATAAAAGTTTCCTAAAACTTTTACTCGTACGTAGTTCTTTTTAATTAAAAAAATTAATATAGTAATAACAAAGAAAAAAGGTCGAGTTCATTAGACTTCAATTAAACTAATATCGTTTGAGTACTATAGTTTAAAAATAAAACAGGTATAGTTCTATATATATATGCATACGCAAAAATGGTACGGCAGAGGATAAAAGAAGGCGCAAATTGATGCTAAAAGTATGCTAAAAATAGATTGACAGAACACGATTCCAGTGTTTTCGATTTGCCCAGGCATGTTTTATCTTTCTTGCTTTAGCCTTTTTCTTATTTCTTCTTTTTCTCCTCCCTTTTAGTGTATATTACATTTGTGTACTACGTGACGATGACAGAGAAAACATACCGTCGTCGTCGTGTACGGTTTGCTCGTATTCAAAAGTTTTGCGCCCAGTTTGTCTAGACAAAACGATTGCTGATTGGTCCCATCTTGGTCTTTCCATATACATAAACAGTGTATACTCTACACAAAGCTTCTAGTCCACACACGAAGCTTCTCGAAGTAGTATCGCAATCTTAAAAAGAGAGCGCGGGAATTTAACCGGCTCAGAGTTAAATAAAACTTCGTGAAGTACGTATCTCAAGCGAGATTGAATTTCAAATTATTATTATACGTGTTTATGAAAATTTTTTAATCAAAGGAGTGAGATAAAAAGGTGAGTAAATATTGTTTGTTTATTTGAATCATCGATGTGACTAGTGCAATTAGAAAAATTCAGAATATTTTTTTAAATTTTATTTTAAGCATTAACGTGTTGTACAGTGAATTATAATTATTCATTTGTGTGTAAATATTTTCATTCGTACGAATAGTTGCGTTTTATTGTGTTTTACCAAGAAAATAATATTTTTTTTATTGTCAATACACATATTTTGAAAATACAATTGGATTATAATTAAATTATTGAATGATGTAATCATACTTTTATTTTCATGGTAATTTTTTAAATTATACGTAAACAAACGTTAAATTAACTATGAAGAAAATATTTGATCATATTAATTTTTTCAATAACATGTAAAATAAATATAAAATAAATTACAAATGAAAAGTTGACTAGTTATTCTTAAAGTAAATTATTAAAAAATATTGTAAATTTTTATTGATGGCGTGCCAAGGTTAAAAAGGTCGTCATGTACCGAAAATTCGCGATACTTACGTTAACCATACGTTTACTTCTAGATTCTCTTAGACATGCATAATAAAATTACGTCATTTATTTATTTATAACTAAAATTAAACTTTGTCAGATTTATATGACGTACACCTACGTACTACTATTTATAAAATAATAAACATGCTTTTTAATTAACGCGTGAATAAAAAAGAAATCTTATTTAGGATTGTTTTTTTTTAATTTGTAGACAACAATGACTAAAGCACCTGCAATTGGTATCGATCTCGGCACAACGTACTCCTGCGTCGGTGTATTTCAACATGGAAAAGTTGAAATCATCGCTAACGACCAAGGGAATAGAACTACACCTAGTTACGTTGCATTTACAGACACCGAGCGACTTGTTGGCGATGCTGCCAAAAATCAAGTGGCAATGAATCCTAGTAACACTATTTTTGGTATGAAAATTTTTTAAAATTTATTTTTATTTTATTTCATTATTTTAAATTACTCTTTATCTATTTATAACGTTTTATTAATTATCTATTATTAATTTTGTCAAACATTTTTTTTTTCTATACAAAAATTTAATAACATTTTAAGTATAGTGTATCAATATTAATTTTCTTTTTTTACATGACCCATATATGTATTCTGGACCTTATGTATACTAGGTGTGTGAATATATTAATCGTGTAAAACTTAAACGTCTTAAATTATTAAATATATCATTATTCAAAGTTTTCAATTTTAAAATCATTAAAAGTTTTAAGCGTCGACATTTGAAACCGAAAAGTTATAAATAAAAAATATATCTAATAAAAAAGGTCTTGAAGATGTGTAAATAAAAAGTAATATATTTGTAGATAAATAATATATCCTATTTAAAAAAAATCTTTTTATATTTTAATAATAAATAAAATAATTAATTTTTAAATAACTTTTGTTCTCAGATGCAAAACGTTTAATCGGCCGACGTTTCGATGACCATACGGTTCAGAGTGATATGAAACATTGGCCTTTTACGGTGATAAATGATGCCGGTAAACCAAAAATTCAAGTTAACTACAAAGGCGAGACAAAAACTTTCTTCCCTGAAGAAGTTTCATCGATGGTTCTCGTAAAGATGAAAGAAATCGCCGAGGCTTTTCTCGGCAAAACAATAACCAACGCTGTGATCACGGTACCAGCTTACTTCAATGATTCCCAACGCCAAGCAACCAAAGATGCTGGAACTATTTCTGGCTTGAATGTACTTCGTATTATTAACGAGCCAACTGCAGCAGCTATCGCTTATGGGCTCGACAAAAAATCTGCTGGGGAGAAAAATGTACTTATTTTTGACTTGGGAGGTGGTACTTTTGATGTATCTATTCTTACTATTGAGGATGGTATTTTTGAAGTTAAATCTACTGCTGGTGATACTCATTTGGGAGGCGAAGATTTTGACAATCGTATGGTCAATCATTTCATTCAGGAATTCAATCGCAAGTATAAGAAAGATTTATCGAGCAACAAACGTGCTGTAAGACGTCTTCGTACTGCTTGCGAACGCGCGAAGAGAACTTTGAGTTCTTCAACGCAAGCTAGTATAGAAATTGACTCGCTCTTCGAAGGTATTGACTTCTATACATCTATCACTCGAGCAAGATTCGAAGAACTCAATGCTGATCTATTTAGAGGCACACTTGAACCCGTTGAGAAATCTTTACGCGATGCTAAGATGGATAAGGCTCAAATTCATAGCATCGTTTTGGTTGGTGGCTCCACTCGAATTCCCAAAATTCAAAAACTATTACAAGATTTCTTTAACGGCAAGGAATTAAACAAGTCCATAAATCCCGATGAAGCTGTAGCCTATGGAGCTGCTGTACAGGCAGCTATTCTTCACGGTGATAAGTCCGAGGAAGTTCAAGACTTGCTTCTTCTTGACGTTACTCCGTTGTCTTTGGGTATCGAAACTGCTGGTGGTGTCATGACTACATTGATCAAAAGAAACACGACTATTCCTACCAAACAAACGCAAACTTTCACCACTTATTCCGACAATCAACCAGGTGTATTGATCCAAGTATACGAAGGAGAGCGAGCAATGACAAAAGACAACAATCTTCTTGGAAAATTTGAGTTGAGCGGAATCCCACCAGCTCCTCGTGGTGTGCCTCAGATTGAGGTCACCTTCGATATCGATGCTAATGGAATCTTAAACGTATCAGCTGTTGATAAATCCACTGGTAAAGAAAATAAGATTACTATTACTAACGACAAAGGTCGACTATCAAAGGAAGATATTGAACGAATGGTTAATGAGGCTGAGAAATATAGAGCTGAGGATGATCAGCAACGTGATAAAGTTTCCGCTAAAAATGCACTGGAATCTTATTGCTTTAACATGAAATCAACTGTTGAAGATGATAAAATGAAAGACAAAATTAGCGACGATGATCGTCAGGCGGTGCTAAATAAATGTAATGAAGTTATCTCTTGGCTTGATGCTAATCAACTAGCTGAAAAGGAGGAATTTCAAGATAAGCAGAAGGAACTCGAAGCAATTTGCAGTCCAGTTATTACAAAATTGTATCAATCTGGTGGAATGCCTGCTGGTGGTGGTGCTCCACCGAGCGGTGGTGCAGCTCCAGGTGCTGGTCCAACAATCGAGGAAGTCGATTAAATTTTATGAATAACATTTATATTTTTTTTATGTCAAACAACACATTTTTAATATGATACATATTCATTTTTTTTAAAAGACTTTTCATAAATCTGGCTTTTGACTGAACTGTAAATTTAAAGAAGACGTATAACTAAATTATAAAAAATGTTTAAAATCTTTAATATTTATTAAATATTTTTAATCAATGTAAAGTTTTCTAAACTTATTTCACTTAATTTCTCTTAACTATATTTTTGACTTCTGCGTTCGCGTCTTCTTTAAAATTTTTACGCATTTTTATGTATATCAATAATTATTAAATATTTTAATAAAAGTATTTAATTTATCTAAACTCTGTGAATTTAACTTATAAAATAAAATTATAAATTTTCGAATATTCATTCGTTATAGGCATTGGTTAAGCATTTAAATTTAGTTATCCAAATGTAAAAAATGCAAATTTTATAAACTTGGATGAAAATATATAAATATTGTTTGATAACACTGATGCCCTTAACAAATGGAAATTCATAATTAAACATAAAAATTTGAAAATTCCATGACCTATCACGTAGGAAAAATGAGCTTTATTTTGGCCCAACGTCTATATTACAATGTATCGTACAGTAAACATTCAAAATGGGCTAAAACGATAACGCTGTTTACATCAATTTTTTTTTTTATAAACATCATGCACATCAATTTTTCTCTCGTCGCTTGGATCTTATTCTTTTATATATGATAAATTACATAACTTTTATATCCGACAATTTTGCAATCTAACAATTGAATGCCCACTGATAACAATTTTTTTACTGATTATTTTTTTCAATATAATTTTTCTTCACTTATCATACATTATTATATATTATTATAATACTAATTAATAATATAATTATAAACTGAACATATACTTTTTTCTCTAATATGACATTAAATAATTTATGACACAAGATATGACTTTTTTTTTACCGAAAGTTTATATAATAATTGCCTGACGTAAACATTTCCAATCATAATTATATCTCGTGCCAAAATATGCATAAATTAATGCTAACTTGGACTTCTTTTCTCACTTCAAAAAGGCAGCGTATGTTATACATTCGAACAATATCGAAAATCGGTATTTTTTTTTATATAACGGGAATTCGGTTTTCTATTTATTATTATGACGATAACACATGCATTTTCTTTGACTTCAATTTGTAAGTGCGAAAATATTGTGAATTTATGTTAAAAGTGGTCATTTTTTTGTAATTTATAAGAAAATTTTTAAAAATTGGTACAATAATTTGTCATTATACATCATAAATTTCCACATTATAAATTGATAAAAACAAATGAAAATTGTTGATATTATTAAAATTTGAAGTATAAATTATATTTAATTGAATACGTTTGCTTTTTTATTTACATCGCATTGACAAATCTAGCTCATGGACATTTTTATTTAGACGTGTTTATTTTTATAACGTTTTCATAAACATATACATCATTCTCAATTTTATTGACACCTTGATAATTAAAAACGTCATTTCGCACTTACAGAGTCTCTTGTTATTTTTTTTTTTTTTCTTAGGCGTTTTGCGTGTGCGTAAATATTTATCATGATTATACTTGAAATACCTCGAACGAAACTGTTTTACGATTTTACACTTAATTTTCTTCAACACGTATAAATGGCAATATTTATACAAAACGAAAAAGAGTCTTTGTATTTTGTTTACGGGGTATATTGTTTAAAATAAATGTTCAATTTGTATATATTCATGCCATGAAAATAATCAACGACAACATTAAAATTTATCAAATTGGTAAAACTGTATAAAAAAACAATTAGTTTCAATCTACACTGTTTATATATGTATATATCGTTAACGAATTAAACTCTATAATATCACGTATATAGATTTCTTTTTTATCATCAAATTCATAAAGTATTGATTTTATATAAATATTTCAAAATTATGTAAGAATTTTGTCGGAAGATAACTTACGTAGAACACTTGGAATTTCGGAAGATTTTATTATATGATAAATAAAAGGAAAGAAAAATTTACCATAGGAAATCAATATTATTTTAGTAAAATTAATCAAAGTGTTATTCCAAAATTAAAAAAACTTTTAAACAATCAAAGGTTTTGAGTGTGTAAAAATAATTAATACGAAACAAAAATCAGTAGTGAAGTAAATTTTTAACGTTTTATAATTTCAATCTCATTTCATATTTATGTTCCACATATTTTCTATTGCGATAAATATAATTATAATGTACGAACATCTGTATTAACATTAATAATGTTCATCTTCCAAGCTGCGTTGTTAATCGTATCAATTTTTCTCTAGAGTATATATAACCGATGCTTTTTACATGAGAAAAATACAGAAAAATTTGCAATGAAAATAATTAAATAACGAAAGAATATTTTTTTTGAAAATATCAAACTGCGCACTTGGTATATCCATCATGAGTAAATGAACGGAACGATTAGTATACACTTACTTATAGTTTACATATGCACGAGAGTCCCTTTTTTTTTTCTTATTTACTTATTTACTGGTTTTTGCATTGCATGCGTATGTGATACTCGCGAGGGAAGAAAAAGGAGGGCATATATAAGATAAGGGGGCGCGCGACAATTTTTTTTTTTTTTTTTTTTTTTTTCAACTTGCGACTCATGTATAATGTGATTTAGGAATTTTGTTTTTCTTTTATTCTTCTTTTACGAACGATATATATCGGCGGACGTGCAAGGTTTTGCGTCAATGTCGAAGAGCGGAGTGGTTGCTGTTGGCTCGTTACTGTTGCTGTTTGTACCAAAAATTGTCATCGTTGTTGTTGCCTTGCTCTTGGCGTTGATGCTCAGTGTGCCTGATGTCGTTGGTATTTGCTGAAATTTTACAAAATTCAGTTTAATGTTTTATTTTTTTTTTGTTATTTTATGCAAGTGATAATTATTAGAGTGGAAAAAATTAATAAAGTTCAGTAATTTCATTATAGGTACACCCACCGTTAATGGATTCTTTCCGAATGTTTTGAAATCCTGAACTTTCATTGGATTATTCCGTTGTTTTCTATGTTTTTATTGGAACATTTTAAAAAATTCGGAAAGAATCAATTAACGTTGGGTGTACATCAGAAGAAAAAATTTTAAGTAGAAAATGTGTGGGCAAAGCAAGACTGAAAGCATTTAAGCCGCATAATTCTTGCTTGTTCCAATTCATTCGATTCAATTTTAGTTGTTCTAAATTTCATTTTCAAGAGAATCTCAACAGTGTAAAGATAAAATTAGCCTCGAAAATTGTATGATCAATAAACATAAATGAATTGAAAACTATTTTAATTAAATTTAAACTTAAATAATTGATTATTCATACATTTTATTTATAATCGTTTATATATGTATATTTTGCTAAAAAAAAGACATAAAAATTAATTAAATTTAAGTTTTTAACAAAATTTACATATGCAATTTAATGTTTTTCGACTATTGAAGTGATATTAAAGTATGATTCTCATGAAAATTAATGTTTATTAACAAAAATTTTAATGTGCGAATTTTGTTGAAAATTGCATTAAATTTCATTCATTTTTACTTCTGTTTTCAGTAGAGTATATATACATTTCATTTATTTTATGATCCCTTTTACACAATATTATTGTAAAACTTATTTTTTTCCATAAAAAATTTGTCAAGAACATAAGTCGAGGAACCAGAACTTTTAAAATTCAAGTTTTGCCATTAATTACAAAATTTAAAATTCGCTAATTCAGCTTTCTGGTAAGGTGTATAACTTTGACACAGCTTAAATTTTTTATCATGAAGCTGATAAATAAATCATAGGATTTTGATAACTACTGTAGGGAATAATTACGAATTTCTTGAAAATTATATGAATTTCTCAAAACTTTCCTGAATTTATTAAAATTAAAAATTTAACTGAAATAATTCAATGAGAATATTAAGACTTCTTGCTCAAGTTCATTAAAAAAAGTTAGCAGCCGGTGGGGCTCATATGCCTGTTAAGAAAGTTAGATAGTATTTTTTTAAAGCATTAATTAGTTATTGTAGGTAAAACTTAAATTTTTAAAGTTTTTTCATCAGGCATCTAAGGCTAATTGGGCTAAAACTCTTGAGACATGTCGTGAACTTGAGACAAAATCCTTAATATTTTTAAAATTATTCTAAATGTTAAATTTTTTAAACTCCAAATTATTTTAAAAAAAAATCATCATTTTTTAAGTAATATTATTAAAATACTGATTTTCCTTTTTTAACTTGCACTTATGAAAATACCAGGACTTATTTATTGATTTAACGCTGAAAAATATGAGCCTTGTCAAGCTCATTTGCCTCATCAGAAAAATAAATTGCACCTTTTTAAATTTAGCGTATAGTCATAGTAGCAATGCTCGAACAGTAAAAGTTCCCCAGATTAATGCATGTATCAAGTTACTTGAATCGAACAAGAAAAGTATAATACACATTTAAGCTTTAAGCACATATCAGACCTGTCAACGCCTGAGTATTTATTTCGTCACTCGTGTATACACATAAAATGTAAGACTGAAACTCGAGACCTCAAGTAAGTTTAAGTTTTCATTTGTATTAATGCAATATTCTTATATTCAAACTTTCAACAATTGGCATTATTAATTATTTGTTTGAAAAAAATGAAAAGAGCTTTAATTGTATAAGCTTATTAATGTTTGAATTTTAATTAAAAAAAAATATAATTGATTAAAATATATTTAGGTTATTTATTTGCTCATTTCTTATATAGTTTAAATTAAATAATAAATCTTAAAATTTCAGTATTAAGCTGACTATATGCTAATTAAAACTTAAATATAAAATTATAATGTGAAAAATCATAAATTTAAAAGAAATAAAAAAAATAAAAAAATAGTCCTTGAAAGAATAAACTGACCTCGTTATAGAAAATTTCTGTGGCCTCTTCAACGGACGGCAACAGCTCGTCAGTGGAATGTGGCGTTCTTGGGCTTGGAGTTGGTGCTACTTGTTGTTGTTGCTGTTGAAGCTGTTGTTGTTGCTGCTGTTGTTCGCGTTTAAGTTTGAGCTCAGCAAATGCTTGGCGTTGCTCTTTTTCATTACGCTCACGTTCCAAACGACGAGCACTGTAACTTTTAGCCGATGATGTTGAACTATGAATTGAAGCTAAACTAGGCCGACGTGATCCTGTTGAAGTTTTTTTTCTACATTTAGAGTTTTATTTTTGTAATTCAAAATTTTTTTAAATCAATTTTTCTAATATTTATTTTATTGTAATTCTAAATTATATGATATAACATGAACTTTGTAAGATTCTTTTTAATGAAAGATTTTCAAGAAAATATTCGAAAAATATTTGTTTATTATCAAAAATGGTCTTAAATGTTTATGAGGAGTATTAGTGAAGTGCAATTATTGTGTACTAATTCATTGCCGAACATATTTTCTTATATTGATTTTTTTTTTTAATTTTAAAAAACTTTGAACATCATTCTTTTCCGGGACTTTAATGCAATTTGAATATGCAGTTAAAAGGATTTTAACGGAAAATTGAGCTCTCAAAGACTTCTTGGATTATTTACGCTAGAGTTGCTTAAAGAATCGTTTAAATTTTACGATTCTTTAAAACTTGTTCTGAAATTTTTTATAATCCTTTTGTGATATTATAATGATATTTACTAATCAGAACTTTATGAAATTGTACGACGAACAACAAAAGATTACACAAAAAGTACAGAGTTCCATATGAGAAAAAGCACAGAAATTAAGTCCAAAAAATATAGATTTTCATATATTAGAAATATAACAAATCCATTTATTGTACAGTTTAATTTCATTTTTTTTCAAATATATAGAATCATTAAAAAAAAATAAAAAAGTCAAATGCATATTTCTTTCTAACACAGACATTCAAATTTTACTATCATGCGAATGAGAATGTTAAAAAAAAATTTATCTGATATTAATTTTGAATGAAAAATTTTTTGATAAAAGTGTAAATTTATCTAACTCTATGAATAATTAATTGTTGAACATTCTAAAACTAATGAAATATTATTCTGAATTTCCGGTTTTTATTGTTTGATTAAGCATAGGTATTAAAAGCCTCTAAGTATCGCATGCGTTGTCATTATATTTTCTATTGTGAGTGCGGCAAATCAGCTTAGTGTTTACTGAAATTACATAATATAGTGAAAAAAAAAAAGAAATTATTTTTTTTTTGTTGAATATAATATGAAATCGCGTAGCTTATATTCTTACCGCAATGTCGGTGAATTCACAGTACATGTGTTATTGTGTAGTGAAATTAAAATGATATGCGACCGCTGCCATCTTGCTGTCTCGTTTATTAGCAGTCACTCATTATAATTGCATAAAACTTTCTTGTTTTTTACAATAAATAGAAAAATATATCGATTAATTTGCCCGCGATTCTCTTCTCTTAATTAGGATGAATAAGTTTTGTGAAATGTAAAAATTATGATTGAGTCTCGAGCTCTCGTATGAAAGTATAATTCATTTTTTTATTTTGAATTTGATAAATAAATCTATATAAATTCGTATATATAATTATATGCAATAATAGATTATCATAGATTAATTATGTAGTAAGTCATATATTATGTATTCTATAAATTCAGAAAAAGTTTAAGTAATTGAATTATCAAAGTGTACGTTTTTGTAATTTCTCTTTAAATTATTATATGTATACACTAACAAGAGTGCATTGCTTTTGAGTCTCAAATTTTCTTCTGACTTCGGAATATTTTTTTTTTTTTTTTAAATCATGAAAAAAGCTCAAGTTTCTTAAAGTTATGAGCCGTTTTTTTCTGGATTTTAAGACATTTTTTTTTAATTTGCATCTGTTTTATAGTTGTATAGTTTTCGAACTAGTTATTCTAGAAGGCTTTAACTAATTGAATATTAAAGTTGAGATTGAAATCTTTCGATTACAAAAAAATTTGTTCAAAATGCTTAAGTTATTTAAAATTTATAAGGGAATAAAAATAGCGCAGATATTTAGTTGAAAATGTGCCTAGAAAATAAATGTTACATATTAGTCAGAATTTCATCTTAATTTTCATCTCTTCATAAGACAACTTGAACTTTTTGAACAAATTTTTTACCAATCAAAAAGTTTCAATCTCAACTTTAATATGCGATTGGTAAAAACCTTCTAGAATCACTAGTTCAAAAACTGTACAACAAAAAAGAAGATGCAAGTTTTTTTAAATGTTTTAAAATACAGTTAAATATGCTAATAACTTTAAAAAACTCGAGTGTTGGATCAAATGAACGATTTATTTGATGATTTTATGTAAGAAAAAATATTCCAAAGTTGAAAGAAAATTTGTGACCCAAATGCAATACATTTTCCATATAAAAGAAATTCTTTGTATAAATTACTATATTCCACTCTAACTATAGGACATATTTAATTTTATATAAAAATTATTATATAATAAACGAAATCGTCTTGTATTAATCTTTATTATATGTGATTTTCATCACTTGTATATAAAATCAAGTAATCTCATAATTATAATAGAATATAGTAATTTCACCCATAGAATTTCTCTTCGTTTATAAAGTCTTTTAAATCAAAGTACTAATCTCAGGTTTGAAAGGCTTAAAATATTAAATGATCAAAATTAATCGTGTCTTATATAATGAAGATTTTAATATATTCTATATCTCTTTATCGTTTATGAATATACAATAGGATCACTTAATCCGCTTATGAAAAACAGTAACTATCATATACCTAAAATCAATATATTAATTATATCGTTAATATTGTTCAAGTGTTTTCAGCTAAAACATAAGTTCAATAATCAAATAAAACATATAAAGCAAACATTAATGCGATAAGCTCTAGCTTTAACTTATTTTTGGTTGATTATTTATTTTTTTTTTTTTTTGTTTATTCAGCACATACATAATTAATATTATGACATTTAAAATTAAAGATTTCAAATAGAATGAACGATTGAAAATTAATCATCGTGTTCTTCATTCGTATTTGAACTCATTTGATTTTGCACAATTACACATAATTTTCAGTTAATAATTCTGGGACACATCCAGCGCGAAAGAATAAAAAAAAATAACTATTTAAATGGCTTGACGAGCTGTAAAGTATGAAAACAGAGCAATCAACAGAGTTACACAAACAACAATTCGTAGTCAACATTAATCGCATCCGTAATATAAAAATTAAAAAAAAAAAAATAATCCGCTTTAAAATTCGAGCTCCGAGACAGATATATCGAAGCCACAAAAAAAATATGTGAAAATGGAAAATAATAAACCAAAGAACACAAGAGGAACAAAAAAAATATAAACAATAAAAAAGAGAGAGAAAGAGAGAGAGAGAGGTAGAGTGAGAGAAAGAGAGAGAGAGAGATAGACGACATTATAGTATTGTCTACCGAGGCCGTCGGACGAGCCCTCAGCAACGTCACTAAGAGCTCTACGATGTTTGCTAGTGTTTCCATTGGTGCCAGTTGCCTGCCGATGACACGAGATCAGCAAGATAGCCGCGGCTCGAGCCGCACCTGCACGTGATGCTGGTACCATGCGTCCGCCACCAGCGCCAGTGGTACTATTGCCTCCAGCACTGGATTCACTGCAGCTTGGTTTACGACCGCTACCGCTAGCGATGACGCAGCCTATTGTACCACCACTACTACGTTGTGATGAGCGTGAAGATGGTCGACCACCGTGAAGCGTTAATGGGATACCTGCGATTTTTAATTTTTTTTTTTTCTTAGAAAAATATTCATTTTTTCGCTCATTATCTAATTTTAAAGTTAAAGCTTATTTGGTGGAATACTAGGTCAGCTTAAAAATTGAAAAATCGAAAATTTTTTTAAATTTAAAATCGTATACCATCCTAACTTCAAAATTATAAGTTTAATATGATTATTCGGCTCTTGGTATAATATATATAGATCAAAACTGCTATGCGAAGGTTTTTTTACGAAATTCATTACAGCCCTTGCCTTCGCGATATATTCTCGTTTCATAAATAAAGTCTTTGCACTCATGTCATTGCTGAAAGTATTATTTTTAAAGTGCATGCGAGAAATTCGAATTTTCATTCTTCTATTGCATATGTTAACCACGCATGTCATAATAATCTTCATCCCTATACTACTACACAACTGCGTGATAGCTCAATGACTATCGAATTTAGTTTTTTTCCATAGTTTAATAAATAGCAGAAAAACTTTTGGAAGTATTGATCGTTGATTTGTAGATTGTTTATACAAATAATATTTTAGAAAATAATTTTAAAGAATTAATGTAATTAATCATTATTATAATTATTTCCGGAAAATAAAATAATTTTACTTTTTGATAGCTTACCATTTCAAATGTGACCGACTAAGCTTATTTTTCAATTAAATATAATTTATTAAAATGTTGAAATTTTTATATAAAAAATAAATTAACATAGTTTATTTGTCAGTGTTTGCAAAATTATTGTACTATTTCAATCTTTTGGTATATTATTACACTAATTTTTTATTTTATTTAACGTCACTACATTTATGCTATCATTACGATGCTAATTAGCGACGGAGATTTTTCGGTGTGTTTGTGAACAAAGCACATGTATCGTACAGTGGTGCTTTTATCAATTGTCTGCCGAGAGCGGGAATCGAACTCGGAACCTCGAGAATACGAATCCATCGTTCTACCGACTAAGCCACTGACGATCTCATCAAGAAAAACCATCAGATTAAATTAAACTTAGAAATCGCTGATTGCAAAATAAGTGCCAAAAAGTAGTTTTTTTTGTAATACATAGTTTATCTGTCACTGTTTACAAAGGTCGTAATATAAAATTTAATTTACAATCAATTTTTGAAACGTATCAAACTGTATAAATTGTCATTTTTCATTAATAAGTATTGCCCAATTAGAACACGCTTATAAACGAGATTATGAATGCTTTATTAATAGCAAAACACAATCGTTTATTAAAATGAAAATAATATCTGAATTAAAATGTAAGTTTTAATTAGATTATAGATTCATTAATTTTGATAACGATGATCACGTTTTACTTTATGATAAATTTACTGTTCCAAATTTAATGTTTCTGTATTCCTTATTTGCTAATATTTTATTTAAACCTATCAAAACAGTCTTACCGCGATGAGAGCTTTATAAATTTATCATAAATAATTTATAATTTTATGCATTATTTAACTTCTCGCGCTAGATTTGAATTAACAAAAGTAGCCCGGGTGAGGTGCAATTATTGCACGCGTGAGAAGTCGGTGCAAGAGCGGAGGGAGTAGCGCTGTTCTCACACTAGTTTCGTAAAGTACTATTTTTTAAAGGCTTTTAATTTATATTTTAAATTTTGACTAACGTTTTTTTAATAATTATATTTTTATTAAACTCTTTTTTAATGAAAATATAATACCATTTTTTATGCACACACAATATAAATATTGACGAAATTTATTTATATAAATAATATAAATTCATTTTCCTTTGTCATAATTTATGTAAGTAGAAAGTTTGACTATTTGAAAGTACGCTATGAAAAAATTTTATTTTAAAAAGAAAAGTTTTAAAATGAATAAAATAATTGACCCGGAATAATGCAAGAAAAAAAATTCAGGCATTCTAACAAGTACGCTTTGGTTTTTTCCAGTAATCTCTAAAGCCTCAAAAGCTTCACGATATACATATATCAGTATTTTAAATTCTTCGCATACACATTAGTGCTTTGAGCTTTCTTGAATTTCTGCCAAGTCGGTAGGTAAAAATTAAATCTTCGCTTTTAATACCATTTTTTTTTTTTTTAAATTAATTTAATTAAAATTCTTTTTTATTGGTTTAATTATGTTTTACGAAGTTAAGTAACTACGTATGTTCATTTAAAAAGCATACAATTTAAAATTTTCAGATCTTATTGTTATAAAAAATATTTACTTTGCATGCTCATTAATTTTTTTTTTTAATTCCTTTATCAAAATAAAATGCATTAATTTCTACATTTTTATAAAACTTCATTTTTTAAAAAGTTTGTTTGAATATAATAAGAGTATCTTTTTGGACTCATCGTAACGATAAAATTTATCAAATTAAACATTAAAACCTATTTTATTAACAAAGTTAATAAGTCCTACTATTTATAAAGTTATGCATGGATATATTTAACGTTTGTTGTGACGAAAATATATAATATGTTTAATTTCATTCCTTTTGATTAATCGAAACTTTTTCCTTCAATTATAATGTACATTATCTGAAAAGTTTTCACGATTAAATTATGTTTATTTATTTTAGAACATTTCTTAAATAAGATATTTTATTTTATAATTTATGTTTTAATTGTATAAATTCAGAAATATTATGAATCTAACGTGTTTTAAAATAATTTTACAAAATCTATTTATAGTTCTTCAATCTTATTATTAGAAGTACGAAAAAAATGTGTTCATCTAGTAGCGATTTCTATAAATTTCTCTAGGAAAATTTTATCTTATATATGAAAAGTCGCCGCTAAAATTTTTCGGAACTATTTTTGGTTGTCTCAAGAAATTTTTTTATTATAATTTATCTTACATATATTTCAAAATCTTTCACAAAAAATCGGAAACATCTATTCTGAAATTTTTTTTTTATAATTAATTTTTCAAACTTTGCTCACCATTAATTAAGAATAGATATATTTGGCACATTACGATACACGCGTCTCAAATGGTTCTTTCTTGACAAAATTTTTTTGCGTTTTGCATCTTCAGGCCATGCAAGATATGCAAAAAATTTAACGTTGAAATTTGTTATTCATTGTTGTGTTTCTTGTTTCAATTTATTATTTTTATTCACTTTTCAAATTAAATATTATTATTTAAATTTATAAATTTTACTTCAAATAATTTTTTCTTCTAAATTGAATAAATGTTATTCATATTAATAAAATTATGAATTTTATAAGCTTTTCTAAAAGTTATTATTTTCAACTTAATCAAGATAAAAATCGAATATTGATTTTCAAAATGACAAATGAGTTTTTCCAAAATAAGAATAATGATTTTTATTGTTTTCTTTATAATTGATTCCCATTTGAATTATCTGAATTTATTAAAAATATGTAAAACATTTTAATTAGTCATTGCCATTAGGAAACGATCCCATAGATTTTGTCTAAAATAAAAACGTTTACTTATTTTGTTGAATTATTTCGACAAACTAAAAGCATAATGTACATCAATAGATACATTTTAAGGAAGATTTAAAATAGTTTATTTTAAAAATTTATTCTCATATTAAAACGTGTAGAATTTAAAGATGTTGCAATTTTTAAGATGTCAGAAAGGTGTACCTTATCGCTTTTATTAAATGCACTTTTTAAAAAAATGATCTATTTTAAAACTATTGTTGAAAAATAGTTTTTTAAAAATAACGTGATCTTGTTGCCGTTTAAAAACGACTCTAACAATTATGTCTATAATTAGAACTTATTTTTCTTTTGTTATTCTGAAGGAGATTTGAGAAAATTTACAACCAATATTTTTTACAACGCCAGGAAAACTATGATTTTACCCCCACGTAAGTAAAAGGACTGAAAAAAATAGCCATCTCAGTATGAAATAGATCGATTCGGTTTCAATATATGAAGGTATGCATCAGAAGACATATGGATGTTTTCGAAAAATAGCGTATTTTCACATTAAAAACATACTTCTATATTGTGAATTAATAGTTTATAATTTTGAACTTCGTTACAAAAAATTATTCATTTAGTTTTTCATAAAAATTTTTCATTTTTACACGCTTTTCTTAAGCTTGCTTTTTATTCCTGCACTCATTAAAAGACAACAGATTTTCTTGAATAATTCATATCAACGATAATGTAAAAACAGTGTACATTTTAAATATTAATATAAAAACACTTGTATAGTCAGAAGTTATAAAAAAATGACTACCTTCATTTTTCTGAGCATGAATTTTAAATAGGTAATCATATATTGATGTGTGAATTGTTTTTACAAATGATAAATTTTCCAAAATAATAAATATTAAAAAGGTGCATTAATAAAGAAAAAAATCATTTTTTCTTTGTAAAGTTCACAAACTGTCTTAAGTAAATTTGTCTTTTTAAAGACTAATACTTTCTTCAGTCTCTAAACTAGTGCACGTATCTATTAATACGTTAATTTTATTTTTAGAATGACATTTTTGAAAAAAACAAATACTTATATAAGTTCAAAGTTAAAAAGTTTTTGAGATTTTTCTAAATTCTTTTGAAAACTTACTTAAGATCACTTAAAATTTCATAAAAAAAAAGAAGTAAGGAAAAAAAATAGTCAAGATACACAAAGAACATGAGAAAAAAAAAGGTTTTCAGGTCAGGAGACTCTTATCAGAGTTTTATAAAGTTTTGAAAATGTTTATAATGTAGTTTAAAAATGTAGCTTTTTTTTGGAGTCACCTGTATCACTGGAGAATAGCATAGGAGGGGGTTGACCAGCATTGGCGTAATGCCTTGGCCTCGTGTAGCGAGCACGACTGAAAAGCTGGAGGACGAAACAAATCAGGCCGGTAAGTACCGCGATCCCAGTTGCAACGCCGAGTAGGGTCGGCAAATCCGTCGTTATCAGCACCAAATCTATAAGAATTAAGTTAAAGATGATCTATTAGTTTACTTTTTAGAAATAGTCATGAATGTAAAAATGAAAATACGAGTTTCTTAGCATTTTTCAAAGTTGTTCATCAATTTTATGTAATTTTACATTATATTCGGTAAAATTGTTATTAACAAAAACATTTAGAATTTTGAAGCCAATAACACTATTGAAGTATATCATTAAGGTAGTTCTTTACGGATTTTGAAGTCAATGTAGCGCATTTAAAAAAACTTTACAAAATTATTATTAAAAATATACTTATAATGATTATTAAATTTAGTTATTAATTTAAATTTTTTTCCACTATACGAATAATAATTTTGATTGAGTTTTGCTTTTAATTTAATTTAGATTTTTTTATATATTTAAGAATAAACAATCTTTTTGTTTAGTAAAGTTTTACTATTAAATTATAATTTGAAGAATGAAATGTTTCTTTTTGTAAATTACGATTTGAATTATGTGCACTTATAAATACTAATATCACGTTGTTACATCTTCAAAACTTGTTTTGGAGATTAGAGCACATATTTTTATGTTCGATTACCTAACTTTTCTTGTGGTCATTAAAAATAAGATTCTTAATTTTAATTCCTATTTTTTTTCAAATTTGCCTATAGTTTTTTGGCTGAGCTATGTCGTCAATGCTACTTGGAATTATACACTTTACATATAATCGATGACCCAGGTGCAAAAAGGTCGAAATAAATTTCGTATAGAATAAATAACAATATATATTTTTTCGTAATTTTTTTCGGTTTCTAAAAATTTCTAAGTATTTTAAGAAAATGTAGTTTATGTTAAATATTTAAGTTAATCTTTTGTTTATGATAAAGCTAACATTTTTCATGTTATAGCAGGGCTATAAATTTTATTTTTACATAATTCTTTGATAGAATGAATTAAAATTAATTACAAGTTATGCATATTCATATAATTGAAATTCCTTCTAAAAGTCATGAAAATTCAAATTTAGATTATGAATGCGCAATTAAATGCTCTTATTGATAATTTCATGTAAAAATATCTTACAAAAGTATGAAAATAATACTACTTTTTATCTCACGTTTTTATATCTTTAAGAAAGTTTTTCGCTCGTAAAGTTTTCAATACAGATTTTTAAAATTCAATAAATCCATATGTATAACGATAATAATATTGTATTCGCATGATAATTATTTCAAAGACATTATTCTTAATTTATTTGTAACATTAAAATTATGACTTAGATTTTCGAAATTAAGGATTCACGTCATAAAGAATATTAGCGTTGAAGCTATAAAAATGATAAGTAAAAATATTCTTTTCCATTGAGCATTCTATATGGTACTCAATATGAAAAACCTCATCTATTATTCAACATTGACTCAATAACCTACTGTAAAATTCTTCACAAAATCTTTCTATTTTTAGCAAAATTATTTTGACATTCGTTCGATAAAATTTTTTTTTTCGAGAAAATAATTATGAAAAAATACCTTTGTCAAGTACTTAATGATGTTAGTAATGGTTATAAAAAAATAGAATTAAAATTGTCAATTATTATAGTAATTATTGCAAGCATTCACGAAATGCAAATAGATTAGAATAAAAAATATTACTGAAATAAAAATTTTAAATACTTTAAATTTTTTCCAGATCTATATTTTTTGTCGTTCCTCTTGCAGTATTACAAATGAAAAGTTCCAAGTAAAGATTAGCGCTGTTAATTAAGAAATAAAACAATAGACCTATATGTTGAATAAAAAAAGGAAGTTAATTAAGCTTATTAAGTCGTTTTGAAAAAAATTCAAGCGAAAAATAAGTGCTTAACCCGATTTATAAGAATAAGGTATAATATTTCTAATTAATTTCTGCATATAAAAACTACTATTATCGAATGAATGAATTCTCGAATAAAAAAAAGCATTTGTTAGAAAATGCTTAATGAAAAAGTTAACAATATTCCCTTAAAGCTTTCTTCTCTTGGAAAAAAAAGAACATCAATTATTCAAATAAGGAACGTTTATTCTAATTCTTTTAAATGTAGCTTACTTATTAATTTTTATTTCAATTTTTTAAAATTTTATTTAACGTCGCTGTATTTATGCTATGCAATGCTAATTAGCGACTGAGTTCGTCAACGTGTTTGTGAACAAAGCACATGTAACGCACAGTGGTGCTTGTATCAATCAGTCGTTAAGACCGGGATTCGAACTTGGGACCTCGAGATTACGAGTCCATCGCTCTACCGCCTGAGCCACTGACGACCTCTTATTTTTTTTATTTTAAAGAAGATCGAATTTCGGTATATTATCGCAGTAAATTAAACTGCATAATTTTCAAAAGTTGATGATAAATTTAACAAAGAAGAAAAAGAACTTTTTATAAGATATTGGCTCAGGTGTATTATCGGGCTTTGTTAGAATCGGCTATTTTTAATCAAACGGCACAATAGATTCAAGCTCGACAATACGAAGCGCCGTGCAATTGTATTGAAGTCCGTTAACGGCGATACATCAAACATATATCTTTTCTATGTACCGCAAGCCTGATCGTGTCAACACAATCGTTTCTCTTCGGCATGATCAACTTGCCGATGTGATTCAATGAAGAAACGATTCAATGCAAAATTTTCTTTCAACTATATACCCTGTATTATGTTTGACCTCCGAACTTAATTCAACGAAAAATCAATCCGTATTGGTATTATTACGGAATTTATAAATGTCAAAATGCTGATTTTTGTGTTTTATTCAAAATATGGTTAAGTTCGGTGCATTGAATTATTAATAAAAATGTTTAAATATTAATATAGGTGGAAATTAATTTTCAAAATATTTTAATTTAAAAAGACTATTGATTTTCTTGTCCACAGAGAATTTTCAATAAATTATAAATGAGAATTCATAAGCCTTTTTACATTGATTATTTAAAATTTAATATTATAAAAGAATATTTGTAGATTCATTTTATAGTTTTTCTAATAATAAAGAATTCAAGGATGTTTTAATTAAAATTATTCTATTAAAGCAATACAAAAAATAAAGTAAATTTTCCCATTTCTAAAGTTTCTTATTACAACTGTTACATTTAGTATTACATTACAAGTACCTTAATGAAACTTTAAAAAGTTAAAAATTAAAAGTCCAACATTTATTCAATTATCAATAAAAAAAATGTTATTTTTATTGCATTAAAATAAAAGAATATTTACTTTCATTTTTTTTATCCACGTAAAAAACCAAGAGAATTGTAATTTTGGTGCATATATACCTGCAGCGCAGAAAAGCTTTCTATTCGATTTGGAGAGTCCGACGCGATGATAGCCTGCTTCGCATTCACAGACAGCGTTGTGTTGTACTTGCGTGCAAGTTGAGTGTTGATCCGCATAAACGCAGGTTGCTCTATACAGGCACTGCTCTCCAAGTTTCTTTGCTACAAAATTAAACAAACAAAAAAAAAGAAGAAGAAAAAAATTAACACAAACAAAAAGTTTTATCGAGCCATTATAGCACTTGAGCTTGTTAAACGAGGCCAAAAGCTTTTTGCTCGGCTTTTTGTGTACGTACGTTTGGCACATCCTTTGGTGGGCCCAAGTTGTACAGGATATAGCTTTTCGCATTCGCAAAACTTTGATTCAGGATCGCAGAGCACGTGCTGTAGCATTGGATTGCAGGTGAAATCGCATGGCGAGCCAAGATATTTGTTTTTTTCTGAAATTTTAAAAACAAAAGAAAATACAGCATCGATTAATCGAAAGATTAGAAATATTTCTTAAGTTTGTACACATAAGTATTGTACACATAATTATGAATGAACTGATTTAATTTTTTAGGAAACGAGAAATTTTCAAGAAAATTTTATTAAATAATCTTATGAGTTAAGAGAAGGTCGAACCATCTGTCTTTAATAAATAGTGTTTATCATTTGTATGAACATTATCAATTGTGACAGAAAAAAATAGCAGTCCTTGGTAAGTACAAGTATAATGAGTAAATCACATAATAATAAAATCATTTTCTCCAGCAGCTTTTGAGTAAAATAAGACCTAACAACTATCTTTAACGTGACCTACATTTTCCATGAAATTTTTGTGAATCTCATTTTATTCAAAAACTATATGCGATAAAATTATTCTGTTATTATTATGTAATTGACTTATTATTCTTATATCTAGCGGGGGCTAGTATTTTTTTTTTTGTCACGACGAATGTTGTTTATTCTAATAATGTAAAATCTTATTAGAAAAAGACGGATAATTTGGTATTCCCTTAAATATTAAAAAAATGTTATTATTATTATTATATGACTTATATTGCTTGGAACCCAATATTTCCAAATAGAATCGTTAGCGATGTATTTTAGTGATGAATGCTATTTATTAAGTGTTAAAGTTCTGCTGGGTGACAGTAACGATTATCGTATTGAGCGTGAGAAAATTTGTGAGTCTGATCATACTGTAATATCGCGGCTTGGCACATTCTCAAATCATTTATACGTGCCACATATATATATATATATATATATATATATATATATATATCGACAATTTTAAAAACTCGAACTTTCGTTATTGGGATATCATCGAAATTATGATCTTTTTTTTTCATCGAAAGAGATAAAGTATAATTTCATATTAAAAATTAATAAATATTTAGTCTTTTATAGATCGGATATTCTGTTTAATTTATTATCTTCCTTGGAGAAATTTCTATTTTATTGGACATTATATATTAAAGCTCGAACATTATGTACGATCTTATGAAAGTATAATTGCCTTTTAAAGCCAAAACTTATTCAGAGCGATTAATAATGATTAAAAGAAAACAGTTTAGTAGCCTAGAAAAACAAAGGTAAACCAGTAGCATATATACACGAGCTATCGATATTTTGCAGCTCCAACTTTAAATCTATTTTTAAAAGCATCATGGAGAAACAAAGTCGCTCGCTGCTATACGAAAAGTTAATTAGCACTGAACCTTGTGAGCAATTTCTCCTTAAAAATTTTATTCTGACACTTATATACGGAAAAATATTGTGTAGCATAAATTTCTAAAAGCAGTTTTTTTCTCTTCTCAGACGTAGTCTAAACGTGGAATAAAAATGTGAAGGGAAACTTATATTCTGATGTAGTAAATTTCTAATATCCTATATGACATCATAGAGTCAGTTGAAAGTTCGTTCACCTCGAAAAAGCTCGATTTGCTGGCTTGGAGAGAGAGAGAGAGAGAAAGCTCGAACAAAACTGTATCATCGTTCTCTCTAAGGGTAATTTTCAACCCCCTCATTTTCCTCTATAACAGTATTATCGGTCCAGAATGGAAAACAACATACAGACACACGCAAGCTTTATAGCTCGCACCAAGACTTCATGTACGCACACATACAACATTCATTAAAATCAATACTTCGTAGCTACGAGAGCACCGAGCGAGTAAGAGAGAGAAGGAAGGACTCACTGGTACTTTCCACCTAGCGTTAGCTTACATATACAGAGACTTAGAGGCTCTACACGTGTTTCTCAACATTCTGATACTATAAGTCTCGGGGCCCATGAGACATTACAAATAGTGTAATAGACTTGAACGGTCGATCGACATCTCTCTCTCTCTCTCTTTTGCTCTCTTTAAGCAAAATTGAGGTCTCTGTGCCATCTGTTATCGTACAGTGACTGGAGTTGACAAAAGGGAGGAAAGTGGGTTATGTCACACCATTTAACAAGGGGTTGAAATACATGACTCACCAAGAGGAGAGGATGCATGTGCACGTGCGCTTACTTGTCTTTTTCAAAGCATTTATATACATATGTACGAGAGAGCGAAATAAAGAGAAAGAAAGAAAAAGCAAAGAAGAGTATTGTATGCGCGGCGCACAATGCCGCGTACTAGTCGATTTCAAACTGGACGCTACTACAGCTTTCGCATGAATTTACGTTTATATGGATTATTACAAGCTCATTTTATCCTGATTTTATTTTCCAATATCGCGTCTCTTATTAATTTAATTAAGTTACGTTGATATTAATATAGAAAAGATTGATTATAAAAAACGTTTATTTTGCATTAAGGTATTATAACGTTATTCAAACGTAGCTGAAAACATGAACTCAAGAGCAATTTCATATGAATCAGTTGTATATAAAATTAAAGAGAGAGACAGAAAGAGAGAGAGAGAGAGAGAGACATAGAAGCAGATGCAAAAGCTCTTCGCGTGAAATATTGTCATTATACAAGTGTCCTCTAACAAAGTCAAGCCCAGCATCCGGCGCACTGATAACGGAAAATGTATAATAGAAGAGTAGAGTTCAAAGCATTCTGTACAAGTTTTCTTTAGTGAAGGAGAAAACGAAAGACTAAGTTTTCCTTATCGATTGGCCCTTCGCGCGCGGCTTCCGTTTCTCTCTCTCTTTCTATCTTTTTCTTTCGCGCTTTCTCTCTCTCTCTCCCTTTAGCTTCTAGCACACATAAGCGCGAAATACTGTTGCCGACCTCTGGCTAAGATAAATACGACGCACGTCGACATATAAACAAACGTCCCTCGCGAGACACGGCCTCCTCTTTCTTTCCTTGCTCCAAGATTAAACGTTACGCGGCGAATTTTACCTTTTAAAGATAAATATATTTTGACAGGTGCTTTCATCAATAATATGGATATGAATTTTATTTTTAGAGAAGCAGCTGTTCTGAACTAGTAAATTTTCCAAAAAATAAGAAAGCTACTGAAAACATTATTACATAGAGCTTCTAAGACCAGTTATGTCATAATTTGACTAAGGACGCAAATAACATAATGCGAAGGCTTTTAGTTAAAAGCGCAGTTAAAATGTATATTGCCATTTAGACTTTTTAACAAAACTTGCAAAAAAATCAAATATATAAAAAAAATGAAAAAAATTTCGAAAACGTTTAATTAAAGCATTGCTGAAACACAGAAACATCATTTACAAGGCAAAAGATTATATTTTTTGTAAATCGATCGATTAAAGCACTGGCGAATTATTAAGCGCGCTTTCGCGTGCTCGTCTACCGAATTAGAATTCATTGTACTAAAACTCACTGCTTAAGCGTTATACTATAAGAACCCCCTTAAGGCAAAAGCTCGGCAGAAGCTTACAAAAAGCTTTTGAAATTATTACGGCGCACCTTTAGTTACACAAACAAAGCAAGCATAACACTTTTGTCGATTACGCAAGATAAACATAACTAAAATAAAGTAGCTGAAACTTATACTTTTTTTCACTTGTATTATACACAAACTCACTTTTCTTTTTCGCTTGAAAATTTTCGTACCTGCTGTGACGTTGAGTTCGACGTATTCTTCATCGAGTTCATCCTCGTCATAAAGATCGAGGTCGATGTTAGATTTTGATGAAGACGAAGACTCGTCATCACCAGGTAATGCGCGCTTATCCCTTAAGTCCTTAGCTTGAGGCAACTGGTTAAGCTGGTTTTGCTCCTGTTGCTGCTGCTGCTGCTGCTGTTGATGATGAGGATGATGAGAATAAGGATGCTGATATTGTTGAGTGTTGCTGATAGTTGATTTAACGAGGACGACGTCTTCGTTGTTGCCTTGGATAGGCCTTGTTAAATGTATTAGTAGTATTAATACGATAAGGTAAATATAACAGAAAGAGTTTGTTGAAATGTTGTTCAGGACGAAGGGAAGTGCGCTCATCGCCCCCACGGCGCGGCGAGTCAACCCCCGTAACCGGCCACCGCCGGCGCATCGACATTTTCCTCCACCGAGGTGGGAATCCAACTCCCTCCCTTAACTTTGCCTGACGAGCTTCCAACGTTCACAGTTTGACGGAGAGCAAAAGCTTCTCTCTTTCTGATATCCCCCACTTGTCTATATCAAAGCTTATACAACCCTAACAACCCCAACGCCGAGTGCCGAGATGCCGACACCGACGCCACCGTCGCCGCCGCCGTTAACTCTTCTCTCTTTATACAACTGAGAACACACGTCTGCGCGATGCCCTCTGCGCGTTAGGTGCACCTGAACTCTTCACTTCTTACTTTTAACCTTTTTTTTTTCTCTTCTATTTTATTTTCTATTCTTTTGTTGTATGTACTTTTTCCTTATTCACCAGATTCACATACATATAGGCGTATACATAGATATTTACGCCTATTCTTTAAGCTACTCGTTTAGATGATGGTATAGGCACTTTGGGCTGAGAACTACTGGCTGCTGCTTGTACACGAATACCGTGGATATAGTAAAAATTATTGGCAAAAGCGCCTTCTCGCGAGAGAGGAGGGAATTTTTCCATGTGACACTTTGGCCGTGTGTCCGTTCGAAAAAAAAGATTTTCTCCTGCGAGGGATCTGTGTATAAGGAGGGTGTTGTATTTTTCCTTTGACCAAGTGAGACTTATCATTTTTCATCGCTCTGTCGATTCCTTCTTTTTTCAGGAGTATCAGTTTTCATTGTATCGTTCGTGCAGTTCAATATTTACTTTATTTTACTACATATCTATTTTTTTTTTATTTCCGTTCATTAATAATTAACAAGAAGTTTAAGAAATTTTTTAAGCCTGGTAACTTTTTTGGTATTGTAGAAATTTTTGTTTGCTTGAAGTATATATAAAAAACTTTGTATTCAGTAAAGGTTTACTTATTCGAAAAATATGGAAAAGAGGATAAATGAAACATTTTTCTAATAACAATGTAAATTTAGACTAAATTGTTTTTATAGTCAAAGGATTAAATTTTAATTTTAAAAATTATATTGTAAATTATAATAATTTTAAACACTATTTAAATAATTATAGAAGTTAAAGATAATATAGGTTAATACACGTTTTCCAATAAATTTTTGAATTTGCAATACATTTTTTACGTTCATTAAAAAAAGACTTATCTATCGCCGTCAAGAAAGAGCGATAAATTGATTAAAAATATTATTTTTCTTTTATTTTATTTATGTTATCGTTGCACAGCTAATTAGCGATCGAGGTCTTCAGTGTGTTTTTGAACAAAACATATGTAAGGTACAGTGATGCTTGTATCAATCGGTTGCCGAGGGCGGGCTCGAACTCGGGATCTCAAGATTACGAATCCATTGCTCTGATTTTTTTTTTTTTAATTGTTTTTACTAGCAAATTTTTACAGAGCTGATTACATTTGTTTAGAGAGTTTCAAGAGAAACAACCAAAACTTAACTCTAAAGTCGCTACGAATAAAAAAAAAAGAAAAAAAATTAAAAATATGAGAAAATTTAGTAAAATTTTTATGCGCATTACAAATCGCTTGCCTGCTTTCTAGAGGTCTCGTTGATACAATATGATGGGGGGTTTAGGTTTTTTTAACTTGATAGTGATAATGTCCCTATTTGTGTGTACACAAAAAAATAGGATGTAATGATGTGATGTTTTAAGAAATTCTGGAAAAACTGAAAAAACCAGGGTATGAATGACTTTTTAGATTTACATAGTAACGTTTGCCAAGTTGTCTATCGGTGATAGCCCGAATGAGCCACTGATGACCTCACTTAGAAGTATTTTAAAATAATATATTTAAATTATGATGAAATTTTAAATAAAATATGTTGATATTTGCATCTACATTTTAAAATATATTATTTTTTTTATTATTTTTTTCACACATAAATATTTAACACGAATGTTTCAATCGACTACTTTATTATGCTAAAAAGTTTATTTTTTCTTTCCTCCCATTTTTCGTTATTCACACTTATAACTTTTAAAACATCGTTACAGCAAACTATTTCCTTCCGACTTTCGTGTTTATTTGCTAAAACTTTGTTTCCTTGCAACTTTGCGACCAGTACTACAAACGTATAACCTACATTGGTGTATGGCAGGTTGCCGTTCCTTCGTCAAGCGATAATATCGAATATTTTTTTTCACAGTGCGCCCTTTTTGCGCTTTATGCTTTAATCAGTAGAACAATGTATTGGCTTTTAAATCAACTGTTTTTCATAACACATATTAATGAACAATTGACGAGTAGTTTGTCTTTGTTCATCGTGCACAATAAAAAATGCATACTATGTTTCAATTTTTTTATTCATGGTATTACAAAAATTTTATTAAATCTATATTTATAAGTCGCTAATAAACAAATAAAAGTATTCTATAAAATGCTCTTTGTAATAATACTTCAAAATTTTTAATTACGATTAACAAAGTATTCGACTCAAACATAAATTCTGTTCACTATTTCAATTTTATGATTTAACTATGTTCAAAGTATTTATTAAATTATGAAATTAATAAAATAATTACAGCTGTTATTCTAAAAATAAATAATATGGGTTATTTGTAATAATGTGATATTTTTATATTTATAAGCTAATACCATCATTTTCATTTTCAATCAAACGATCTTCTTCAGCTATTTGTACTTGCTGGCTAGGCTTTGTTAACTCTAGAATAAAAATAATAGATTTATGGTCTTTTGTCAAAATATATTTGTTTTGTTGATTGCATTTGACTAATTTAGAGCACAAGATGCTTACCAATAGATTCTCCTTTTTTTCTTTTTCTGATAAACAATGCGGCGCATATCGTCGAGGCTATCAATATCAATCCTATTATCGTGTAGATTACAATTGAAGTAATACCAGAGTTGGCTTTGTATTTATCTGGTTGAACGACAGTATAAGTATTACACTGGGAAACTGAAAAATTAATAATTTTTACCATAAGATGTTATAATACATGAAAAAATGAAAATAACATTTAGTATACCTATATTAAAAAAGCAAATAATTTCATCTAATTGATTAATGCACTTTGTGGTATTATTGATTGCACGTAAACACAAATTACTGCAATTAGGTCCCTTCCATAACTCTTCCATAACTGTTATATTTTCAGACTCTCCATAACCAACGGATCTAAAAAATTAAATGTTATTATATTCCCTATTAAAGTACATTATTGAGTATTTATTATTAAAAGAAGAAATAATACTTCTTACTCGTTAAGTTGCAAATACGTTGTTTGATTTTCGGAAATTTTAATCGCACATGAAGTTGGTTCGCTGCAAAATTTTTCCGTCCAACCGTAAAAACATTCGCAAGTACCCTTTTCTATAGAGCAAGTGCCATGAATACATTCCCCGCCGCAAGCATGCGTACAAATAGGATTTCCGAGAGTGTCGTTGTCAGCCAGATAATATTCGTCGCACTCACATTTTTGTGGCTCGATACATTGTCCGTGTATACAATCTCCCTCGCAATGTGGCTTGCAGATTGTTGTGTTTTTTTCGATAAATGTTAGGTCATAACCTTCCTGTAAACAAAGAATTCAAATGTTTAATAATATTTTCGCTCGGAGCCCAAAGAGATAAAGTTAATTTGTTATCAATAATACAATGAGTTTTATTTATTTTCCAAAAATATTATTTTAATTACTATCAGTGTTTTAGCTTTTTTTTTTATGTAATATATATGGGTCAACAAAATTTCTAGAAATCAAATAAAGTAATCTTATGCTAATTAAAAGAGATACTAAATGATGATGTTTTTATCAAATTATTTAATGAACTTGATTTACTTGTTTTTAAAACTATCTGTCTAGTGTTCTTATCTTGAACGTTAACTTACTGCGCAAGATTCACATATAGAGCTTGTTTCGTTGCAAAATCCATTATCACATTCACAAATAACAATACATTTTGAATTATTATTGGTGGAATTTTTTTTCTCATAACCATCATCACAAGTGCACTCATCGGGATCAGTACAACGTCCATTAATACACTCTTCAGTACAGATTGGTTCACACACATGAGGAGTTTCAATATTTAATTTATAACCTTCGTGGCAAGTGCAAACTTCTGGAGCTGTGCAAGTCTGTAAATTATAATTATAATTAAACAGATACCCAAAAAATGATTGATTTAAAGAATATCATATCTACAATACCCACTCCTTTGTAACAATCTTTAGAGCATATTGGTTCACATTCAGTATATTTATTTACTGCTTTATAACCACTATCACATGTACATTTTTCAGGAGATGAACAATGACCATGTAGGCAAGAACTATTGCAATATGGTTGACAAACGTGACTCCATTCTCCATATTGCGTGTATCCATCGTAACAAGAACATTTATCTGGTGCAATGCACTCCTAAATATATACACAAATTATTCATTATAAAATCTGTAAATTTTCACTTAGCAGAAAGATAAAACAATTATTACAAACCCCGTTGATGCACTCGTCAGTGCAAATAGGGTCACAGATCAATGTACTGTTATCGCGCAATTTATAATTCTCATAACAAGTACATGTATCTGGTGCACTACACCAACTATTAATACAACCAGGAATACACTTAGGTTCACATGTGTAAACGTCATCATCATAATCTTCATAACCAGGAAGACACTCGCAAGTATTTGGACTAATACAAATAGCATTGACGCACTCTCTATCACAGTGAGGTTCGCATTCAGGTGCATTTAAGTCACTATCTATTCGTTCTAATTCTGGTCTGACGAAGCCTTCAATGCATTTACAGATATGAGGCTCCTTGCAATATTCAGCATTCGATGTGTGGCACGATTCGCAAATTGGTATACAGGTATAATTATTTGGTTGCAATCTATAACCATCTTTACAAGTGCAAACATTTGGTTTCGTACAATCGCCATTGATACAGTCATTGAAACAAACTGGTTTACACTCATTAATCAAATGATTCATTTCGTAACCGGGTAGACAAAGACAAGTTTCGGGAGCTGTACAAACTCCACTACGGCCACAATCACTTGAGCAGATCGGAACGCACTGTCCATCATGATTTTCATATCCGGAACAGCAAACTGTTCTTTTTTTATAACTTATGTGATTCTGAAAAATTCATCACATGCAAAATCAATGGTTTTATATTATTCAAAAAATTGTTAATATATTTGTTCGAATGTTTTAAGTAAAGATTTTATGGTGCGATCAAAGAAATATAATTAAAATATTTAATTTTTCATATAACTAATTTGGAAATTTTTATTTGATAATACAAGAGGAAAGTTTATTTTATTGAAATTAATTTTGATATATTATCATTCAAAAGTAAATTATTATTATATATTTAATATACCTCTAACTTATAATTTGTCCTAGTTTTCCACTTCCATAATCCTAACCAGTTTCTAGTCCGATATGATTCTTCATAAGGAACATATCTTGGTGATGTTGTACTAAAAAAAAAAATTAATAGTAAATATATATGATAAAAAATCAAATAAGTACTGTACCTATAAATTTCAGTACAACTAGGAGCAATCGCAAAATCTGTTGCAAGTAAATGTACTTTTTTTTTGCTAATAATTATTAATATCGTAGTAAAAATAATTGCGTTGGATTTCATGTTTTGTCGCTCGGACAATAGTCGGATAGAAACTGGAAAGTATTGCTGGATGATGACATCGGAGAAAATTTGCCTTCATCACTAGTAAATGATTTCTTATCGTCCCCAGCGCTGACTGTACTTATCTACAGGATGTTTCTTATTATCGTTAGCTACAGACATTCTTCTTTTATATATTAGGATTTGTTAATAAAATAAGTATTAATTAATTATTTAATTTATATAATTGCATAAATATTATTACAAAAATAATTTGATACACTAAATTATAAAATGACTAAAAATTATTTTACAATCACAAATTTTTTTTAAAAATCAGTCAATATTAACGAGCTGGAACGCAGCGCTGTGCTCCTTTAACACCGTGTTCTTTAATAAAGCCAAAATTGCAGAGACATAGGTTCGGTGCAGAACATACGCCATTCAAGCATCCTCCACGGCAAATAGGCTCACATATGTTACTATAAGGATTATTTGGGTTGGAACCATAACCTGATTTACACTTGCATTGATTTGGTCCTATGCATTCACCATTTAAACAAGGAACATCACAAACTGCACCATATTTATTGGCGCCACCAACTGACGTATACTCTCTACCAGTATTATCATTTCCGGCATAGTTGTATATATTATCGTAAGGTTCGCGTTGTCTATGAGTCATGTCTGTCTCTTGTTTGTGTGGGTTACCAAAATCATTCTTTCCTGCATAGTTATGTCGATTATACGGTTCGGGAACTCCCTGTGGTGTATACGACGGAGGATTGCCAAAAGGTGTGTAAGAATCAGGAATAAAATGCATTTCATGCAATCCGTAAGATAAGTCTATGAGCCCTGGATTTTGATTTATTTCTGGTCTTCTATGAGGTGTTTTGATGCCTTGATTTTTGTAAAAATCTTGTGGGTCATAAGGATTTGATGCTGGGCTTACTCCTTGTACAGGGAAAGGTCCTTGAGGTCTGTATCTAGAATTACTTTCTGGAATACCATAAGGACTTTGTATATTATAGGGCCTCTGTGTTGTACTTTCTACTTGAGCAGGAAAAGGCCCTTGTGATTTGCTATTACTTCCTTGAACACCATAAGGACTTTGTATATTGTAAGGGATCTGTGTTGTACTTTCTACTTGAGCAGGAAAACGTCCTTGTGGTCTGGCATTGCTCCCTTGAACACCATAAGGACCATGTACATTGTAAGGGACCTGCGTTGTGTTTTCTACTTGAGCAGGAAAACGTCCTTGTGGTCTGGCATTGCTCCCTTGAACACCATAAGGATCATGTATACTGTATAGAATTTGTGTTGTATTTTCTATTTCAGAAGAAAATGGTCTTTGTGTCCTATATTCTGGATTAGTTCTTTGTATACCATGAGTACCATTTATAGTGTACGGAAATTGTGTTGTATTTTCTATTTGTGTTGAAAATGGTCCTTGCGAATCACGAGATCCTTGAGGCTTATATGTTTGGTTATAATCATGTATTCCGTGGAAATTATTACTATTATGTGAATTTTGTGTATAATTTACCCCACGATTGCCACTTATTCTTGATGGGCTCTGGGTAGTAACAGGTTGATAATGATTATTAAGTTCACGTGCTTCTGGCATTTGATTCATTTCGTTAATCGGATATAAATTTTGTGATGGCAATGTTCGATTGTAATCATGAAAATTTTGTGGATTTAAATTATAAGTATTATCATATTTTTCATTAAAATCATTATTTTTATACAAATCTTGTGTGTGATTTCGTTCTTGTAAGGAATGAGGTTCAAGCGGCGGAAAAGGTCCTTGTAATTTACGAGCTGGAATTTTTCCATAAGAATTGTTGTTGATGAACGTACCTTGTTTTTGATTGAGACTGTGTTGTCGATTCGTTTGATTATTTTCATGAAAACTAGTATTATTATATGAATTTTGTTTTTGATTGAATTCTCGGGGCACATAAGTTTCTTGTGGTTTATTTAGTTTGTGACGATTTTGTAATCGACTTGCATCCTGTAGACCTACAACTCCTAGAGGACTTTCAGTCTGATTTGATTCATAAGTATTACGATTCATAATTGTTTGTTGCTCATGTTTTTGTCCTTCAAAGGTATGATTTGAATTTTGTATTTGATTTAGTATTTCAGGACGTGAAGTACTTCGACTACCGACTAAGACATCAGGTAAAATAGTGGGGTAATTATAATTATTTATACTCGAGTCGTTTTTGTATGAATCATGATATGATGCGCCAGCATGATATTCAACGCATCTTCTTAATTGCGGATCCATGATAAAACCTGGATTACATTCGCAATGCTCAGGTGCTACGCAATGGCCATTAATGCATGCATCATGACATTCGGGAACACAAGCTCCAGTAACTAAACCGATGTAACCAGGTTTGCATGTACATATTCCAGGAGAGTAGCATTCTCCATTTGTGCATGATTCTGGGCAAGTTGGAATACAAACTTCCGAATCATTTGGTGGGTTGACGTATCTGGTGTTAAAAGAAAAAAAATTAAAGAAAATATTAATTATTAAAATTAAATTATTAATAATAAAATTTTAAAATCGAAAAAACAAAATTTTTGAAAAAAAGTTAAATTATATATTTTTAAATTTCATATACGGTATTTAATGACATAGTGATATATATATATATATATATATATATATATATATGAATGTATGTATATATACACACATATACATATATTTATTTATCATACATGACCAATATTAAAAAATTATCTGATTGAAATAATAATTGAGTATTAATATTGATTATCTACATCATTATGCTTAAATCAACATCAGAATAAACTATCTATGTAGGTCATGAGTTCAAGTAATTAAAATTTTAGTCTTTATAAATCAAAGAGAATTTTTAAATAATGTTTGACATTCTATACATTTAAATTTTCAAACTGTTCTGTTTTACTCCAATAAAGTTACGCTAAAAAGCTTTTTTAACGTACCCCCAATTGCAGGTACAAATTCCAGGTTGTGTGCACGTCCCGTGAGGACAACCCCCTTCACAGACTGGCTCACATCTTTGCGTTTCGTTAAGAAAATAACCAGGATGGCATCTGCAATCTTTTGGTGCAACACAATCACCATTACGGCAACCGTGTAAACATACGGGTTGACAGACACCATCGATCTCTTCATAGCCATACTCGCAACTACAAAGTTCAGGCGAAAAACAGTAAGCATGAGAAGGACAAGCTCTACGACAAATGGGCTTACAAACTCCTGACTCGGGTCGATAGTTGTTAGGACAAGTACAAATATTTGGACCAGTACATATACCACCAAAGCAACCTTCTTCGCAGTGAGTTTCACACTGGCCAGTGTTAGGATTGCGAGCATAGCCATCGCAACAGTCTATTATAGTCACCCAAGCACGATTGCTCTAAAGTCATTTTTTATAATTTTTCTAGTTTTTATTTTTATTCGTATATAATTCACATATTATTATAAATTTCATGAGGTGAATATATTATCTACAAATGATTTAACATTTAATTTAGAAATTAAAGTAATGATTACATGAGACACATGAATTTTTGAAACTAGATTGTAAAATTAAATTTTAAATTATGGCATACTAAAATAAAGAAAATATTATGAATGGCACAAAAGCTAATTTTATATTAATTTAACTATGAATATGTAGTAGAATATATAAGATCCGATAATTTAAAAAATGTGTCATTAAGTCATACATAATTTATAAGTGTTATAATGTTATCCAATTCCTGTTATGCAAATGAAATAATGAAAAAATATTAATTTTTGTAAACGTCAATCATATGTAGTAATAACCATAAAATGTCTATTATGTGATGATCAACTAATTTGTTTGTTTCATGAAATTATCAACAATTTTTAAAATAAAATACAATTTACCGTTTTTACACCAGCTTGTACTTGTGAACCTGGCGTAGATTTAATTAAACCTTTAGAAATATTGGCAGCTAAAGCATCATTATATCTAAAAAAAATAATTCGTTGATTTTAATAGCAGATTTAAAAAAGTTTATTTTTCATCTAAACGCACATTGTTTATTACAAATTTTAAATTGCGTCCTAAATAATAAAACATAAAGTCATACCTAATTTGCATTTTATTTTTTATTCTATTTAATTGTGATAAAATTATATGAGCATTTTATATTTGCTGCTTAAATAAGATTACTTGGATGTAATACAGTTATTATAATAAAGACATTAAAACAGGTTTTCTAATATTAGAAAATTTTAAATTACCAAGATATTTTGTTAACACCGTATGTCATTTTTTTCTATTACAAAACGCCAGTTTGGGACAGAAATTATCTAAGTTTTAGAAAAGTTTAAATTTATTACGAAGTGCATATACTTACGGTACTCTCTTGTAACACGTTCCATTTTCCTTAGCCGGAAAGCTGACATAATTCGAATTTAAATTAGATTCGATAGCCAAAACGGATATAGCGAGCGTTGAATAATAATAAAGGAGAAAAACTAATCTTTTGTCCAACATCTTGTCTTGTTAAATGATTTTAATTGACTAAACTTTTATCAATAAATTTTGAAAGTTGCTTTTATGAAAATTTATCGATTATCTTAAAGCTAAGGCTAAAAAGGTCAATGCGAAATGTAATTCCAAGTATATCGTTATATCGCATATATTACGTATTAATAAACATTTCTCGCTTTTAATATACATTATGTTATTACGCATAATTGATAAAATGAATAATAATTACTCGATGCATATTTATGTTTTTCTTTATTGTAAGATAATAGCTTTTTTTTTTACAATGTCTCGTTATAAAATCTTTTATTTAAACTTACAAATGAAAATATTGTGCTGAGCTTACATAAATTATTTTTACACAGTATTACTAAATGTCATTGCGAGAAAACTTAACTACACGTGGAAATAAATTTAAATGCAACATAATCACATTACTAGTTGATAATAATTTTCAGGCTTAAAAATTTTTTGCATACAATATTTAACAGATTAATGTATACGTGTAGCTTATTTATCATTAGAGGTTTACAATGCTTAAAATACTTAAATTATTCATTGGTAAAATGCCATCATTAAAGTACGAAGAACAATTAATTATTCGAAGTGATACTTCATATTTCGTACATTTATGCTTAAAAATTAAAAATACATTCTGAACTATTTTTAGGTGGCAAAAGACTAGCCCATATTGTATAACGTCAAAATAAAACAATATCTACTGCTGTTCCTGAATAAATAGATAAACCTTTTTTTCCGAGTAAATTGTATAGATATGTATGTATGGGCAAAAGTTGTCCCAAAGGTACTGTAATTTTGCCGTTATACATAACGTAACACTCAGAGTACTCCTGACGACGCAATTTTACTCTCTAAGATTATACACCCATATAACTACGTATACTGGCAGTTCAATAAATAATGGATCTTGAAATTCTCTCTCTCTCTCTTTCTTTTTCATTCTCTCTCTCTCTCTCGCACACTCACACCCTTTTTTATTTTTCAAGTTACAAGGGACATAGAAGTTAAAAGGATAATTCGCCGAAAAGTTTCTCACGATCGCGCATATATAAACTTTAAGTCAAACATACACATACACGTCTGTGTCTATTGGTATGTATAGCCGATATATATATATATATATATTTATGTCCTCGTAGGCCGTATTCGTGTCAGTATGTAAAGAGCATGCTAAATTTGTATTGGCATCCCATATGTCTCAGACGCGCTCCTCGACTTATTGCAAGAATTATATGTCTTCCTGAGACATATTGAGACTCAATATGTCTCAGGAGAAATCAATATGGCATCACCGATCCTACTATGTTTCGTTCAATATGTCAAAGAGCAATCATATTGAACGTAGGTTAGTGAAAAAAAATGACTCGCGCTTCGACAGCAGCTATACTTATTACAAAATGTCAATCTAAGAAACAAAAGAAAAAATCAATAGAACTAAAATTTAATTTTAAAAGTATTGAAAAAAAGATTAATATTTTCAACTAATAAGTTATATTTTCTCATACGGCCTACTTCGGACATAAAATCATCTATGTCCTTTGGCCGTTTATTCAGGTGGAATCTGAATCTCGAACAATGTTTGCAGCTTGAGCAGAAATCTACCTCGGGCGCGCTTCGCGCGCCCTCGGCAATTTCAGCTCAAGCGACAAGCATTGTCCTCGATTCATATTCCACCTGAATACGGCCAAAGGACATATATAACTAATATATATATACTGTAGTATACGTGTATATATATCGGGAGATTGGTGATTTACGTATATGAGGCAAGAGCTATGCACGAGCTTGAGATAACAACTATCGAGCGTATGTATGTGTGTTACTCGATTTTTAGACGACTATTTTGTTATAACTGAATCATGCTTGCACATCGTTCGCTTTCGTATGAAAACTTGAAAATTTCCATTTTCAAATTGTTTAATATTTATAACTAACGAAAATTTAAAAAGTTTATATTCTTAAAAAATCAGTTATTTATAAGATTATAATTTAATGGATCTCAGACTGAGAAAATATCGACTTTTTGACCTGATAAACATGAAATTTTTCATTTTATTTAGCAATTTATAATTTGACTTGATTCTTCTTACTTCTTAGAAATTTTCAATAATTACTTTGTAAATATTAAAAATACAAATTCCTAAACTATTTTATTATAATTGTTTAACAATAAGTTCAAAAGCGTTTTTTATAATAAGTTCATTCTTTTATTTAAACTTAATAAAAGTTCCTTCAAATTTGTTTAAAATAAAAAAAAAAAAAAACTGATATTTTTATATGTATAAAATATCTTGAAATAAGACTTTTTGTATAACCTTTGGCAGTTCTTATCACAGTGGCATAGTTGGAATAAAGGATGTGCACTTGTTCACGTGTTCTTGCCAAAGTAAAAGGGTGCCGTTGTTAGAGGAATTTCATCGTACACGTGCTCTACATCAATTTCGCCTGTAGCCAAAGGAGCAGTTCCGGTTCTATGTGAACACGATGCTGGTCTATCGTAATGGCTCTCGAGTAAATCTGAAATTATTCAAAAAAAAAAAAAATTTTTTTTTCTCTCCATAAAAGACACTCGAGTCAGAGTTATAAAAATAATTCATTATAATTGATTTCGAAATGGCTTTACGTTTAATCGTGTTTTAAGGCATTCAAGGCTGTGCAGTAAAATTATGATGATTAAATGTAACCGAAAAGTAGGTGCTGTTTTTTCAATAAAAATAATAATGATTGATTATTATACATTAATTTGATGTTTAAGAGGTATTGAAAGCTCGAAATTTATTACAATATATTGTAACGGCATAAAATTTATTGAGTGATAAAGATCAATAAAGTGACTGATTGAAAATTCAAAAATTTCATTAGCAGCAAACGTATTTTATTGCGCAGTGTGGATGTATTTATGAGACCTGTCGAATATACATTTTCGTTGTTAAGGAGAGAAATTGAAAGGGCGAAAACCTTGAAAATTGTAGTACCTTGGGCCGATCAAGGTTAAATACTTTTACTTTCTTAATTCTTACATTGTACTATAAAAATGTTTTTTTTCCTTATTTTCAGGATGTATAGATTAATTATAATTTTAAAATTTTATGAATATTTTATTGATTATAAAAAAAATAGATTAAAAAACAGGTGTATTGACTTTTTTTTTTTGGATTCTTTGGAAAAAAATAAAATAATGTTAAATTAATTACCGCGTAGGTTACTGGATAATCGAATGCCGATGGTCACTGTTCCATTTGCATATTCGGCCGGTCCTTCGTCGAACGTCAAAACTGCCGAGCTTGAATCTGAAGTTGCATTATAAACTGGATTAACTCTTGTCATGGTACCTAAAAATAGATCAAAATCTACAGATATACTATTTCCATAAATGCATAACAATCATTTCACAATTTTAATTTTAATGAAAATTTCTTTTTCTTCTCTTTTTTAATTAAATACAGAAATTTTAATTAATCTTGATTTTTATCTTCTTGTTTTAATAATAACACGAAGAATTTTGAAAATACGAGAAATTTCACTTTCCATTAATAGCATTAGATATATTGAATAAAAAGTTATAATAAGATAAACTTTTCGTAAGATGCTATGTTTGTGAATGTATTCCATTGTTTATTCTAACAATGCACATGAAATACAGAAAATTTCAAATTATAAAATATTTCTGTTTTTTCTTTTTTAAAACGAAATTCTAATTTTTATAATTTTAAACAAATTTTGTATACATATATATATATATATATATATATATATATATATATATATATATATATTTTAATTTACCATGATGAAATTTTTGTTACTATCTTTCATTTTTTTTAGAATAAATTTTTCAAAAACTAAATAGTTAATTAATCGCAAACAAAAATATAGGCATTATTTTCAAATTTTTACAATAATAAAGAACAATGTATATTCACACAAAGTGTTTGTACTGATGAGTTTTATTTATAAACACGTACCACTATCTCGTAAAGATAAGAAAAAAACTTATTTCATAAAACATGCAAATAGCTATTATCAGTGATTCAAAGAAACATACGAGGAAGCGTTCCAATAGTAACGTCCAAGCCCTTTCCTGGACCAACACTAACAACGTCCTTGTCCATAAACTGTCGTTCGGCCTTTTCTTGATTATAAATCGTAAGGGCGGCCTTGAGCAACCGTGAACGCACGTGAAATATCATGAGCGCGGCTATAGAAGTCAGTCCAATTGAGACTATTGCCCCGACAACAATCATCGCCGCTACGTCAATTGGAATCGCCGACATTGATGAGCCAGCTCCACCTTTATCATCAACATTTTAGTCGTAAAAAGCTTTTATTTTTTTTTTTTTTTGCCGCCGAGAAAAGATGTATACATAAAGAATAATGTGGATTTGTCGTGAGGTTGTTTACGACCCTATCGTATTGTGTCGTAAAAACTAAGATCATTTACAATACGATACTTTTTTACAGATATTTATTTTTCTTTATGTTTGTTTGGAATATTTTTTTATTTTACTCGAATAAAATATTACTATAATTAATTCATAATCTTATGGTTTGATAA
Organism: Anastatus disparis; assembly: GCA_017163975.1. Classification (NCBI taxonomy): domain Eukaryota; kingdom Metazoa; phylum Arthropoda; class Insecta; order Hymenoptera; family Eupelmidae; genus Anastatus; species Anastatus disparis. The sequence continues at coordinate 189,977 of JAFFSR010000009.1, forward strand.
AACATTTATTTCTAATTGGAATATCATTTTTTTATTCTTGCATATATGATAAATGTAACCTTCTAATTTAATAGAATTACCAGTGTTATATTTATAAAAAAATATTCTTTCAAAAAATTTTATTAAAATTGAATGGACATGTACTTTTGTTAAAAAATTTTTTTTCATTGTTATTCATATCTATTTACAACATTTCCATTGTTTCATGCATATTCGTCATCTTTAATATAATATAGGGCAAATAAAAAGTATCATGAGTCACTCCACGTCCGCAAAATCAGAAATCGAAAAAAACAAAACAGTCATAGCAAAAAAAGGGGGAAAAAAAGAAGTAAATAATCTAAACCAGTTTTCTGATAAAGCAAATAATACCACGAAACGAAACTGTATCTATATAAAATAATATTGCGAAATACGCGAGCGCAAAGTGAGCTTTGACGTTGCTCATGCGGAAAAATATATACAGAGCGCCATCGAGATGAACGCGAACGCTCCACGTATATATACGCGCTTTTATCTGTCAAGGTTGAGAGAGCCAAACGATAATTATTCCTCTCGCTTATATACTATTTACTTTAATAATAATACGCTCACGCCTCTTCGCTATTTATATTAATATTTTTTTTGTTTCGGTTAATTGCTCGAGAAAGACCGGGGATTTTTTGGCCTTTATTTACCGCGAGCGGAGTTGGCACTCTGCCAGTTTGTTTTTAGGTGGGATTCAAATAAAATAAAATGGTACGATATTTTTTTTTTTTAATTTCCGCTTAAATTTCATGAAAATTTAATATTTAATATATTGAAAGTCAAATTAAAAATTAATACTGTATGAAATTGCTTTTTTTATTTAGATACGTTAGTTTTTTAAAACCTTGGTTATATTAAATATATGCAATTTTAATGAATTTTTTTAAAGCGCTATATTAAAAAAAATATTGATACGAAATTGATTTTTATGCTTAAGTAAAATTAATTTTTTTCAACGCCTCAGTAATATTAATCAAGTGCAATTTTAATTAATTTTTTCAATGTTTTACATTGAAAAGGAAAATTTATGTTAGGGTCTACGCCTAACATTGAGAAAAACAGTATATCACAAGGTATAAATTTATGTTGAATCTGACGTGCGCTTATTTATGAGTTCACTTTTTAATGTATAGTATTTTAAACAGGGAAGAAATTTATTACAAAAATTTTTGTTTCACATCGAAATGACTATATTAGTATGGCAGCTTTAAGTACATTATTATTTTTTCGATACAAAATTATTCCCAAGGTAAATATCAATTTTCGATTTATCAGAATTTTATGTCTTAATTTTTGTTTTTTATTAAAAAAGTATATTACTTTTAATTAAAATCGGCTGAAAGTCATTTTGTTAAGAAGAATGATTCATATTGATTCTTGAAAACGATCTTATGGTAATTAATTTTTAAAAGTCAATACTTTCTCTTTCTATAGTAGGTGCGTTCATTTATCTGGAAACAATGAAATTTTGATCAACAGTAAAAGAAAAAAAAAAGAAACAGTTAACTCATGCACAATTTAAAATCAATTGGAAAAAGATCGTAACCTTTGACTCAAGAACGAATTAAAAGTGAAAAAAAAAGTAAAAAAAACATTGTCGGGTTCAATGTATTCGAAACATTAAAGGCCAGGGAATCGCATGTTAACCACGAGTTTGTATTTTTACCTTTGTGAGTAGTTTTAACGTAGTCAGTCTTTGGCGAGACAATGACGCGAAAGTTCGTTTGACGCTCGTCAAAGTCAAAAAGACCAGAGTTCTTCTTAAGTTGATCATTGTTGTTGGTGTTATCTGACTGTGAAAGTTGATTTCCTTCGATTGGCGTTGGTCTTAATGGCGGCGGTAAGGGGCTCGTCACAACGATCGGTGCTCTTTCCTCGAACGTCTTTGTCGATAATCCTTCCGTCGTTGAACTAACTATATCACCGCCGTTATTATTACCAGATTGCATTACCGGTATCATCTCATCCGGGAGACTTGGTACCGCTGCTGTCTCGGAATCGTCTGTAGAATTAAATTTATTTTCAAAATTATCCCTTGTACATATTCCAACGTCTAAACCAGTTCACACCTTCAACTTTTTTAATTTATTCACAAGATAATAATTTATCTTGTTAATTCAATTTGAAAGTGTAAACTTTAGTATCATTTTTATAATTATTTTAATTTAAAACAATGCATATTTCCATTAATTAAACCATTTGAATCGGTCATTTTTAAAATCCTGTAAGTTATTTTTTGTGAATTTCGTTTTATGTAATAATATTGTTGCTGAAGTTTAGATATACCAGCGTATGTAATTATATGTACTTCTTCCATAACATCTTCATGTATGTATTAATTTAAAGAAAAAGAACATTTTGCAAACACACCATAGTTTATGAATTATTCAGTTATTTTTTTTAATTTTTCAAAATCTTACAATTCTTAGCTTATGAGGTTTCAAAAATAGCCGATTCATTTATGCAATAGTTTATTATACAACTAGGGAGTAAAGTCTTATACGTTTTCTTAGGGCCGAGAGAAATTTATTTTGTTTCCGTATTGCATATAATGCTTTATTCTCAGTTCAACTGTGACCACTTAATCAACTTAAAAAGTGGAATTTCAAATTTGAGTTAAAATAATTTTTTTTGTAGGAGGAAGAAATATATTGATTCGATAAAAGCAAATTCAATGATGACTTGAATTCATTTGAAAAATTTTAAATATATTTGAAAAATGAGAAGTAATTTTCCAAAGCTATTATTTATTTGATTTCTTTGCTCTTTTTTATTGGCTACTAATGTGTAATAATATATTATGCAACTAGAAGAACAAAATAACACATTTCAATTTAGATGTTTGAAGGGGATGCAGTACTTTCAGTTTGGCGTTAAAATAAAGTAATATATGTAATATGGGAGCAAAATCAATTTCTATTCTGAATGATTACGAATCTCGTTTCATAAATTTTCACCTCGAAAGTAATCTATGATTTTACTCCCTAATTTCATAATGTAATATTAATCGTGTCGAACAAAATTTAATATTGTAAAACAATATATTATTTTAATGACTAAATTTTATTTAAAGCTCTACAATATTACTGTAATAAAGTTCTAAAAATAAATGTTGCGTAAAACGAAGATAAATATTAAATTAAAAACTACTTTTACTTGCTATTTTTGTAAATTATCTTGAAAAATTATATTATTACGTGATTATATAGAAGTATCATTGAATCGACTACACAAAATCAATTGATTTTATTTTAATAAACTTGAACGAATTTTAAAACTAATTTTAAAACTTTTTAATCTATTCCATATATTAATATTGTAGAGCCGATAATATCATATGATAAAAGTAATTTTCTAACTATGAAAAGAGAAAGGTCCATAATTCATTATAAAGTATTGAATTTCCGGCTACTCTAAGATGCATATATTGTCCATGAAAAGCTTCGAGTAAATAGAAGAAAAGAACTTTTAAGAAGCAAAAAAATAAAATTGAGGTTGACGTAAAAAGAGAATATCGAGGAAAATCGAAGAAAAAGAATAAAGGTCCGGGTTTGGGAATATATCAAGGTGAATCACTTTTACTCGTTCTTAACCTTTGTACGCCCTTTCTTAAGCATTTTAATTAACGACATTAATGAAATCCGATAATGAAAATAACGTAAAAATCAAATTTTTCTTAAATAGTTAAAATTTGATGAAAGAATGCAATTATAATAACGAAAAATTTAGTCTGATCGATCAATAAATAACCGATACTACAAATCCTTGAACGCTTGATACCATACACATATCCTATAATTAAGTATACATACGCTCGGTAACTCTTGGCAAGACAGCTTCCTTGTCAAAATCAATGATGTCCACATAATCGGTATTAGCTGACTTGACCGTAGCAGCACCGGCAGCAGCAGCAGCAGCAGCATTAACATTAGCCGAGACTAGATTAATGGATACACCGGAGGCTTCAAAAGGATCCAGTGGTACTAAATTGTTATTGTCATCCAATGATTCACTGCACTCGCCAGTTTCATGATGACAACGTGCTTTTGGATTTTCACAAAGACAAATTGAGTTACAACCTGCTCCCCATTGGCCTTCCGGGCACTTATTTTCACACCTGAAAAATTTAAATTCACACTGCTATGTACTTCGTATGCATGCGCCAACGGCACATACGCTCTTGATTAAGCTATGAATTTTCAAGTAAATTAATATCCAGAAACAAGCGACGATAGGCTATTTGAGTCAATTAACGCACGATTGGCTCATTAAAGTTTATTAGCTTAGAGTTTTAATTCTTAACTTTACAACGCCTCTGTATACTTTGTCGATAATGCGATACTAGGAAAAAGAATAATGACCGTGCGGATTGTACTTTAAAATGAATATTTTATCAACAGTGTAATTAGTAAAAGCATAATAAACTTATATTTGAAATTGAATTTGCAATTTTAATTAGTCCCACGTTTTATTATAGTTGTAATATAGATTTCGCATGATTTATCATTCTTATCTAGATTATCAAATTTCATTTTTATATTTATCTGTATAGGTAAGCTTCAACAAAATGAAAGTTATAGCAAATAATAATCGATTTATTCATTATGTTATTTCTTCAGTAGGAAATGGATAATTATTTTTTTAAAAAAAAGTAACTTTTGCTTATCGATTTATCTTTCTTAGAAAAAGTAGTTTATTTAAGTATTAGATAACAAGAATTGACTTGATTAACAAGATTTGCATAATTTTGAGAAACTACTTTAATGGTACTTTTAAAGTGCAAAATGTAAAGCTTTACGGAAATCACGTTTTACTTCCTGAGTAAATGAAAATTTGACTAATTAATAGTTTCGCAGTGCAATTTTACCGGCATTTGCGAAATATCATTTCGACGTATAACGAGACTAACTTGTATCGAAAATTATCAGTATTTCAAACTACGCTAATAATCAAAAACCTTTTGAACAAAGTAAGTTTCTAATCCATCAAATTCGTAATAGAGATATGATTACGTAACTAAAAAAAAATTTTAAGGTTAACAATATTAACGTACCTCGAGCCCATCCAGCCAGCAGGACAATCGCACTTGCCGTTAATTGGATTGCAGGCCACCTCGCGTAGACAGCTGCATTCATTCTCGCAGCTCTGGCCCCAAGTACCTTGTGGACATTCTAAATTTCCCAAAAGTAACATTGAATTTTGGAAAATTTTAATATTGCAAAATGTATACCTAACCTCAAACCTAACAATACATGAACTATATCTATTAATGTAGCTATTCATAGGTATGTAAGTACATAGAAGCTCATATAGTCGTGCTTAATGAGTTCGCATGCTTAATTGCCGTCGATATACAGTAGTAGTAAGTTTGAAAGTTCTACATACACTGAAAAGGGGTTAGAATACTGATTGTACTCTACGGCGACGAGTGGCGTTAGTGTCGCTAGCGAACATTCATTGTGTTACGAGCGAGTAGGCAGTGTTTTCTAGAGACTAATGAGTGTTCTCTGCGAAGCTTCTTTCTACAAAGAGAATAGCAAGTCTACGCTCAGAGAGTAATGAGTCGTCTCTAGAGACTACTAGTTCGTTTTTCGAAGCTTGGACTTACTGTATTCTAAAAATGACACACACTGTACCGTAGAGAACAGTGACAGTTCAATTCCCTTTTCAGTGTATACACATTAACATTATACACGTATATATGAGTTAACATAGGCGCGAAAGTCACGTTATATTCCCTTCCGCGTTTAAGCGTACAGGCTGGCTTTCGAACGTTATATTATGTACTTTGCGTTCTATATACTCTTAATAGCTTAGAATAACGACGTAATAGCATTGCGCCGCGTGTCACTCGATGCTTTTTTATTTTACAATAGACCTTTTTTTTTTCATTTAGCTTCTTTTTTTTTCGAGTGATATAAGAGTTATACAGTTTTATTCGCGTTGGATGCATATGTGTACGCAGCGGTGCGTAACGCTCGACTTGCACGAGATCTGAATGTACAAAAGCTTAAAAGAGATGAATTTATTCTTATGTTTGCAGAGGCTCGTTATATATCATCTCTTTGATAAACATTGACTTTAAATTCAATTGGATTTTTAATAAAGAACAATTATTCGATTAATTGAATACATTTAATTAATGTTAAGTACCGTGGATTACTTAACCGAAACCATAATAATGATAATAATCACGTGAATTATTGTAGCTCAAGCAAAATGTATTTTTGAGATAAAAAATTTTAATTTATGAAAGCAGATAATTCAAGATAATTTAAATAAAATTCTTTTTGTAAAAAATACCTACACATTAATTTTTGCGTTAAACGCGCTGTTCTTAAATTACTTTTATTTCACCAAGGTACATAATGTGCATTTAATATCCCACGTAGCAATAATTAAAATAAATGACACCGGTTAAATATCCCACGAGTGGCAATATTTATAAACTCCGTCTTGAACGACACGTACACACGAGCGAAGGAAAATAAACGTCGCAATTAAAGCTATAAATAAGCGCGCATCAATCAGTAATGCATAATTATTCTCTTGCACTTTCGTACGATCAAAAATTTTTATGAGCATAAATACTCGAGAACAAAAAACTTTTTTTCTTCAGAGAGAGAGAGAGAAAAGTATGAGCAACTCACCGTAGACGCAATCCTGTCCTTGAAATCCCGGATCGCAGGTGCACTCGTTCGGTGCTGTACACACGCCGTTCCGGCACTTTTTACAATAGGGTACACACTTGGCATCGAAACTACCGTGGCCCGCTAATTCTTGCATTGTGTAGCCTTCGCAACACACTGGCACGCTCTTGTATTTAACTTCCGTCTAAAAGGAGCGATGAAAAATTGATATTATCGATTGATTAATTGATTTTAGAGAATTTTTTTTTTCTCTCTTGCTTTCTCTTATGTCAGATTTAGTATCCTGCTATTGTGGAATACGTTATAGATTATTGATAAATGTAATACAAATGATAATTTTTTTCACTCAGAGTGTGACTATTTACTTGTAATTCATGTCAAGTGGAACTATTTTTATCAATAAACCGGTTTATTTGTGCCGTATTTATGATCTCATTCATTTTTTATCCATCGGAGTAAATTAAGGTTTGTCATTATGTTTTATAAATTAGGAATTGAAATTGAAAAAAAAGCGATAACGATTAGAAAAAATGACAAAGTATCCAATAAATTGACCTTTTTTTTTCATGTACCTGGTTAGCGTAAATTATTACTTTTGAAATTTCTTCAATGTCATTTTACAATCATTCTTTGCCCATTTTTAATTTACATTATAAGTGAAACATGAGACTTAAATTTTCAAAAAATATATAATAACTTACAAAATCGCAACGTTTAATATATTTGTTGTGATTCATTATTATTAGTAATGACAAAAGTTAATCTCGGAAATTGGATACTTTATTAAAGTGCCTGCCTTTTTTTCAACGCAATAATTTATCCTCGTTATGACAACTCGTTTGCACTTTATTTAAAAAGCTTGGTATTAATAAACGATAAAATGCGCAATAATAAATGTGTGATTGTTTCAATAATTCGGGACGACCTTGTTGGCATTGTACATGTCCATTTTGAAAGTTGGAAACACTCGAAATTTAACGATAACATTCTCACTTCACCGGCTATTAAACAATCATATTAATAATTGCAACCAGAGCAATAAAAAAATACAGTTGCATATAGTACGTTCCGTAAATATTACTCAATTAAAGGCTCGCGTAAAACCATTAATTAGTCGGAGAAAATTTTGAATTCCCGCAATATAAATTAATATTACCTCAAATACCTTGGCTTCTCTTATCGGGAACTCAAAATTCTGCGTCGCTAATTAATGGGTTGACTTGAGCATTAAATTGAATAATGTTTATGTGACACATTACGGGCTTTTACATTTAATTATTGCTCGGATTGTGATTATTCATATAATTGCTTATTAATCGATAAAGCAAAACTGTTGCCGCCCTTTAATTTATAATAATTCATTTGCGCACATTTAACATGTGAGAATTTTATTAAATAAGAACATATTATGTCAATAAAATTAATACAATAATAAAAACTAAAAGTGCAAACGATAAACAACTTATCGATTACCGTTAGATACACTTACGAACGTTAATGAAAAAACAAAATGAAAAATCGAAAAATTTTTGTAAAATCAATGATTTCAAAACCGTTACGTAGTTTTTTTTAATTAAAAAATTTGCATAAAAATTTTCCACGTATCAAGTACATGCCGTTAAAATGATGTAGTCATAAATATGATCTCGCTACTTACGCTCGCGTGACGCCGCAAAAGTGTAGAAAAAAAAAAACGTATTAATATAATTCTATAGTGTTTTTAAAATTAAAAACAGAAAAAAGTGCTTTGTATCGCTTGGTTTTTAATTATTATTTAAACGGCCAAATAAACGATGAATTAAATGGATGATTAAATACAACATAATGCACCGGTGGATTTCGTGTTTATTGTAGTTGCCCATGTTACTTTTTTTTTCTCGTACTTTTATTCATTGCACGTAATATTAAATAGTGAAATTACTTGCATTAACGTAATAAGCTAATATTTACTCAGGAATTTTTCACTCCGAGCATAGGGAAGGCTCGTGTAACGATTTTAAAATACGAAGCAAATATGCAAATCAAATGGTTTTATTATTAAATAAGGCAATTTTAAAATGATGTATACGCGACTATAAAAAATAATAATCTTTCTGGATTGCAACTTTTTAATGTAAAGACGCGGATTATTAATGGATAATGTTGAAAAATAGAGAGAGAGAGAGAGAAAAAAAGTAAAATTTGTTGAGAATATACTGCCGCTACGTATTTTCAGTGGATAAATATGATAATGAATTTTGAAAGGCAAACGGATAGTTGTTAGTTGTATCACGTATCGTATGGGCATCGGTTTCCGTTATATGTATAGATATATGTACACACCAAAACGACACTCGTTTTCCGTATTTCTGTCTCTATTACACTTTGCAAACGAAAGTTATTTAGCACATTGGGTCTTTTCAATGTTCTGTTTTTTTTTCACAATATCTGCATCTTTTGTTATACCTTTAGCTTTTGTAGAAAAAAAAAAGGATATTTTCTCTTTTTGCATTTTGAATTTAACGTTCGAATGTATATTAATGACTTTTGTTAGGCTGCTCGCTGAATAGAACGATTTTAACGTTTTAAAATCTAAATATTTTAGATGTGTTTGGCCGATAAAATAATCAATAATTTATATTTATTATTTTCCAGGTATTTTCCAATAAAGTTATGACATGTAAATTTAATTATGAAATAATATGAATTTCGAAAGTAATTTTAAATCTTTTTTTTTTAATACGTGATTGAGTAAAATTTTAAAATTATTTCAAGTACGATTATTAATATTTATTAACCTTTTATTTTAATTTTTATTAATTTCTACATATAGGTAGTACAGTTGACATAATGTCAAGATTAAATTATCAAAGTGTATAATAACATTTTTGACATTTATTTGAATTTTGAAGGTAACGTGTTAAAAACAAATTAATTATTGAAATGAAGAGTAATTTGTAGACGAATTATTTTTTATTACAAATCATTACGTACGTATGGTTTTAAAATCGATAATCAATAAGGAAATTTTTTTTCCGATTCAACGCTGCCATCGCAATCTCCAAAGCAATCGTTTTTATTGTGAAAGATCGCGAAATACTTTAGTTGTATTTGAAAATATAAAAAATTCCGTATTACTGACAACAAAAAAAAGTCGACAGGTCTTGTTATTTTTTTCTTCTTTATGCATGTACAATAATGACAAGCAAAGGAGATCAAACTTGTAAGATATAAATTCTCGCGATTCTCGTATCAGCGTTGAAACGCCAAAAAATTCATTTCTTTATTGGGCATGCATATATATATATATATATATATATATATATATGTGCATATGTATAATCTGATGATTGCGCGCTTGAAATCTCTTTGTCTTTGGTAACGCGATATATATATGTGTATATTATATGCATAGAAGCTGGTTGCGCAAACGCGCAAGACGCGCAGAGTATTTCCCATGTGTGTTTGCTCACATTTGGCCAAAGTATAAGGCTCAACCGAAGAGAAAAGGATTTCGTACGCTCAGAGAGATTCCATACCGAATTAGAGGAATAAAAATTTCAAAGCTTTTAAAACTTTTGTAATTATTATCTTTGTAAAAGTTTTAATCATTTTTTTTTATTGTATTTATAATTAGAGAATAAATTTGGAAATAATGCATTTTAATCTTCTTATTTGTAACTTAATTAGAATTCGTTAGTTTGTTAATCTCATTTGGAATATTGTATTTTTAAATTAATACTTTATACACTTATGAATTAATTAGAAATCTGTATATTAAGCAATTGAATGGCTAAAATATAATAAGGATGGTTTCAAATATCACGAATATTTAATACTGACTTAGTTATTCATTATTATTAGTTTTAGCAAATTGACTGTGATATCGATTTTATAGTATTTATACGAAGTTTTATATAATATCTTATACATTGTATTAAATGCCTTTTTGTATATTCATTACAAAATAAAATATGTATACATTTATCTATCTATTTGCATCACTAACATTCCTGTTGATTATTAATATTCAAATTAGACCGAGCAATGAAGAAAACATATTGACAAATAATAAATTGATTTGAAACATAGCTTATATAAATGAAAATTTTTTTATTTTTACCAATAATTAAATTAAATTAAATTCTTGAAAAATGTAAAAAGGCATAAATAATGGCTCTAGCACGTAACAACCAATAATCTCGAAGGTGATATAAATTGTATACCTTTTTAGTAAAATTATATTCAGTCGGCAATCATAATAACAATAATAACACGCTAGGTATATTCTGTAATTGCAAAATCGTCGTTAGAGAGGCAAGAAAAAACTAAACGAAAAAGGAGGAGCAAACTATTCTTCCGACAGGCTAATTTAGTAATAGCTTTATTAATTTCGACTCGTTGAAAATTAAAAGAAAAAGAAAAAAACGCTCGCTAATATAATGATTCTAATTAAAATTCACACCAGGTTCTAAAGCTTAAAATTGCCAATTTCTTTCAATTCCTTTTATTTCATCGACTTCCATAATCGTTTCTCCAAGTCGCATAGGCAGGCAAAGATTTTACAATCGGTTATTGATAATAGCCACAGCCGAGAATTGTAATTATAATTAATTTTCATGGCTCTACACGTTATACGTATACGTACGGCGTGTTGAAATCGCTTATACAGTGGGATGTGAAAACGAGCTTCCTTTGGAAAAATTGGAAAATCGGCAACGATTATATCAAAACGAGACATTGTTACTCGATTGATTTATTATCATCATAAAGTTAAACTACTTTTTTTTCCTTGTCGTGTACGTGCAAGTGTTAATATTAGGTAGCCCGAGCAGCAAAGTAAAAAAAAAACAAACATTACGCAATCCTTTCTCATTTGGATATTTTAGAGCCGTTGTAAAAACGTTAAATATTCTATTTAGTAATCGAGCATGTAGAGGTGCAATCATAACGTAACTTTCTAAGCTTGTATATTTATTACAATTACATCGAAATGGAAAAACTACTGTAATCTTTTGAATTATAATAATAACGATATTAGTAACGCTTAGTTTCTTTTATTAATAGTATTACATTTTCGCGCGATATGTGGAAAAAAAAGTTTAGTGGATTTAACAATTTACTTTGAAAAAAAAAACTTGTTTGAATTACGCAACAGTCGTAAAACTTTTTACGATCTTATCAAAATTTTCTTTAAAAATTGACTAAAATTATTTCGTGAAAAGTAAAAAATAAAGAGCTATAATATTTAAAATTCAAATAAAAGTCGGTGTACAATATTACACGGCTTTATTAATTTTGTGAAAAGCTAGTTAATCCAGAAAGAGAGAAAAAGAAGCGATTGTTTGTATAAACAAATGCATCCTCCTTAGTCCGTGAGCGTAAAGATTGCGCTTCAGCTGAGAAATATTCCCTCGTTAGAAATTTTCTCTGTCCTTTTTTTTTCTCTTTCTATTGCTAACCTTTTTTACTCTAAAAGCACAGAGGCAATGAGAAAACGGTAACGAGGCATCTTGTTTTTTTCCCGAAGATTGGCCAACGTTAAGAGAACTCCGAAGCCAAGAGAGTTTATAACATGTCGATGTGCTATACTACGTACTTACCTTCGTACGCCAACGCTCGCGCAATTCCGTGCGAGTCTGAGGGCATCGCGGCGGTATTTGTAAGCACCAAGCGAGCGTCTGAATTTCCACTGGCTCCACGTATTGTTCCCGCTTCGTAACCGTATAGCTAGCAATTTTTCAAAGTATAAGCTTTAATATTTTCATTTTGTACATGATTTTTTATTATAAATAAAAAAGAAAGATATTTATGCGTTATAAGAAAATGTCATTTTTTTTTCAAAATTTGGATTGAACTTGACAGGAATTTCACAGAAGTTTATTTATTTTTAAAGTTTTAAATATTTTGGATTTTATTATGCTCTGTTAAATAAGACATGAAAATTCATAAAATTTGATGCAGTTTTTAACAAAATTTACATATAAAATTTAATGATTTGCATAAAAATTAATACACTCTGCAGTAATTCTACTGTAAGATTGCATAAAATTTAATGCAAAAATTACATGAAATTATCAAAATGTCGAAGCACGCTACATTTCATGTGTAAATTTTGTTGAAAATCCAAAAACATTCACTAAATTTCGTGTTTGTTCTAAACAATTTATTCTAATATAAGTGATATAATGTTTAATAAATAAATATTTTATTTTCACAAGTCATTTCAAAGGAATTCAAGTTTTTTTTTTAAATGCTCAATTTTTTTTTCTACTTATAACGTATGAGAAAAATTTTGATATGATTATAATAGCATTGAAATTCATAATCTTAATATTTGTTATTATAATGAGTATCAAATACTTAATAGGAATAAAATGCTATTTTTTTCCTCAACTACTCCTTTTGTGTACTTTGTTTATAATCATATTATAATAGACATCTGATAAATGATATCATAAAAATTGCTCATTGTTTAAATAAAGCACCGAGCGACCAATATTCTCACAGTCTCTAAAAAGGCCAAGACTAAAATCTAAAGAACAAAGTCATTTAAACATGCATATATCATTAATCGAGTTTCGAGATATAAAGAAAAAAAAAAAAGAGAAAATGGATAAGGTAACGATGCAGGAAGAGAAAGATAGCTAAAATTCAAACGTACACACACACACAGAGCGTTGGCGTGAGATAGTTTAGAATTAATCAAGTTATTAAACACTCACTTTTCCACGCGGTGGCACACGTGTTCGCCGCTCAAACTCGTAGCTAGATTTGATGTTGTCAGTATTGTCGTTGCGACAATCAACAATTCGTATAATCTCCAGTCGCGCATCTTCATGTCAAATACTTTTTGGCTCTCCTGTTCTTTCTCGTACCCTGAAAACAATATACGTGCATACATGAATTTTATAACGATGTAAACATTTCGTTAGATTTTTAAGCTTCGCTGATTTTTTGCAATTTTCAGCATTTGCTTAATGTGCACCAGCATATTTTTCTATACAATATATTTTGTACTAATTTCATGCACAGCGCATTGGATTTCTTAAGAGCTCTTCGGCTCGGCTGCACGCACTTATGAATATTTAATTTTTTTTTTTATTTTATTATTTTTTTTTCTTATTTTTAGCTCGATATATCGGCCCATTATGATGGCTGCGCGTTTTGAAATGCGTAAATGTGTGTGCATATACGCGCTGGAAATCGAGATCAAGGTGGTGGCTTGGATTTTATATGCTCATTTTCCTTTAACGTGATTTATATAAATCGTTTTCTTTGAAATGAAGGAAAAAAAAAATCATTGGTCTACTCTCTGCGTATCACAGGAAAAATGTAATTGTATCTCTTTTTCTCTTGTGGTCATAATTTTTTTTTTTATGTACTTAATATACGCGAAATTGAGTAAATTAGTTATTTATTGCGCTGTAAAAGATGCATTAAAAAGTCAACTTATTTTTTTCTTGTTTAAATGAAAAATGAAAATCCTTCGCATATTGTTAGCCTTTTGCAGATATTAATTTAATGAATATCATTAATCTCGTAATAAAATGATAAATTAATGCAAAAACCACGCGAAAAATAAACGTTTTCCTGCAACAAATGAGATGACTTTATAAGTTAAGAATAAAAGAAAAGCATCCCGGTAATAAAAGAAAATAAATCGAGACGCACTTGTAACAAATTGAACTCGTTTCGACTGTAAAAAAGAGTATAAAAAATACAAAAGGAAGGAGAAATAAAAAGAAGAAAAAAAGGCAATGAAATAAAATAAAAGCAAGAGAGATATAGAGAGAAAAGGAAAAAAAAGTACCTGAAACGCCGTGCGAAGTACTAGAGGAAACGACGTGAGATTGAGCTTCGTTGTAGATGTTCTTTGGCATTTGTCTCCTCTGTTGTAGCCATATCGTCTCAAGTGGCAATCGTCAGAAAAGTCGTCCCTATACAGACACCCAATGACAATGGACAGACCCACACACCAACACGATCGCGCTGCTGCCTTTACTCGAGTTTCATAAATAAACGATACGGGCTCTTTCCTTTCCTTCTTTTCTTACTGTAAGAATAGTCGGAGCTTTTTATTTCTTAGAACTGATTTCATGATTTTTATTATTACATGTACACTTAATTATCAAACTTCAAAAGATCATTCCGCATCAAATGTCAAAGAGATGAGATTTTTATTTAAATACACGCTGACAGTTTGAGATATATTCGTTTGGCTTTCTTCGTGTACTTAATACTAAACGTTCGATAAAAAATTAATCCAAATAATTTATTTATAAAATTAGCATGAATTTCAAGCTGCTTGTTTGCTCAAGATTGATATCAGTACAATGCCTTTTAAATTGGACTGAAAAATAAATTACGTTCTAAATTGTACAATTCCCTCGCCATGATTATAATTCTTAGATAAATTATTTCCACTCATTTCTATCATATAAAAAACATTAAAAAAATAAGAAGAAAAAAATGTAAAATAAAATACGTAATTATAAATAGAAAAGTTAAGTTTAACAAGGAAATAATTGAACTTTGTTCTTACAATGCATGAAATGCTCGATTCCCGAGTAAACCGTGACCACCTATGGGGAACGAAAATATTGATCAGAGCATAAACACAAGTCATCTCCGGGCTTCGAGTGCCGAGCTCACGCTGCGGATTGGAACAATTTTTCCCTTTCGTAACGGCGCGTATTATTTTTCATAAAATTACTGAATTATATCATATTTCAGTTTCGGTATTGAAAAGGGAATGTATTAATTTAATGTCTTACCGCGAAGGACTGTTTCTACTTGAATAAAGATAAGAGTAAAGGTAAGGTTTGCTGTATTCAAATTAAATGGGATTTTCAAATTACACACTGAGAAAAATATTATAGTAAAAATGACGGTTTTACTTGGGTTATTTAGAAACATATAACACATTGCTATAGAAAACAGAAAAAATTTTTGTTTTACAAGTGAGCTCTAATGTACTTAATAGAAGTTTTAAAGTATTTATATAAATGTTCTATTAAAAGCAGTATTTTTCTTGCTTTCTATAGCAATAATATTTATTATGCCATTATGTTTGCACAAAACTAAAGTAAAACAATTTTTATTCTAATATTTCTCTCGATACAATAAATTAAAGTTAAAAATAAATTGAACGAGTATTATAAACACATTAATAATTGATATTTATTAATAAAAGGCAAGCCATAATTTGCATTCTATTATATGGATTTTTCACAAAGTTTTTGCATTACTTAGAGAAAAAGTAAGCAACTCATTCGGACAATAAAAATAATAAGATCAATCAGTTTGGTCGATATAATAAAATTTTCCGTGCAGTGAGAAATAATTCCCAGCGTGATTAATCGAGCAAAACAGCAACAACAGCAGCAGCAACAGTAACTGCAGCAGTGGCGAGCTAACGCGCGTCAAGTGATTATAACTAATTTGCCGTATGTTGTACAGGTGTTCTAGAACGGAATTTGTATTTAAGCTGAGCGGGGAAGCCTATAAACAACAATAATACTATACGCTTTGCATAATAATACATATAGCGTAATGTAACATCGTGCCTCAAACATTTTTCAATCCTCTTTTAAACCGCCTACACTAACACGAATTTCTCTGTATGTGTATGTATGTAAGCACATAGCGTGCAGTCACAGTTCTAAAATTGCTTCTTCACGAATGCATAGAGTACGATTAATGGATTTTATTACGTGCATGTGTGTCGTGTGCCGTTCACTATTTTTTATTCAATCATTTTAATATCTCAACTTATTTTTACTTTTCTTATCAACTTAACGAATTAGCTATTTTTAGAATTTTATTTTTAACATTTTTTAATTTTATTTATGGAGAATTATGCTTGCTAGGAGAGCAGCGAGAGTTCGGATTATCGATTTTGTTAAAACTACGAGAGATATTTTTTTTAATGCAAAAATATGAAAAAAAGTTAGAATTATAGATTTCGGCGCTCAATAGCATCATATATAATCAAGTATTTGACTTATATAAACTAATACTTGAATCAAAATAATACTTCGATTTCAAAATAATCCTCTAATTTGAGCTTTATTTGATAGTTAATAACTTTAAAACAAATAAATTGTTTTTGACGCAAGAAAATTCAAATTAGAGGATCTCATTTAAACTTGAAGTGTTATTTTCGTTGATTGTATGGAATAAATACGTGCTCGTCAATTATTTTAGGAATCTATACTACTTTTCATTGTATTTCATAAATTTATCGCTAATATGCAATCATAGCTCCGAATTAATCAAGCATCGGAATCTATGATTCTAGCTTTTTTCATATTTTCATATTTTATTAAATTACTATAATCTCTCAATGAAAAAAAATTATATTATAATCTTTCAAAATTCCAACAGTTTTGTCAATAAATTTTAAATTTTTACATTCTGAACTATACATCGTCGAAAGCCTTGAATAATACATAAAATATTAAAAAATTAAAAGAAAATTAACCTTTTCCTTAGAAAAATAATTGTTTAAAATTTTTTTATGGAGCTAAAATTACTGTACTTTAACACTTGATCAAAATGACGCAAATTAAAACAATCGTAAACAGGATACAACAAACTACAGCAACCGTCGTCTACTCTAGACAAATCACTCAGCTATTCACAACTATCTATCCGCATTAATTCTTCATATATAAATACGTTTAGATCCGGTAATCTCGCATCGCTCAATGGAGAAATGATACACACAATTCAAGTAAATCAGCAGTAATAGCGAACCAGCAACACTCGTCGTATGGTATATATCTAACGATCGCTTCAACACCATGACAACAACATGCCAATTAAGCAAAGCTTTGGCTCACCCACGCAATATTATTAAGCGAATTTAGCGCTAAACGTTTTTCAAGCCCTTGGGATGATATTCTTTCCTCGAAACGGTTATAATGTTGAAAAAAAGTGTTTTTTTATTAAATGAAATTAGCCAGAATGCAGTTTTTATTAAGCGAGTTTGAGGAGTAGAAATGCTAAAGTTTTTAATAAGTATAATTTAGGTTTTACCTTCTAATCAAAACATTATTAATTTTAATATTTTTGATTATGAAACACGAGTCATTGTTTATATAATTCGTATATAAACTAATTATCGAAAGAAAAAAAATGTTCCATCGAAGCATTAATTTATTTTATAATAACGGAATGAAATTTAAATATGAAGTATATACTTGACTTGTAAAAAAAAAGCCTAAAATCAACGTAATAACAGCTGCCGTCTCTTTTTCCTTAATTCTTATATAAATTGAAGAAAAATATGCGCTACTGAAATTATATCGTATTAACGACTTATTTTTTTTCGTATTTGGACAAGTTACAGTCGACGGATGTCACCTCGTAATTTTTTATTTTTACTTTATTTCCACACAGACACACAGACACAGACACGACGATAATACCCAGCAGCAGGAACGGGAGGGACGAGCCGTTATTTCATTACGAAGTTGCCAAACAACGTTTATGATTACGGGGTAAATCGTTAATTGGCCAAGACTTAAACTTGCATCGTTTCAATGAAAGTTTTTTTAATCTTTTTAAATAACATGATTTTATGGATTCTTTATATTAAGTTTATCATTAAGAAAATTACGTTTCGACGAATTTTTTTAAAAATTGTACAACATAAATTTATTCAATTTAATGCTGCTATATCTCACTTTAATTTAAAACGCTTACAACTTTATCAATCGAATTGAAAAATTTCTCAAAATCTAAATGTAAAAGTAGTTTTTTTCATTCCGACGAATGTGTATATCAACAATGATCGTTAGCAAACGGAAATCAGAATGAATAACAAGATTATTTTCCACATTCCTCGCCGAAGGCATTTAGGTATTGCATTTCGAAAAAAGAAAAAATAATAAATAAATCCAATTTCGACATAATAAATCTCCTTTTTCCTTTACAAAAGCTCGTAATATATATATTCTTAGAGATATTACATTATCAGCAATTCGAATAATTTTCCATAGCACCAAAGTCTTGGCTGCCAGCAGGAGCACGCAAAACTTCTGAGCACAGCCAAAACAACGTTTAAAATTTATCTCGCTATCGGTAAATCAGCACGATCTTATAATCACGTCACGAGTTAAGCATAAAAAATATATGCTTTGAAACAAAGTTGATGTATATATATATATATTTTTTAGCCGTGTATATACACGTACATATCAATTGTCGCGTATTTATGACGTTTTCAACATTGCATATACGTGCACGTGGATGTAGATGTTTGTGTATTGTTTTGCATCGGTAAATTACGTCATAGACGATCATTCTCGCATGTCGCGTGCAAAAGCTGCAATTGTTACCTCTCTGGCTAATTGTAGGTAATCACGCGGCACGGATTTCATAGATATATATATATATATATATATATATATATATATATATATATATATATATATATATATATATATATATGTACGGCAATCGCGAGTATGTACTCGAGAACGAGCATGCCACGCGACTGTAGTTACATGCATATATATATAACTTATTTCAAGAGTATTCCGATATAGAACTCTTCCGTTATAGTAAGAATACAAAATCTACCAAAAGGTTGTTTTTTCGAGAGGATTTTAAATTCGAAAGCTTCTTTCTAATAACCACTTTTTCAAGTTGATAGATCGTGCTTCAATTTTCATTCTGCTTGGAAGTTTTGTTTTTTGAGCAATTAAATTGATAAGTTAATTACTTTTTAATTTTGACTTCATTTTTTTTCTCAGTATGAAATAAATTTTCAATTTCATTTGCTCATTATAAAATATAAAAGTTTACAAAAAGTGCACTAAATAATTAAAAATAGCTTTAGAACTGATGAGGAATGATGTAATTTTTAGTACAATAAATAATTCATTACGTAATACGTACATATAAACTTTACAATACGTGTAATCGTATTACATATACGAAAGTTTATACAGCACTTGAATATAATAACGGATGAAATTTAATCGCCCGATAAAATAACTTTTATTAATTCTTAAAAATCGACAATCAACGCTGATAATTGACCTGTAAATATAATTTATAGTTTTAACAGCAGATAAAAAAGATCGTCTATTCAAAAAGAAAAAGAAATAAAATAAATAAAAAATTTCTAACTTCTTCGATAAGTGGGCCGCTTACATATACTAATTGTGCTCTTCGCGTATAACGAGCGCTCCGCGTCCTTTCCCGCCACTCAATCGTCGCCGACTATTGAAACTTCGATGTTACTTAATTTAATAGCCATGGCATATAACGCTTGGTATGTAAGTGAATCTCTCATTGAAATCCTAATTTTATCGATCTTAAAGATCTTTAAACTTGTTCTTATACGACTCAATTAAAATTTTGCGATAATTACATTAGCTATGTATTATATGGCGAGCAATCGACTTCTTAAACTTAAAAACGAGGAAGATAACTTTCGAAATCACTTTTGGATAATAGCTTCTCAAATTCAAGCAGATTGGTACAATAAAAAGTATTTCTTTAATGGTAATTATTTGCAATTAGGTCATAAAATATTGAAATACGATAAAATGCAATTTTTTATGTTTTTGAAAAAGCGCATCTCGTGTGATTTATTAAATGCCCTTCTAATGCATACAATTTAAAATTATGCCAAAAATCTTAACTACAAAATTTTTCATTTAATTTTCTTTAAAAATTTAATTTAACACTCTATTTTCATGCATACAAAGAACGTTTATGCGTATAAAGAGGGCCACTATATATGTATACCTTTGGTTGGTCGAAAAAAAAGCGTTGAGCGACCTCGACTCGAGGGTAAGTGTGTTCTCTGTTTCGTGTATACAACAAGGAAAAAAAAAAGCCAGCCAGCTTCCTTTCCTTTTTTTTTCCTTCTTTTTTTTTTGTCAGCGAAAAAAAAAGAAGTTTTCTCCTGCCCCTCTTACATATTGTTTTTGCTCACAGGCGTTGGCCAAGTTCGTTGCCAACTGGTCCCCGACTTTTGCTTTGGAGCGGCCTTGTCTTGTTGCTTTTTAAAAATCTCTATATATATACATGTATAGTACACACACGCACCTACACGTGAAAGAGAAAAACCTTCTTTCTCCTTTAACACTCAAGAGTTTTGACTTTCCTTTTTGTTTACTCGTTTTCTTGTTTTGCTCGTTTCTCGCTGCTCTCGATTATATTCCCTTGCCCCGACGCACTCATTAAAAAAAGAGCAACGTTAACGTTGAATATGCCCGTATATACCCAACTATATAGATATATACATACGAAAATAATTCTGAAGACTTCCCTGAAGGACGATTGTACGTGTGCGTTATATGAAACTGGGCGCAGTGTTGCGCAAAATAACTGACAACGATCGCATATTTCTCCTTTTTCTTTCACTTTTTTTTTAAGATGTAACGATATACATGTAACTACTGTTATATTATGTAAAAAAAGAAGTGAGAAAAAAAAATTTTTGCGTTAAAATGCAAAAGAAAAAAGGCTAAAGAACGGCAAAGCAAGAAAAGAATAATTTAGAATATATGATGTATGTAAGAGAGTGCGTGTATTAGCCGAGCGATCGGCGACTACTGCCCTCGGTATTACAAGCTTTGGCGTGTACAAGGGCCCTGAGAGAAGCGCGTGTCAATTGATGCTTTTATGCACACACACATACCTACATACACAAAACGTATTGTAAAGAAACGCTCAAGCACAATGAACTCAGAAAAAAAGAGAGAGAGAGAGAGAGAACCCTCTCTTGTATAGTTGAATTTTATAACGGAGAAGACGAACTACTATACTGTCGCACTATATGTCACGGAGATCGGCTTTTGCTAACGTCAATTGTGGATTAAATATCTTCAATAGCGATTTTGTTTATGGATTAACCCATACATTGCAACTTTCTTTATAAACATCTTAAGCTAAAATTTATAATACAAAGTTGTTTTTTTTTTATAAAATTCTGAGGAAAAAAACACAACAAACTTTTTAGTAATTTACCATTTTTTTTTTATTTGTAAAGTTACAAATGAGATGAAAAAGTAATTTTTTTCACTAAAAATAAATTCTCTATCATACGTAAATAATGTTTGATTTTTTTCAAAATTTTCTGAGTGGTTTTAAATTAATTATAATCAATTGTTCTTACAAGTGGTTTTGCTGTAGCAGTAACCAAATACAATAAATGGATTAACAGTAATATGAGATTGAACGTTTTGTTCGATCCAAACTTTCTGTGCTTTATTTTTCGGTTTCATAATTATTTTAATCAATAACTTGTTTTAAAAAATTTTTTTCTTTTTAAACATATAACATGTAATTTAATAGCTGCATTTTTTTTGTATAAAAATACAAAACTACATAATTGAATTTAAGATATTTTAATTGAACATAATTATGATCTTTAGATTTAATTACCGGAAGTAAATAACTATTAATCGCAATATTCACTTACAACATTTTACGAAAGATATGCCGGTTATAAACTTGGTAGAAACATATTTTTTTTTTCTTCTCGCAAAGTTTGTGTAATTTGTTATATTTTTCACCGAGACTTATGTAAAATTTAGCCTGTCATTATATTTATTTCGTAACCGAAAATTTCTGTAGTTTTTTAAATTCCGTTTAGCAATTCTCATATGTTATCCTTTTTTCTATATATAACGCTAAATATTTATTTCATTTTGTAAGCATTTTATTTTACTCGATATTGAAATAACTGTTTGACTTTAATTTAACATGTTATTTTCACTTGGTATGACTATAAATTACCGTATCATATGAAACCTTCCGCTTTCGAGTAAACATGTAAACAGAAATAATGTAAATCATATCATTATAATATTAACATCACATTACAAATTGAAAAAATCGTTTCAATTAATTTGGAAATTTAAATTCAGCTATTAAGTAAATACGTTTACAAATGTATACAATTTTCATTTTTTTTCAACACTTATATCTGGAAACCTTAGAGAACTCTAAATACCCGAGTTATCTTTTACGTCGAAATTATAGTAATTTCCAGGCCGGTCAATTTTCTCCATATTCGAGAGTCTTGCATCTCCAAAAAAAGCCAGCAAAAATCGTTTTCAGTATACCAAACCCATAAGCTGCATGCGATAAAACAGCGATAAATAATAATCGACCGCACGCGCTAACGTCTCGTCGATCATTAATTTTTCGTGTCTCTCATCCGAATTATTTTTTATTTTTCTCTCTCTTTCTCTGCTTTGACAGATATCATATTTTATGGAGTAAGCGAAGAGATTTCCTGAAAAACTTTCACTTGACGCGAATACAGAAGGTATGTTATATGCGTCACCTATACACGGCCAATACAAAAAAAAGTTAAGAAAAATGGTCTCATCATATATCGGTATAGAAAAAGAAGTCGCACACGCGCGTAACAACGCGATGAGAATTTTAATTAAAAATTACGCCGGAATTGCACGCGTGCCGGACTCTGTTGTTGTTTTTTTTCTATACGTAAAACGGGAGTTGAAGAAAAAAAGAATACACGGCACGCGAACCTTTTTTTCTTTATTCTTTGATATGCAGTGCATGCTAACGTAAAGGACAAAAGGCCAAAAAGACTTTAGAACTTTCGGTGAATTTAGTGCTCCGAGCCGTGAAAATGAGACGAGGAATACATTATGCACGTTCGATTTGATCATTCGATTTAAAAGTTGTTCGAACGTATGTAACTCAGAAAAATTTTGGTAGTTTTATTTTAAAGTCAAGCGGTCGACGCAATTTATAATTTAACGTAATTTTAAATCAACGAGTTTAATTACATTATTTAATACCGTTTTAGAGGTATTTTTTTGATTTATTAGTTGAAATATACTTGATTTCTTCGTAGAAAATTTATTAACAAGCATTTTATTTATAAGCGTAAATTTAAATGCTTTTATGCAAACAGCGTGTAACTGCGTTCGCTGTTATCCACCGCAATTTATCTCTTTAAACGAATAGTCGGTAAAATTTACGGAATTCCAGGTACTAGTACGGACTTTATATTGATTAATTATGTATGGATACTTTCAAAGTGTTAGTCATCTAATTGTTATAGCGAAGTTAAGTCGGAGCGATTTTTGATGATTTCATTTTAAATATTAATTGATATTTTAAATTAATTCATTTGTTTTAATTTGCTTTTTATATTATAAATCGACTTAAAAATATTCAAGTAATTTTAAACTGAAAGAAAAATACGGAACTTTAAATTTTGCATCAACAAACTGTTTTTTTGCTTGCGATATAAAAAGGGTCTTATTCAAAGTTTATTCTCATCGCGGTCACTTTAATACCAGAAGCTATTGTGATACGCACGTAGAGCTGCTTTCCAAGTTCGAAAATCTTCTAAAAAGTTTAAGAGGTGAGGTGAGGAGGAGGTTAGGGAGCAATGCACAGGGGCAAGTATAAGTGTGTGAGACTTTGCTGCGGCATAAAAAGGGATCGACTATACTTTAAGAGAATAAAGCTTGAAAAAGAAGCTTATATAGACGCTGGAACTTGAATGACACTCAAGCTCCCCCCAAGCTAAAACTATAGAGAGTACGCACCAGTCTTGGAGAATATTTCTTTTTTTGTTTTTCTTTCGCTTCTTTTTTCGCCTATCCCAGACGTCTTTAAGTTTTGACGAGTGCCTTTGAATATACAAATGATTTAGAATGATATTTAGACTAGGAAAAAAAAATTGTTTTTTTTTTATTTCATACAGTGAAATGAATATTAAAAGTTCTTTTTAAAATTTTTAATTAAATTCATTTAAAGAAAATCAACAACTTTGATATTATTTAACATTAATTTATTAATTGTTAAAATTTTTAAAGCTTTATTTTTCATTTAATAATAATATTTTTAAAAGCACGTTATACAAAAGAGTAGCTTATTTACTTCCAACACTGTTCTCTATCTCGTGTAAAAAGTCACTTAAAACTCTTAATTGTAATATTTCCGTTATAATCCGACAAGTGGCCGCTGTCTGGCCCATAAGCATTCATATACACATGTATGCATCGGACTATCAAGTTCACACACATACGATTATAAAGCACATAACGGGATACATCAGAGGTGATGATTAGTCGCAGAAGGGTCCTCGCTCTATGCTCGACTCTGACCTTCAATTAATCAAGGCCCAAGAGAGAAAGAGCTGGGAAGCCACCCTTGATCTTCTCATGGTTATTCATCAACATCCACTCTTGTAATGCTATAGTTTTCGTGTATTGCAATTAAGACGCTTGTTAATTTTTCTTCCTCTTTTGTTTTTTTTTTATTTCGTTTCTTATTAACGTGTAACACTTGGAATATATTCTTGATTTATGACACACACATGCGCATGTATGCGATATAATGGAAAGGCGACGAGGACGGATTAAAATTATAATATAAGTAAAGTGAATTTTCACTTATTACTTGGTATATATAGGTCGATGTAAACAACAAGTACTAGCTGTATATATTGTAAATTGTTAGCTCTCAAAGCAGACTATATTTTTATCGACTTTTTAGTTTTGACACACATCTTATGAAGCATCAAAATAAGGTCATTTAAGACTTGAAGAAATTGACCTCGTAACGAGGGAAATGTCATATATATATATATATAATTTTTCTAATAAATTAGAAGAAAATTTCCATAATTACGTTAAGTACTGTAATGTTGGTTAGACACAGTTACATATATTAATGTACGATTATTATAAAGGTGAAAACGTTGGAGTTTTTATAAAATGAAATATAAAGGCAATTCATGACGGATAGAATATTTATCTCATTGAAGGAATTAAAATTAAAAAACTACGTTATAAAGTATGACACTATGATAAGCTTGATTTAGAACAAACTAATCTTCGAGGAATTCTGGAAAATAGCACAGAGTTAAAAAAAATCTATTTGCATAATGATTATAGAAAAATACAAGCAAAAAAAAAAATGATCAAACATATTCTTTTCCAATTACGTTCTTTAATTTTAATATGCAAATTTCATATATATTTTTCGAAACTGTAGAAAGAAAAATAGAATAAAAATTGAAGAATCTCATAAATAAAGTCGTATAGTAGTGTACGTTTAAATGCGATCGTAGCATTGTTCTGTTTGTCAGCATCATTCGTCGCCGGTATCAGCGCACAGCGCTAAACGGAGGGGAGTACTGTAGTTTCGCTAGATGTATATACAGCACGGAGAAAAAGATGAGCGGTGGAAGAGCGTAAAGTAGTAATAGAATGATTGGAACGACCAATCTATTTCATTTGCCCCCCTGGACTTTCTATCTCTCTTTATCTCTTTCTTTTTCTTTCTTTCTTTCTGGTTGGCTTATCTGCCGAGCCGAGCCGTCGATGCACTTATTTGCGATTTTAAAAGTACCGGATATTCCTGTCACGTTTCTCCTTCTCTCTTCTCTCTCTGTGTGTTCGTTCGATTTTTTTTCCGGTCTGCAATTTCTCGCGTACTTTAATACGCTTGTCTCTAGGCTTATGTTTATCTCTCCTATAGGAATTCTGTGTCTGACTAGTTGAATGAATTTGTGCTCAATTTTTCTCTAAATCAAACTGTTGACGTTTCAAATCAAAATAGAGTTACAATTTAATATCAAATAATTCTCATGATACGTTGATTCAAAGATACTGAAATCATTTGTATATGAAAGCTATGCTTTAAGAGAATAACTGATTTTTTACAACTTTAAACTTTCCAAGTTACTTTAAAATCCTCTACAATACTTAGATAACAATTTTGTTTTTTTAATTAATTTACATATATCTCACAACATATTGTTCAAAGTAAATCGCTAAAATCAAAAGCTATATCCTTTTTCTCTAAATCCTTTGTTTAACAATGTACAATTTTTGGCTAGAACAAAAAGCAATGAACACTTACTTTAGGTACCCTATTGTAAGAAGATTTCAGGCCTGTTTCAAAATTTCTCATAGTTAGTAATAGATGAGGAAAGAGAGAGAAAAAAATGACAGTTAAAATGTACCGTGTAAAATGCAAATGATTAAAAATTTTCTTGCACCGTATATTCTGCGCGTTATACCGGCAAGTTTAATTATTTTTCTTTTCCAACAACAAAAACCGAAGCATCGATCAATTACTTATTCCGTAGAGGCATTCGGTGAAAGGCTATTAGCCTCTTCGGGTTAAAATAACGCAAGCTCCATTAGTATCTTTTAGATGCACTAAAATATCTAACATGAAAATGTATTATATCCTCGGTTCGCATAATCTTTCTTTTGCACTTTGGCGAACGAAAGTCGATAAATGCATAAAAGTTTATACACGAACCGTTAGGTTAAACAAAAAATATATATATATAAGTAAAACGAAAAAAAAAAACTTGATCTCGAGTTGCGAAAGCTCTTCGCGAAAGCTCACTTTTCTGTACTGCTGCTGCTGCTGCGCATAGATTTTAACGATCGATTTCGAGAGAGAGAGAGAGAAAGAGACTCCGTATAGCATTCATCTTTGAAAGTCAAACAGAATATAAGGTAGCATTGACTATATTGCCGAGGCTTTTGCGAAATCAACTTTGCCTGCTCTCGCGCGCACTACTTTTCTCACGGCAAGCTGTGTTATAGTGCCACCTTTTTTTTTATTTTTTTGCCTTTATATACCTTTCATACATTATCAAACGAATGACTGAATAATTATATTTTCAAGAAGCATTAAATCATCGACGCTCGTCATGTATACAAACCTATGACATGTAGCAAATGCCGTTTTTTTTTTTATATTCAACCGAAGAATTTTTATTTATTTTTTTAATTTTTATTCAAAAGGTCGAAGATTTTCTTTTTTTTTTATGTGCTTCGACTTTTTTGCACAACGATCTTTGTGGAAAATTGCAGCTTATAAGAGGCCAACAAAGAAGAGTATGCATGCAAAAGGCTCTTGTGGTTTATTACCTGTTGTTTGTTGTGCGGTTACCCAGGCGAGATCCGGCAAGTGTGATTTTTCACGTAGCTGAGAAATATGCGCTCGTGATGGTATTTTTTATTTTTTTTATTTTTTTAAGTTATAATAAAGGGGTCCTTGAGAAGGTCGGTTTTTGGCCCCTTTCTCTTTCAGCGGGCAGCGGTATAATTTTTCAAAATTTTTATACCTACCTGTCTGTCTTTCATACCTGCGAGATTTTTAAAAACCCTTTCTTTTTGTTCGTCACGGTGCCCTGTCAGCAGAAGAATAATGCTGACAGCATCGTATTAATATATATATGGTCATCAATGTAACATTGATTTTTTTTTAAAAAGCACAGATTTTAAAGAAATATATAATTTAAGTATCATATTAAAGTATAATTTTATGTATTAAGACAATGATCATTATTATAATTATATATAGAAAAGTGTCCATACAAAAGTGCGCATGTACTTTAAATCAACTGATTATGTAAAATATTTAAAAAAAAAGTGAATGAATTTTATATAAGATTCTGGTATAATGATGTTTGTAAATAAATTTCATGCGATGGTTTATGGATGCAACGAAATAAAAAAACAAGATATTTACTTACTGTAAATCTGATTTCAGCCGAGTAATGATAAGCTGTAAAGACTAAAAAATAAGAAAGTGGGCGTCATGAACGAGATAAACAAATAAGATATAGAGTGAGGAAAAAAGAATTTATTCACTATGTTTACAAACGTATAATAAATGATTCACGGCATACGGTACATTAAAAATCTTTACATAATAAAATAAATCAGCACGAGAATAAAAACAACGTTTATTATTTACAATAATTATTTCTATTTGCTAAAAATAAAAAAAAAAGATACACCTCCATTTATCCTACGTCTTATAACTAGTTACATGTTAATTACATCCAAGTCGAATGAGAGGACGTAAGTGTGTTACTCTCTAAAGTAAACTAAGTAAAAAAAAAACAACATAAACTACCAGATGAACATTTTTGCCAGCTACAGAGACATAACGTGTTGCGAGAGCGCTTGAAATTTCGCACCTGTCATTATTCCTTTTAATAATAATACGCGCGAAAGAAAAGCAAATAAAATTAACAAAAATTTATATATTTTTGTTTAATAAACGCGTATTATCCATCCGTGTTGTTTTTTATCAATCCGCGTATTGCTCGAAAAAAAAAAAACAGGTCTGCGTAAGTGAGTTGGCAATTAAACAACATTTGGACGTGCCGTCAAGATGTGCCTTTCGAGATAAAATAATATAAAGCGAGAAAGTCGAGCGGGCCATGTTTCGAGGTTTTAAAAGATAAATTTCGTTCGATATATGCTTCCATTATGCCGTAACAGAAATTGAAGTGTTGCTCCGGCACTTAAGTGATTCTTGGGTGTATATCAGCGCGACAATAATTATGTAAAAGGTAATGTCAGCGACTAGCTCGAAAGTTTTATTATGTTACACGCTTCTTTTTTTTTACTTTTTAACGCTTACGATTCTTACAAAGTGTAAAAATAAAAGTGGAACAAGATGAAAAATAAAAAATTTCTGTAAACATTATATTTCATAACATTTGTTTGTATATATTCATGCGCGAAGTTACAATGCATTGCTTTGGAAAATCTTTGTAAATAGACGTACACCAACGAGAATAAACTCCATTTCCGTTCTGTTGTTACGCGAAAAGCAGAGGAGAAATGAAAATCAATAAACGAGAAACAGTTTGAGCTTTGACTATGTTCGCTGGTTCTGCGCTTTATATAGACAAGACGAATATCGGAGCTTATGGCTTAGCAATACACCTAAACACTCAAAACAAGTAGTTTGGAATTAAAGTCAGATTGATTTTAACACACAGAGTCTCGAGAAACTTTCGTCGAGAAAGGCTAATCTTATAGTTGTCAACTTGTGAACGATAATCCTAATCGCGGGCTTAACTTTCGAATGAATTTCAGAAGCAAGCATCTTTTGATAATGCTTGTATTATGTAAGCTTAAATTTATTTGACATTCTAATAATTAAACCCGCGAAAATTACAACGTATATATGGAAATATTAGATAAACTAATAATTATATAATTACTTAGTTATCGAAAACTATTTTGTCGTCGAAAATATTTTTAAAATTATATTATTATAAAATTAGTGTATACAGATAATATTGACTATTTTTACTTATGAAAGCCATAAACAATTAATGGTCTATTAAATATTTTAAAGTCAACATAATATTTTTTATTTTCTTTTTTTTCGTACACAAACATCGTATAAAATATTATAATGATAACGGAACTTGCAAGTATAAAAAATTTCTCAGCACTTTAAAAAAAATGCAAAAACATGACTTTTAAATATTCTTAACGATCAGATCGATAGCTCAAAAATTTCTACAACCCTTTCAGCGAGTCTAATTGTCAAATATGAAAATTGAAGGAGCTTAGGTAAAGTTTCAACAGTAAAGTCGAATATAAGCAAATGCTCGTAATAACGAGCTATGAATGTTGGAACAATCGAGCATATATATGACAAAAACGAATGTACATACGTGTGTTCTCATTGTTCTTTGAATAATCGAAGGACTGTCCTTGGCAGCTCGGTGGTAGAAAGAGGAAAGAAAGGAGATAAGAAACGAGCCGAGAGAAAGAAATAAATAAACGAAACGAAATACCTTCTGTTTAATAGCGTACGGTTTTATAAAGTATTTATTGTACAAGTTCCGGAATAGTGTCTCTCCTTGATTTTTGCGCTCGCTGGGTTTATAGAGCTAAAAAGGAGAGGCGAAGTGCCAAGAGAGCCGCCGAGCGATATATAAACGGTGAAAGTGTCCGATGTAAAAGAGAAGACTATATATAGATATCGTATACATGTATTGCTCATGTATATATGTATATATACTAAACGACAAAAAGAGTCATTGTTCGCGTGTCCTTTTCTTCTTTGACTTCCGATTGCACAAGTTGCTGTATACGTATAAACGCGCTCGAAATCCATCAAAAGATCAGTTATTTTTTGGGCATTTGTAATTCTTTCTTTTTTCATTCTTTCGGGTCTTTCGTGTAGTTCGCGAACGTGAACGATTATCAAAAGGAAGGTAGAACAACGCGATGCGATTTCAAAATATAGGAAGAATAGTAGCAGCTACCCTTTTAAACACAACGTCAATGTAAAATCTCAACTGACCTTTTTGCAATTGTTCGAGGAAACACTTTGAGGCAATGATCTTATATGCACTTGAACTTTTTTTTTTTATGCAAGCTATTTGCATTTATTTGTTTGTCTGGCTCTTTTTTATTTTTTCATTGATCATTGGCTTTTGCTTTCATTTTTCCACTCTATAAAACGACCACGAGGAAGTCAAGAGTTCCGCGTTCACATTAAATTTATGTCAATTAACAAACTTTTATGTTTGTGTATACCACCTACGTGTATTTTAAGTACCTATAAAAGTTCTAAAAATAATGAAATTACCGTCTGATTTTATTTTTAGCGATTTTAAATATCGTTTAAGAGACTTTAAGTATTATATGGAAAATATGCATGTACTTCCTATTATCACTTAATTCACTTAATTTTGAAAGAAAAAAAAAATCTTCAATTATCTACTTTGAAATTTTAGCTAGAAAACAGATAATCCGGTTAAAGTTCCCAACTAAAAGTTAAATCGCGTAGCGCTTCTTTTATTCGAAAAGTCCATACAGCAGTGGCCAAATAATCAATCGAAATACCGTAGATTCAAGCGTAAAATCGCTTAATTTTTAATTTAATCCTCTTTTTTCAGCCAACAATATAGGTATACAGGCCCGATAAGTTAAATTTGTTGCTTCGGTCATAATTAAAAGGTATGCGGTATGGTGAATATAATGACGGTTACCTTGCGACAGAAAAAAAAAGTAATATCTAATATCACGACTCGTCGTTCCGCATTCTTCTTATGCTTATGTGAAATTTTCTGCGATAACTATTATGTCGCGTAATTTTATTTTTTTTCATGCACACAATTCATCATTTAAAATTGCTAAATAATAAAAAAAAATAAAGGAAAGAAAGAGAAACGACAGTTTTCCTTTAGAGTATACGAGTAATCGGCGAGCCAGTGTCTTTCGATATATAAAAATAATACGATTCGATGGGTTTAATTTCACCTGATTAACCTTAATCATTTTAAAATCCGCTGTTAGTCATGTGCGTATTTGTAAAGATTTTTAGAGAGTATTTTACGAAGAAGAAAGAAAAAATGAAAGTAGAAAACAGCATAAGCTTTCGTTTGAAATCTATAGAAACGCGTATTTGGATTTATTCAAGAATTGCCGTTTGAATGAAAACAATGGAGGAAAGAATCGCATTGATAATTAAAGCCGTTCAGTTTTATTACTTGTACGTGCGATTTTTTTTTCAAATTTTCCGTATACTTTATTCTTAATTTTTACTTTATTTACAAAATATGTATGAAAGTTTATCGTTCCTGTATTTATTTGTAAATTTTGAAAATTCAAGTGCATTTGTGCGTCATCGCCTATGCGTGTTTCACAATAAAATCTTAATGAACATTGATCGTGATGATTCACTTGTTGATGTTACGAACTCTCTAAATACGATAATGACGATATTTAATGAACAATATTGACTCCCTCGGTATCGAAACATCATTATACTTCTTAATTTTCTCAAGTGTATAATTTCATAAAAACACGTGTACAAGCACTAATATAAACTCATATCAGAAATGTTTTTCCTCGTTAAAGATGATTTCTCGTATATGAACGTAATCTTATTAAAACAGCTCTTCAAGAGCCATACAAGATTTTGGACTGATTTATTATGGTTCAACATTAATTGACGTCTCATCGATGATGAGTCTGAATACGTTGACCACCTAGTGTGTACACTCGTCGTTTAACTTATTGACCATCGAGATTTAATCAAAACGATAATAAGGCTAGCGTTGGTAGAAGTAATAAGAGCGAGCCGGCAATGCTGATTGCGCTATTATAGTAGCCTACTCCGTAAACTTGTAGACCAGCAGTTTCGATGCTTCGCTTGCAGTAATCGCCATCTGAAACAAATGAAATTTTTTTATTAATTATTTTAAAAAATACAATAAAATAATGTTTAATAAATCATTACATTGTATCAAATTGTAATTTATTTGTAACTGCGGTTTTTTAAAATAAGATGATTAATTTTGTTAACAGCCCTGAAAAAGACACATTCTTAATGCTCGAAACGTTGGTCTCTCCATAAATAAATGAATCAAACATCCAAAAAAAGTTGTAGATAATTTTTTAGTTAATTTTTCATTTCAATAAATCAACTTGACACTTGAGCTTTAAAAATTGAAATTTAATTTAAAGA
This sequence comes from Anastatus disparis, assembly GCA_017163975.1. NCBI lineage: Eukaryota > Metazoa > Arthropoda > Insecta > Hymenoptera > Eupelmidae > Anastatus > Anastatus disparis. The sequence goes on from JAFFSR010000009.1 coordinate 222,910, forward strand.
ATGCATAACAAAGTTTGAAAACTTGTTAAGATTTATATTTAAAAAAAGACTATTGCATTTTATAACACTTTAATACTATAATGCATAAAGAGAGCCAGATATTACAGGTAAAATTCAACAATCTCTTTTATAATAATAACATCGAACTTCTGATAAAGCATTATAAAATTCAAAGTTACGCATCCTCCTATTCGCGTTCTAATTTGAAATGAAAAAAAAATACAAGCTCGCAAAAAAAAAGAAAACGCATCCTTAAATTTTTCAATAGTTTTTCCTTGTTAACATTTAATGCATGCAGTTAATACGTCACAGTGCGTTCGACTTATGCGTAGAAAAAGCGTATACATCTGGAGTACAATAAGCGTTATAGAAAAGATTTTCTTTTTTCTTTTTTTCTAACACTTAGACTTCCAAATGCATTTCTGGTCAAAAGCAGAAGGAGACGCAGCAGCGTAAGTAGCGCATAAACTCTTACGCAACAATCTCTCGCTCGCTTCCGTTTTCTCACACACACGCGTTCGAGCCTTATGTATATATCAAGTCGTTTTACAATAGCCTGGCAAATATATAGCTTTTTTTTTTCTTCATAATATAATCTTTTCTTCACGCATCGAGATCGCTTTTGAGAGATGCTTTTGCATAAACTAGCTCGCGTATACCAGCGCTGCATAATGCTACCAACCGGTATGTGTATAATACCGCTACTACTACTGCTTCGCTTTTTTTTTTTTCTTTTTCTTTTTTGAAAGTGAATAGCAAGCGCGAGACTTTTTGATGGCCGCTTGTTATTGTAACTCTTTGTAGCTTGGGTTTCTTATTGTGGAAGCGATAATTAACCGGCTAACAGTTGAATTATGAGTTAACGCTTTTTTACAGATTGAATATTTAAACTTTTTATAGAGAGTTAGGCTTCAAATTTTTATAAATATTGAATATTTTAACTAATATGAAACTAATGTAATTTATGTTAATAAAATTATTAAAATGAAAGTTGTGTTTCGCTTTTGAAATTCAATTAGAAGTATGTTTTTTAGCATTGAACGTTTGTTTCTTTTATTTTTACAAAAAATGAATGTAATGGATAGTAGAATCTAAAAATAAAATCGAAAATTTTTGCAAGCTATCATTACCCATACTTGATTATTAGTTCATTGCAGGAGTCAAAACTACGTGTTCATTTAATTGTATGTTTTTTTTTAAAGATATAATGCGATGATTTCTTTTAAGGTCGTTTTATTGCAAGATTTAACAGCTAATTTAAGAACTGATGTAACAGCGCAATAACAATAATAACAATAGTAATAATAAGAATCATAATTTTTTAGACAGAAGGTCAACGAAATTTCAGCAAATCATTAACAAGTCAATCATTAAATCGTATTGCAAGAGCCAAAAAATATCCGTGTACGATCTTTCAAACGATACTTTTATTTTTTATTGTTATTGCAAAAATTTAAAGTTACTTTTTAAGGTCATGCTTATTAGATGTTAAAATGGCAATCGTTACACAATGCAATGGTAATGCCAAGCTATATAATTACAAGGAGCATATCTTTTTTTTTAACCAACTTCGAATTTGAATGTCTAACCTACATCAAAAAAACCGTTCGTTTCCTTTATCTTTACGTTTAAAAATGAATTAACAACCAATCTTGTGTCGAATCGCCAAAAAAAAAAAAATTATTTTATCCTTCGCTTAAACGTAAAATAATCTTTCTAATCCCCGAGATTAACTTATTACGGCAAGGCATGATATAAAAAATTAATGACTTTCTATAAGCTAATAACATCGACTTTAAGAAATTAAAAGGCTTTGAGAAAATTATGTAGTCTTCGGAATCCAAAGCATTTGATCCATAAAATATAATCCGTAAGAGAGCGAGAGTGAACGCGAGAGAGAGAGAGAGAGAGCGAGCGATCTACTTACGCGATATAAAACGTCGAAGAAGGAAGAAGGAAGAAAAGAAAGAAAAAAAAAGAGAAAATCTTTCTATCTCATGTATAATATCGTTCTATACCATTGGCAGTAATCCAATCTTTGGTCGCGTTATGCAGAAGCTCGCGCACGGCGCGTTTCGCATCGTAAAATGATTAGTTCAATGTTTTAGGTACGAGTAAAAAGAAAAGTAAAAAGAAAAAAAAAACAGAGAAATAAAAATAAACCGAGAAAATCAGTAGGTGCAAGTAGTACACTTAATTAGATAACGATAGATCTAAAAAGTTGGGTAATCGTGACAACTATATCATTAAGCATTCTCTCTTGGCCCTTGAGAAAATAAACTTCAAAACGTTTATCGCGCTAACGTTTATAACGTTTTCCCATCCGTGAAACAGTTCTTGATTATGTCAGCAAAGTAATTTTGTGTATAAGCTTTATATGTATATATATATATAAACATAAATAAATGACTTCGTTAAGACTCTCGGTGTGGATCAGTTTAACCGATAATTAGAAAGGCACGCGCGAGAGTTAAAAGCAGATCGCGAAGATGGATAAATGTGCATGAAGTGCAGTTATGACGAGAAATGGATTAGATTTTAGAGATTTATTTATCTTCAGTGTAGATAATATTAATTTTTTTAACGATTGTAATATGATAAAGAAAAAAACGTTTTTCACTGAAGCATTTATTTTTACAAAATTACACAGTGTTTCGATAAAATGTGAAACCAGAGTTTATGATACATGAGATTTCTAAAAAAACTTTTGCTTTTTCTTATAGAATTTTCAAAATGTAGCATATATATATATATAATATATATATATATATATATATATATATATATATATATATATATATATATATATATATATATATATATATATATATATATATATATATATATATATATATATATATATATATATATATATATATATATATATTCTTTAAATCGATTTAACATTGCATATTATGCAATGATGGAAAAAGTAAGTTTCCGCATAACTTTTTCGAAAAAAAAAAAAAGAAACTTCTTGGCATTAGTCAGATCTAGATATCATATCGTATCTGCTTACATTACTAGTATATATAAAAGGACAGCGATCGAAAAGTGTAACGGTATTTTCTGTCTTTCACCATTACATATACACCATATATCCTCTTCCCCTTCTATTCAACTCGTAATTTCTTATCTGTTCAAGGCACTCGTGTAAACGCATGTGTAAGATATGCCTTTTTTGGTTCTACATATATTGGTTTATGTTTTCTTTCTTTTACTTTTTTTTTTTTTTTGGTATTTGGGCAAGGGCCGAAAGTAGCTCCCACAGGTAAAGCCAAAGGATTTATTGCAATGTTTCAATGAAGATCGGAACGCGTCGGATGTCACATTGATTATCTTGGAAAGTTTAACGGAAAATTCACATCCGGCGACCTGAATAATTTACATTGATTCGGGTATATAGCTTCTTGCATTCAATGTAATGATCGATTAACTTTTTTTTGCGATTTAAAAAATATATTTAATACTCTCTAAACTGTTCTTTATGTGTGTTAAATTTTTAATAAAAAATAAAAAAAATAATCAGAGTTTTACATTAATTAACCGATCTTATTTAAGATTTATTGTTTCAGATAATTTGTTATCATTGTTAATTAATTAATTTAGTTTTGTTAATATAATCTCATACGGCGCTTTACATAATGATTTCTTTTTTTACAATGCTCGTATATAAGAAGGTAAAAGTTGAGTCGCTGAGGTATTACATTTATAGATCAGATAACTCATACTATAGAAACTTAATCAGGCTTTAATAAGCCCATGAAGTTTCTAGCTGAATGAGCAATTCTAATCAAGGCTTGTTGTTTGCTTAATTTCTCATATGAATTTATAAGATAGATAATTTAATACTCTCTGTATGTGTATGCGTATACGTTTATAATATTAAATAAATATTGAAATTATAAAAGTTTAAATAATTTTCTTTAAATTGTGCCCTATATAAGTAGCGTGGTAGCGCTCCGAACGGCAAGTTCAAGTATACATAAAAATAATCTATTTGAATGATTTTAGAGATTATGTAAAAGACTAATAATTTTTCAAAAATAGCTTAAGGTTTGAATGAGTTTAACGATCTTTGAGCTAATATCTCTTCAAAAGTAAAATTTTCAAAGAAATTGTTTGAACAAAATATTCTTTCTAACTTTAACAGTTTTGAATTATTGAAAAATAATTTATATCTAAAATTTTTTTATTATTGTTATGATTATCATTGTTGTAAATAATTGAAAATATCAATAAAACAAATGTAAAATGTTGAAATAAGATTTATCTGTGTACCCTGAATAGTATACGGCAAAAGGAGAATGTTAAATAAAATTCGCAGATAGTTTACTTCCGTGAAGGGAGACTATTTCAAAGTATATACCCGAGGGGATAATCAGATATACACGTTCGCATACTCTCAATGGCACACACTGAGAGCCGGTAATACTGTTTGTTTGTTCCGTAAAAGGTATAATGCTGTTCTTGAGTTTTCGATGCAAAAATAAAAGCACACGACACTTTTTGATGAAAGTGTCACATTAGAAAATTAACCATATTTCGGACAGGATTTCTGGTCAATGGTAAGTTAAAATGACACTTACCTAAAAATTTTGTTCAAAGAATTTCTAGGATTTCTAGATAAGTGTCATTTTAACTTTTGTTGACCAGAAATTCTACCTAAAATATGGTCAATTTTTTACCAGGGTAATTGAGTGACTTGTTACGATTAAATACGTACTTTTTTTTTCATATATGTTTCTTTTTTTCTTTTATTTATGAACGGTTGATATATTGAAATGAAAATTTTGTTTGACTATAATTGAAGCTTCTTTGTTTTTTTCGTAAACTCACCGTACGTCCATCCAACGAGCTCGTTTGTCCTGAGATTTTCCGTACGAAGCCAATCTTCGAGAGGCCGGAAGTATTCCCTAAGGGCGGATGGATCTAATCTCGCTTCGCCTGTCGCCTCTTGTAGTACATCCTGCCATGGTACCGAAGCTCCTTTTTCCATTAATCTCCTGTAACACAATACAGTAATTAATCTATAAGCTGTCTTTTCTTTTCCTCATACATATATATTAATGTCATTGTAATATTCATATGCAAGATATTTATTATACGTTATAGATAAAAAAAAAATTATTTTTGTATCATTTTCAGAATAAAATTAATATTGACCATAATAAGCTTTCTGAATGATATTTTAAACAATGATGTTAATTATTTTTATCTGTATTATTTAGAAAAAATTCTCCAAAGTGTACATTTTTCGGCAAAAACTGTATAAGGATATTGATTTAACGATACTGCAATGTAAGCAAATGTAAGATATAAATTAAATGTTGAAAATAATAATTTAAGGCTGGGAAGAAACTGTTGAATTAAGAAATTCCATGGACCAGGTAGAATTCCTTTCTCCTTTATTCATTGTTTCTTTACAGAAAAAGTTTCGTGATGGTAAAAAAAATAAATTTTAAAAATAACATTACACGTGCTTCGCGGTGAAAAATATCAAAAAGACTATTTTTAGAAATTATGATAGCGTATATGCTAATTCTTAAGTTAAAAACCCGACGCAATTAAATTTTTATGTTTTTGTTTTTAAATCACTTTTTTTTTATATTAATCTTGTTATTTTTAAAATTTTAATTTTTTACCAATTAAATGTAAATTTTATTAGAGAATATTAGAATAACACTCAATAATAATTTTAAGTATTCACGAGTGATAAAAAAAATTAAAAAAAAAATTACGAAATAAACAATTTAAAAGAATATAAATTTTTTTCGTTTGTACATAAATATTTTTGAAATACATCAAATTAAAATTATTCTTATGGAATGTATTATTCAATTAAAAAGCAGTGAAGAAATCATAATTTGACATAAAGGAAGCAAAACGCTAATGTAACAGCAAAGGCATTTTTTTTTATTTCCTTAGCGTGCTAAACTCGTTACCGCGAGTCTACGTTGTATATCTACGCGTCGCTCATCATCAAAGTATACATTTTCTTTTCTTCGTATGTATGCCCAGTGATATTCTTGCATTTGAATTTTGGCATTTCATTTGAGAGACTAAAAAAAAAATGAGTTTATATGACCACCCGCACTGTACTTTCGTACACGTAATAACATGATAGAATAATAAAAAAAAAAGAAAAAAAAAAAACACAAAAGAGACTCCATCATGCGCATGGACAAAAAAAAAGTAGGTCTTGCATAAGATGATAAAACTCAACATTTAATACCATAGCGTTAACGAGGCGTGCTCCCCGGAACATCGTATATTTAAATTAACTAGACTTTCGACATTTTTTTTTTCTCCTATTCTAATTCAGCGTGTATCGCGTGTACCTAAAGGTAACCAAAGAAATTTCTTACACTTGTACCGCTGCAGTTCTGTTAAATTTTTTGTCCATATACTTTTGTATTTATTTTGTTCGCATGATATGTCAACTAAGAAAAGGAAGTGTACACTTAGCTAAAACGTCGGATTTATATACACCGGAGATTAAATTGTAGAGATAGTTATAGATTTCTGTTGATGCGATGTTATTAATTGGTACAAGGAAGTAATGATTTCGATCGAATAAATAGAGTGGTTGCAAGAAATATTTTTTAAATTCTCAAAGAAATATTTTTGCCAGTAATGTTAATAGATTAATTATTTACAGATTTATTATAATTATAGATTAAGAAATTTACAAGAGTGCAATGTTTTGCTTGGCTCTGTATTTCACGGGATTATTGGATACGGATTTCGTTAAATTGTTATATAAAGTTTAGAAATATATTTTTTGAAATATCTAGTCTGGAAAAATATGCTACTTTCTAACAATAATATGTTATTTTATTTATGAAATTTAAAAAATTAACTTTTTCTTTTAATGAAAATCGCATTAAAGTATATAATGTAATTGCATTTAAAATTAGTCATCTTTATTCATTATGAGTTATTAAAATATAAAAAAACTTCATTTCTATAAATTTTTTCTTTTATTCCATATGATTTGAATTAGTATGATGCAAAAAGCCTTTTACAATGTATCAAACAAAATAGAACACAATGACAATGAAAAAAGGTGGCAAGCCCGCACAAGTTCGTTCAAAACCAGCAACTAAAATGTCTAGTCCATTGATGTTTGATAAAGTAAAATTTTCGCAATAATCTTACACACATATAAAAGCTGCGTGAGAAACCGGATGTCGATGAAAACTAAAAAAAAAGAATAAATAAAAAAATAAAAGAAATTAATGCTTTAGGGCGGAATGTTCGTCGCCCTAAACGCAATGTGTATATAAATAATTGAGCTTATAATTTCCGGTACACACACACACACACACACATACATAATACACATAAGGCATGGACACATTGCTAGCGAAATCGTTGCATTACACTAGTATTCTGTGACGTAACGTTTAGCTATACACGGGATGCTGAGCAAAGTGTATAATACAGCATTTATCTGCTGCTGCTGCCGAGGCAGTTTATGCCGATTACTCACTTTACACTACCATACGTACGTGTATAGGGATGACGGTCACGATTTTCCACGCACTACTACCTTGTTAATCTGTAAATTAATGGGGCCCCGGTTATATCTGGAATACAGAGCGAGTCTTATGGTTTCTATTTAAATATAATTATTATTATACGTTTAAGAGAGAAACGCTTTTTTTTTTTTATTTTTCACCGTGCGATCATAATTTTTTTTTTCTTTTCCTCCTTCCCATTTATCGACTAATGAAAATATTATTTATATGGTCCGCGGGTATTATTAATGCAGCTCGGTTTGTATGTTTTGTTACGCTTCAATGGTTATATGGCCTGTGCGAACTCTAATCGCACGCTTGGAGACAATAAATTCTAATTTGAATATATTTTAGTTGCATAAACGAAATATCTTTTAAAATTTCTCAAACTTTTATTTAAATATCTTGATTTTCAGTTTAAATATTAAGTATTTTTACGGAAATCAGATTAGTCGTTGAGCGTAAGTTAAAATTTATCTTTTTTTTCTTATATATTTGAAATACAAGGAACGGATCGTTAATCTCATTTTAACAAGTACTTCTGATCGGTGTGAGAAAAATATGAAACACGCTTGTAATTTAAATATCATTAAAAATATATATATACACATTGAATTGCACGTATTTTTATTGAAATTATTTTCGGCGAAGAAAGTTACCAGAAGATTACAGTTGTTTCAATACTAAATGTGAAAAATGCCGAATGTTTCAAAATGATTTTATATAATTCAAATTTGCTGTTTCAACCCACAGAGTAGCATTTGATTACTGCAGTAGCCAAATCACTTTTAGCTTTTATGATTGATTAATATTGATTTAAAAATAATCGCAAAATTAAAAAAAAAGTTCTAACATAATTTTTATATTGATGATATATTTTTGCCAAAATATCATTTGTAACCGTAAACAAAAAAACTAAAAAATTTTTTTTTTATTTTAAATTTTATAAAGAAAATTTTATTATTTATATTATAAGATGATTATAAAAAAGTTGCAGTGTATGGGCTAACTATGATTAAAAGTATATTGAAAATTTTTTTAATTATGGGTTAAATTTTTTATTAATTTGGACAAAAAGATAATCATTGTATAATAAGAAACATAATTTTTCGTCTTTCAAAAAGATCAATAATATGCGTATAATCTGACACGTACAGTACTATTGTCCTCGAGACATAAATACACTCCGTATCATTTATAAATCTAACTAGAACAGAAGCTTCTCAGCGCACTTCATCTCAAAGCACATCTCTTTCTCTCTCTCTCTCTCTCTGCAATATTCTATTAAAGCTCATATAGTAGACGTTCTCCCATCGCACCTCCCGGCACACAAATACAAATCATACGTATACTCTTGCGTGGTTTAGACACATAGAAAATCGGCACGCGCTTTCATAACAAGCCCGTGTGTGAATTGCTCTCCCTTTTTATAAGAATCTATAAATAAGCGCGGCACTTTGATTGATTGGCGTTACAACGCGTGTATATATACACACATATTGTAATAACAGACGTAATAACATACTGCATAGCCGAAGAAATTACGATATGTCAGCAATTCATTTTAGAGCCTGTAAAGTGAGCTCGATTCATTTTTATATACTGCTTGTAACAAACGCTGCAACCGTTTTGTTATTAGGGTTTCAACGTTACCTCTTTTTTTTTTCTTAAATTCAAATGAAAAAATCCATTTGTATATCCGATTTATACGTGATTAATACGCATTTTCTAATTATGGCTTGACTTTAATCATTATCTTAACCGTAGCTGCATTATACGCACGTTGCGAAATTGATAGTGACACTGAAGTGTTAGATAGTAGTTAGTTATAACGGATTATGGCCCGAAACAGAACGGTTCGCGTGTCCTACAAAATGACATATGCGTTGCATGCTTTATGTTACTCAATCCAAAATCTACTCTGCAGTTTAACTAAATTTTCTTTAAAAAAAAAAAGAAAAAAAATAATGTCTAAAAATTTGAAAGTGAAAGAGAATAAATTCACTCTCGTTGGAAAGACATTAAACGATCTTGAAAAAAGGGATTTACGCATCGCTTAACCAAAACTCGTTTGATCTCTCACACTCGTGTGCACGCTTACAATTTAAAAGCAAACGATTTTAGTTTTTTGCATTTAAAAAAAAAAAAAAAAATTTTTTCCAAGTAGGGAGTCTCCGTTTTCTTATTCTTTTTCATAACGCCTACTTTCACACCGTACGTGTATATAGCGTACTTTTGTCGATCATTAATCTGGCCAAGGCTATAACACTGCAGCGATATCTCGCAAGGTTACATTATATACTTATTCTCTCTTAGCTGCTGGAAAAGCGTATTTTGTCTGTTGTAACTGCCTTGCAGCCGTCCGCATGAAATCAGTAATATACAATAGTTAAACTAGAGAGAGAGAGAGAGAGAAAGAGAGATGTTATCTTATAATATTAAAAGCGCAAAGAGCAAGGCCCATTATGTATACGAAACTTGATTTAACGTTTCTTTTCTATTGCCCATGGAGAAAATAATTTTTTTTTTCTGTAACGCCTGGACTTGTTGAATTCGTTGAAAATTTTCATCGATTCGGATTTATTTACGAGTCTATGGCCAATACATTATATTTTTATAAGTTTGAAAACGTAAGATTATTACACTCTGTGTCGTGCGCATAGGAGTCTAATGAAATTTATTTTCCCCGCGCTATTTTATTGCCGAATGTCCAAGATAATATTATGACGTAAAATGTACACTGGGTTATTTTTTTTTTTTGCCTTTAAATTACTGTGTATTATATAAATTATCTAAAATTAGAAATGGTATTATATACATCATGCCACGTTATTATTGTAATTTCTACTAATATTGAATTCTACTAATATTCCTGAAGTTTTTAATGGCATACATGTGAATTATGAAAATTAACTTTGTATATTTTGTTAAGCGGTTTTTCTTAATCTTATCGTAATTAAAGTTCAGATATAATTAGGTATGTTTATGTTAATGTTTATCATACATTATGAATTGTAAAAATGTTTATGTGTATAATAGATTTTATTACTGTAATCAACGTATAATTAAAAGTTAAACATAAAATATTTTATGTTTATTTTTTACTATATTAAGAATAATTTAAAAATTTATTACATTATTTTTTTTTATATTGCACACTACGTAACTTATACAACCATTTAGCATTTTCCAATATTTTGTTTCCTTGTAACATTATCTTTACACCTTTCTTATCGACAGCTTCGATACTTTTCGAATAACCAGAGATGCGAGTTTTTTTTTTATTACCTACATCCAAAATTGCCCGTTACACATCTGTTCACACACTCGGCGAACCTTTTCTTTATTGTTATCAGCATTAACCGATCATCGATCGTGTCGTTTAATGTACACACGTGTACACATCGAGCATTATAAGTCATATTTTCTTTGAGATATATAGACAAAAAAAATCATTTTAACGAAGATCTTTGGCTCTGGTATAAAGTTTTCTTTCCCTACCGCCTACAAATAGACATTGAGAAATACGTTTTTCCCACTGTTTTTCATTAAAGATGACGTACGTCTGCGTACTCCCATTTTCACTGTATACACAAGCTTTCTCGTCTTCGAATGCATCCTTTTTCGGAAATTTTAATTTAACATTAATCATGTAGAATTTTTTTCTCTCTCTTTTTCGCTTACATAAAAATCTGTTGCACAGACAATCATCCTGTCGTCGAGACAAGTATAAATTGCGCAAAAATTATAGCGATTGGGTCAATCAAAAAAAAAACATAATAAGTGTATCAATTTAGCGATTCTTTTTACCACACTTTGATTCGAGATTGCTCAAATACTGACAAAATTTTTTTGTGATTTTGTGAGAAAAAAAAATTGAGAATATCGCTAGTCACGCCTCTCCTTTTTCCCTTCGTATATTTCAGTCAATTTTTCTCGCGGATGCACGGAAGATCTCACGAAACGGAAATTACTTGCGCAGAAGTTAAATTTCTTTTTTTTTTACTTGGATACACCCACACCGAAAACACGGCCGATTTAAAAAGAAATTTTTTTAATCAGTCGATCATCCGCAAAAGTTTGACTATATTAAAAAGCAAAGGGTCTCTCTTACGTGCGCGCTCGTTCGTGATGTATTATTTGATTGAAATGATATTTCTCATACGTATCGGAATGTCTCGCGAGTTATTGCGTCATTAAATTTTTCGAAAAAACAAGTTATTCGCGACTTTTACTTGTAAAGTTTTCCCTTTTTTTTTCATTATTAGTCAACCTTGATTAAATAAATAAACTTTTAATTTAGTGCTTTTGGTAAGTGAATCAAGGCCGATTGAAAATTGTCAAACGTAATAATAAAAATTGATAATAAAATATAATACAGATTATAAATTGAGAAAGTGACGATATATATTTCAGAGCTACGCATATGTAGAGCGTTGAATTGCGACATCTCGAGTAAAACGTTATTTCTTGAGGACAAAAAATAAAAAAAATTAATCAGTTTAGGTTTTTTGTTCCTGGATTTAATGAATAAAATTTTTTTACTCGACACGTCTATCGATAAAATTAAAATTACAAACGTAACCGATGTATCGGATATATCTAAATAATGAAAAATAATAAAAAAAAAAGACGTTCACTTGTGTACAAAGCATTTAATTCAAAATAACGTTCTTAACACATTACACCATTTCCTATATGTGATATAACAATTTACGGGATAGTCAAAATAGAAAAAAACAAACAAAAGAAAGCAGTAAAAAAAAGATCTATTCTCGCGAAGCTCATTCGATCTATAGCCCGTTCTCGAATTTCTCTCGTTGCACACACGCCGCTTACTGTATACACGGCCGAAAGCTTATACCACCACCACCACTACTAGGATATATACGACGGCGTTTTGATACCTTTTTTTTCTTGAACAAAAGGCGACCAAGCGAATTTGCATGGTGAACGTGATAAAAATCAACGTTTAAATGTTAGGAGAATTAAAAAAAGGATAGAGAAAAGAGCTTTCCATCGTGACGTAAAGGCCAATATCTTTTTTTTTTTCTTTCTTTTTGGTTAAATTCGAGAGAGCAGACGTTTGCATAGTTTGGTTACTACTACACAGTGACGTTGGAGCTTGATTTTTTTATGAGATTGACAGATTGGATTTATAAGCCGAGGTGATATAAGTTTTCCGTATATCAATGAAAAAAAAAAATCTTTTCAATTCGATGACATAAAAAAACAAAAATTCTTTCGTAAAAAGTTTCTTTATTCATCGCAACGCACGCCTTTTCTCTCATGTATATTATGTATTCCGGTGAAAAATATTATTTCGATCAGATAAAAAACATTTCGAACTGATTTACACTTGAATTTTTCTAAGAATGCATGTGCGTTATATGATTCACGAGGCGCGAGGTTTTAAAGGCCGAATTTTCAAGTTATGCAAGTAGGAAATTTTGAGATATTTCATTCAAGTGTAATCGACAGGTACACACAAATATAGATTTCATCAAAAAAGCTATTTTGGTCATTCGGACACTTTGTATTTGGTTGTTTATGATTAATTGTAAACCGTATCAACGAGATTAAAAATAATCAATATAAAAGTAAAAAAAATTATAATTTTCGGGTTAACGAGAACTGTGCGTGTTTCGGCATAATTTTTTTTTTAATTTCGAAATATTCATTATTTTCAAACGCTCAAACGTACTTTTAATTAACAGATTAAGTTTAACGATAATGCGACTGATTTGAAGCATTTCGTAAAGGTGATTAGCAAAAAAGGGTAGCATATACTTTTTAATGCCGTTAATGTGACTCCTATATTCTTTTATTTAAATTTTCATTAAAATGACACGATTGGCATTACTTTTCGAGCACGTTAAACACAAGCCCAATTATATTTCGTGATATCTTAAAATTCGAATCGAGTCAATCATATTAAAGTTAAAAGCGTTTAGTTTTAAATACAAGTTCGTTACACGTTTAATACATTTCCATCCGAGATTTATGCCCGTTTAAACGTTCACGGCGTCGCTGATTGAGGCACATAACCATCTAAGCAATGTGCGAATATTATTCATAAACGTACGCGTACGCGAAAGACGTTAAAATTTTATGATTATATTTTAATTACCAATCTCAAATAATCTCGGGATTTAACAACCTATTTTTCGTTAATTTAACAAGCTACTATTTTTTTTTTCTTCAAGGAAATATTTTTAACGCCGGTATGGTTATCAATCATTTGAGAAATGAAATGTGATTTCAGTGTATTACACGATGTATGAAAAAAAAAAAATTCTATTCGTAATCTATAATCAATTGCCTCATACGCTCTTGCATCAGATAAAAGATTTACAAAATATTATTAAATATTGTTATCTTGGACGCATCGGAAAGGTAGCCTGTCAAAATTTCTATGTATTACATGGAAGACAGCTTGAAATTATCTATGCACCGTATAATATGCAAATCAACCCATTCATACTTTGTATTTTTAATTCGTGTTACCAAATATCAAAATTCCTAAATTAACATCTGGAATATTACCATCGATCAAAAAAAAAAGGCTCCTCGTTTGCTTCCGGCATCGATAAACCCAAAAAGAAGAAAGAAAGAAAAAAAGGCCTGTACGAAAAAAAATGAAGCGATTATTTTTCGCACGCAGTTGCGTATACACTGCATTACTGGGTATAAGAGTATACTCCTTCGCTTTCTCTGTGTGTATGCATATATATATATATATATCCTTTCGGTCGTTGAAAGAACGCTTTTCGCCGTTGCATCACGGACACACAACGCCGTCGTTTTGATTCTGAGAGCAAGATAAAAAGAAACCTTGTGTGTATACGTATACGCGATATTCCTCCGTTAGAGACACGTGCCAGAAGATGAGCCGGCTTGATAAAATGTTTACAAGCTTTTCTATTATATACGATTCTGGCTTATGTAGTTGCTGACAATATGTAGCATGCTTAATAAGTTGCTGCGAGGAAGCAAAAAAAAAAAAAGAAAAAAAGAACGAGTCTGGAAGAGAGGCAGGACTGGATTAAATTTCAAGAGCGAAGAAAGTACATTTGAATTTTTTTTCTTTTTCACCTGGCGCATGTGTGTGTATGCAAATGTTACGTGCGGTATGATTGCTTGATGTATTTATAGTATGCGTTGCATGAAGTGATTGAGGCACTCTTTTTTTTTTTTTGACGTGAGAAATTGTATTTTTAATTTTCGTTTTCACACCGTAAGTGCTTATTTAAATTTTTTTAAATTTATTTTCGTCGGAAACTTTGAAAAAAAAAAGTTTCTACTCCATTTGTATGATGATAAATAAATTAGTCGGAGGCAAAAAAGGGTGAAACAAATTATTTGCAGTATTGAATAATAAAAACGATCAATAAGGGGTCAACAACTTATCTATTGATCATTGCAATTTATTATATAGCCGAGCTGCAATGTTAACACAAAGACGTTTATGTTTTCGCTCATCATTGAATGAGTCATTATAGGACTCATCCTCATTTCCCGTACACGTAATGCACTTCATAATCGCTTTATCTTTTACGCGCTTTCTAACAATGTGTCGCTAAATCAATAAATTAATTTAAAATGAAAATTTTCGCGCGAGCTAAAAGAATTTTCACTTTTTGCCGAAAGTAATTAAAAAATAAAATAAAATTCCAACATAACTACGTGGAAGATATTACATACTTGTTACTTTATATTAAAAGATTCTCTAGCTGATTCTTTTCTTTTTCATTTTATAATTGAGTGCGTATAAAATGCGAGCACATTACGCACACTCGCGTATATCCTTTGCGTAATTTCAGTAGATTTTCGTAACGATTACGTCGCTAGCGCATATGTGTGTGTGTGTGTATGTAGAATTTTATGCTTTTATACATGTATATACTTATCCTCGAAGAATTTCGCATTCCTTCTTCATTCGGGCTAAAATTCAAAGTTCAGCGGTATAACATTAGTATACGTTAGCGCTCGAGCGAACAGAGAGCGAGACAGAGAGAGAGAACCTCATAGCCAAGGAATATAAGAAGAGAAATGAATCGACAAGCAGTAGAAGGGGGAATAATAGAGAGTACATAGTTTCTGTTTCACTTGTATCACGTTATCTAATTTTATATTCATTAAACGGAACCGTAGCCAGCTCACGTATATATATATATATATATATATATATATATATATATATATATATATATATATAGACTTTATTATTAACTGCTCTACCGTAGTACGGGCTACAGGCAATGATTATAATTGTGAGAATATATGCGATAGGCAACAGAGACCGGACATTTATTACTGCACAATGCGCTGCACATATATATATATATATATATATATATATATATATATATATATATATATATGTCGCATTATATATTGGTAGGGAGAAAGAGAGAGAGAGAAAGGATATCAGCCGAGAAAGAGTCGCAATATCAAAAAGATTTTTAAAGAGAGAGAGAGAGAGAGAAGGAATTTTTCTATTCAACTAATGTGTCAATTCACAACATCCGATATGGAGATACTTTGCAGTTATTGACTTTACGGTACTTAGTGTATACGCACTATCAATTTTATTATATTTACATCCAACCCCAACATCGAACAAGTGTAATGTGGTTTTATTTTCTTCACTGGAAAATTATAATTTTACAGTTTTATTGCAAAAGAATGAGAAAGCTTGTTAAAAAAACATTTATTTTTAATTTTAATAATCGACTCCGTTATAATTATCGAGCTTTAACAAAATAAAATAAATTTAACATATTTGTAATTCTATATGTTTTTGCGAAAATTCATGCTGCTTGTTATTTTATTAAAATCGATGAATATTTAATAAACGATCATTTTAAACCAATTAAGTCGGAATTTTTTTTATTGACAAAAGTTATTTTTGCGAGAAAATAAAACTAAAAATTGACAATATGATATAACCAGCCCAAGTTGCATCAGCAAAAAGTATGCTTTTTGCAAAAACGAAATTTCCAATCATCTGTACAATTTCTCGATTACATCGAAACGAGGAGGAAAAAAAGAAACGAGTTACTCCACCCATATTACCGTTTTAAAGGATCCAATTACGATGTAACTGGATGTTACTGTTTTGTATACGTCCTTCAAGAGCGACCGGATCAACCGTCAAAAATAAAAAAAAAACGAGAAGCAGAACTCATTATAGAAGATAAAGGAAAAATTTCTTAATCGTATTATATAATTAAGCCGCGTAAACTCGATATGTTTCTTTAATTTTTTTTGCCTCATTTCTCTTCTTGAAAAAAAACTTACTTGCGCGACCTAGAAACATTATTATTGCGCGAGATGTATACAAAACAAACTCATAATCCTTAGACTCCCCGTACAAAACAAAAAGAAAGAAAAAAAAACGAAGAATTTCACACTATTAAATTACAGAAGGGATGTTGAGAAATTAATATAATAGAATCACCTAATACTCGAGCCTCTCGGTATCGGCGAACGAAATTTCACTTTCTTTGGATACGTATACAGCACATATACAAGATCTCCCCTAACGTCTGCATGCTAAAACTCTAAAGTTAAAACCGTGCGCGCTCTGGATTTGAAATAGAGAGAAAAAAAAAAGGTAAAAAAGAAAAGAGTGACAGGATATCTAAGCCTTCGGACCAGAGTCTCTAACTTCAGTATACAGTTTAGTCTGGTAGATTGCGCAATATCTCGCGTAGGATAATGTGTATATGTATCGATTGCGCAACCCAGCGCGCCTTCGAACTCTCCACATGCATCTATAGTATTGCGCGCGAAAGCCTTTAATATATATATATGCTATATACATCAAAGGATAGTTAAAGACAGAGAGAGAAAACATGAGCTTGACCGTTGACCGGAAGCTTATACGCTTCTCTCGACGTTTATCAGATGATGAGCTTTATATCTGCTGCCCTCGGGATATTCTAGTCCGGATCTAACTCCTGATAATTAGTTGTTAATCGATATGTACGATGCGGTTAAATTAACGTCATTAGAGCTTGCTTATTAAAATATTTCGTAAATATTTATGTCTTCGAGATATTGAATTTTTAGAGAGAGAAATAAACTGGTTTTGTTGTCGGCAGTAGTTTTGTCAATTTTTATTACTATTTTGATAGAGAAAGTACGTAGGAAGTTGTAATTTGTCGAAGTAGCAATGTCACCATCAATCACCTTTTATATACTCTAATAATATAATTTCCGGTTAAAAAAATTACTAAATATTTCAAGTTGACTTGAAACGATAAAAACAATCGAAAATATTCTGACGAAAACTGTTCACGGGATCGTGCTAATAATTCAAATTTATCGATAGACCGGAGTTTAAAATTTCCAACACTTTGAATATTATTTTTGACTGAAAGTTCGGTTATGATTTAACAGTTTATCGAATTTCTGATTTTACGAAACAGTGTCATAAACTACATGAAAAAAAGCTTTCATTGTTATCCATTATTATATCATATATGTGTTTTTTTTATTGAATCGTATTGTTCCCGTAAAGATACAAATGGCCAGAAATTATGAAACGATTATTGACGCTCGACTTCCTTTTTATTTTTCTCTCGAGACATCGAAAGCGAGGCATTAGCACGTCAAAGCTGATCCACTTTAGGTCATGATAAAGTTATTCCATTAAAATGCCGCAACGGTTAAAGAAAGAGAGAGAAAAGAAAATAAAAAGGAAGGCAGAGGCACGGTAATCGTTTGCTCGTAACCTTCGCGTGAATGGAATTTTCTCGAAAAAAAAAGAAGAAAAAAAAAAAAACAGAGGGAAATAGTATTAAATCGTAAAGATACAGTATATATTCAAACCTTCGTCTCTCTCTATGCTCAGCTTCGGGCTTTATAATGATTCGATTATACGTTTTCAAACCTAAATTCAAACATTGATCCATGATGCAATTTCCCCGATCGACGGGTTAAATTAATTCGAAATACTGTACTATAAAAATAAAGGAACGAGCATATATATATATACCGATAGATCGATAACGAAATCTAACGATACTTCGTTGACTTTTATGGTCCTGCCCAGCCATGATTTTTATGGATTTTTATGAAAAGTATATATTTTCTTAGGATAGATTGTGTATACCGTAAGGAAAATTATTGTTGTTACAGTAGAAAATTGTAATCGGCTGAGAAAAAAATTTTTTTTTTTCAAAGTGTCCGCTCAATTTATACAGTTGAAAAATAAGAAAATTTTAAATTGTTATATGTACAGTGCACATAACATGTGTACGTACAATGAAGTGGAAGCATTGCGACTTTGTAATTTGGATGACTTAAATGCAGTTTCTTTAAGTAGGATACAAAAGCCTGGCTCATTGCCATGAATAATTGCCACTTTAGAGAATTTGTTCAATTCGTTTAAACTTTCAAAGTTTGAGCATGATATCTTTTTGTTTAAAAAAAAATCTGATTTTATTATGTCAAGACAATTTTTTTTTCATTTTTAAATGGTCATTTTTACTTTAACATAATTAAACATTCGTTGAATATAAATTTCGATATAAATTTCGTCAATGATCAACATATATTTTATCGCATTCATGATGTTACAGTTTGTCCTTAATTAATACAAACTATTAGCATTGCGATAGCTGATTTAGACATATAACTTTACAAAAAAAAAATTAATAAATTAATATTATTAAGTAGTTCACCATTGCGAAATCGATCATGTATCTGTCGGATAAAAATGTAAATACATAAAGCTGCGCTTAGCTTGAAAAAAATTTCCGATATTAAATAAATAAATTGCGCATTAAAAGAAAATATTTATATTTTTCCGGCGTTGAAGTAAGATTTTTGCTTCATTTTATTTGCAAAAGTAGTTATGAAATGAGATTTTTTCAGTCTCGTCTGCATAATGAAAGCTTTACTCATTCAAAATAGTAATTTTCTAATTTAACAAGATTATAACTTTTTGAAATTTCTTAACGTTTTGAAAAAAAAGAAATAGGTCAAAAACATTATAATTTTATTTTTACATTTTAAAATGTCATTCTATGGACAATAGTTGATTATCAAATTTACTAAAAGCAAATTATGTTTCAACATGTTAGCCCATGTAATTGTCTTAAATTAGCAATAAAAAAGCCATATAAATTTGATTTTATTGTCAAAAATTTCATGCGGTTGCACCAATTTAAATATTTCATAATGATAATAAGAAAAAGTATCCAAAGACTCACCCTAAGATCCTTCCAGCCTGAGGGTTCCTGTAAAAGTCACACCTATGTAACGGCTTACGTGGATCGTCAAAGGATCGTTGCCCAGCAGCTTGACACATTGCTCGATAAATTTGGAACTGCAACACTCCGGCTACGAAATTTCTGGAAAAAAAAGAAAAAAAAAAGGAAAGGGCTCTATTAGTCAAAAAGTAACTGATCAGTGCTTGCTATATAAGCGCACGTTTCATCCATATACATGATATGTCAATCAACAAGACACATATCTACATCTTTATCTGATATCGCTTACTTAGTATACAGAAATCATAAGTCATTCCTGGTGTATATTTTTATATATACGAAATCGTAAGAGCCAGAGACTTAACGCTCGCTGACTTTGCATTACATTACAAGCGAGTTACGATGTTTGTATAAAGTGTGTATAAAAGCAAAGTCTCCCGAGCATTTACAAGGAGCGTCCTTTACGTAACCTCTTTTTTTTTTGACTTTTAAATGCATCTCTTCTGAAGCAAAAGGGAACTCTTTTTTTCTTCTCTTTTCTCTCTGGACTTGCATATTATTTACGATCTTAACAATGTATATACGTATATATATAACCGGACCGCCCACTTTTCGGGCTTAAATCATCTTTCGAATTCAGCCAATTATTTACGATTCACGGATGTTTACGCTTTTTTTTCAGACACGCATGATCGATCTTTAATACTTAATTGCGATGGCGCACGCGATGAAAGCGATGCACTTTATAAAACTGTTCTTCTTGTTATAAATTTGTATTGCTCGAGTTACGCGTACGTATACGCATGTTTTCTTTTTTTCAATTTTTATTTTTTTTTAATCATGTTTTTATTTGCAAGCTCTTTTTTTTCGAGAAAATGATTACGTGATTATTTAATTAAAGAGGAGCATAAAAGTTCGGTAAAAGATTATTGATGTTAAAAAAAGTGAGAGAACAGCTATTATCTGCCGGTTTCTTCGATCATATTTGATATACATATATGCATGCGCCCAGCTCAATATTGCAGTCGTAATTATTAATTTGCGTCGAATTATTTTCCCATATCTTTAAATTTCTTTTCACTTTTTTTTTTTATAATTGGACGGCATTTTACGTAATTAATGCCGATCACTCTGTACATAAATATTACTTATTATTGGAAACTAAATGCAGATGTACTTTTATTCTCATTTATTTATAGCTTTAAATCAATTGATCTCGTTTTTTTAAAATCCGATTCGAATTAAGACATTTATAACGCACGATTAATTAACCATTGACACGATTATAATTATAAAATATATACACGAAATGTCAAAATTTTGTGTACTTAAATTTATTTATCGCTTTTTTAAAGATGAACAAATTTTTAATAGAAAAATATATTATGTAAGCAGATGCAGCACGCGTTCAAACGAACGATGTAATGGGTGACTATTGTTTCGCAAGTTTAAGCCAAAATTTCAAAAATTTGAGAAAAAAAAATAGCACATCTTTTAAATGGCATATTTTACAGAGCTAAAGTATATCAATGCCACGGCCGTCCTTTCGAAATGAACCACATCGTATAAAAGTGTCTACATTACTTCAACTAGTTTCTAAATTTTTATCTCGTTCTCGCGCATATGACGTTAAGTAAATGTCTCTGTATATTTCGCGAACGCAAAAAAATGAGATAAGAATCAAGATTTTAATTTTTCTAAAATATAAAATATATGAACCTTTATCGATTTTTATGACGATTTATGCAAAGCATAAAGTATATATAGCCTAGAGATTAAGAGAATTTTCATAAAAAAGCCTTACATTGAACTTAAATACCTAAAGCTCGTCATAAACAGTTGTTTTCCTTTAATTTCACGACTGCATTGGTACAGTTTCATTAAACGAGCTTTCGAAAAAGCACAATGTGCTTTTGGGAAAGCTTATTTAATGAAACAAGAGAAACGGGAACAATGCCAAGATAATAATTTTATTCCCCGAAATATATAAATGCACGATTTTACGTACAACTCTCGTTTAAACTTTTTTTAAATGAAATGCGGAAGGGATTTTTAGCTTGGCTTCGAATAAATCAAACAAAAGACACACGACGATGACGTGTACATCGAATCGTTAATGTTAATAGTATGAAAGGAATTTATACATTTTGCATTTTTTAGCAAACGAACATACACTGCTGAGTAATAATTCTGTGTGTATAATAAAAGGTTAAAGGGAACTGGATGACCTTGTTTTTCTTTTTCAAAATTCCTCTTTTTTAGATCAAACGAACGGGCAAACAAGGCGATGGAATTTATGTTTTTTTGTTAAACTAAATGACGTTAACATCGATAAATTCTGTGAAGTGTATGGATTTAATGGCTACCTTATGACTTTAAAATTTTTAAGGAAATGCTACAGGATGCCGAAGATCATAAACCTTATCTTTATGTTGACTACGCTTTACTTCAGTTTTATAAATAAACTTTTTTACTTATAACACATAAAGGTAATAATATAGATATCACATTTACAGAAAAAAAGTTTGTTCTTTAATGTTGAAAAGAATTTAAGTTGCCGGACAAAGAAAAATAACAATTTTTTACCTTAAATGCAAGATTATTCTCTACAGTTAAACTATACGGTATATTGAGCTTTAGATTAAACAAATCCTTGAATTGATATACTTAGAATCCTACGATTCTTGCATAAAATCATTAGCTTTACGAGATCCAATTAAAATTTTAACATAATCAGATAAAAAAAAAAACAAAAAAAAAATTGAATTTTTATAATTCTAATAAGTAAAAAAATATACACCAGTTTACCAAGAGTAATTTTAATTAGCCTCAAGATAAAATATCATAAAAATTTTATTTGTTTGATGTTTCTCTTACATCAAACTAACATAATTTTATTAAAGCAAAAAAAAGAATATGCTTTACTTAATCAAACGCTTAATGCGTTACATAATTTTTTTTAAAAAAACTAGGTAATCACGCAATTTTTCAAAGATTTACCTGCGCTGCTTTTATTTAAAATGACATTTCTCTGAGAAAAAAGTAGGTCTGTAGTTGCGCAGCATTAATATACATATATAAAAAATGTAGTTAACTACAGAGATTTATATTACACAATTCGCTTGTTCTTTTTATTTCAAATATATAATATCACAATATAATTTAAAAAGGTAATACACGGATTCACTTTAGAAAAAAAAAAAATTTCGTTCAAATCAAATTATAAAACTAACGCAGCACGTAAAAAAAGTTACCCGTGTTATATACCATTCTCGTAAAGTATATGCTCGTAAATTGTTACTCAATAACCCATAATTCTAACTGGTAGCTTTAGTTTTGTACAAACAAATTGTTATGAATATCAAAGCTCAATTATGAGCCGCGATTTAAGAGCCTATCAAGAGGTTGCGCGCTGCAGTTGATATGTAATCCATTAATAATTTTCCATCTCTAAAAGACTCATTCACTTATGCGGAGTATTATTAAATTTAATTCTTCGTGCATGCATATATAATCTTATTGTATTTAACTTCTCCCATAGTTCGGAGCGTCAAGTACCTATTATTACAATCATTACCTAACGCCTAAGCAAAATCAACAATGTACGTATACGTAAAACTCACACCTGCAATCTTTCCTATATATATGCTCTCAATTATGTTTAGAATAATAAGAAAATTCTTAATGTTCTAGATTTAATCGAAATTTGCATTACTACATTGCTTATTGTCAAAACACCTTTCATTAAAAAAAAAAAAAGAAGAAGACTTTATGAGCATGAAGTTGGAGAATAAAAGAAAAAAAATAAGAATTCCGCCTATACGTTTGAGTTGATAATTAAGGAAGACGTGCTGCGGTAGGAATAAATTAGATGAGTATATAGCGAAACTGGGCCGCGGCATACAATCGATGTGCCTTGGTTCTATAGCTGATTAAGTATAGTAGCTAGCGTAGGTGGTCTAGCTGGCTTCCAATGTAATGTAGCGTACAAGAAAGGCAGAATCGAAGTAAGAAAAAAAAAAAAGAAAAAAAAAAGGAGAATAGCTCGTATTGAGCTTGGTAGCGAAGGAGAGCCAGAACGAAAGCGAGAGGACGAGCAGCGAATAAGTAGTATGTAGAATTGGTAGACGACGTATATAGAGAGTGAGAGGGAGGCGACTTGTGTGACGGTGAAGAAAAAGCCGAGGGAAAAGGAAATCGAAATCGAAACCTCGAAGAAAAAAAGAGAGAGAAAGAAAGAGAGGGAGTTGGTGCGCGTGCCTTCCAAGGGGAGTGGTGGTTTGTCGTTTTGTATGGTACTATATGTGCTCTCACTCTCTCTTTCACAGAGTTCTGAACAAAGGACGTGGGGGGTAGGGACGTCGCGTTTGAGGCCCCGCGCGCGCGTCTACGTTCACGAGCAGCAAGGTTTTAATGGGGGCCCGTAAGCATATAGATGCTTATACATGTACGAAGGCGAAAGTGGCAGGCGTATATAAGGCCCTGCTAGTCCGGCAATCAGCATCCAGTTCACTTCTGGACGCACCCGGAACATCGCAAAAGCGAAAATGAGGAGTTTGGTACGTGCTTCTCTGAGTATCAAGTTTTCAGTTGTTAGATTTTATATTAACGGTTTTATTTTCGAATCATGAATGTGCGCGTTAAGCTCCAACAAGTGCTTCATAAGTGTTTAGTTATTTTGATTATTGTTTACGGTGATTTGCCTCGGTTGATATTAGTGTTCAACGATGAACTAGTTTCACGGATAGTGAAAACACTTGGACGCATTTCAAGTGCGCGTTTAGTGTTCTTGATCATCTATGATTTTCAATGGATTTTACAAAAGAGTTTCAGAGGAGTGCTTTCAAATAAAATATTTTTTTGATTTTGTTCAATTAAATATGATATTGATTAAAAAATTTTCATTAACTCACTCAGAATTATCATGATATTGTTAAAATCTGATTGAGAATAAGGATAATTTTTTAATTTAATTTTTCAAGTCCTTCTCTCAAACTTTTTCAATCCTATTTAAAAGTAAAGTTCGTAAAAGCTCGATTCACTAGTTCAAATTCGACATTCGTGCTTATGATAGTTAGATAGTTAATTTGATAAAAGTCTCTTTGTAAACGGTTCATTTAAGTTAATTACTATAAATATTTTTAGATGCAAGTAGCCTTAATCGCCCTTGTCGTCGCCGCGACATGGGCCGAGGAAGCCCAAGAGAAAGCAAAGGAGGCTGCACCTGAAGCGAAAAAACAGGAAAAGAGAGGATTGATTAACTTTGGATATGGCTATGGTCATGACGGTGGTTATAACGGTTATGAATACGGTCCAGCACCCGTTGCTCATGCTGCTCCAGTTTATGCAGCAGCTCCAGCTTATGAATACGGTGGTGGTTATGAGGGTGGTCACATTGCCCATACTCATCACGAAAAGGTTGTCACGGTCGTTAAGAACGTGCCTGTACCAGTGCCAGTAGAAAAGCACATTCCATACCCCGTCGAAAAACACGTACCCTACCCTGTTAAGGTAAGATTCTTCTTCGAAAATTCAAATATTATATTATTGTAGTTAAATTTTTTCTATTAAATCAATTTTTAACTTTTATTGACATAAAGATAATAATGATTAAATCAATAGTGACCAATATAACTTTCTATAATTCTTTAAACATTATTAATATTCTTAGAAAATTTTTAATAATATACACAAACTATTCTTTTTATAGGTTCCAGTACCACAGCCCTACCCAGTCGAAAAGGAGGTCCCAGTTCCATACAAGGTCTACGTCAAGGTCCCTGTTCACGTACCACAACCCTACCCAGTTGAAAAGAAGATCCATGTCCCAGTCCATGTTCCAGTTGATCGTCCAGTACCCGTCAAAGTTTACGTTCCACAACCCTACCCAGTCGAGAAACACATCCCATACCCAGTCAAGGTTCCAGTACCACAACCCTACCCAGTTGAAAAACAAGTACCATACCCAGTAAAAGTACCAGTCCATGTCCCAGCTCCTTATCCAGTTGAGAAAGTTGTCCACTACCCAGTGAAAGTACATGTTGACCGTCCATACCCAGTCCCAGTTCCAAAACCATACCCAGTCCATGTAGAAAAGCCCGTTCCATACCCAGTTGAAAAACCAGTACCTTACCCAGTCCAGGTACCAGTAGACAGGCCTGTTCCAGTTCATGTTGATAGGCCTGTACCTGTACCCGTCAAAGTACCAGTACCAGCACCTTACCCAGTCGAGAAGGCTGTACCTTACCCAGTTGAACGCCCAGTACCAGTGCCCGTCAAAGTTCCAGTAGAGAGGCCCTACCCAGTCCATATTGACAGACCAGTGCCAGTGCCCGTTGAGAAGCCAGTGCCTTACCCAGTCAAAGTGCCCGTAGCTGTTCCAGTTGTCCACCAACAACATTACTACGAACCCCACGGTTACAAGGCTTACAACGACTATGGATATGGTCACTAAATACAATTATCAAATAGTCATCGCTGTCTTCAAGGACCAAGTTCTAATAAGACGATGACAACACAATCTTTTTTTTTTATTATCCAGCGTTTGTCAACGGAAAATACACAGAAACGCCTCTACCTTAATTAACATTAAGATTAAGAATCTCTCTTTTTTCATTACAATTCTATCTTTCTTTTTGTAAATTATCATTTCTGTAAATGAAGAATTGTTATTGACAAAAAAAAAAACATGATTGTAAGCGATCTTGCGGATCGACATTGGCTATTTTTAAATAAGGGGCCATATTTTAAGGCACCGAGTGTCAACTATGTATACATGGACAAAAAAAAAACGCAACAAGTCGCGCCAACAGTCCCGACCGCGATAAACGAGGACCTGGACCTCGATGTAGAATATTTTGTATGTTTGTTTTGTACCGACCTAGGAGATTAATGTATTTTTTATACGGAAAAGACATAAAGAACACTGAAAACTTACAAAATCGTATTTTTCTTATTATCCATTTCCTATTAATAATAATAATTTAACTTACAGAAAATATAATCATAATCTACATGATATTTATATGAATAATTTATATCATATACATGTTATTTCAAGCAATAACATAATTTATTTAATAATTTGAAAGTTGATTAATTTATATTTTCAAAGTTTTAATAATTAATTTATAATTTAAACATTGACTTAAGTTTTTTACTCTTTAATAAATATAAGTAAAACAATTCTTTGTTTTTCAATACTATAGCTTAATACATTTTTAAAATATTCAAAATTTAATAATTGTGTAAATTAATGAAAATTAATCATTACAAATATGAATAGAAATTAATATCTTTACTAATAACAGTACTTGATCTAAGAGAAGTAAGAATCGAAAAATGAATTTCATAACTTTTCAATGAAAAAAAAAAATAGATGTTGCCAAAGAAAAACGGTCAGTGATGAAAATCGATATACAAGTGGCTCGGATTGGATCGCAGTTAGTAATCCGTGGAATCGGCGCGTCTGCAGGATTGCGCAAAAAAAAAAAGAAAAAAAAAATGCATTGCCCGGAAATCGTAGTGCACGCGATATAAATTATACGTATGGTTTTGCACACATTACAGACAGCGGCGGCGGCATTTTCAAATGAATATTCAACCTCTTCTCTCCCTCTTGAGAATTGAGAATTTCTTAAAACGCTCGGCCGATCGCAAATGCATATATACACATCGATCGGCTGTTGGCCCAGGGTGCACAGCCGTGTACGGGCTTACGAAAGCTTTACGCTAGTTATTGAGATAATGTACAACGTTATATGGCAAATTATCCTTTTAAATAATCATTTTTATCGAGTCCAATTTATTAGCAAAAGCTTTCGACTATTTATATAATAAATTATTTTGAAAGTATCAGTAGTTTGTAACGGAAAATTGTTCGAAACGAACATATTTGCCGATAAATAGACAATAATTTAATGTTAGCGGAAATTTTTTTAAACGTTAACTGGTAATTTTCACAGAATATATATATTTTTTAACAAGAAAATATAAGCCATATCAAATCGACTTTGGACTTGATTCATGTCGTATACATACAAAACTGTTGAGAAAAAGTTGGTGAGAACGATCGTTGCCGATTCTGGCTTTAGAGTTGCGACTTTTAATTATATATATATGTATATGTATGTGTACATATACACGTATATATATAGACGCGTGTGTATATTAGTTAAAGTCAACGGCAGCTGCTGCATATAACTATGTTCGTCCAAGTCTTTCGAGCTCTCCCGCAACTTTGATATTTCGTAATTTTCCCGCGCCATTCACTTCTCCTTTGCCCGCGCGTATATATGTATATACGCGCGTACACACCACCAAATGCATTTAATACGATAACAAATAATCATTAAGGGAACATGGTCAACCGAGCAATTTTTCATTCACGTGCATACAATGAAACTCCTGGAAGGCTTTCGAAAAAAAAAAAACGTAAATATCACACTCCTTATCCCTTTCGGTAACAGATACGGAGTCTATGTTGAGTAATCATTTTTTTTTTTTTTTACAAATTGTTTTTATGTTATACGAAATTATAATAATTTCTATTTTTAACAATCTAACGAATATTTTTTTTTAAACTGCAGCTTAAAATTGCAGAAAGTATAAATTTTATTTTTTAAATTAATGCAAACAAGATCAACGTTAAGAGATTAAAAATAGTATCACATGCAAGAGAGAGAGAAAAAAAAAGACTTTGTATGATTGTCATTGTAACGAGACAAGATTACGTTTTAAAATTCAAGTAAATTTCACGAGGCATTTGTAAGGAAACGGGGAAGAGCTTCTGAAACGCGTCTAGAATTACAAAATAGGTGGCACTTGACTCTCGACTCTCGACATTACGGACCTTACGTGGTGTTTATTCTCCTTTACAATAAGCGTATATGTATATAGGAGAGAGAGAGAGAGAGAGAACCCGGCGCGCACGATGTTGCGCAATCCATTATTAGCGCACACGCGACGTCGGGGAGTGAGATAGAGAGAGAGAGAGAGAGACTGAAAGTAAGAGTCCTCTTTCTACTGTCTATGTGAATTGTCATAAATGTAGGGCACAAGAAAAAGAGAGAGAAGGACTAGTAGTCGTTTTATTCAACTTGCTATACGGAGAGCCGGTTTTTATGTTTTTATATTTAAATTATTGTAATTATTTATTACTGTACTTTTACATTTTTGCATTGTTTTGTAAATCAAATCTCAAAATAATCTCTGATTCTACGTGTATCTATGCTTCTCTGTAAAACAAGTGACATTTTATGAGATTTATAGTAATTTATGTTAAAGGCAATGCAAGTTTAATAAAAATAGGAAAGTTTTCAATTTCATACGAATTAAATGCGCTAAGAAGCTCTAAGCAATTGGAGAGTCCAATTGCTAGCGCTCCTTTTACGCAGTGCGGAGCTTAGTGAAACTTTTACGGGCTACCGCGGTTGATAAAGAAGGTAGCATCAGATAAAAAAAATCAATTTTTTATCTTATCAATTAAATATATATTTTTTTATTTTACAAATAAATATAATTATATATAAATATATATGTGTGCACACACATATATTTGAAAAATAAAAGAAAGTATAAAAGTATTATTTATTTATGATTTTAATTTTTTTTTTCAAACAAATTAAAAATTTTCACATCCTAAAGCAAATTTTAATTAAAAACTAAAATAAAAAAAGTTGTCTCTGTAAAAATTGAAAAATATCAACAACGAAGCCGTTGTGTTGAATCGTGCAAATAACGGGAATTGCAAAACAACAGAGTGACGTATTTAAAATAATACTCTCACTGCTATATAGCGCGATTTAAAGTCTCATAGGGTCGTGGGAGAGTCGAGGCGCGAAACATGAGGCGCTATCAACCTGTTTATGGGCGCAGTTAAAATCGACTTCGTAATCTAAATTGCGCGGAAGGAGCCTTTTTTTTTGTAACGCGAAAAATAAACAATACTGCTTAACAATAACAAAACTTTAGATGGAAAGGTTTTGATAGTTGTTATTAAAAAAAAAAGAAAAATTTAAATATACAGTGTTTTAAAACCCAAAGTAATACTTTTGAAAAAGTTTTTGAATTGAAATTTAATTTGTAATTACTGACAAGGATAATTAATTAACAGATGAGATTAATCAGTTAAATCAATTATGGTTGTAAATTATAACGTAAAGTGTATATAAATTATATATCGTCGGCTTAGATTAAAACTCTGCTATTTCAAAAAGGTTTTAAAAAACCTGCTGTTTCAAAAAAGTTTCAAAGCCATTTCCATTAAAAGAGTTTTTTTTTTAATCGAAAGCTAATTAAGTGAATGTGATGTGTAAAATTTAAAGTTTTTATGCATGAGCTTTCGTATTGCCGATTTACCAAGACTCAAGTAAAATGGTACGTTCTTCAAACGAAACTGAAATTAAACTGATTTTCAAGACTTTATAAAATGTGAGATTTTTCAAAACTTTTTTGAAATAAGGTTCTAATTTAAGTCGACGGTTGTGAATTTCTGCCAAATTTCTAATATACAGAAAACAGAAGAAACGTAACTAATTAAAAGCTATTTTAAAAACTACCATTCACGTTTTGATTCTATTAATAACCTTGAATAGTCAATCAATGAATCATAAGAATAATGCAAAACTATGTGAAATCTTATCGACCTTGTTCTCGATCAATCAATAATTGTATAATTCATTGGACAATATTTATTTGGATTTACAATTATCGTATGTGTTATTATTTGTAATTAAAAGCATTTACATACATGACAATCAATCTCATGTATATTATTATTAACAATTAAAATTTATAATCCCATGAAAGAATTAAAATAAATGATATGCAAAAAACACGGTAATTTTATTATATATTTAGAGTTACAAGAAAGAAATATTTAAAAAAATTTAATTATTTTTTATGTAATTATTTATGTAAATATTTTTTATGCCAAGTGGAAAATTAATTAAAACAATTAATAAATAGTAAAATAAAACATTTTCTTTTTAGAAGTAAAATAAAAGACAAAAATTACGTTTTTAATTTATTTGAAATTCTAATTTAAACAGTAATACAACTATCTGTATAATAACCAAATTATTTAACTTTATTATTGTATTTAATTAAATTTTAATTATTTTCGCTAATGACAAATAAATTGTTATTTTTTTTCATAACACCTCATAACTACGCACCCGGTAAGTTAATATTTGTCATTAAATTGCAGCCCGTCCATTACCCTCTACCATTATCTTAACTAAAAATCTAATGATATCCTTCAGTCACACTATGAAAATAGCGATATAATTTAAAGCAACACTTTTACCAACAATACATCTCTCGTACGTTGACACGCGCTAAGAAAAAGTTAAGTATATTAATCTCGTTCCATTCTCTTTTTATGTTTTTTATTATTACTTTACGAAAGAAAGGTGTCGATTATGATCTATTCCCAGCTTATACCCATTTTACAATTACATCCCGTGTAATATCATATACGTATAAAGGATAATCCTTACTTAGCGTTAAAAAAAAAATGAGAATTGTAATAGAGCCGTACGAAGTTTGTATTGTAAAGTCGTGGCCAGGTATCCGTAAATAATGATATACAACACGTTGCAGCAAAGTATAATCGTTTTTAACGTGATGGAAACCAACTTCTTTTTATTCTTCTCACTGTGTATTATATTATACTTTATCGTCTTCTGTTTGATTTCGAAAAAAGAATTTTTCTTATACGCGCGAGCGCAATGAGATCGCGTGACAATCGCGTATACCTCTCGTGACTTATATGTACTGTAATTTTTTTTTTCTTTTTCTTTTTCATTATATTAAAAACGATTAAGCAGTTAGTGAATTTGAAGCTTTAAAGATATTAATATTAATTATATTTGCGGGATAATTAATTTATTGTAAAAAATGTGCTTTCTTACCGCTGAGATACGATGATTGCTATAAGCGATATTTAAATTTAATTATGCTTGTATCTTATAGATTCTGTTCGTGTTATAAAGTAGTAATGATACCGTGCATATTCAACGTATAATGTTTTCTTTGATTCTTAATCAGTTTGTTGAAAAGTTAAAAAAAACTACCAAGGAATAAATAGACTTTTTTACAAATTTCATTTGCATCGATAAATTGTTTTCTAAAAACGAACGCGAAAGCTCATTCAACTTTTACTTAATTAACGGAAATCAATTTGTATTTTGATTTTATTTTTTAGAAAATCCAAACAATTCAGAAAAACCACATTCATTGACACGCTATTTCTCCAAATTAAGTCAATAGAAACTTTATAATATATTTCCGTACAAAAGAAACTACCAGGCTATTGCACTTTTTTTTCATAAATCAAAAAGCGCGTAATTGCGTCAGGCGTGGCGAATTGTGAACTCATAAAAAATATATAAGAAGAAACATATACATGAAGATGATATTCGCTTAGGAATTTTTTTCTATACATTTTATCGTTATACACTCTCTATCGTGCCGGTAAATCATTAGTAAGGACGTTGAGCTGCAATAAAAAATTTCACTTTCAGAAAAAGATTCACATTCTTCGCGGTCCATACGTGCGAAAGCGAAAACTTCCCCTACCCCAAAATATATATCCACATTAGTTTTTTTTTTTTTTTCCTAGGTGAACTGGACCGCAACATTTATAAAAAGCGTAAACGTACATGCAAGCTTGCTCAGTTTGCAAGTGAAAAGTCATTAGACGAAAGTGTACTTACAGTCAAGACGATTTTGTGTTTAGTTTAAGGCGAGTGCATTTTTCGCCATGGGGCATGTGGTACGTGATTAATAAACTATTTTATCGCTGTTAAGTTAATAAAATTTCGATTTTTGTGCTTTATAATCAGTGAATTTTTTTCATGTGAAAAAAAAGTGTTGAATTGTATGATTATTTGTTCATTAGAGTAATGAGAAGATTTTATCTTAATTTTTTTTTTAATTAATGAAAAATATGTGACCATTATTTAGAATAAAAAAAATAAATTGAGTTTATAAAAAAACATATACTAGATAATTAAACATTCTTATTTTCAATAATTATAAAAATAATCAGCACCAATTGTTAAATTACTTTTCTATGCTCTGTATAACAATATAATAATTTTGTTTACCCTGAAAACTACAAATATGAAAAAAATTGTACAATTTTAAAATAATTTTCATAAAATTAAAATTACACTGCTCCTTAATAACACCTAATAAAATATTTAAATGATTATAAATTATCATTATTTTATAAATTTTACAATTAAATTCACTATTATTAAATTTACTTATTTTGTTTTTTTTGTTTTCATGATTAATATAAAAATTTATCTGTCAATATAGCGCCGCGCTGCGATTCTATTAATAATTTTCGCGGTGAGCGTGACAATCGATGAAGTTAGTTCGAAAATCAAAAAGGTCGAATTCTTGGTAGACCGACAGTCTAACCGCAGGATAGGATACAGGGTAACGAAAGTGCATCCAATCGACCGCAAAGATGATGTTAATGAGAACGCCTCTAGCGATGAGTCAAAGAAAATCGATCGCAATGCAGTAAGCGAAGATGAACATGGTGAGAACATTATTAATTCTATGAATATGTAATGGATTTTTTTATTAAAACGTTGATTATATGCAATTATTATTAAAAATAATTGCTTTTAGTTGTAATTATTTAAAAGGTCAGAAATAAATATTATCTAATGATGAATTAAACATCTTAAAAATATATTGATCTGTGTAAAATTTTAGCTGAATATACAGGTGAGATGGTCTTAGAAGATGCTCCAGATGCAACTGCAGTAGAAACCTCATATTCAGAAAGTGAACTAAGCAGTCATACAATGTCAGAAGATCAGTATCACGTGGAAGATAGTCACACGAAAACAATATTCCTTGAGAAAAAAGTTCCAGAACCTTATCCTGTTGAGAAAACAGTTCACTTTCCGGTTTATAAAAAGATTCCGTATACAGTTGAAATACCGGTACCCGAACCATA
Organism: Anastatus disparis; assembly: GCA_017163975.1. Classification (NCBI taxonomy): domain Eukaryota; kingdom Metazoa; phylum Arthropoda; class Insecta; order Hymenoptera; family Eupelmidae; genus Anastatus; species Anastatus disparis. Next base: position 256,641 of record JAFFSR010000009.1, read on the forward strand.
TCCCATTGAAAAAGAAATTCCTTATCCAGTAAAAGTTCTTGTCAAGGTTCCCTTTAGGGTACCAAAACCAATAGCCGTTGTGAAAGAATCTTATTATCCAGTACACGTTCCAGTCGACCGACCTGTACCTCATAGAGTATATATACCAGATCCTTATCCAGTCGAAAAGAAAGTTTATTACGAAGTTAAGGTTCCAGTACCTGAACCATTCCCAGTAGAACGCAAAATACACTACCCAGTCAGATATGCCGTTCATGTTCCTCAACCAGTTCCAGTTGAAAAAGTTATACCTTATCCAGTTAAAGTTGAAGAAGAACGACCCCTGCCTGTACCTGTGGTCAAACCATATCCAGTACAAGTCACTAAACATGTACCGGTCCCCGTTGAAAAGATAGTCCCATACCCAGTCAAGGTTAAGGTTGATCATCCCGTACCAATCCCATACGATAAACCGGTACCGGTAAAAGTTGAAGTTTACGAAGAAGTTCCATATCCAGTTGAAAAAGAAGTACCAGTTCCAGTGGAGAAAGAAGTACCGTATCCCGTTCATGTTGAAAATGAACACGATAAAAAGGACGTAAAGATTATTGAATCAAAAACGGATAAACCAATTTTGAGTACAGAACAGCCAAAAGAACCGGCTAAAGTACACGAAGAGAAAAATGAAAGGTCGGATTCTTAATTGTTAGTTTTTCTATTCAACAGTCATTAATTTTTGTTATTTAGTTTATAAGAATTTCCAAATTTTTTGTTTGCATTATAATTTCAAACTTTTTAAAAAAAAAACAACTAATACTGATTATTGTTAGTTTAATTATTGTAATTCTTAATTTTACATGTTTTACATTAACAATTAAAGTCAATAATTTTTAATCTTCAAAGTAATTAAATAATTTACAATTTATTTTTTAATTACCATGAAATCAAAAATTGTATAAATTATTTAGTTATAATAGCTCATTTATAATGAAAAGTGTATAATGTTCAAGAACAATTTCAACTTGAATAAATAGAAATATTTTTTAAATAATAATTCTAATTCATGTTAACGTTTATATGGCCACAGTTAATTATTGATGATTTAATTTTTTAGCTTGGTTACAACGTTTATAAAAAAAAAAACATTTAATTTTCATCAAAGCTTAATAACTGTAAGAGATTATGAAAAATTCATGTAAAATATTGTAATCTACCTGAACATAGTTTTTTATGGCTTAATAATATAAAGTATTAATGATAAAAAAAAATTGTTTTAATCGCTGCATAATATAATACTTTAAATGTAGATGCATTAAATATAGAAGAATTACCGAAAGAAATCAAGATGAAAGTTATAAAGCGATATAATTATGCAGTTATGCCGGCTGCGTGTAGTATATACATGGATGGTGTTTTTGATCGTTTGTTATGCCGGAGTGATCACGATCGACTTTTAACTTTAGAAGCGCATGTAACATAAATATTATACTTTTTTTTTTTCTTCTCCTATATAATCGCATCTTATTAACTTTGCTAATTGTTCTGGCCGCGAGCGCTGTCAGAAATTGCATTTAATATGTTTTAAATTGCAGCTGACGAAAAAAAGGGAAACCATTAGTCGTGAAATTTTAAATTAATTCAAAGATTTTTTAGGTTTTAATTATCTGTTTTTTTTCTCAATTGATAACGAGAAATCGGTCAGTTAGACGATATGATTCAATGGTTTTTACGACTTTTCTTGGAAAGTTGACAAATATTTGAAAAGTCTATATCATACATTTCTAAACATATAATTAAATTTTTTTCTACTTTCCAAATATTATAGAGTACCAGCATGATTATTATTAAATTCTATTGAAGGTAAAAAGTTAATTCATGAAAAAATGAAAAATCGTCGTACAAATGTTACGTTTTTGTTTTTTAATGATCACAACCTTTTATGTTAACTTATAAAATATGTAGTCAAATAGATATTTTACAAACGTCAAGACTATTTATATATTAGTAAGACCAATCAATAAAATTTTATTGTAAAAAATGTTTTGCTCAATTTAATTTATTTCTAATATTTCATAGATTTTAAATTTCATAAAAAAAAATCGATTCATAAATCTACAAAAGCCTTACCTAACACTACACTTAACTAATTAAAAGAACAACTAAGAGACTGCCCACATTTTTTTTACATTTAAATTACATTCTATAACTTTGATAATAATATTGGAAAATTGCATGATGAACCTTTTAAGCAAACTCAGTAAAAATGTATACAAGACGTCACAAAGCGTCCCGAAGTTAAACATAATTACAGGCTTTGGGACAAAAAAGAGAATGGTCAATATTATAGCTGCAGTAAAAATGTCTCTGTTGGTGTATCCAGTCAAAGTTTTGTTCGAGAAAGTACCAGCCTAGTATAAATAAAACACGAGGGAGATTGTTCGGCTATTTAGTTGAGTCTCTCGTCGTCGTAGCAAATCAACGGAGGCATCGTCATGGGACGTTTGGTTCGTAATTGTTAATCTTATAGTAATGGGCGTAGTATCAATTATCGTGTGAAGATTTAATTGTGATTCACTTTTAAACTAGAATATCAATGCATTATAATAAGATTTTATTAAATTAAAAAGATAAACATTTTAAACTTTTTTAATTTGATTAATTAAAAGTAAAAGTTATTAACAAATAATGTATTTAATGAAAAAATATTTTTTTAAATGTGTAATAATTTGTTTTTACAGCAATTGCTAAGTCTTTTAGCAATCTACTTTTTTAGTCCTGTTGTGTTAGCGGGATATTCAACAAATCAAGCAGATCTTGAGCGTGCAGCAGAGCTTGCAGTGGAACGCGCAGCAGAGAAAGCTGCTGAACGTGCAGTTGAAAAAGCTTTAAATTCAGGAAATTCATCGACTGTTACCGTGACCGTTAAAGAAGCTTATTCAAATTCTCTGAAAACAGCTGAAGAAGCTGCAGCACCTGGTTCTGAATCGACCAGACCTTACGATCCTAATATATATAATCGTCAATATACTTATAAGCCACCTGCTGATGGTTACAAGGTGGATGACTCGTCAGAAGCAAAAGAACTTGGATTATCTAAAGAATCAGTGAATTCTAGTGTTGAGAATTTGGAAGTTACCTCAGCAGAAGTTGTAGAACCTGATAAACCAGTTGTTGCATCTGTTGAAGATACTGAAGGAATGAATTTTGAAAGTGTTAAAGATGCTGATAAATCATTACCGCTTCCTGATAGTGCAACGAAACTTGAAGAGTTTGGTGCTGATTTTAGTGATTTGGATATTAGCAGTGAAGCAGGCGATGCAAGCTTCAAAGGCGATTTTGGTTTGAAAAGTAATACCCAAACATTTTCAAGCTCATATTCTAAAGCAAAGGACGATTTTCCCGAAACAAAAATTGAAGTAGATGATGATGAAGATGCTGAAATTTTTAAAATGTATGCTTCGGATTTTGGAGACTCCGGCTGGTCTAGCACCAAAAAAGAAGGCTGGGTTAGACACAGACAGTTATGGGACGATAACAAACATGTAAGAGTGAGTCGTGGCTTTTGGGATGATTTTGGTGATGATAGTGGTGATGACGTAGATGAAGATGGTGACAAAGTCGAAAAAGGATCACCAGATACTGAAAAGACAAAATTGCACAAGAGAATGGTCGATCCGGAAAATGGCAAAACAGGACATATTGCAGTTCCTTTGGCTACATTATCATTAAATCCAAAAACACCAGCAGCACTTTATCAGTTATTGAAACGAGAAGTGAAATTTCCATTAAAAAATGGTCAGAATCAAACTTCAATACCCATGAAAGTATATATAACTATTCCAATGCCGTACTCGCCATCATATGGTTTCCAAAAAAATATCGAAACTAAACCAATCAATCCTAAGGCTCAAGAACTTATTGTTCCACCACCCGAACAACTAAATGAAGAGGTAAGTTTTATCAAAAATTGTTCTCAACATTTTTTCGCACTCTGTGCACCTAAACTTATTTTCGCACACGCTTGAATAAAAATGCGTCTGTGAAAACAAGCTTTTAGCACGATGTGCGAAAAAACTGTTTTTGATACTGGAGAGAGAAAGTGATTTTAACTTCGTGTGAACTTTTCTCTCACGCTTCGCTCGAGGGCAAACGCCTACAAAAGACTAATCTAAAATCTAATGATTCTAAAATCACTTTTTCGCACTAGTATAAAAAATAACAATATCATATAAAAATTATTAAAAAATTTGTTCTCCATCTTAAGATCAATAAGGATGGTTTGCTTGTATCGAGAGAGCCATATAAGAGATCTCTAAACAATAAGACAGAAAATATTGCCTTACTATACGACAGATATCGAAAACCATTGGCGGTAAGGGGAAGAACTCATCAATTAGCAGCAAAAACGAATCTTAAAAAATTTAACGCTCAATATTCTAATTTAAAAAATATGTCAAAAATTCAATAACTAAATTTATAGTTTGAAATTTTAATGATCAAAATTAGAAAGCGGAAAACCATTCAAAGTTTTAATTTAAAAAAAATTATATGGTAAATAATTTACTTATATAAGAACTTTAAATTATAGCGCTATTTGTAAAAAATTATATAGTATAATTGTATTTAAATATTTTTCTATTTTATATATTTTTATTATCTTAGCATATATAAACACTGATCGAAATCAAAGAATCAAAATTTAATTGAAAATTCATTAAGATATTTACTTTTGTAATGTGTTTCTTTGATTTCAATCTTCAAGCTCATCATCATTCATATTTTATAACAATGTCATTGTCATAAAAATAAAACAAATAATAATGTTTGAATTTTCTTAAATAAATGAAATCGATAAAATCTAAAAGCTTTGTAATTATTGCATAAAAAAAAATTTTCCACTCACCTAATATATGGGATGTTTGCTGGAATGTGATACTTTGAGCCAGGATCAAAATCATCTTCGGATCTTAAAACTGGGGGTTTCGTACCAGCATAAATTTCTTTTAGTCGATGCCAATGACAATTGTATTCTTCCCTATTGATGACACCTCTAAATACATCCCAGCGCCATTTATCTAGTGCAATGCTGTAAGGTAGAAGTACTAATTTTTCCATTGCTAGTGAAAACAGGTAATTTATATCAGCTTCTCCTTCGTCTACGTATTTATTAGCTAATCCTAATGTTTGTAAATGCTTTGGAGTCGATATACTAAGAGCAATAGCTTCGCCAACTGCTTCATGAAAACCTGAAAAATAAAATTGTTTTTTATTAGAAATGAGAGAAGAAGAGTAGACTTATCAATAATAGAATACGAATAGTAGTAATGTGAAACTCATAATTAAAATTTATTTTGTATACATAATTTATAAAATTTTATATAAAATAAAAAAAAATATTATTTTAAATTGATTCTGTAGATAATGAAATTGTTACTTTCATTAATGTTTTAATTTAACATATTAAATATATAAAAAATTAGCTATGTAATTAAAAAAAATTAAGTGACGTTACATGTTAAATTACAAGAAAAATATATTCTTATAATTATAATAGATTGTTAATATTTTTATTATAATTATATAAAATAAAGTTAGCAGATAAAAATAAAATTACTATTATTTACATTGATCATAATAGAATTGTTTTTGCAATTCCTTTTACATAGACATTCTTGAGTCAAATAACCGGAGGGAGAGAAAGCCTCGATTAGCAATTATAATAAAAATAGTTACGACTTATGGTGCAAAACCGCTAAAACGCTAACATTTGCTTTCTTTTCTATAAATTGAAATAAAAATTAAAGCAGCAGAGAGAAGAAAAAAAAAAAAGCAAAACAAAATAGTTTTCTTTTTATATAGATGAGAGCTGTAAATAGTCAGAACATTAAAAATTAATGTCCCAATCGCTGAGGCATGCAGGAATAGCTCAACTTTTGTTTTATATTCATTTAATTCGAAAGTTTAAATTTCGTTAATTTTTCGTACCGGGATTAGCGCCATCACGGAATTCTCGAGGTAAATGACTGTAACGCAAGAAATATTGAATGTGAGCCATTTCATGGTGTACTGTTATGAGGTCCTTCATCGTTACTTTTGTGCACATTTTTATTCTGTAAAAAAAGAATATTATTAGTTAAGACCATATACTTATATTAAATTCTATATTTTTATTGAAAATTGACAGATTCACGTTAATTATTTTCAAAATTTTTATAAATTAAATAACTTCTTTTAAGATTATAAAACATTATATATTTTATTAGTTTTTAATTTATTATATAAAGAATTATAAAAAGTTTTAAAGTATAGTATTACTGGGACATTAAAATTTTTGTACCTATAATCAATGCGATTGCAGAAATCCCATGCAGAAGCTTGGCAAATGAGAGGTCGGTCACCTGGATCAACAATAATACTTCCAGCTGCGAATTCCGGTGGCAATGCGCTTAAATTTAACGATAAGAAAAAGTCTTCGCCAACTCTAAACATATGGATTGGAGTCCAACCCTAAATTATAAAAATCATCTTTGATTATTCAACAGATTCTTGTCTTTAATTTTTGGAGTTTTTATAATTATATACATAATCAGAAAAATTATGTTGTACTTAATAAATATTTATTTAAATAATTAAAATTAAATTAAATAAATGTTAATTTAACTCAATTTAAATTTTGTCAAATTAAAAAATCATAATAAATTTTGTCGATTAATTATACATTAATTTAAATAAAATTTTTTTGACTGAAACAAATATTTTATTACTGATTATTTCAATAAATATTTATTGAGTTTAACCATTTTTTTAGTGTGTGTATATATATATATATATATATATATATGTGTATACCTGAGCTTGCATTTCTTGCGTGACATCTAAGTAATTCTTGCCTGGATAAGGCATAGTCGTTTCTAAAATATTTGTCCATGACTGAGCCCAGACGTTACCTAGAAATAGACATAAATATAAATTTTTTGTATCATGAAACGCATAGCGTGATTATATAACAGATTCATAAAAGTTTCTCTATCGACGTTCCATATAATATTTACGTACCAAGAGTATTATTCGACTTGAAAAAGTTAATTATGAAATTTAAATAAATTCTTATTCTTTGCTAAAATTATCAATTAAAATTATTATTTTTTCTAAATTATTAGTAATTACCAAGAATATGCGATGGCAGTGGGGCTTGTCCACTAATTTTTTCTGGACCATAAACATCCCTAAGTTTTTTTCTAATATAAGCGTGTAATTCTTCGTATAAAGGCTTTATGCCTTCCCAGACCTCGTCGATTTCGCGTTCGAAATTGAAAGATTCATATGGGAATTGCCAGTAATCAGCTGCATCCGTGAAATCTGAAAATTCGTGTAATTTAAAAAAGAGTGATAATAATAATCAAAAAATTTATTTGATCAAGAAAAAAAGTATTTACTGTTTCGTCGTGCTGCTTCGTTATTAAGCTCAACTAATTGATGATAAAGGTCCTTCATTTGAGAGCCGCTTCTTCTTCTCCATTCCAGCCATACCCATTGCAACTCATCCCAATCCCGACTTCGAGCCATAATTTGTGTTATTTCTGTAATTAAAATGTACGTTTATTAATTAGAATATTTTAAGCACATTTTATACTCACAAAGTATATAATTAAAATATTATTTTTTTGAATTTATAATTTAAAAAATACATTTTTTATGATCACTTATTTAAAATTTTGAAATTAATAAAATTATATATATCTAACACGTATTTAATTTGAATGATTGAAATCTGTAATTACGCAACAATTATTTATGCAAATACAGTTTATACCTATGAATATATTAAAAAAAAAAAGATTGTTTCTAAAGAATTTCATAAAAATTTTCAAGAACTGCAAGGAAAAAGATTTATCATTATTCAACTGACCTGGGAATAAACGCAATCCGCAGCGCAGAGGATCCTTGTAAGCGCAGATTGTTGCACCATTGTATATAGACAGCATATCGTTGATAATTCTATTATACTAAAAAATATAAATTTTATTTTAAAATCTTAAATTTGGAATTTTTTATTTTATAACTAATAATAAATATAATAGAAAGTTGTTTTTTTATAAAAATTTAAACTAAAAAAAAAACAAAATTTGAAAATTTATCATTTTTTTGTTTTTAGGATTATATTCTCTATCATATGAAAATTAAATTTGAATTAAAATTTTCTAACTGTTTTAAAATTAATTATTATCAATAATTTGTAAAAATGGTTTGATTGCTACAGTAATCAAATGCAGTCAACGAGTTAAACTCACTCTATCAAGTTGATCTGGTGGAAGCGCAGCTGGACCAACAGCTGACAAATATCTCAATCGTCTTCTAATAACAGGATCTCTCACAGCGCTCGGATCAACTTTATCAATTTCATTCCAGGCATAAAATTGAAAATCAGCGTAAAGCCTTTGTGCTTGCAACTATAATAATAAAAGTATACATGAATAAAAGTCATTTCCTTATATTATGCGTAAGAAAAATAAAAGAATGAATATACAAATAATTAGCACGTTCATATTATAGCATTAGAATAATATTTTCCTTTTCAAATGCTTATTGCCGTCTTGCGAGTTATCGCGAGATTAAGTAATATCTATATAGAATAGGTCGCGACTTGTCATTTCCTCGGGAATCAGCAGCCTTTTTTTTTTTTTTTGCAAAATGCCATCGGTTCAACATAAAGGCGTGAATCCCCATGATTTTTACCGTTAGAAGATAATAACCGAGTGTTAAGTGACTTTCCCACAACAGACTAACAACTTATATTGTTTCCGCGATCATCGCACGGACTCTTATTAGAATATTTTGCACGTGAATCGTTTACTGACTTTTCTAGTCATTTCTTTGGAGCATTACAATTGCAGGAAGAATATGTCAAAAATGAATGAGTATTTTGATTTTCAAGTAAAAAATTTAGTCAATTTTAAAATTGACAAAAGATTAGATGGACATTTTAATAAGCACGCTTTAATTTAGTTTTAGGTATCATTAAATTATTTTATTATTATTTTATAATAAAATATGATCTACTGGATAAAGTATCGTTTTTGCCAGTTTGTTCATATTAGGTAATAAGTTACATTACATTACTATTGCTTTACTTTTATACAATTATTATTGGAATAATCTTTTTCATTGTTGATTTAATCAATTGAATTGCAACGAGAAAAGTAAATATGAAAATAAAATATTTATTGTCATGATGGAATTTTATTTCTCAACACAAGCTTTAAAAAGTAAAAAAGAAGAAAAGAAGAAAAATAAAAGTGAAATGGAAGCCGGTACTTGGTAAGGTAGTAGGGTACTGACCGCTTGTCGCTTGTATAGAACAACGACGACGACGACGACTATGACAACGCTACTTAATGCTTCTATTGCTTAATCGACAAGAGGGGAGTCCCGGGCAAGATAAAAACAATGCCATCGCCTGGGAACATTTCCCGTAAGAGGCGTCTCTTTCGTCCCATGTCAGGGAAATTTTGTTAGGAGTCTACGGGTCGAGGCCTTCTTTTTTTTTTTTCTTTTTTATTTTTACTCGACGATATGCCTCTCTTCATAGCGAGATGGTTTCGTTTCTTATTTTTTTCTTTCTTTCTTTTTTACTTTTTTTTCGCACAATTAATGTCGGATGCTTCGATAATCGCTTACGTGAAGGATGTACGCATGTACATGCTTTCTAAGCTCTACAGGCAAGGTTTTATTTTAATTAGTTAATTTTTTTCATATTTTAATGAATATTCTTTTTTCTTTCTATTTTATTTAAAAAAGAAGAATTTTTAAAATTATTTGTTGAGTTGTATTTATATTTATTTTATCAAATTATGATCGTAATAATGTTGCAAAAATTAATTCTAAATTTTTTAATCATTATTTTAAACGCTAGAATAATACTTTTAAAGTTCTTTAATTGATGAAAAAAATTTTTAGTTTAATATATTCGAAAGTTAAAGCTCACATAGATTTGGTTTCAAAACTTAAGTACAACATTTATTTGAAGATTGAGCAAACATTTTATTAAATAATTGTAACGTTTCGAGCGTTTTGTCAATATGACTAGGCAAGTCAAAAAGTAATAAAGGAATCTTGTCCATTATAAAAGACTAATAACGTAATGGCCGTAAAAAAAATTTAGCTTACTTTTCTATACCAAAATCAATTGAATTATTCTTTTAGAAAATATGTACATTTTGTAAAACACTTATAACACAATCAGCTAAAAACTTGTCTTTCACTTCAGCATAGAAAGTATTGATTAGATTTCTTTCGGAAACGGAAAGATAAAATACATCCTATATTTTATAGTATTTATACGTAAAAACACAATCGTAAAAAGCGCGTGTCGAATCTTCTGCGTGTTCTGGAAAAATTTTCAAACCAAAGCTCGTACCATGAAATTATGGTACTGATTTTCACTTTTTAGATAAGTATTACGTACGCGTATGCGGGTGCGACACTGTAACAAGTTCTAAAATGGTTTCACACAAACAGTTCAGGACATAACTGGGTCGATCTATATCTACACCCAATTTTTTTTTTCGTAAAATATTAAAGTATCATTAACAGCTAGGAAATATTTGACCCAATTTTATTCCTCACCGCTTGTAACTGGGTGACTTCGTTTACGTTAGTCTCATAGTTCCATTGAGCTGCAACATTGTTGCTACATCTTTGGGTGCCAATGAAATCTAAGCTCGCTAATAAATTTCTGAGATCAACCTCTTGTACCGGTCGTCTCCGATTGTCATCGTATCTATCGCCATCTCTCACTGGTCCCTGATCTTGAATCGGTCGTCTGCCGTCGTCTCTAAACGGCCCTTGATCGGGAAACGGTCGTCTACCGTCATCGTTATATTGATCCTGACCTGGTCGCCTGCCATTGTAAGGATCGTACCGGTCATCTTGTGGTCGCCTGCCGTCGTTAAAGCGTTGATCGTTGTAGCGTTGATCGCCATAACGTTGATCACCGTAGCGTTGATCGTCACGTAAGGGTGGCAAATCCAATTGGCAAGATGCTAGGTTTAGGGCGAGTAATAAAAAAAGTGCTGCAGTTACCTGTAAACAAATAAGCAGAAGTATTAGTCCAGATATTGTTTGTAGTAAATGTTTGTGTTTTTCAACTCATATTCTAGATTTTGGCATCCATTAATTATTTTTTTATACCATGATGTATAAAACTTTTAATGATGTTAGTTTTCTTTTTATTTATATTATTTCTTAATTAATATGCACGCGCATGTGTTTAATCGAATGTGTTCCCATGTTCCTGTTGAAAGATATCAATCTCCAAATGTATCTAATATCCAACCTAGTTTTTATAACAATTAGAAAATTCTATAGTCAATTTATTACTTTTGTAATAAAATAAATTTTGACAAATTTAAGTCTATTTATTTAAAGTAGTTGAACTTCTAAAAGATAAATTATGTAAATTTTACTCAATATGTACACTTGGCGGAAAGGATATTTTTCCGAATGATTTAAAATTCTAACCTTTCATTGGACGTTTCCGTTTTAAACTTTGTTTTTATTCGAGCATTTCAAAAAAAGATTTGGAAAAATATCCTTTCCGCCAAGTGTACATGTTTATAGTTTTATTTATATAATATTAAATTTCGTTTTAAAACGTTTACTTAAAAATATATACTTGAAGGATACTGGTCCGAAATTGTTGTATATGTAAAATAGATATTCGTTCAAACAATATTTACACAAAACCAAATGAACATAATTCAACTACTGAAGGACATACTTGAATATTTAATTATTAATTATTGGAGAAAATTTGAGAAAATTGTTTTTTCAATCGGATATCAATAAGCTACAAAATATCTTTAATTCTATTCTTTATTGTCATTACTTATAAATAATAATTCGAATTAGGTCTTCAGTGGCTCATTCGGTAGAGCGATAGACTCACAACCCGAGGGCCTGAGTTCGATTCCCGCTCTCGGTCGAATGATACAATTGTTCACAAATACACTAAGAATCTCCGTCGCTAGTTAGCATATAATAGCAAGAATACGACGTTAAATAAAATTTTAAAAAAATACAAATTGTTATTCAATTGTTGCCAATTAGTATTCTAATATAAATACAATGAAATTGAAACATGTATAAATTTTTTTAAAATCGATATCAATAATAATAGCATAAAATAATTATTAAGAAAGCATTGCTAACTATTATAAATTACTTATTTTACTTTTCAACAAGGCGTATTGCACACATAAATAGTCATGTTACTATCATAAAGCCTAAAAGTATCTTCAATTTGTGCATAATTTTGTTTGAATAATGTTCTTAATTATTTATTAAATATTCTTTTTAATTCTTATAAAATTTAAGCATATTATAATAAGAACTATCACTCTAATTATATGAACTTTACTAATAATATTGATTTTTTTTTTATTTAAAATATACTGTCACAACTTATGAATATAAAAATTTACAAGTAAAAAATAATACTCAATAATTTAAACACTATTCAATTAAATCAAAATTCACATTTCCGGTGAATCATTTTAAAACTCGCGTTCAATCATTAAAATTGCCTGAGTGTTAATCCATCGTGCAAATTTTTACGTAACATTATTTTCCTTTTTTTTTTCTAATTCACATTTTCAAACAAGAAATTTTGCTGATACTTAACTTTTATTTTTCGTGGTCAATTAATATTTCAAGATACCAATAAGAAATTTTCATTAAAAAAAAGGAAAAAAAAGAGTCAATCCCCTTGGTTAATTACATTCGATGAGTGTAAAGATAAGAGTTCCGTGTCGTGGAAAAACCACTCACGACATATCGACGAGAGAAAAAAAAAGTACGAGCGAGGGTGTCAGGACAATTTGGAAGGGTGACTTTCAAGCACGTAAAAATAACGTTGTCATTCTCCACATGTTCTTTTCCGGTATATGTAAAAATGATTTTCCACGATTGCTCAAATATTGTGAAATCGATTTTTTATATACTACGATATTCGTCCACCCGTTATCGGTTGCTTGATATGGAAAAAATTGAATATCAAAAATAAATTTTATTCCCTCATTTTTTCTTCCTTTCATGTTATGAACGTTTTTTGTGACATGATAATTTAGGATAAAATAAATGCTTCATCAAAATATTTGTATATGTTCTCCCTTGAATTGTAAATATTTTACTTGCTACAAAATAATTTAAATACCTTTTTTATGATATTTCAAACTTTCTTTAATTTTTTTATTTGTTTTTTAAAAAAGCAAAATTGAGATATAAAAATATGTTGAATTTGTTTATTTAAAATTTTGTTGAAAAAGATGAATCCATTTTAGAAATAAAAACAAAAAATTTCAATAAAAATTTATCTAATAATTTTAATTATCTTAAAATTATTTAACAAAGTTAAAATGGACAATACTTTATAATTAAGAAAAAGAAAAATTCATTCTAAGCATAAATAAATATAATAAATCATATAAGAAAATTAGTTGATTACATAGACTGTTTTAAATGACTAACAAGTAAGTCATCATAAAACGTTAAAATACCTGTTTTGCATTTTTATATCATACATTAACTAAACAGAATTAGTAATAACTCTTCCTAGAACTAACATGACAAATGTAACTAGCAAGTGATTCAATGAGCCAACCCGTCCTGTAATTTCTCAAAACAATTTTGTTCTTTTTTCTTTTTTGCGCAACATAATATTATTGTCCTGTAGGTACGTGTATTCCTTTTGAATACTTTAAAATAAACGAAAACCTTGGGACAAGATAAAGTTTTGAAGCCCAAATGAAAAGGATGATACCATAATGAGGAAGTATGTTAATACCAAGCCTCTATACATGTACAGATAATACAAACAATTGTCATCGCGTGCTGGTTCTTTTTCTTATTCTTCAATTTTTTTTTTCTTTTATTTTTCTTCACGAAAGACGACTTCCACTTTTTAAGTATCTCGTGACAATCGGATAGACAACGAAACCACGCAAATATACGTGCTTTATGCATCAGTGATCGCACGACAAGTGTGTGTACGTGTATACTTATATATATCAAAAATACATTATCCTGTGCATTAACGTCCTTTAAGTTATCCTCATAACAGATCCACAGCGTCGAAGCAAGGTTACGTCTCTTGCTGTTACGTATAATATGTGTGTTAATATTATGGGTTCAAGCTCCTTTTGCTTTAGATTTTATTATTGTGTGTGCATGAGAAGATAAAGAAGCAGCGCGCTTTTAATGGTTGATATAGGTCGCTTATGTATGTTTTAATGTAAATTGTGATATAACCGACAGCTAATGCTATTGAGTATGCGAGGTATTTCAAGGAAAGAGATATTTTATTTTGCATCTTATATTGTCATAAAAGTGTATCTAGATTCATTTTTTTTTTTACTTATTTCTTATATGCGCATTGTTTATTTTTTGTTTAACAATTAACGGATTACGGTTGTCTGTGTATTAGCATAAGCGAGTGTGTATTTGTAATTGAGTGTGTGCGTGTTTATGTGTGTGTATGAGTATGTGCGTGAGACTGTGGGCGTGTGTATGCATAAAGTAACAAACAAAATTATTCATCATTTTACAAAAAAAGTACTGTTAATCAGTCATTTTAAAAAAAGTATTATTATCAAAAAGTTTTCACTTTAATTATAATAGAAAGTATAGATAAGAATGTAATATTTCAACAGAGCACAGATAACTTGCTGTTCAAGCGAATCTTTACACTTTGGATCATTGAGTCATAGAATTTTCCATACGAAATAAAGAAGATCTTTTCATTATTTATTTACTCATTATTTTCAGTACTCTATTACAAGAAAATGTGTCAAAATGTCATAAAATTTAAAGTTTATGTTGTGAGGCTGAAAGAGTCTTCATAATTACTTTTGATGCGTGAAATTTATTACTTTGTAAAAATTAGCATATTAATTATAAAAAGTGAAGAAATTTTTTTTAAACAATTTCAATTTATCTAAAGCTATTTAAACTTGAGAAATGAAATTTAAAATGGGAACTCGGTGCGAAAAATTTATAAGAAATAATTTTTATTCTAAAATTATTCAAGCTTGCTGCAATTATTAATACATTTATTATTTGAAAATTTGCGATCTTTTTTATCATTAAAAATAATAATTTCTTTAAAACTCGTCGACAATTAAAAATAAAATTCCAAATTGAAAGTGATAGTAATTTCATTATTGAAATAGTATTATCAAAAGCAAGATCTATATTGTCTCACTCATTGTAATTGTTTTTCACCCTTTCGAAAGGAATAATAAATGAGCGCCAATTTCGTTGAAATAAATTTAATATCAAAATGGATTTTGTTATTGATACTTTTTATAATTTTTAATATTTTTAAAAATTGTTATAATTTTTTTAATATATAGTAAAACGTAAATAAAATATGTAAATCAAATACTTAAAGCTATTAACTTAAATTATATATGCATACATTCACGTACTTGGTAAATGTTAATATTGGAAAATAAATTTAGAATAATTACGTTATCCTTTTTTATCAAAATTTATTACAAAGATTTAATAGAACACTAAATTGTATAATAAGTGTATATCCGATGATGCCGTAGTTTATACAATTATTCAATCTAATTTTAGAATTTTTAAGTAAGATTGCAATAGTTAAAAATTTATAATGTTGGCAAGTCTGAATAAATCAGATATCAATCATATGTTTTTTTAAAATTAAATTTTTAAATTGAGTAATGTGTATGACTACTTTAAATAAAATTATTAAGTTTTGTTATTAATTTGAAATTTATTAAATTTTGCTATGAAATTTCACTTACGAAGTGCAGTCTTCGATGATCGAGAACGACCACAAAGACCGGCCTGAGCACCACCTCCATGAAAAAGCTTCTTTTATCGCAACCAGTCGAAAAAACAACTTCTTACCACTGAATTTCAAATAAAAAATCAACTAAAATCTACAAAACTCTAATGCATCAAACACTAAAATAGAAAAATCACTGCTGCTAATTGTCTTTAGAAAATTTCCCGACAAAACTTTAAAAAAAAAAAAAGAACAAATAAAAATTTAACACTCAAAGTTTTATAGTCCTAATGCTTGTTCACTTGAACGTACGAAGTTGTAAACTAAAAGCTCTATGGGCCTGTACGTATACATTTATCCCCTGGCGCGTCGAACGACACACGCGAGAGCGCGGGAGGTCATCCATAGAGTCGCACGCGCCCGTCCATAAGTCACTAAGAGTGGGAGGGAATATACACCTGTTGTCATCATACAAACGATAAATTTATATGTATATACATAATCGTAGCTATGGCTTCTTTTTGCCACTCGTATACCCCCTCATAACTAGATGATTTTTAAGTTTTCAATTAAGAGAATGAGCTTGAAACTGGAAGGGTGTCATTTTGGAAATTTTGATAAATTGATCATTTATTAATGAGAATTTTCGATTTTTAAATATAAATATAAATTTATTTATATTTATATAAAATTTTCAATATTATCAGCAAAAAGGAAAATTTAGGTCACTATTGTTTTAAAAAAGTCACAAAATATGCTTCAATTTTCCAAATCTGATAAAGTTAATATCTTAAGAGCATGAAATAGAAAAAAAATTATTTATAAAAGAAAAGCTGTTGTTAATACATTAACATTTAACTTCCTTAAATTAAAAACATGATTTCTTTAAGCGCTTCTAAAATGCATAAAACATTTTATAAGGATAATTTATATTACTCTCATTTCAAAAATGTTTACTGATAAATCTGAAAAATATCTACTTTCCAGAAACATTTTTTCGGTAATTTATTTGAGTTTATTCTACTTATTAACGATTAAAATTTGATGATAGATAAATGTTATAAATATAATCTTAAAAATTGAACATACAATAATTAGGAATAATTTATTCAAATTTCATCAAGTTATAAACAAATAGTGTTTCTTTGAATGGCAAAGGAACGGTAATAACTATCTAAAAAATTCTTGTAAGAGATTATAGGAAAATAAAATTATTTGCATATTTATTTGCGTATATCAAATAAATTTGACGCTGTAATTTTAAATAGTTATTAAAATAAAAAACTAAGATTTAGATGACAATAATAATTTGACATCAGAATTTAATTCTCTAGCTGTCGACGCATAAATTTGACAATATCTGATGAGAAGCTATCACGGTAGGGGCTGCAAGCGAAAGGTAACCGAAAATAAGAATCAAGTATTTTAAACAATCATGAAATTGATGTTATAATCCAAAAGATTAAAGTTAATTTTTAAAATAAAAAAAAAAAAGATATTAAAAAGTGCTATTACTAAACTAAAAATTATGTTTCATCTTCTTAAAAATACAAAAGAAAATTACCTTTCTTTAATCAAATACACGCATAAACACACTATTATATTATTTTAAATAATAATTTTTTCGCCCTCATTACAGTTTCTTTGTAATAAATCAAAATATTTTTATGTCACAAGTAAAGCGATAATTTAATTAATTAGGAAATTAAATGAATTTTTTAATTACAGAAAAACAAACAAGCCATTTCTGTGAATTTTCTATTGTTTATCAAAGCTTTTTAAAACGAGGCTAATGCCGGTCTTGGTAAATATTTATAAATAAAATCATTAATCTTAATATTTAACTTGAATATTTTAATGATTCCATTGAAAATTACGGGGTTCCCGTGACAAACTTATTGTGAAGTATCCCATATTAGGCAGGCGGTGCTTTTTTTTCTCTACAACATTGAATGCGTACCTTTGTACACGAAATATACGTTAAACTATGTAAGCCAAAAGTGATGAACGTTGTAAGACTTGAAACAGGGTCAATGTCGATAGATACAAAAAAAAAGTTGACCAAAAACCATTATGTATAAACATGTAATTTATGATACATGTTGAAAAATTGCAGTGGCAGTTTTTAGATCTAATTCAGTACATGTTAATTTGGTCAAAATTGAGCAATATTACATTTATTTGTGGTTGATGTAAAGGAGTTGGTTTAATAAATTAATTTACTGACTTCATTAATGTTACTGGTTTATAATTATAAGTATAAAGACACTGTTATAGTCAAAATAATTCACTGCTATTTTATAGTAATAATGGATATTTTTGCTTTCAAACAATTTTATTTTCTTTATATTTAGAAAAATATGATAAAAAAATCAAATTATATAAGGAAGTTATAATCAACAAAATAGCCATACAAAATTAATATGGTTTTACGTCTAGAACAGGTATTGCAAATGAGCGCTAATAAATTCAATTAATTTAACGACCAATATTATGGAATATTAGAATAGATTATGGGGCCAATGTCGTAATTATAATATCATTTTGTACTCATACTTGGAGTTATAAATAAACTAAAATTGAAGATCAGCTGGCAAACAACAAACTATACTCATGCTTGGACAGACCGTGCTAAATTGGTTAATTGTATGCAAATTTTTTTAAAACTCGCAACAGCCAACGTTGAGCTATTGTGTAGCAATAAAAAATAATAGCTCAATACCAAAGGACTTCCTATATTTTTATATTTGTTTTGTTTTTGTCTATTTTTTCTGATAATTAGTTAAAAATTAAACACCTGTTTATGATAATGCACGGCAAAATTATCGCATAATTCATAATTATCAAGCTTAAATTATGAATATTAGTCACTGCAGGTATACTTGAAAGGTATATAATTAAGTCGAGGCTTTCAAATATTATCAAAAGTTTTTTTACAATTATATACATCTTTCATTGGTTTTTCACACACATTATATTCAATTGTGGATTTAATTTCAGAACTACTTTATATACTTGTATTTTGATCATGTCAGATTTTGGGTATTATTAGAGTAAATTATGGTGTCTCTTTTAGCTATACAATAGCATCAAATTAACCAATTAATGAGTTTGAGGCCTGTTAAAATTTTCTCGAGAACAGGTTTGATCCGCGTTTCATATAAATTTTAAATTTTAGATCTGTAAAAGACAATAGCTTATAAATAATTAATTTTTCTAGTATGAATCTTGAAGACACAAAAAAGTTTATGTTACGTCTGATGTTTATTGTATTCATGCAATCTAAACCTTCTTGGAAATTCGTCGTATATTCATCATTTGTAAAAAAAGCAAATTTATTATTTTGTAAATACATAAAAACCAATATTCTTTTGTTCATCAAACACGTACATCCGTTTCAACCTTTAAATTTCGTTTATCATCTAAGATTCTAGAAAACAAAAAAAATCCTCATCAATAATCCGTATAACAAAACTATCTCAAACGTCTATGTAACAAGGACTTCCTGAAATATTACGTGTGCTCTTGTTATTAACTAGTTTAAACCTAAATCAGTAAGGGAAAAAAATGGATATATTTATAGGAAGCATCGATAAAAAGGTGGAATCTACAAATACGAAGTGATAAAAAAAATTAATTTGGTACCAGAATCGTTCCTTAAATTATGATACAGAGAAAAAAAAAGAAGAGCGCGTACGTGGTGAGGCCAACCGGTGGCCTCCGCTTGTGCAATACACCCGCGCGGTGTATACGCTGTTTATGTGTGTACGTATATACTAAATAAATTCCCACAGTTGACGGATAAGGAGGAAACTTGTCGGCCTCCTCTGTTGTGTGTATACATGTTGTGACTTCTAGTTCTTCTATTGTCGGCACTTTGTAGCCATACATACGCACACGCGTGTGTGTATACGCTTAGCGCACGATTCTGCGTTTTATATGCGTATAACCTTCGCGTTCTCTCCAAAAGTGAGACAAATATCTCTGACTATTCATGCTCTTTTTTTTTTGGTTTTTTATGGCTTGTAGAAAATTCTTCTTTTTTGGGATATAAAAAAAAATGAGATTTATATTGTTGAAATCCAAAAGATAATGAAATATATTTTTAAAATTCAGAATTTCTTCATTTTTTTCAACCTTTTGAGAAAAAATTAATCCAAGAGTAATATTCAAAATGGGAGTTCATGACGAATGAAAAAATTATAAATGTAAGATAATTTTATTTTAATAATATATTTTTAATTATTATTAAAAAAGCGACAAAATTAAAATTAATCTATTCATCGTTACAGCCAAAATTACTCTTTTTTCATAGATAATTGTGAATAATGTAGTTCTTAACCATTTAAACATCAATCTCACGTTATTTAAATGTTCCTTAAAAATGTCAAAAGTCAAAACTCCTCTTGGTTATAGTAATAATTTAATAATGTCTCCTTAATTGTACTAATGTCGTCGAAAATAACAAAAAACATCTTGAGAATCAAATATCCTTCGTTGAGGTCATTAAAAAATAGATGATTTAAGCATCATCATGCATGACATCAGAAAAAAATTCGCAATTCCCAAACTTTTGTGTATTTTGTCTTTTTTGCCTATCAACTATAATTACGAAGGGAAAAAACGCACAACAATGAGACAAGGTTACAAAGCTAAAAATTACCAAACAGTGGATATCACAAAGTTTATCCACATATTAATTTTACTATTCGTACTAAAATATTACGTGCCATGAAATTTTCATGTAAATCCAAGCGAAATCAAAGAAGCATTAGCGAAATATCAGCGACCAGATGTGTATACGACGTTCAGTTAAAAACAATAAGTTCCTCGCATGGAAAGTCTATGCATGGTGTAAAAATATATGCACGCAACCTTGACTCACTGAAATACATTTTTAAGAGTTAAGTGTTAGCTGTTGTCGCTGCACCTGATTTTAATGTTTACGGTCGGACGTGTTTTTAAGTATATTTCGGCTGATTCAACGCAGATTTCAACTTTATTCTTTTTTACACTCTTCAAAAAAAAAAAAAAAAAGACTCGATACATTATAACATGACTGCCGGCTAATGCGCGCAACAAACATATACACGACACATTTCCTCTGGCGAAGAATAAGTTTGTTGCACAATTGAACGGCTCGAAGGAAGAATTTAAATTTGAATGAGACGGAGACCTTTTTGCGATTTTACTATTTTAATGCAGTCAGAATAGTTTCAACAAACATTGCATTAAGCTATAAAAGAATCTCTGATATTTCAGTTAAACATGCATTTCAAACGTGTTTCATAACGAAGCTTTGAAAAATTTTAGCTATAATTAACATGGGCTTTGTGTGCTCTTGCCTCTGCAATGTTTTTACGTGTACCTGTATTATGCGATGTCTTAGTAAATTGTAATATTTATTTTTATTTGTTATTTAATAAGTAACAGTAATAAAATATTCTAATTTGTACTTTTTACTTATTCTTAATACACCATAAAAATATTTTGTAAATGTCGTTTATACATTGGAAAACATTTTGAAGTCATAGTTACCCTGGTAGAAAATTAAACATAATTTCTGCTCATTTGACTAACTTCTGCCCAGAAAATTATGTTGAACGATTGTCATCAATCAATTTATAACCTTAAGTAAACAAACTTTAATGTTTTAAATCAATTAATGATAATTATTGGGATAGATCACAAATACTTATTTTAAAAATAATTTTTTTTAAATGTCACCGAATTAATTATATAAACAAAAAAACCTTCAAATATAATATCAAGCGCAATATATTAAGCTTTTATGGTTAAAGAAAAAAATGATAGCTATTATATCTCGAACAAACAAATGAGTGTGCATGATTTTCTTTCTCTCTCTCTCCTACGTAGCGAAATATGAAAAAATAACCTCAAATCAATATTATTTGACTCATAACATGATTTTAGCAGATTCTGCCCAGAAAATGTCGCCAGTACGTAGGGTTTCTGGGCAGAATATATCAGCAGAATCTGCCCACTGAGCAGAAAATTTAAGATATTCTGGGCAGATTAATGTTCAATTTTCTACCAGGGTATTCATAAGCTTATTTAGAATTTCAAAACAAAAATAATGATAAATGTTTCTAAAAAAACTAAGTTAAGATTTTAATAATAAAAAAATAAAATATAATTTATAATATAATGAAAATCAATTGAAGTTAAAGAAAACTTTACTAAAAATGTTGATTATTACATTTTGAATAAATCATAATAAATTTTGAAGCGATATAAATAAGTACTTTTATTTAAACCTCAGAAATTATTTTTATTTTTCACTATCAACAATCAGTATGAATTTTCTTTTGAAAATTAATGGTGAACATTCTATGAATAATTAACAATATATACATAGTTGTAACACGTCGAAATAAAATTTCTTTCGTTCAATAAAATTTTCATAATTTTACACGCTTTTTCCAATACATTCGAGCGCGCGTGCTACCGTATAGACCACATAATAAAATAATCATGAGGTTAATGAACTAAGGGTTCAGGGGGGATGAATAGCATTTCCAATGTCAACAAACCCTGACGTTTTTAGTTCAGCAGCGCTTAATTATAGATTTGAAAAAAATAAGGAAGAAAGAAAAAAACTCGATTCTATACTTGCAAAGAAAACATTATCGCGGATGTAAACTGGCGACTTGAAAAATTAAGCTAGCTGATTCACCATTTATGTTCGTCTTTTCTTTTATTCCCGAATAATTGAGCTTAATTACAGCCTTATTTTATAATCAGTCGTCATCAACGCGAGTCCCTCAGATTAATCCACGTATCAATGTTAACTTCATTAAGATTATTCAGTTTGGAGACTAAACCTTGTAAAAGCTAATTGACTATTTGCTAAAAACCAAAAAAATTCAAAAATTAGCTGATTTTTAGCTAATTTCTAATTGATTTTTAACAGAAAAATCGTTTTTTGCTGTATAAAAAGTAAATTTATGTAATAACATTATCCATTTCCTTAAATATGTTATTTTTAGATTAACCATAAGCAAAGAAGACATTTATACTTTGCAATGCAGTAGACTTGCTATCGTACTTGTTACTTGCTAAAGTTGCGAAATATGGACACCAAAGGAATGAGGACGCACCACCGCAATATATACGGCTTTAATGCGACGATTGACACTTTGCAAGTGCGGCCCATTGTTTCTCAGAGCGTCTCTTTTCGCATATTATTTTTTTCTTTTCTTTTCTCTTTCCTCCTCTCTCTTTTTTTTTTTTTCTTCTTAAGTCTTTGCTCATTTCTTTTAACCATGAGTTTCGTGAAATTCGTGCAACTTTGACGCTTCAATTGTTCGGCCGAGTAAAAGAAGCAAGCCGGCAAGATGCACATATGCTCTTTTTTTATGCGAACGAAAAATCTTTCTTAAGTATGAACTGAATACATATAATGCATGAGTATTATTTCAACTTGTTATTATTTTCCTTTTTTTTCACCAAATTGACTTTGAGGAAAAAAAAAATGGAAAATTCTCACTTTGTATTTCAGTGATTGTTGATTTTAATATAATTATTTTATATTATTGCTTTAAGTTTACACGCGGTCTTGTAAAAACAATACTTTATTAAAATACATTTCTTTTTTTTTCACATGATGGTCTTTACGGTGGTTTCGTTCTTTGAAAATTACGTAAAAATGTAACTCTCTATTGCGCTATTACGTTTTTTTTTTGATAATTATTCTTTCTCGAACGTTGAAAATAAATATATCAGGATTGTAATACTAGGCGTGAAGGCGGTAGAGTGTTAAAAGATATTCAAAAGGAACCACTATATTGATTTTGTCAATTTGACGGTGTTCTTATGAATTGAAGCTTGCTTAATGTTATTATTTCGTTTGAAAAATCTCTGAATGGGTTTGTTTTTATCAATCGCCATAAACACGGTAAATGATTTTCATTTAAAATAAAAATTATGAAAATAATTGCAGAATTTCGAAATTTCTATAATTTTATCTTCATTAAAAAATCCTCAGTTTATGAGTTTAGCATTAATTCAAATATTTTCCCATGATTAAAAAATATCAAGTTTTAGAGGTCATCGCGATAAAGGAGCGATTACAATTGAATTTCCGGACGCATCGTTTAATTAATTTTTAATTTTCATCATGAAAATTAATGAAAGTGAAAAAAAAAAGAGTTTTTAGTTAACGAGCGCAAACATACTCTTTTTAACTAATGACTTTTTAAAATAACTCGCACAAATGGACAATAGGTATCGGAACGAGGTGCTGGGTAAAGCCGAAGGATTATATCGTACAATGTCACTTTTTCTCCACAATTCTAGATAAACACTTTTACATGTACGTATATACATTAAAGTATAAGGGTCTATTTACAAGAGCTCTTTTACAATTTACTATAAGCATCGAAGTATGCAAAAGTCGAAACAAGGACAAATGAAGTCGTATTTCTCTCATACGCGGTAATTGTGTGTGTACATACGTATATATAAAGCTTAACAAATTGTCATAAGTCGCGTCGCGGAATCGTTTCTCCGAGTAATGTGGATCGTTTAATATGTTGAAGAACCGCACCCAATAGGAGGACATATCGAGGAGTGCGAGGATAATCCCACGATGATCTGGAATCATCGTATACATGTGTCTCTCTCTCTCGTATGCCAGAGGCAAACGGACCTTGAGCCATTATAATATAACGTTCTTACGTGGCCGAGCTCTTCGTATGCGTATACGTTATAATACGACGCCCATTGTGTAACTCGCGAGCTGTCGTAGTGTGTACAACAGAAACATGTGTACATCTAGAAAATTTTCTTATTTTTTTTTTCTTTTCTTTCTTTAGCTCTACACTTTTTCTGAGATTCACGCTAAAATGTTAAAACATCCTGACGCGAGCATGTTATTTTTTTCTATTGTCTTTTGTGACGATGATGATGATGATATCTCATTGGCTTAAATAATTAACAAATTCTATGAGATGACGAACTGTTTATGGGTGTGTTTACGATAGGGATTTTGTTTTACGTTAGACAAAGTTATGACTTGTTTTTTGCCTTAAGTTAATCAATGGCTTGTAAATTTTAAGAAAAGTTATTGTTTATAGATTCATTGCTTTTTTTTCTTTTTTTTTGTGTATTGGTGTTATTTTAATTTAACAATCGGCTTTTGTTAAATTAAGCCAAACTTTTTTGTCAATTTTAGTAAGTTTTTGCTAGTAAAGAATGAAGTTGTGCTGATTGTAATAAGAATTTCTCTAGAGAGGATATAGAATAGGCTTCATAAAACTTTTGACCTACTTTTCGTCCAGAAAAGTTGTGAAAATATAGCAAAAGAAAAAATTACGGATTAGCGTGAGCGATTATATCTATATCACTGGGTAAGTAGTTATGGACGGGACTAATCAGACTGTCAAACTTGTATCTTAATCATCGGAACACGTTTTACTAATTTCTGCAAACTTCTATAATTTATTTTCACTCGATTTAAATATGAAAATATTTTTTTTTATAATTTAAAATAATTCGACAAACAGTTATAAAGTTTAGTTAAGAATTTGAAAAATTTACGGGCATTAATGTTTGTTACTCTGAAGATAATCTTTCTCAAGTACTGAAAAATACAAATTGATATAATCTTTAAAAATATAAAAATACATATAATACAAAAAATTAATCGTACTTACAATATATTTACAGGTAACCACATACTTTTTTTTTTAAATTTTATTTGACGTCGCTGTATTATGATATTATTATGATGCTGATTGGCGACGGAGATTCACAGTGTGTTTGTGAACAAAGCACATGTATCGTATATACAGTGGTGCTCGTATCAATCGGCCGAGAGCGGGATTCGAACTCGGATCCTCGAGTTTATGAATCCATCGCTCTACCAACTGAGCCACTGACTATCTCAAAATAATAAATTTATTTTGGATATTTAATATTAACCTTACAGCTGTATACGTTACATATACGACGTAACAAACTCAAGAATTATTTTAATTTTCATATCACAAAACTAGAAAAGCTAGTCTTTGTTTCAAAATAATAATTTTGTTTAATGAGGTCAAACTGTGGTAAATAGTTATCTTCACATACCCATCAAACTTATGTATCTAGACTATTAATGATGTTGTCATTGCTATTTCTTTAAAATAAAAAAGTACGATGTCCTAACACATCCATATCTTTTCTCATAAAAATTCTAATGATAATCATAGTCATAGCTTAGTTGAAAAAAGAACGTTTATTGAAGCATTAAAATGGGATACGGAGAAATGCACGAATGTGAAAGCGAAATGAACAATAAGAATATATACCGGAAAAAGCTATTTTTGTATTATCTTTAGTGTTATAAATGGAAATTGACATTTTTCAAAAGTATTATCAACCAAACCTTAGTAAAAAAAAAAGACAAAGTGAAAGTCATTTATTTTTTAAGAAAAAAAAATACAAAATATACGGAAATGGAATATTGAATTGTTTCTTGCATCGAGGAAACTTTTATCTTGTAACAGAAATGAGCATTTTAAAAGAGGCTGTTTTATTGTTTCTCGGAGGAACTTTATTGAACTTGTCTATGCAATTTTAATGAAGATATTTTTAAATAACGTAAATAATTAATTTTTCTGATTCACTCCTTTAATCTTCAACATCAATTAAAAAAAAAAATTCAATCTCATTCATTAAACGTACACGCTCCAACTTATATACCAGCAGCTTCAAAGATTACGTAACAGACACGTTTTCGCATCAATGAATATTATCTATATGGATTCGCTCTAATAGCATATTTCATTCAGAAAGCCGCGTTTCCGCATTATTCATCGTCCATAAAGAATCAGCAGCGCTACATTCGTACGCCATCAAAATCAATCACTAAACCAAACGACTCATCTAATGAATCAACGTGTACGCCGATCGATATCGCATAGATAATTTCTTCTACATCCTTATATTAACTCGAGTAATAAGTTTTATAAGCAAAAAAAAAAATGTAAGATTCATTCCATTGAAATAAATTGAACGTTGCGTTACAGCTCATCTAGTCACGTTTTTTTTTAGGCGTATCTTTTGTTTTTGTAGACGTACTTATAACCGCATCTAATTAATATTAAGTAAGCGTATTCTTTGGTCATTACAAGAAGAGGGAGGGAGAGAAAAATTTATGACAATTTTTGCTGACAGTGATACGTGTAAACAAAAGAGAAAAAAAAATTAAACTCGCACGTGTATGTGTGTACTTTTCGTAACACTTGTAAAGCCTTTTTCTTTTAGTTGCAAAGAGATGCTCCTCTATCTCTCTTCATAATTCATTTTTATTTATCTGCTTTTACTGCTTATTTTTCTGCTACGCAGTTTTTTGCAGTTTCTTTTTTTTTTGCAGATTTATGAGTCGTCACTCCTCGTTTTTTTTACGTGGTTTTACCAAAGGGTAAAGAATATATCATTCTCTCATTTTCTTTTAATGTGCTCTTTTGTATATTATGCATTTATTCGCGTATTCAGAGCCAATAATTTGGTTGTAAATCATTTAAACGTTTATGAAAGAAGATTATCTCATGAATAATCATGATGTAATTTTTTTTCTTCATTTTCTTACAATAAACAATATTGTCATTGAATGGAAATTGAAAGTAGAACTTGGTTTTACTTTTAAGGTATAATCGTCAGCTTTATATAGAAGAATTTCTTCTCATTCCTTAAACACATGTATATTTTTAATAAAATTAGAACACAATAGAAAATAATCTCGCAACAATTTTTCCTAAGAAAAGTAATTGCACTTTATGAAAAAAAAAGCAAATAAGGACACCCTTATTTTTCGTCTCGTTAATTTCACGTTCTGATTAAGTTTATCCTCATTTCTTTTTTCTTCATTTGACACGTATTAAACAATCGGCAAACATGTTAATTCCATATTTAGGCTGAATTCAGGTGCGGGTATATTACGCCAGTTCTGTTTGTTTAGTGTTACGCGCTTCTTTTTCGAGACAATACTCGACTAATCTTTTGCAGAGATAAAGAGTCGACTTGTGTCCCACATATATGGTTGTATACGTACAACCGCAAATCATGGTTCAAGTACAGGATTACGAAGAACGAGAATACCGTGTGTTCATTCGCAATGTGCGCGCACTTGGTACACCGCATTACAAAGCTTAATGGCTTTTTTCGTTCATTTGAAAAAAGGAAGGAGATCCTTCAATGTCAAGAGTACGCGATTAAGACATTAAATCACGGGGTGTGGTCATGACAAAATTGTGAAAAAATTTTATTATTCTAATATTGTATTCATAAAACGTTTAGAAAATTAATTTAATTACATTTAATATTTCATTATTTATTAAACAGGGTATTTTTAATACATGTTTATTTTTCCGTGCAATCAATTTTGCAAAATAGACGTATATCTCATTTTCAAATATGCTTAATGAATTTCTTTTAATATTTGACCTTGCATTAATGATTTATAGACATTCATAAAACACAAGTTGACGGAGTTGTATGACTCAGGACTATTATTTTGTAGTGTAAAATTGAAAATTTAATTTTATAAATAAAACAACTGATAGACAATTCACAGCGTCATATAACACGTAAAGACCATTCTCTGAATTATCATTAAAATAATTTTATGTACATAAGGAAATTATTAGAGTTCCGAGTCACGAATTTTTACAAGATTAATTGTGAGATATTTTTTGCTCTCTAAAATTATGAGGAGAATTGTATTGTTATATTAAGTACTCGATTTTTTTCAAAACTCTTCAAGCAAATATACTTCAATTTTTTATTACTTGAAGAGATTAAGCTTTGATTACAAACTTTGTATCGATTAAAAAAATTTAATCTTAACTTTTATAAAGATTTTGCAAAACGAATCAAAGAAATTTTATCAGAGAGCTATGTTTATGAATATTAACTATGATTTTTT
Source organism: Anastatus disparis (assembly GCA_017163975.1). Lineage (NCBI taxonomy): Eukaryota > Metazoa > Arthropoda > Insecta > Hymenoptera > Eupelmidae > Anastatus > Anastatus disparis. The sequence goes on from JAFFSR010000009.1 coordinate 285,368, forward strand.
AAATTTATTCTAAAATATAGAACAAAATGATTCATAACATTGGAAAAATCAATTTACATTAAAAGGAGAGTTTTTTCCACAATTTTAGGTAATTAAACTCAGATAAAAATCCATACAATCATCTTATCCATAATTAAACATAAATATTTTTTGTACACTCTATTCGACCTTATTTTCATTAAATTTTCATTATACTTTCATCCTGTCCGCTTTCCTCGAGAAATTCCATATACACGCAAAATAATAGAATTATAGAGTCGCATAAAAGTGGCGTGAGAGATACACAACTCGTCATTCTCTCCTACCATTTCTCATATTTCTTCTTTTTTTATTTTACTTTTTTTCTTCATCATTTCGCAGTATCTGCGTATATGCATATGCCTCAACACGGCGTGAGAAAATGTTCGGTCATCTGTATGCGATTACAAGATTACCTTGTGCGCAGAGTCTAGATCGATTAAAGCCTTTGCATGTTTTAATCTATTTTACACCAGCGCGTGCCGTATAGGAGAATCGAAGGGAAAATTAATTGCACTGCTCTATACGTAATCCTGTGTATTCGATTGGTGCGTCAATCGATGTGTATGTTCTTTTACTGATATTTTATTGCTTTTCGGATTGATGGAGCTTTAGTGCCACATTAGTATCTTTAACACCTTACTTGCACAAGTAGGTTTGCGCTAATAAAAAGAATAATGGCTTTCAAAAAAACATTTTAAAATTACGTTTTTGGCTATAAAAAATTAAAGTGTATGACTTTCATACATAGATCATTTTTCTATTTGTTATTAATAATATTGATTCAATTTTTCATTAATATAAACAATGTAAAATTAGCTAAATAGACGTTAATTAAAATAATTGTATGATAAAATTTAATTTAAAGAAATTAAATACCAATGTATTAGCAATGATTTTTAATGCTGTGAAATAAATGTGTTTGACGTTGATTCAGTATAATTTTTCAACGTTTATTACTTTTCATCAAATTTTTTACCAGTTTATAAAATTTAAATGAAACTCGTAAATAATAATCATTATATTCAAAAGTTTTAAATTAATAGCTTTGAAATTATTTAATTATTTAAAAAATTATTAATTTAAAAATATTGCAGAGAGTATTTATTCAATTTAACTATAATATGAAAAGATTAACAAACAATAAATATTATTATTAAATAATAAAGACAATATATGGCAGTGAAAGAAATTGTTGTTTCAAATTCTAAAATGCTTGTTAAATATACAAACCACAAACGTTTAATGAAGGTGTGCAAATATATCCATTATACAAAAAGTTTAACATAAAAAAGCAAGGATACATACGCACAGACTAAAGGAGCAAAACTTTTTCTTAAGCCTCTAAATACCCGTAAAAATTCAAGAATAAAACATCACCTCACTATAACAAGAAGATGAAAAAAAAAATACTCCATTGACAAACGACAGATGCATAAAGGCATTATATATATGTATATTTTTAGTAATTATCTCATGCGACACGTCCTTTAAAATCTGCGCAACGCACATATATTTTCCAAGTGTGATCATAATACAAAATCACGGTCGGAGTGCCAACACTCTTGAGCTTTCGTTTGCATATGCGCGCTCGATTCTAATTATGCAAACGATCTATTACTCTATTGAATGATTTTACGATCGACGGTAACTCACTTGCTATATACTAGTCGCTCGAAACAATTACGGTGTGCACAAAATATAATGAAGAATTGAGCTATCTTTGATGATAATGAAACTTGTATTTAATCTCTTGTTCGGAAATTAATCATAATTTTCAACTTAATTAAATTGTTAATTTTTGTTGCTTTTAATTCAGGTAGATTGTCATTGAAATAATAAAGTGATTGCGCTGATACATTCTTTTTAATTTTTTAGTTAATACAATATTAATTTTTTTGCGTTTAATTTATGTTTTAAAATTCAATGAATAAAAGTTTAATTAAATAATTATTACAATTTTATACAATTTTCAAATTTAATTTAGAGATTATATGATAAAGATTTATTTCTTCTAAAAGATTTGTCAAAATATGCTTATTTCGAGGTCGTCAGTGGCTCACTCGGTAGAGCGATAGATTCGTAATCTCGAGGTTCCAAGTTCGAATCCCGCTCTCAGCCGATTGATACAATCACCAATGTACGTTACATGTGCTGCAGTTCACGAATACACTAAGAACCTCCGTCGCTAATTAGCATATGATAGCAAAAATACAACGACGTTAAATAAAATAAAAAAAATTCACAGATGATACTAGTGATCTCTTTGTTAAAAAAATTCATAAGAATTTTCATATGAACTTTTAATATTAATTTTTCATATATTCAATATATATTTTTGTTTCATTTTTATATATTAAAGAATTCATATGAAAAAATCATATAAAAAATTGCAGATTGGATTTAGAAGTTTTTTCATACTTTTCCCATAAAAATAATGGGATGATCACCATAATTATTATTCATTTGAATTTTTTATATGAATTTTTCATATAAATTTTTTTTATGAATTTTTTAATATATAAAAATGAAACAAAAATGCATATTGGATATATTAAAAATTCATATGAATTTTTTCAACAGGGTTAACAATGAATTTTATTTTACAATTAGTCCAAAGTTTCCCTTTTTAAATAAAGAAAGGTTCATGTCAAAATAAAATTTTCTTGAAAAGTTATGATTTTTTCCATAGGTGGAACAGAGGCACGAAAGGCTAAAACACAATTAATAAAAATATCAATAATTAATGAATCAATAATTTATTTATGAAATACTTGAAAAATACTATAGTATAATTTAAATTTTAAAAATTTAGAAAATTTTCAAAGCACCGAACATTTTAATGGTATTAAAAAAAAAGGCAATATTGTATTTTTAAACTATGATTGAAGAAATAATTGTACGTAGGATATAACATTGATTTATAATTAATACATGATACTAATTGAAATGTATCGTTGAAAGATTTTAAAAATTCAATTTAACTTGGAATACATTGAATTAAAAATAAAATATCAAGATTAAAAAGCAATCGCACAGTCATATTAAAAAGGTGGAGTAGATATGCACGTTTAAGTATAGGTATTGGAAGCGCGAGTTTAATCAGCAATCAACGCTTCTCGTATAAACTCAATCTCGAGTCTCTCCTATAGTCTCGAAAGCGAACGTATATAATATAAACAGTAAACACAGGTATATATAACAGCACGCGTGAAAAAAAAAGGGAACGGGCAACTCGTGCGTGAAGGAGAAGAGATCTCTCTTCTCTTCCATGGCTATATAAATTGTTCGATGACTCTTACTTGTATGTACGTATAGCGTGAGCTGATACGTTTGAAATCTTGTACGTATACGTTGCGTTCGGACTAATAGCTAACAGGTTATCGACTAAATATCGGCCGTTTTTTTTTTAAAGGTATAACAACCGAGAAAGAAGGTAATTAATGATAATTTTAAGTAATATTGATGCTTTACAGGAGAGAAATCTAAAGTCTAACTGGCTCTAGAATGTTCGTATAATAACATTTTCTATGCACGCATATTTTGTAGCAACAAAGTTAGCAAAAGTATTAGACTTGTAATTTAAGTACATAGTCGAACAGATTGCGTTCACAAATTGAGTATTTGTAAAAAATAAACTAATTAGGGCATATATTTATATTTCTTTGAAAACCCGAAATTAACATTGAGTTATTTAAAATCTTATGATGCTCCATGTTATTTTATATTATTGTTATTATACTAATGGATGAGGTAATTACTACATTTAAAGTAAAAACTTAAATAATACTAAGTACGCCAATAATGCTATACATTTATTACAAAATCTTTGAACCTTATTAAAAGATTTTCGTGAATTTAACTTTCATCTAGGTAAATTTAGATAATTCAGTATTGATTTTATGAGAGGAAAAAACAACAGGGGAGCATTTTGTAATTTTTAATGAAAAATATTAATTTTAAAACGTTCTAAGGTAGATAAAAATTGTCTTAGCATTACTAACGATTATTGAACCGTTTCGTAAAACTTAATTTATTCATTATTGTTTTTACAAGAGAAAAGATAATAGTGAACATGTTGTAATTTTGACTAAAAAAATTAAAATGTAAATGTTAGAGGTTCCTTAAATAAATAGAAATTTTCTTATTATTATAGGAAATATTAATGGATTGATTGCATTGTATGGTGGAACAATCAACTTTTCAACTTCTTTTTTTTTCAGGAAAAAAAAATGTTACGAATGATAATAAAATTTTTATTGTCGTCTATGTTATCGACAATTTGGTTCGTTACCGGAAATGAGCTAACGCCTTTAAAAAATAGTGACAGTTTTTTTTTTTCTTCTCCTACACAAATTATATTAACAGTTTGCCATAATCATAGCTCACCGAGATATTTGAATAATGTTGAGTGAGTAATGTTTCGATTTGATATTTTAAATGAATACAAGATCTCTGCGATTGCAGAAAAAAACGTACAAAACTTTTTGCATTTAAAGTATATTTGCATGCATAACTACTTTATTTACAAACTTTATCAATTAGTTGTCGAGTCATGTAAATGACTAACTTTAGTTTAATTTTTACTTGTTTTTATATCAAGTTAAAGAGATGTAATGTATTTGAGTCATGAAAGCATAAAAAGTATATTCGAGTGAAACATAAATAATATAAATATTATAACTAAATAAGTTTTTTATTGGCACAGCAATTTAGTTTTACCATTCACATGTGATATAATTAAATAAATGAAGATAATTATTTTAGGGAAAAAATTGCTATGACAATGAGCTAGACGCTTCAATTTTTTGAACAAGTAAATACATATATAATAATGATACAAGAAATGGTGAGAAAATCACGGAAACCTTGAGCTCGTTCTACAGAGTTTCTTGTAAAGAAATGTGACCTTAACATCGGTCAGGTCAGATTGAACCACTTTATTGATCGTCCAACATTATATTAAAACGAATTAAATAGAAAAGCGCGATTAACAATAAAAGCAAGCATCCTTGGAAAAATTACGTGATCACGTACAAATAGTTTTGATAAAAATTTCCATATTTTTGAAAATACGAGTATTTATTTAGAAATAATGTGTTTATAAATTTTTAAAATTTCTATTATTTCAGCCTTCATTTTAATATAATGTTTTTTCCATGCAATGGATTTTCAACGGAAATGCGCACGTCCCTGCTGTTTTCTGTTCTTGGACCGATAGTTATTGAACTTACATCCGGGAAATCTCAATTTTATATAATGCAAGCTATTTCTATTTTTTTATTGTATACTTATGATCTATGCATTAACTGAACGTGAATAGATTTTATTCTATTTTTAAATTTATGTTATGCATTCAAATAGTTTTCCATATATTACATTTAATGTTGCAAAACGCAAAAAAAAAATAAGTAAATCAATCGATTGTTATATTTTTGATATGTCATTTCAGAAATTTTAAATAAGTTAATTATTAGTACTCAAATTTCGTGAGTTTTCATTACATAATAATTTTGAACAATACTACTATTTACTTTAAATTAGGATGATAATGTGATAAGAACGATGTTGTTTAAATTCTATAAAATCTAAAATGAAACTTTTCATAAATATAGTTCGTCTCCAATGTAAATCCATACAACTTGTGAATAAATAATATTATAAATGAAAATTTCTAATAAGAAAGTCATGTTAAAATTGGAATTTAATTAATAGAAATAAAACATGAAAAAATTGTAAAACAAATTGTAAAATTTAATTTAAAATAAAGGCTTCAGTAATTATAATTTTTAATAATTAATAAACCTTTTATAACTTTCAATTCATGTCTATATTTACAACTCATTTACATATTTATAAGTCTCAACTCGTATATTATTCTATAAATTATTTTTTATTTTTATTAATATAATTACGTCGTAAGATGGTGCGTCAAAAGTCTCAAAATAATAAAACAATTTTAATTGTTAAGCAGTATTAATATAACAAATAATTTTATAGTTATATCTAATCATTATATTAGTATTTTATAATCGTTTTTGTAAAATATTCATTATACATCAATATTGAGATATAATAAATCATTTATACTAATTTTTTAATAATCAAGAAATCTAGTTATTACGTTAACTTTTCATTAGCATCTTAATTACATTCTCTTTACAAGAAACATAAATTTTCAAAGCAAACGCACTGCCATCTAGTAGATTTAGCGTTAACTTTGAGAATTGACTCTACTGAAGGTAAAACACTTGTGCTGCTGTGTCAGTAAAAGTTTTATAAAAATGTTACCTAGCCAGACTTAACTCGGCTTTACCTACTTAGTGATTTCATCCTTAAAAACTAGAATTCGCTACTACCGATTCATCCTACAAACCGTAACTAATTAGCGGTTAAATAATACTTTTTTCAAACTCTACTGCATACCTTTTGTCTCAACAATAAACTGAAATTTTTTTTTAAATTTTCATTCTTACAAATTATAAGGATATTTATCCTCCTTTTTTCGAATTTTTTTTTTTCACTTAAAAGTTCAATCTATCACTTAATCTTAAAATTATAAACTTTACTCTACTTTGCATTCCAGCTCAGAGATAAGAATCAAGCCAAAGCGCATTGCGCTCTCCGCATACAGCAGTACACTTTCAGATTTCGTGATACGATCATTTAAAAAGAGAAAAATCTTATGCTCAACGTGATCGCATTACTTTGTGTATAATATATGCGCGCATGTGGTTATTATGTGTATATATATATATATATATATATCGAAAAGGAAGAAACAATTCATATTTCCTTGTAATGATCTGGTAATATAAAAATCTAATCTGCCTGGATAATCTAACATTTGGCGAAGTGAAATCTTTTAAGCTATTTTATACAACGATAAGGAATTATTTAAAGTCAGCTTCAAATTTGTCATGTTGTAAAGAATAATGTCATTATAATATTATTACTTTTTCAAGATATAAATTATCTTTATTTTTTTTTCTGCAAACTGTTAATTATGTTTGTTTGGTAATTAGACTTTTAATGTAGGAAGTTAATAAAATTAATTTACATTAATGCTCAGAATTTTTAAATTAGCAAATGCGAATCCGATTAATTCATTAACCGAAGTTAATAAAATATAACCTCAATAAATCATCGTAATTGGCTTTGGAAATGGAATGAAAAAAAATCATAATCATTAAGTCAATTTAAAACGAATAGAAACTAATGATTATTTTTCTTTTTCTAGTAAAAAGTTTCTAGCATTGTTTATATGTGTATTTTCCTTTTCCATGGGCGCAACCGTAAGATGCAATGATAAACATTCGCCATCATTAACTCGTTGCGTATTTTATTTTACATATTACTCTAATGAATGACATAATGACTGTGGCATACACTGTTGAACAATCGCGATGAAACAAGGCGTCACTGGTGTATATTTCGTTTAAATTAGATTGTCATGCCTTATACTATTTACCGATCGAATCAGCTGATACTAATTTCAAAAGTGTCAGAGCATCTTAACCGGCATCGTATATCTGTTTAATATGCAGATTTACAGTAATGTTTTACGACAAGCTTATTTAATTTATGCTAACGAATGCTTCTATTAATTGTGATTTTATTTTAATGGAATTTTATTTACTATATTAAACTGGTGTAAGGTAAATAAAAAAAAGGATGATCAGAGGATTGTGTTTACTAATTGATAGTGAAATGACTTTGCGAAATGGAATACTTGGAATTTTCTATGAACTTATGTATGTGAATTTTATAGTAATACGTGTGGCGCCAAGGAAAAACATATATATCTATGGTGAAAGACTCGATGGATAGACGTTGCTGGAATCTTATTAATTTATATATTTTATTAATTATAAGTGAAATCAGCGATGCTATGGGTTATGTCTTTTCCCACATTGAGAAGAAAATTTATTTTATTTGAGTAAATTTATATACTTGCAATCAAAGCGTTAGAAAAAAAAATTATTTCGTCCATAGATTTTTATTTCGTTTAAAATAAAAGCTGTTTATTTCTAATAAAATTTATTTGATTAAAATAGATTTTTGCGTAAATTCAAAATATTTAATAAATAAATCCTATCACGTATTATTTATATACGTATTTGAAATCCTTGTTTTTATCTTGCGCGTTAATCTCATCTTTTTTCCTTCCTTTCCTGTTGATTTTGATTGGTGATGACAAATACATGATGTGTATAGTGTAATGCATGTATATACAGCGCATCTTATGGACCATAATACATGATCCCGAAATTAATAATTTTTACATATTTTTTCTCTTTTTTTGAGCTCATTAAAAATCTCGATTAAATTTGAGATCATATTAAAGATCCAATATACCACACTGATTTTATTTGGTTTAAACATTCTCTCAATCTCTTTCGTTGATCATCAATCGATAACTAAAGAAGTATTTAAGATCAAACTCGAAGATTCAATAGAAATGCGTTAGGACTTTATTAAACGCGCTACACGCGCATATTTTGTGCAAACTTTGTGAAATTCATTCTCTTTTTCTTCTTCTCCCTCAGTCCCGTCTTTATTCTCTCTTTAGTCTTTTTGATTTTGATTGATGATGACAGTAACAACAAAATAATACAATATATACTTGGAGATTGTATAACTTCAAGATTCGATAGTATCGCATTAGATTTTTATGTAAGGGATTCAAATTAAACTTTAGCGAAACCATTTCACCTTATCAATCATTTCTGCTGATGGAATTTTCAGAATTTCACGATTAATGAGATTAATTGTTAAATAAAAAAAATTTTTATTGAAATCCATGTATTATTATTTATATAATATATATAATATTTTGAAATAATAAAAAATTAGATGTATCAGTTATGTATGCTTTCCACTCAAGTAAATATTGATTAAGACACAAGATAAATTTTGCTTTGATTAAAGTAAATTTCATACTGAGAGTATTGCAAAAAATTTCTCATTAATCCAACCAATTTTTCAAAAAAAATTTAATTTTCAGTGTAGATCAAGTTATTCACATTATTTACTGCATAATCTATTCCTGTAATTATTTAATTAATAATCAGTTTTGATAGGTAGTTTTATAATATCTACATAATTTTAGAAAAAAAACATATAAAGCTTATAATAATAACAGTGATTAATATGTGATACAAATATTCTTTTGGAATTTTCTTTCAAAATCTAAAAAAAAACAACAAATTTTACGTTAAAAATTATTGAAAAATGATATCTCGTTAAGAACTAGTTTAATTTTTTTTAATTAACCTTAAAAATATTTAGTTTAATGTTCTTATTTATCACTTTTAATAATGCCAAGTGTAAAGTAACATGTGCTACAAAGTTTTACATGTATCCCAGAAAGTCGTTAATACATTTTCGTATTTTTTTTTCCTTTTTTTTTTCATTAAAAACGTTAGGTCAAAAATGTTGTGTTCGTGAAGAAGGAAAGCTGCCATGAATAATTTTAGCTCGAGTGGTTTTCTTTAAAAACGTTTCATATATTTATTACTGGTTAACGTTCACTTTTTCTCTGTCCTACAAGAAAACTTCATTTTTCCCGAAACTAACGAGCTATTTTTATCACTTTTATAATTACGGTTTTACCATAGGCAAAACACATTTCGCTTAGATATCAAAAAGTATATTTATTAGGTGACCTTAGCGAACAAGATTTTAAACTTTAAAATATCGAAGAGAAAGATTAGCTTTTTTGTCTCTAGTTTTTGCGTTATGCAATAAACAATCATGTATAGATAATCGCTTTTTGCCGAACTTTTAGCTATCACTCTTTAATCGACGTTATTGACATGTTACAGAATATTTGGAAAAAAAATTAATCTATATTTCTTCATTGGTTTGTAAAATTTAGACACACTTTACTTTCAAATTGATTCGACGATTAATTCGTACACGCTAAAAATTTTAATTATCAGAGAGTCCTTTTTTTTCTCAAGTAATTCAAATCGAAGCTTGGACAATACACACTTGAATTCAAAGCTATAAAGCATCTGGGAATTTCTTACATAAAAGTACTCATTAGATCGCGTTACTTTTATTTTTATCTTTCGATTGTTTATGCATTTTCCAGTTTAAATAAAAGCTTATGGTAAACTTGAAAATTTAAATTTTCTGCAGAGTAAGCACGACCCAATTAAGAAAATAAAATAATCAGATAATCTATTAGCATTTTAAAAGACTTTACAAGATTCCCATTATAATGAAGAAAAAGCTTTTGTAATGGCAATTATATTTTTAACAGAAAATCGTAACAATGCATATCCCGTGATAAAAATCAAATGGTCAGTATAGGCCTTTAAATTACGCATTACAAAAAAAAAAAAATAGAAAGAAACATCTATAATCCACACCTCGTGATTTGCGATTACAATTAAATATCGCTAAATTACTTGGCTGTGCCATGTCGAATTGTAAGTATAATCTTAGAAAAAAAAAAGAAAGAGAAGAAAATGGTTATATCGACGGAAGTGGACAGTTTTCTTACTTCCGCTTTGGATATTCAGCTCACGGACGTAAAAAAAAAGTGACGCATAGACGCTAATTATCCGCGGAAAAGCTGCCTGCTGTGAGACGCGAGGCTAGCATATGATTCTTTTCGCCTTCGAAATCGTTGATCTTCTCTAAGAAGAAAAAGTGAGAGAACTTGAGAAAATTTCGTATAATACGAAGACACAAAAAACTACTAACTTTCCAGTTGAACTAAGAAAAAAAAGAGATAATTGACGTGATGCAACTGTGCGGCATGTCCATCAAATTATTACATATGTATTATTTAAATAATCTTAATATATTTATTAAAATTCATATATTGAGTAATACTCTTGGCTCTGAAGATGAATAAAGCACGATAAAATTCAGTAAAATGATTTTAATTAAATAATAATGTCTTTACGGCTGGTGATGTCAGGAAAAAAATATATTGATAAAATCAGCCGTAAGGAATTCACGTCTTGCCTTTTTTTCATACAAATAAATACTTCCTGCCTGCAATTAGTGGAAGAGCCGATACTTGTATAGTAATAATGACACCTTAATGTACAAAAAAAAAATATACTTGTAATTCAAACCTTCTTTAGCTACTAATTGTATATAAAAATAAATACTTATGGGTTTTTAGAAATAAAGGTTAAGTTTTTTTTTTTTTCATATATGAAGTAACTGCCTCTCGTTCGGATGGAATTCATCGTGATTGATTATGCGTTATCAATTAATGCTTGGACTTTTTTTACACTCTCCCGGCCACGTGTCAAATGATTCATTAGTAGCTGGGCCTCTCAAGATCGTATTTCATTAAATTCCACGTGTGTGTAAATACAACGTTTGTTACAATTTTATTGAGGTAGATCAGTCTAAGATAACATAAATTTTCAAGTTCAGATCGATGCTGTGCTCGCTTATTAACGAGACTGAGAGTAAGAGAGAAAGAGAGAAAAAAAAAAGATTAGAAATCTCGTGTACTTATTAGCTTAAGTAGTTCTTTATTATCTATGTAGAATATATATACAAGCGTAGTATTTTTAATGCACGTGCGAACCTTGCGAGACTTCAAGGGTTTTTCTCTCTCTCTCTCTCGCTGTAAACACATTTACGTTTTACGATGCCACGTTTAAAGGCTTGTTATTTCATGAGAAATTGCAATACGCTTCGGATACCTGTATCACGTTCTATATTAACATGTCTTTTCTTTTATTAGTCAGGAGAAAAATCTGTAACGATGTTTGTTTAATATTTCTGTTAAATTAGAAAATGAACGCTCGATGTTATCTTCTATATTAGTAATTTCTTAATTTCAATTCTTATCATTCGGACTTATCGTTAAGCGCAGCCTAGAATTTCAAAATAGAAATGTAGTTTCCATATGAAGGTTAATTAAAATCGCCTTATTTTATGCTTTTTAATGAAGTTCTTAAAATATTTAGATTTTCTAAAACTATAATTCCATAGTAATCTAATTATAGCTTGTGATGTTTTAGAAAACGCTTAAGAGCCAATTTTAAAATTATTTATATTATGCATTAAAATTTTAATGGTAGCCATGCGACCTTTAAATTTTTTTTTCTTTAATAGACACAATTTTTTTTATAGTTTTTAGTTTTTATTTACAGCTTTCTAATTGAATTGAAGTACGTGTAGGTAATAAATGAGAAAAAAAAATCTTTTTTTTTTCCACAAAAGCCTTAGACAATAATTTATTTTTATAAAAACTTAAGAATTGTGAGTTCAGGTATTGTTTCCGATAAGCTTATATTGTATTGTTTTTAGTTTCACGCTGTTACACATTTCATTGTAGTTTGGATTGTATAACAACAAGAGCCGAGCAATCTTATGTACATTTGTTATGTTGATATTACACATAAGTCATAGATATATTGAACTTAAATCCGTAAACAATCGAGGTGTATATATGTTTTTCTCGAAAGCACATTTACCGCTGGCAACTGCATTTATTAATTTCATTAGAGCGCTCGAACGAAACCAGTTGAAATATAAAGATATCCTTAGAAAAGTAAATGATCGTTAAATGGTACCTAATCGGCATTTTTTTTTTCTTCTAAAATCAAGAAACTATCGAAAGTTCATGAGAAAAATCCTTTGATAGAGCTCACATTATTTTGGAGAGAGAGAGCCGATTTGATAGATCGGATTAATTGAATTTAGCCTCACGATCTTTGACCTTCCTTCTGAATTTAGGAAATTAAGGCTAATTCGTCTTTTACGCCGGTTGTATTGCGCTTAACCTTCTTCAATGGATATATAATCTATTGTATATTGGAAAAATAGTTGCCTTGTGAAGCTTGACGCGACGGGTCGCCTCTCTTATTGTATATATAAAAAAAAAACACAACAACTCGAGTCTCTCTGTAATTAGGAGGCTTAAGGCTAAAACCTTTCCACCATAATCAAGGATTCGTACGGGCTTCGTGAGAAAACGTTTATATATGTATGTATATATATATAACGTTGGGAAGCGTTTGTTCCGGGTTGTCTTGATGTTAAGGAGAAATAGATAAAAGTTTCTTTAGTCTTGTTTTTTTTTTTACTTCTTTTTTCAATGTTAACTTTTTTATTGTGCTTATATGCAAGGGAAGCTATTCCAGATAATGGATGTGCATTAATTTTAGAACTAAGGAAGTTCACTTGATAGATATCTGAAAGTAAAAGTAAGAGCGCCAGGCTTAAACTTTGTTTTTTTTTTTTGTGTATAACATCGGAGCTACAATTAATACGTCTAATCAATTTTAAATAATGACGCGATCTTGTTTCACGTAGTTTTTGATTAATTTAGAATTCAAGTATTAAGCAATGATATTTGCTTCAAATCTATTTTAATAATTATGATTATTAAAATTTTCTCGAATATGCCTGTTATTCTGGTTTACATTAAAATTAATCGGAACTTTTGAAATTTATTCCTATTTTTTTTTTTACATATGTTAGATTAGATTTCGATAATTATAATTATTGAAATCTAATTAAATTCATTAAAATTTTGTTAAATCAAGCTGAAAAAGTCATGTAAATTTATTCAATTTTACATGAAAATTAATCATAACTTATGAAATTTATTTTTTGTTTTTACATATGTTCAATTGAATTTTTATAAACCCATAATACTTTGGAAAAAAAACTAAATCAAAAAAATTTTTTTTACGATTTTTGTTTTTTAATCAAATACAATTGAAACAAAAACTAGAATAAATAAATAAACTAAATAAAATAAATAAATTATCCTTAATTTCTTTTATGAAAAAAAGACCGTCAACACAATGTCAATGAGTTATTGCGCAGAAGCATAGACTGCCAAACTTATAAATAAACAATCTGCGCGAAATAGTTTATTCAAAAAAAAAGACGGCCAAATTTTCAATCAACGAGAAATAAAAAACAGAAAATAAACCATTTGTCTCGATCGTCAAGCTAATCAATAAAGAATGAATTTAAGATTAACGGATGTGTCTTGCATTTAAAATTGCGCAATCTGTTACGTTGGATCTTGTATAGCTGGCGCTCGCAGCATCCGTACATCTAATACCTGCTGCTTACACGCAGCCGTACATGGATAAGAAAAAAAGAAGTCAACTAGTTTCACGGGCGCACACGTGACATATTTTCATGGACGCGTTTAACCGTTTTTTTTTTCTTCTTCTTTGCTCTTTTATTAACGTTATGAAGCACATACCACCTTTGGGATGCCGGAAAGCAACGTAATATTTCACGAGCAGATACTTTTGATTCATTTTAATCTTGTGAAGTAAAAATTTAAATTTTAATGCGAATTGAAATAGATGCGCTCGTGATGATAAGGAATGGTAAGTATTAAGGATGTAAACAGATGATTGTTATTGTACTGGACAAAAGTTTACGAGCGTCCTTGAAGAAGATAAAATTAATGGCCGTACGAATGCTTCATTTCAATTAAATTTAGATCAAAAAGTCATTTTGCGAATTTGAAATTCCAAGTTTTGGGAAAAAAACATTAATGCATAATGTATACGTAAATCAACTTTGAGAATGAAAAAAAGTACTGTTTTTTTTTTAAATTTTATAATCAGAACAATGTATTATTTAATGAGAAATTTTTCACCACAAAATCTTAATATTATGAATCATTCAAGAATTTATCATATTGCACCATACGATATTCCCTTGGATTAACTTGTTCTCAATACGCACTTTAATTTTCTTCAACAATTTTTACAAGTAAACATTATATAGCTTGCGTAACGTTTATACATTTTTGGTCTATCTTATTTATCATGCAACTCTTATACAGTTTATCCATTGAATTGCAATAGTTTAATATGTTAAGAATCCGGATTTCATAGACACGTGTATTTGACATTGAGAAAAAAAAACAATCTTTGCTTTGACAAATAATGGCTACACTTACCGAGGTGAGAAAGTTGATAACTTCATACATCGTATAGAATTTTTTTAATCGTACATCGAGAGCTCCGTATACGCTCTCATACTGTATAATGTAATTACATCTACCCGATGGCGGTTTCTCTCTCTGTCTCTGGCATGACACCGCCAATCAACCGATCAACGAATCGTCAACCACATGTCAATAATCTTTTATTATTTTCTATTTTTTTTTCTTTATTAAGTGTTATGATGCCTGCACCCTAACTACTCAAATCAATTTTGTAATCTTAATTAACGTCACTGTTGAACAGTGATTAGATCGATATAACGCACATTGTACTTACATACATTGATATAGGCTATTGTATTGGATAGCGTTTGGTATGTCGTCATCAACGAAAGAGAACATAAAAAAGCGTTGGTGATTTCCTTTTTTTTTTAACTTTAGGGGCATTAGTTTTTCCACCTGAAATTAATTTTTACTTTAAAATTTATTTTTTTGCAAATTACAGTAATTCTCCTTACTACTTTTAATTATAACATTTCACCAATGTCATTTAATATTGATCAATATAGAAATTTAGACAAATTACGCATACCTCTTTCTGATTTTTTAATTGTTTAAAAAAAAAATGGTAAATTATTAAGGATAAAAATAATATTACGAAATTCGTAACAATTATCCTATTATAATTATAACTTGTTTAAAGTGATTTCGTATAAATAACCCATAATTTAAAATGACTTTTAATTATACAAAAAGTTTTATTCGGAGTTCGGTCTCTGAAAACGATACTTGAAAGATAAAAAATAATTTGATTTTACTATCTAGCTAATGTAGTTACGATAGGTACATTTAAAAGAGAATACAACGCGTTTTGAATTTTGATTAGCAATCATGACTGACTGGCTAAATTAAAAACAAAAAAAAAATTTTAATGAAATTTCATTTCCTGAGTAATAATAATGTGCTCGTGTGAATAATAAAAATGTTGAAAATGATCGGTTTAACAGTATTTTTCATTTAAAGATTAAGCAATATTTCGTATACATTTAATCGTCAATTAATCAGGACTAGTTTTAAAGTTTTCGAAATAAAATTCTTGTCATTTTTGCATAAATTAAGAATAAAATTAGTTTTTTTTTTAATATTTAACTGACAAGTAATTATGACAATTTTAATGTTCCAATAAAAACTAATTTAAGAAACTGTGACTTTTGATACTTGCTTTTTTGATTTTTAGTATCACTTGAGCTAAAGAAATACGTAAACATCCGTAAGTGTGCTAAACGACTGAACGGTTCCGACTGTAACTACTTAAGCACAGCTCAAAATTTTTGACAAATACACAGAGAATATATTTATCAAAATTAAAAAAAAAACTAAATCTTGGGATGAAGTGGAGGTTATATAATATTTAACAGACACTGTTATAATTATTTTAAGGCTGTCGGAGCAAATATTACTAGTTACAAAAATATGTTAAAAAAAAAACAAAAAAAATTTTTACAAAATAAATTTTTATAACTTCGGGTACAATTAAATTTTATACGGAAGTACAATCCAAATTACCCAAACACAGTAGTAAAAATTATTTAATACCCTTACGAATTTTCCTTAAATTTTTCTTATGAAAATTATCAGCTGTTATTGTTACTAGAAGTGAAGGTAAAATTTATAAACGACTTAATAAATATTTTACTTTCATATACATGTGATTAATTTAAAAAATTATCTATAAAAAATTTGCTATACTCATTTTTGCACAGAATCACCATGATTTTCATACTAATTATTATTTATTTTCTTATTTGCGGAAAAATTCTCATTAATACACAACATAAACTTCACATAATAATAGGTATAGGTAATTATAAAAATATTTTCTCGGTGCAATTCATTGACTTCCACTTAATAAAAAATAAGTATTTGACTTTTTAATATATGATATAATAAATAAATTTAATATGTTTTCTTTGAAATAAAAGAAAAAAAAAAAGAAGATTGTATTACACGAACATCCTTCTATTGGAATATATAATATTCCATAATTAACATAGCGAAAAGGTGCAATTAAATCAAAATTGTAAATTAAACGTACAGCTTAAAAACGTGACAATAGGAATCAATTAGAATATAATGCATTAAAATTAAAATTTATTATCATAATGAATCAACGCATTCTTATCCGCGCTAAAATTGCTAATAAATTTTATGGAATTTTATTATTTTATTAAACGCCTGTAATTCTGCAATTAAGGAAATGCTTTTGTTTCGATTAATACTAATAGTACGATTATATTAGATGTTATAACTATTATATTATCCTTTCATTGACGTCATATAAGAGCCGGGATTTTATAATCAATTAAAAAAGATGCGATTCTCGGTACACGGAGTTATGTACCAAAGAAATTTTTTTGTTCCTCGAGATTTTTTGAAAGTTAACAAAGCCCAAAGCTTTGTTTTCTCATAAAAATTATTTTTAAACAAACATTGAAGAAAAATAACAGCGTCATCCTTGTATCGAGTGCATAACAAAAAAGTAAAATAAACGTTATAACCTTAAGGGCCAAAGCGGTCGTTTGAAAGTGCACGTAGTCACATGTAAATGAAAAAAAAAACAAAATAAAAATAAAATGAGAAGAAAAAAAAAAAAGAAACTGAAAAGCAATACAATAAGTGCTGTTTTCGCGAAACGTACTACTCTCGACCAAGGTCTTTAGCGTGTGTACTGCTTCCTTTTCCGAAACGCGAGCTCTTGTCGTTATGCCGTGTTTGCTCTTGAATAAGTTATGAAAGAGTTTTATTTGTAATAACATTATTATATTCAATTTTTTTTTTTATTTCCAAACAGAATACTCGCTGAAACAAAGACAATATAAAATGTCATAGAAATTCTTAATGACATTTAATCGTAAAAAATAACACGCGACCTTCATTATCAAATTAATCATCCGAGTTTTATACATTAGCTTTTATTAAAATGTGATGCACTATGCGATTCCGTATTTTTTTTTTTATCATGCATTTCCAAATGTATACATATTCGTTCGTTGCAGAATTAATGCTTGAATTTGCGATTGAATTATTCAGAGTACGGGATGATGAAACTTTTTCTCTCTATTAACAAGCGAACAAAAGACCGGAGTACTATTTTTCTTAGTTTTATATATAAAAAAAAGAAACGATGATTTTAAATTTATAATGTTCTTTTGTATAAAACATCAGCTATGAGAGTTAATTAACATCTATATGTTACGAGATTTTTATCGCTCGATTATGCATGTTTTACAACATTTTATATTAGTATTACGTTAATAAAATTAGTATTTAGTTAAGTTTTATTATTTCAATTTTGTTGTTTCGACGATTAAACGTTCAAATAAATCAAACGAAACATTTTTTTGTTTCGCGATTATTGTTTACTTGATATCATTCTCTTTTCCTTATTTTAAATGTTCCTAAGGCCATATACGAGTGCATTCTTTTCGTCTTTGTTTTCGCATACTTTAGTTTTTTAAATATATACTTAAGAAATGTAATTATAAGTTATGAATTAAATTGATGAGGTGAAATCATCGGTATGAGTTTAAACATGAAACCAAATTTTAAAAGCAAAATCGAATTTTTTAGTTGAATAAAATTTTTATTCTAGGTAATTAAAGTTATTTATAAATATTTAATGTACATAATTACTATTCTAGTTAATACGAGCGCTCGATATTTTGTGAAAACATGAATAATGCAAATAAACTATTTTAGTTCAACAATTACACTTAATGTTTAGCAAAAAACGACTTCCTATTAAATAATTGAATGTCAAGCAATTAAAAGTCAAGTTTCTCTTCCTCTTGAACAAATAAATATACATACGCTTTTTTTGCTCTCGTTATTTGTATTGCGATTAAATATTCTTGAAAAAGTGCACGAAAACAATTGTGAAACCTTAAAAGTTCGATGCCTTAAATAATTTTTTTGTTCACTTTATTCTACAAATGCAGCTGCCGTTGTTGCACACACCCTTGCGAGCATTGCCCACTCTAATGAACCTTTACGTACGAATTGACATTGACTGAGTTTTTTGACTTCGATCAAAATTGACAAAAAAAACGAAATAATATCGATGAATAATAAAGTTCCATTTGGCAACCTTCGGTGCTGTGTGTGTATGTTTGTGCGAGATTAACGAGAACACTTTTCTTTTAATGAAACAAAACGAAGCAAAAAAAAACACCATCTCGGAAGGCCGGAAGCTGGGGGAGCGCTGCAAGGCTAAGTGCACGCTACTCTCACTTGTCTCAGGAAGGATCTAAAAATAAACGAAAAAAAAAAACATAGTTTTATCTTTGTGGTTCGATTGTAATTGAAAACGAGAGGATCCAGGATATTGGGGCAGATAAGGTCTACGTGATATTTAACTTTTTTATGGCAAATGTTATTTTGATAGAAATCGGTTTAAAAAAAAAAAGTTAAATAAACAGAAGGTTTTCGATCCTGGACTTTGTTTTAAATCAATGTAATGAAATGATTAACAAATGTAATGATTAACAAAAAATGAACGCTTGACTTTCATAATTTTAACTTTTTCAGTCTCAAGATTACTTTTAAATTCGTTTTGGATTAATTTTTTTATGCAAACAATATAACAATAAAAAATATATTTATTACGTTTATGTTTAAGTTTAATTTAAAAATATATATAAATTTTATTAATTTAAAATACTAAAATAAATACTACATTCAATACGTACTTTTTTTAAAAAAGCTCATAATTTATGTATGCTAATAACAGACTTATATAGACGAAAAAAATCTGAAACCATCGTATACACAAAAAGATGTAAATATTCAATTTGATTATTAATTTACAGCAGCAGTTTAAGCAGAAATAAGACTTATAAAAAGTCTTCAAATGCTAATAAAAAAAAATTAATTTACAGCATAGCTGGTTACAATAAGAATAAAATTATCTTCAATAATGAAAAAATCAATTTGAAGATGAAAATGATACCTTGATGACTTCATTAGTGATTTCACGAAAACATAATATAGTATTTCTCATCGTTGAAATATACTAAAATAAAAAAACTCTCAAATTTTCACATTCTTTAATACCTTATAAAACAGTAAATTGATATCTTGAGAAACATATCAATGACACAGCGTCCAACCTTTTTGGCTCCTCATAATGAAGAAAAATTAAGAAAAACAACGCAAATAAGAATCTGATTGTTACGAAAGATCGTTTTAAAATGCACCAAGGATAAAGGGAGCGTATCCCTTTGACCCAAATCCATACCTTAATTATATCTTCAAAGATTTCGTAAAAACTATCCAATTACATTAGTTTTTTTTTAAAATCCTTAGAGAATTAATATAAAAAAATCCGAAGCTTGCATAATCAATGATAATCAGCAGCGACGGAATGACTAACGTTTCAAATCACTCACAGATCCAGGATATGATCTTAAATAATAATAAACCTATCGCGTATCATCCGACCTCCCTTTTTTTGCCTCTTTGAAATAAAAGCACGTGTCTTCTCTATCCCCCTTCGTTTAATAATGATTATGGATAACCTTGACCCTCGCGGATGTGTCTCTCTCGACGACTGCCCCAATAGCATTATAGACGAGCCAAGATAGTACCACCAAAGTATAGCAATGCGTGTGGGGGTCCTCTTTGATATGACCTCGTAGTCGCGCACATATATAAGTCCCCAACGTAATCCCCACCTTATATCAGACAGCAAAGTAGCCAGCAGTAAGCAACATTAGCACAAGAACAAACAGACATCTGCTCGTTTTGGAATACATTTTTCAGCTTGTAGTTTGGTCTATAAGTATCTTGGATTTATTATTTTTTTGCTTAAACCGCCAACGCTCTCAACCCCCTTCCATCTATTAAAAAGGTTGTGTGTGTGTGTCTTAGAGGTAGCCAAGCAAAGAGAACGCGCGCCTCATTTTCAAAGTAAAGCACACCGCTCAGTCCTGCGCTAAACGGATAGCGCCGCGGTCGGCATTTTATAAACACACAAACATACATATATACATATACTTAACGTGGAGAAGAGGAGAACGCGCTAAAGTGTGCATCGCTCAATCTCTTCTTCTTTATTTCAATTAAAAAGTTTTTGGAATTTTTTTGGCGCGCCGCGCAAGTGATTTTTTTTTTCAAGTTTGTGGATTTTAAGATAACAAGAAGAAGTAGCAAGATGAAATTCGTAAGTATATTGCTTTTTTCATTGTAAACAAGTGGGTTTAGTGTCTGTGTATCAATGTTAACTTTGTCTATCACCCATCATTTCTTTTAAATATTTAAAATTTTAAATACAAAGTTTCACCATAGAAAATCAAAGTTTTTAAATATTCTATTTCTAAATTGTTATAAAAGTAAAATTGATAAAACTTCATAAAATATCAAAATAATGAGCGTTATTTACAATCGCGAAGATAATTTAAATAAAAAGTCTTGCAAATAAAGTAGTATAAGTGACAATTGTTGAAAGTTAAAAACTACTCGTAACAAGTGTCAGCGGTTCTTTAAAAAAACGTTTTTTCCATTACTCAAGACATCAACAAAAGGCCATCCATTTAACTCGGCGACTCGTCGTACGCAACAAAATCTCACATACATTTTTCAACGCTTTCCATATATTACATTTGTTTTCAAAACGTGATTTTCTCGGAAAACTTTAAAAAAAGAAAGAAAAGAAAACAGTTCTCGCGTTTCCTTGCGCACAGGTATACGTTTAATTACAAGTTCTCCCATAAGGTTTACAATACTATATCCGCTTCATTTTTTTTTTTTTTTTGCAAAGCTTTGTGAATCTTCGGAAAATCTTGTCAAGATAAAATAACAAACTTCTAAGAGCGACGGGAAAACAAACGGAGAAATATTAAAAACTTTTTTCCAGAATGAAAGTGGTGATTGAGAGTACGTACGTGTACTTTAGTCTTACAGCCACATGTCGAGCGAGCGAGCGAGAAAGTGTGATAAAAGCAACGCGGGCTCGTTAAATTGGAAATGTATATACCTTTTTATTTTTTTTTTCAAACTGTATTTGTGAGTTTCGCGTATAAAAAAAAAAGAGTTCAAAGAAGGAGCATCCGCTTATATATTTCATTGAATGCTATTTACCTTCTCTCGACTTTTATTTTTAAATATTCAAGATTGGCAAAAACTTTCACAGAAAGAAAAGAGACACGACGAATATTGTGTATTAAGGCAGAACAATTTTACAATAGCTTAGGCGTTATAATTGCTGAGAATAAAAAAAAAATGGTTATTAACCCATTGCTATAACGTGTATTAACATTGTTTTTTTTTTTTCTTCTTCCTTCTAGTTGTTGTTTTTTTTTTTTTTTTGCAACAATAATCCCGAAGTAAAACGCGCCAAGTATTTTCTTTTAATTCCGGAATTCAAAGCGCGGGTAGTGTCAGAGAGTTAAAGAGCCTCGTGCTTACGCGCGTAATACTCTGCAATTAAACTGTCCGTTATTCGTCTGCAATTATTTATTAGACAAGAATAAATGCTCTAGTTTTGTGTACGTGTACGTGTGTGCATGTTATTTCGAAAGATCATAATGTGAAATAATCATTTGTAGGTAAGATATGCGCGTGTTAGCGAGAAATCAAATTAGTTAAATTAAATTACCGAAACACCGAGCTTCTGGTTTTTATATAGTTTCCTTATAGTGTTACAAAACGTTCGAGTGGTAGATCTCATTTTTTTTTTTTTTTTTCAACTTTCTCATCATCACTTTAGCGTTACTTGATCTTCATGAAAATGCGGCTTTTTTTTACATTTTTAATGTATTTTGTGGACCAAGTTAAAAGGTACTTTCTAAAAACAATATCAATGCATTTTAACAATAACAATAAACTTTCTTCGGTAATTTAAAATAAGAAATTTTCTTGCTTAACGCAATAAGTATCATGTTTAAGGTTAAATGTTTTATGGAACCTTTTTAAGATTCAATCATATAAATTAACTTTTATATTGTTATACAACAGTTTTTAAATTTTCTACGAACAATTGCACAACGTCACATTACAATTATATGGATATTAAAATTTTAAACTTTTTAACAATAACGATATGAAAAAAGTGCTCCAAAAAACCAAATTAACTCACTTTCTATTATTGACAGTTTAAAAGCTATGCGATTAGGCAAAATAAAGTGTTTATCCAGCAATTTCGCTAAATTTTCCTAATTAAGTTTAGTTTTGCGACCAAAAAAATAAAGCACCACAGCTCAAATGCAATTATTACATTATTTGCACGGAATCACTTTCATCTTAAAAAACAACTCAATTTGCCTTGTTAAATTATGATTAAGCGATTAAGCGTAATTTCCAATTTCAAATAAACATCCACTTAGCATTAAAAGCTAACGAACCCCTCGAACCATAAATTATCTTTCATAGAAATTCGAAACTTGGCAATTTTAGATCTCAAAACAATTGTAGATCCTTAAAACAATAAAATTAAGGAAGTCCATTACGACGTCGTCTTATTAAAAGATATAAGCTTTTGATAATTATAGAACATTAGACACGCATTGATAAAGTTTTCATTATCCATTAAAATCTCCCGAGGTCCAGCGTACGCGATATTAAAAGGTTACCGCGTGAGTGAACGGTACCTTACAGCACGCGCGAATTACGTACGGCAAACAATCAAATGAATCAGAGCATATTTTATAGCCGCATGCAGCTACAGCAAGCTAACAAGAGTAAGAAAGATACGTGCGCGAGAAAAGGAGTTTAGCTTAACGTTGAGTAATATTTCGTGAAATTCTCTCTTTCTTTTTTTTTTGTCTTTGAGGATCTACAGTTTCTAAAGACATTTAACATTACAATGGTCCAATTATTGCTTGTTAGGTGGACATTTAAGTTTTTATACTTTTTTAAGCATATTATGCTGTAGTTTTGTTATTTTCCTTGAGCATCAGGTGTGGAGAATTACATCCAAATTTCATAATGTGTACATACTGTTTTTTGTCTTCCTTTTATGAAATTTCTGGTCTGATGGCACTAACCAAAAACTTTTAAAAATTTTACCTAAATTTAATACTATGGTCATGGTAAATATTTTCTAATATTAATAACGTCACACTCTTGCTTTTGATGAAATTAAAGCATTGAAAAGATGAAGCAACTTTTTGAATGAGAAAATAATATTTTGATTGTTAACTTTGTATACTTTCGTGAAACGTCATTATTTGTGTTGACATTAAAATATTTATCCGCTTAAAATTTTGATTTAATACTTTAATGCCGAAAATGGATTACCATAAAACGCTTCAAACTGACATTTAAGTGGACGCAATTATATTTTAAATTTTTTCTTGTATCCTTAAAATTAACATATAAAAGACAATAAAAATAAAGATCTGCCTTTAAGATTACCTTTGTTTCTGACGTAATTTAAACCAAGTTTAACTTTTTTTGTACGAAAAATTGCTCCGTTTTATTATTGTGAATTCTTATGGTTATAAAAGCATCCACCGTTACCAACAATTTAATTTTTTTTTTTTTAGTTTTCGCGAAAATGGTCGATGTGAACAATATTTTTCATAGGTTTTGCTGAAACAAAAAAAATAAAATTGTTTGAAAAAATTCTAAAATCATTGCTATACGGCCATAGAATTTATGTAAGAAAATTAACAATAACAATAACGCAGTGTGTATGGCTTATGTAGAACAAATAATAGCAAACGTTTAAAGGTATGCCAAGTACATTGATCATTTTCTATATAAAGAAACGTAGCGCAACATAGTTTCATATAACAAATAACTTTCTACTTTTATAACAAATGTGATCATACGCTGCTTCGAGATTAAAAATAATAATCAATATCATTAATTAATAAGCGCTGATTGTCTGTTTTATCAGAGCCTCGTAGTCGTTAAAAGCTAAAGCTTTTGCTACAGTTTCATCACAATCGGCGTGTATAATAACAGTCGTTATCAGATAGCATTTTGCATTTATTGTTGACTTTTATAACGCGCGCACATAAATCATTAAGCATAAAGACAATTGTGTAATTGACAATTTAAAATGTGTACAGCCAGTGACGGTAAAAGTCTTTCTCATTGCAATCAACCTCACATTGTCAGTCTTATGTATTGCTAAATCACGATATACTCTAAAGCTCCTTAAATCACTTACTTAATGCTTATGGTTCATTTTTTTTTTCTTTTTTTTCAAACGATCAAAGATGACGTTTTGGCGAATTAAAACTGACGTTAAAATACCCCTATCGCAACTCCTTTTCGATTAAACAATCATAATTTCAAAGATACCATGATTATTCCATCAATCGCAATTACTCCTTACTCAACTCGGATCATTTGGCAATGTAAATAATCCAAAAATTTCAAATTTCGCAAAACTTTATCAAACTAATCTTTTTTCAAGAACAATCTTTGAAAAAAATTCACGATTATCCCCTTTGCCGCTAAGGTCATCCGTATTAAGCGTAATTACAGTACTAACGATCTTTTAAATTTCGTACGAAACTTGTCTCGTATACACTCTTGAGAGAGAGAGATTTCCGCGAGTCACGGCAATTCATTCACCGGTGTATATATATATACAAGAGAGCCTAAGGCAAAACAGGTCCAGCCGACGTCGACACGGCCTTGCCCTCGGCGCTTATGTGCGCGTATATATATACTGCCGGTATAGCTCAGCTGGAGAATTTCTGTTTCTTTATTTTTTATTGTCATTAAACGCTGACTGACTCGAAGAAGTACAAATAGCTTTTTTTTCACTTGCTTTACGGTTTGACCGTTTGATTATTGTCATTGATCTATTTAGAGTTTTTAGGCGTATATTTTGGTCAAATGACATCCAAATATGTTTTTTTAAATAATAAAATTTAATGTCAAAAGTAGTTAAAGTTTTCAATAAACGAACAAACAAAAAATTCGCAACGACATTGTATTAAATTGTTTAACAGCCAACGGTTAACAAACAAACGTTCTGAGTATCAATAAATAATAATAAAAATCCGCAAGATTTATAATTTACTTTACGCTGTCCGCTAATAATTATTAATAACAAGGGTAATAATTTAAAGAATCTAGAGCTCGATATATAAAGCTTAACATTATGATTAGAGGAGTTGCTTTAGAGAAACACACCTAGTTTTCCATTGTAACATATAAAAAAAAAAAAAAAAAAAATTCTATTTTTTTTTTCAATCCACGTACAGAGAAACAGAAAAGTTTTGACAGTTTTATGATTCTGAAATTAGTGCCCCCTGTGACACATAAAACAATATGTTAAATATATACGTCTATCAATAAATTGTCGGTATTTAAGGTAAACCGCGCGCGTACACGTAACAATGAAAAACTTAACGCTTTTGTTATACTTTCGAATAAACAATGCTTGTTTTATTAAATTTTTAACAAAACGAGCAACGTGTAAGCCATTTGTTTCCTACGTGTGTATTTACGAAACAGCCGTTAAATTTAACAATGTTTTACGAAGACTAAACACTTACTTCGCCAAGTATAAAATAATTAATTTTTTTCACTTATCAATCATCATCGGTTTGCGTAATCTAAAAAGTCTTATCGAATCTTCTTCAATGCGCTGGCCACTGAGCCTCAAATAGCGAAAATTCTAAAATATCACTTTTGTCATTTGTTTAATAGGTAAAGTTTAATATAGCTCCAATTGCGAAAGCAACTCGATATATATCCTGCATAGTCTTTTATCAGTTTGAAATTAAGTTCAGATCATTTTGTCTGGTGTACTACGTGATTAATAAAATCAGCTTTGAATCGGGGGCCCGTGTGGTTGTTACGAAAATAAACGTATATATACGCATTAAAAGAAATGTTCAAGCGCTTGGGAATGGAATAAGAAGGAGAAAAAAAAAAAAACAAAAGGGCATAAAAAAAACGTATCGAACGTAGCCAACAAGTTGAAATCGTTCGAGCATTAAAGTATTATTGAATTTTCCGGTTGATATATAAAAAGGTCAGCTTTGATGTTATTAGAACGTTAAGCAGGTTCAGGTCGCATTAATATATACATAAAGACAAATGTTTTTTCTTATTAATAAATTTTCATAATGCTAAGTGCAATATTATTCAACGATATATGATAATGAAAAATTAATGAAAATTTAATTGAGTTTTATTTATGAAAAACTACTTATTAAATCCGATTGAAACATTAAAAATGTTGTACAGGAGAAAAATGTTTCTTTATGCTTGTAAACATTGATAAGATTACGCCGCTTGATAATGCGCATTAATTTCAAAATTTTATAATGTTGGGAAACTTGTACATATATTTAATAAAGATATTATTTTTTCTACTTTATTTATAAATAACACATGTATTAACGTTTTATTTCAATAACAGAAAGCCAGTGCTATTTTAATTTCGACATTAATTTTCGAAACTTATGCAAGTGAATTTAATAAATTTAATAGTCATTTTTCTGGGCTTGAAACTTAAAAAAAAAAAAAGTAATATCAAATGTAACCGATAAACTAACTGGCATCTGCGTGAATTCCTTTGCTCAAACAAACTGGTTTTATTTCAAGTGAACGTGTATGCACGGACATTTGCGTTTGGCTTAGAATTTGTCAACGATATAGTTTCAATAATTTTTAACTTGGAAAAATTGCGAAAAATTTAGTATAGCCATGAGCGCCGAGTTAGCTTAATCCGTCGATATTAAATATATTGATTTTAAGCACAAAAGCAATATCAACAAAATTTTATTGCGGATACGGTTTGTTATGTTATTGGAATTATGGTTTTTATCGGGTATTTTGTTGAAATTTATATTCGCAGTATCCCGCGAGCTTCGTTTTGCATACTTCGACACTTTGGCTGATTAAAGAAAAGATAAATGATCACTTCGAAGTTAAATATTCATCAATCAATAATTATTGTCGCTCCTTATCCAAGACTAAAGCGATACGTTTTTTTCTTCTTTATTAAACAGTCACCTGATTTATCGTAATTTCATGCGTGCGTATAACCTATAAACGTGCGTTTTTAGCTAAAAATCCTCAGCCATTTCAATAAAATCAATATAAACTATATTTCCTAAACGGCAAATCATATGCAATCACGATCACGAGTGTTAATATCAGCTTAGATAAGCAGGTCGATTATATTTTAGTCGAAATTAATAAGAGCCGCTTGAAAATTTACGATCGACACCTAATTAAAGGAGCATAACCTTATTTTTCGGGCCCCGGCCGAACCCCATCCGAATAAAATGTAACGTGCAGCTGTACACATTATAACGTTATATATTGTTATAGCAAGGAGCGCAACATAAATCAAGGCCTCGTAAATAAAGTTAATGCGTTAATAGCACACGCCAATAAGACTTTGATCTTTTCTTTTTTTTTCTTTTAATCTTTTTCGAGACATTAATACGAACGGCATAAAATAACATATATACGCGTAAAAATACACACACGATTAAAAGCGCACGTACATTTATAATATCCATAGTCATAGTTACACTTATATTCGCGCTTTCTCGTCTAACGTATCTCTCCCTGTAGTTAAATGAAAATTTTAGCCTCTCGCGCGCCGTATGTCGTGCGACGTTGTAAACGTTTTAAGTTGCGAAAAATGAAAGTCCCCACCGCGAGCTAAAGTTTAACCCGTGTATATACACACATGTGTATATAATTAGACCCTAGAATTGCGTGGATATTATTACGTGTCCTTTACGTCGAGGCTCTTGTTTATCATTTGCACGTGAAATCCTTTGCGAACGAATGCTTGGAATTTATCGTAAAACCATTAAAATCCTATATCCATCGATTAATTCAATATTTAGAACAGTTTAATTCTAAATCGTCGTGTAATTTTTTTTCCTTTTTTTTCGATGGTAATTATTGGTTGAAGAAATTTAATAGACACGTTGCGGGTTAAAAAGCTAACGATCGGTTGGATGTATGGTAATTTAAATTATTATAGCCGCGTATTCCATAGGATGGAAAATTGATGGAAAATAATAGCGCGCGGATTTTGAATAACAAACTGCTTGCTTTTAATAATAACGCGCTAAACTCACAGTCATTTGTACGTTAAATATTATTTTTTCCCACTACCATGCATCGCTTGTAATCGCTCCTTTTTAAAATCAACTGCAAAACATCAATGTATTTAACGCAACCGAGTGCCGTATTAATTAGAAAAAAAAATAAACTCTCACAGCGGTGTTCGTTAATCCAATAATCAATTCTAACCTAGAAAATCATCTTTAGGTCGTGCATTAGTAATGCCAGAAGCGTAAAGGAAAAAATGAAATATAGAAATGAAAATGAAAAATAAGTAAATAAAATCAGTAACAAAGCCTCGACTTATATATCCGGCATGTATACAGTCGGCTTTCTTGCGCACTTCGCCATTGACTTTGTTCTGAAAGTGCTTTATATGGTCGCAGTCCGCTGATCTCAGACAACAGGTAAAATCGTCTAGCTTATTTTTATTTTTTTTTTTTAACCATACACCGCCAAAGTGCCTCCTCCTCCTTCTTTCATCGTGTATACCATAAGATCTTAATCTCAATACTGTAGGAAAGTGCGTTTGTAATTATAATTTTTCAAAAAATATCGGAGCGTTTAGATCTCAATTTTCTCTGTACAATTTATCTCGAGATTTTTTTTCAGCTCTCAGAATTTTTTAATTTCTCTTTCTTTTCCTTGTATACTTACGCCACTTGCCAATAGACGTTTAAATGTAGCTTTCTGTTATAAGCCGATACGGTTAGAGTGAAATTTAACTTTTACAAAGGGGGATAAATGCTTCGAGTGTTTAATGTTACGGTGTATATAGCGAATAGTATTTATTCTAAGACTCCGAGCTATGGTTGTATCTCTCGGCGAGAAAGTGATTTTTCTAGTGTAGTTTGCATTTTCAACTAGAGTACATACTGGATAAATTTATTGCATAATCCTTTTTCTATTCTTATACATAAAAAGTGAGATTGATCCGAGTACCAGTCTAGAAAATTGAAAAAAAAAGATTTGGTTATTTAACAAAACATTTATTTACTTTTAATTCGTTTATTTTATTTTTTATTTAAATTTTTGTTAATAAATAATTTTGAAAAATTTTTTTAAAAATTTTGGAAAACTTAAGTATTTGGAAAAAAATAAAAATAATAAAAGCAAATTGAAAGTGACTCGAATATAATAGGATTTCTTAATTGATCAACGAGCGGATGATTATTAACAGGTGGCTGCCTCGCTGACTAAAGCCTTTTATTCGCGAATTATGAAACGAACGAAAGAGAAGGTGATTTACAACGCGTTTCCGACATACACACTTTTGCTAGCCTTTACACATACATACGCGGCTGTTTGGGCCTCTTTAAAATCGCAGAAACGTGCCTTATGATAGTTTGAAAGTAAACGAATTAACTACACGAGACCGCGTGCGAGCAGCCTAACATTATATACACACGACAAAGATGTATGTATGTGGTATCCTTTCTCGGCCGGCTCTCTGTCGAACCGTGACAAAGTCCAAAGCGCTCGTGTTTGCGCTTATGTTGGCCTTATACTATCGGTGTGATTCTTTTGCTTCGGAGAAATAATTTTAAGTTTTTTTTTCTTATTAATCAATATGTTTCGCTAAATTGATCCATTGTATTTTATTTTATTACATCGGTTAAGAGTAACCTTGCTGCAACGTGAAGTTTTTAATAAACGTACGTAATGTATAGATTGTAATTCACTTTTTTTTTAATCTTTAGGTAGTTTCTAAGTTTCCATTAGAAACTTTTTAGTTATATATCCATGCAGGAAGTTTAATAGACCTTTAAAGATTTATCAAGTAAAAGCTATAAGCTTTGTATTAAGTGAAATTATAATATATCTAAACTTTTTTTTATAAACCGAAGCAATAAACGCCATATTATTTGCTCGATAAATTATATCATTTCAAATTAAAATTAAAAAAAGAAAGAAATTTAAAAATTCGTATCGAATAATTTTCCAAAACTTATCCGCACTAAATTTTAATTCAACGTGAATGTTTTTTATTTTCATCGTGTTTTAAAATACAAGCTAGCGACCACTGCTGTGCAAACTTTCAGCGTTTAATTTCGCATGGTTCGGAAAATTCGTTGAATTGACAGCATACTCCTGGCTTCTCGAGATATATGGCTGCATATTAATTTATCTTATAGAGTAAACTTATCTTAAGTGACCTAATGGCATGCGTAAATGTGATAACGGAATGACAATCGTTATGCGGAAAGGAGTTTAAAGTCATTAAATAAAACACCTTAGATTATCGCGAAATATATATTTATAAAGTTTGCGTTGTAAATCATTCTTAGCGTGTCTGATTTTTCTATGAATTTGCATCGGCGTTACATCGGAAAATTATTTTTCGCGTTTAATAAATTGAAGAAAAAAATATAATAATCCGAGAAAAGCTTCCTCGCGTTATTGCATAAGACATGCGCGCTGGGTTGTATTGTACATTAGGAGCACGGAAGCGAGTCGAATAAATTCATTAAAGGATGGTCAGGCTGGTTTTGCTTTCACCAAGGTGCCGGGCCACATTAAAAATATATACTTCGATACATGTTTATAATACCGCGAGCGTGAAATCAATTTGATTTATGTGTGCAATCAGATTATTATATTTTTTTTTTTCATATTCTTGTATATCCTGGATAAAAAGAAACGAGAGGCTACATTACTCGTCAATTAGATTAGCCATTGGATTGCACAACACTTTTGCTTTTAACACGTTAAATGAAAGCTGAAATTTCTTTATCAAATACCTAAATTGTAAAATATGTTCTTATTTGCTTTTCGCCAAAGTAATATGGGTTATGACACGAAAAAAGCCAATTAACTTTTATAAATTTTTGAGAAAGTGTGAGAAGAGCTTGATAAAGTATGAAGCCGGTATCATGTTTATCAGAATCCTTTACCATGTTTGACTTTATACACCTTGAAACACACATAATGGCACATGGACAATAGCGTACTATAAAATAAAATTTTCAAATTTTTTTTCCTCTAAACTTTCTCCGGATTTCAAAAGACCATTTTTTTTAATAGTCTTAAAACCCAATTGGTCTCTTCCTGAACGCCTAAAAACTCCCCGTGACTCGTATACAGCTTGGATTGCCCGCCATAAAAAAATGTCCGACATTTCTAATCGCCTCGATAAATTTCCATATCTCGCAACTTACACGTGTAAAAACGTGACGTCAACTTATACATAGATCGATTCTCGTTTTGCGCCTTTTTATAATATTACACTGTCTCTACTTATTGGAAAAAAATAGCAAAAGCAAATCGATAGATTGGATAGTCGTCGAAAACCGGTGTTTTTCTTACGATTTACATAGATATAAAGCTTTCCTTCTTAAAACCTATATGTGTTAGCTGGCAAAGTGCATTAACATTGTCTCTATACGGCAACGGTAACGTCCAATAAAACAATAATAAACAATGATTACACGTTCGCTTAGATTTTCAAGTATATATTTAATTGTCGATTGTAACATACGACGTGATTCCTATAGGCCCGTAATCGATACCTAACACTACGTTATACGCGGAGCACTTTTGCCAATGTATATACTTTCCCGTAAATACATACGTACACCGTGTTGCAAGCAGCGTATAAAAGGTGAGCACATAAGGACAGCGTTATATAAATACGCCTACTCGAATGCTAAGCTATTATTACCAACTAAATCGGAAGTTGATGATGCATGAAATAAAAACAGTTTTTTTTTTCATCCGACTATTTAATTGGAAAGCACATGAAAAAAGTATAATCAAGCGGTTTATTTAAAATCTTATACAAGAAGATGCTTGTAACTTTGAGCAGAATTTTCCTTGAGTAAACCGATTCGATTTGGCGCAAGAGATCACGCGAAGTATACCGCTGAGATTTATAAACAAAAAAGTCGAATTAATGTACTAGAGTGGAATGCATTTTTTTTTTATAAGGTTTACAATTTTTCCTGTAATTACATTGAATTATAATTTATCAATTGCTTACATAAATATTAAAAATTAATAATAGTGTTTAGAGATATTCGATATTGCTTTATTATGTACTGATCAATATTACGTAGATAATAAGTCCACTAAACTTTATTTTTTCAACTCTGTTAGATTATCATCTTTATTACTCGTAATAATAATTATCTCTCTAGATTTCTTATTTGAAAATTTCTCTGCGCACTCTCGTGACTCATTATTGCACAATGTAATACCGGACTCGCGGTTAAAATGAAAATAAAAGAAAAAATAAATTTAAAAAATTACCAGTTTTCTTGGCTCTGATATATTTATAAAAATGTGTATCGGGAATGTTTAATAAGTTCTGTCGTGTACTCTCGGTGTGTGTATACACACAAGTTGCTTTAATAAAGAATTTATTAAAATAACGTTTTGTCAGCTGAGAAAATCATACAAGACATTCCATTAAACGTTCTATGCGTAAATGCATTAAGACGTCGCGCATTCTCTCTCCTGCTCGAGCTTACAAAAAGTAAAAGGAATAAATTTTGCCATTGTATGCTTATACATATACATGCGAGCAGAAAGTCTCCAAATGGAATACAAATAGAAATAGATTTGTATGTACCCGATGGAAATCGGATCGATATATATATATGCGTGTGTATATATAACTTTCTGATCTTGATCATATGGTTCGCGATCTTTTCCAGTGAGTAAATTATCACACGATTCCAGGTAGCTTGCTTACTTACTTATACGTATACCCGTGTCCGATGAATTTCTCTTGTTAAAAGCACGTGTGGTTTAACGTTGCTTCTATATGCTTGAACTTTGAGTAAAAATATTATTTTTAAACAAAATTTTAATTAATCCAAATAAGCTCGGGTGTATACGTAACAACAAATTTTTCTTTCATTTTTTTTCGTTAATAAATTTAACGTTATCAATTGTGCTTCGAAGTCCATACACTAATTAGATAACTTAAATGCCGGAACGTAATTGTAAAGTATATATAATTCAATTTCGAAAGATAAATATCGATAAAACGCATATGTATGCCTACAATATAATTTCGATATTAAATTTTTCGAATTCGCATTAATAGTCCTATATTGCATAATGGGCTTACTTATCGAACAAAAAATATATGTATATATATAGCATAAGAAATACTTGGCAACAAAGAAAAAATTTAAAATGATAACATGTGAACATCACGTACCGTTACGTAAAAAAAAATAGCTCAACTGCACATGAGTTTATTCAGACAACAATACATGACTTTCGTGCATGTATTGGTTAACTTCACATAAATTTCTATTTAATTCATAACTTCAATAACTCTTACTTCACATAAGTTCAAACAGTAGGTGCAAGGCCTGCATTAGAGCAATTTCTAATGTCTAACATCTGACAGAAAGAATGAAGAAAAAAAGAACTAGAGAACTGAATACAAGAGCCTATATCGAGGCGCCTTTTCCTATAGATGCATAACGATGATAAAGATTTTTGCGCGAGAGTGCGTATAATTTCTTTCCGCGCAACGCGGAAGTATGAAAAGTACTCAATGTGAAATAAAGCGCTTGAAATTTTTTCCTACATTCTCCCCGTGCACTTCGATCTTATAAAATCTAATTATACACATAGTTCGCGAAAAAAATTTTTTTAACGATCTTATTACTTCGAATTTTCGATAAATTTTCGATGAAATCGTTAAATCTAACCTCAAAGCTTTGACAAGTAGTTTAAATGCACAAATCATTATAGATCGTCAAATTGATTTCGGCTAACTTTTTGAATTATGATATTCAAGAACGTTTTAGAATATAAATTGTTAAAAAACCGGGGAAATAATATGTGTTATAAAGCTTTAATTAAGTTTATTCGACATGCGCACATAACCTATAAAATATAATAAAAGCAACTTGGTTCGCAATTTACGTTACTAATTATATGACCAGCTTATACCCACTGTCACTTGCAATCTTAAAGAGAGAGAGAAAGGTCGCCTCACTCTATATTTTTCATGACGCTTTATTGCAAAGTATCAATTAATGACTCTTGGAATCGAATTAACCTATACAGTAGAAAAAAAAAATTGAACTTAATAACTGCATTTATTTTGTCATTATCAATTTATAAAAGTAGTTTTTTTTACAACTCCGCTAAATTATTATATTTAATATTTTTATTGAACATTAGCATGTAATTTAAAAGTTTCTTAATGTGTTGATTACAACAGAATTTAACCAAGTTTTTTCAGAAACAGATACGGTTTATAATTTATTTGCTTAATTCGTTCCATTAGACTAAACCAAAATATTATTAAATCTCTGTGTAATATTTAAAAAAAAGGAGAGACAAACAGTTAATTAAAATCACTCAAAATAGAAATAAATTAATATCTAAGATATTCACGCTAACTAGAGACGTTTTTATTAAAATTGCATAATTGCATTATCAAAGTCCTGCAAAGCAACATAATTCATAAAGTAGGAGTAAAAAAATTAGACTTTTCCTGAAAGCGCAATTTTCCGATGCATCAGTGGGGGACGTTTGTGTGTATATAGCCTCAGGATATATCACATCGGCGTGATCTTATGTTACGCTAATTGCACATGTATGCCATTACGCATATCTTTCCCTATAATACTGACGCCTTCTTCTTTTTCTTCTTCTTCTTCTTCTTTTTTTAAACGTAAGGGAAAAAGTTGGAAGTTACCAATCTATTCGTTATCACGCGTATGTAAAAGGTATACTAAAAAAAAACGGACCCAAGGCAAAAGTTTATACATATGTATATACGTGTATGTAACGGGATAATTAACATGCATTCGTAATAATCCCATGCACTATGACGAACTTGACACGATTGACCAGCATTGCGTTTGAAAAATCATTTTCTTCAAGTTGTGCCGCACACACACACTCAACTTTGTTTAATCATTTTTCTTTCCATGACAATTATAAACTTCGTCGTCTACGTGGATTATTACAAGCGCGAAATGAAAATAAATATAAGTGAAAGAAAAAGTCATTTAATTATTTACTTTTTTTTTTCTTTTTTTAATACTAATTACTGATCGCGTGTCACGCTGTCACGATGCGACTTTAACGTTACGGACGATGCAAAAACTTTGAGAAGAAAAAAAAATTCTATTAAGTACACTATAAAAATAAGTTGTAGACTATTAATCACTAATGGGTTTAAGAAAACGGTAATTTGTAGCTTAATTTTTATTACATAAATTAAAGTTTTTTTTCTTTCTTGATAATAAAATTTCTCATCATGTCGCTTTTAATGTACGACAATGATAAAGACATGTGCTTAATTTTTCAGCCTATAATTATCTCTTGCGATATCTAATCAAATTCAAATTTTTATCGGTTAATTTTTGCTTTGAAAAATGGAAAAACCCATGAATAATAGCGGCGAAGGGGATCATTAAATTTTCTCCCTTTTTTTTTTTCTCGTAACATCCAACAAAGTATCAATCTTCCAACAAATTCAATACTCCGCAATCGTGCTTGTCCAATAAAGTTGTATTGCTATTTCGATTACACATTAACCGATCTTAGGTCGAATCGTTTTACTAAAAACCTCTTATAAGAGATCGAGTGTTGTTGGGATCGCGTGCCCGTATACACATAGACACACAAAGCAAAAACCGCACCATATACACCAGGAGACTCGATCCCACGCGCTCCTAATGGATATATCGAAAAATTTAAGAGAAAGAAAAAGTATTTCGCATGTTAATGTTTTGCGATCAAAGTGTTTTACTTTTTTTTCTCTCTTCTCTTTCTCACTTGAACGTTGCGCCAATGGTGGTATACGCAGCTCTCGGTGCATTAATGCGCGTACACATATATATAGAATACGCGCTTTTATTTTCTCTTTTGCTCTCTCGCTCGACGCAGATTGCCCAACGCGATTCGCAAGTCCAATCGAAAATTAACGCGCGTGTAGTAGGTAGTTTTTTTACATAACATTAATCCTGTTTTTCTTTTATTATTTTTTTTTTAAACGTTTTTCTACCTTTTTGAATGTATAGAAAAGCGTATGCGTGATTATTCGGTAATCGAGCAAAAAAAGAGCATAGGCATATAAGATTCGCTTTTGTATTATTGTCCCGTACATTACGTATTACGAAAATTGCATTCGCAAGAAGTTACTTTGTAGAGGGTGTTCGTGCCTTTTTTTCTTTTTTTTTTCATTGTCTCGCGTTACAAGATTTTGAAACGTATGTACTTTTGATATAAAAATATCGATATACGTGACGGAGAGATAATTTCTCAAAGGAATATACATATAATGTGTTTTCAATCATACGCTTGAGTTGCGTGGAATTGAGCATATATAAGTTCGTTGTTTACCTTCGATATGTAAGATTTATATTCGGAAAAAAAGTGTAATTACCTTTTTCATACAAAATGTACAAGCGAAAAAATGAATAATCTATGTATAAAAGGGATCGATTGCACAAAACGGTGGTGTACGGTACCCGTTGTAATTTTTCCATGACTCTTTTTTTTTATTTACACAAGATGCTCGCTTATAACGTACACACGCATTTCCACAGAGTTTTTATAAAAATTAAACGATAAAATAGCGTAACGACTTCATCATCAAGGTGTATTATACGTGGCATATAAAAAGGAGCTGACGCTTGCGTCATATTTTTTCAACGACAAACGCACAAGTTCCACGGTTAATAAAACGTGTGAAACTAAACGGACGTACAAGTAGATTGAAAAAAAAAAGTAAATGCGTGTATATACCAACTTTTAAGCGCCATACTATATAAGATTGTAATCTTATGGTTTGGGCGTTTTACGACAAGACAAATAAGACTATAAGGATATACTGTGGCTTGAGTTTTTTTTTTTTTTTTATGTTTCCTTCCGTGTCACGCCGGTCTTCTCTATTTTCTCTTGGATGATGATGATTGCTCTGTTGCCCAATTCCATTTACGTACTATTAACGCTTCCGTTATGTGGAGCGTTATTAAAGTTTAGTGGTGTTAGGACGTTGCGCAAAACAAAAAAATTTTTTTCAAATTTTTTATTTAACGCTAATAAGGAGAGTAGCTTCATTTTGGTCTTGAAATTTCTTTTTGAATTTTTGCACAATTTTTCTTGCATAAAATTATTTTTCAAAGCCATAATTTTGTCTAAATTTTTAGATTTTATTAAAAAGTTGCTTCCGTTTCACACTCATGCAATTTTTTAACTTATTATTTTTGAACATTCTTACTATAAACGTATCAAAGTAGAGATCAAAACCTTTGAATGGAAAAAAAATGTATTAAAAATAAAAATAATGCAAGAATTTAGCTGAGAAAGTTCATAGAAAATATATGCAATAATATGTTCTAAATTTCATCTTAAATTTTATTCTTTTATAATTGTAGAAAAAATTGAACTTTTTCTTACATTTTTTTTCACTACTTCTAGAAAAAACCTTTTAGAATAATTAGTTTTAAAACTGCACGACCATAAAGCAAATGCAAATTTGAAAAGCCTTAAAAATTCAGACGAAACTACTCATAATTTTGAAAAATAAAATAAAACCTTGGACCGAAAATGGATGCAATTTTTTCATAAATGTATATAAGAAAAAGTATAGAAACGCAAATTAGTTACTTATTAGTTCATTAAAATTAAAAAAAAAACTAAATGAAATGTTTTGATGTAAACTGGACAATACTTAAATAATAACATAAAAACAGTAGATCGAAAATCGACTTAATTTTAATATCTAATCTTGCGTACACAGCAAACGTAATAATCATGAATTAAAAATTTTTAATTTTTCCGTTTTTTATTCGCAATTAGCGATAGCATTAATAAAATGTATAATGTTTTTATTATCCTTATAAATGTCTACTAATCGCGGAATAAGCGTTATACGACACAGAATGATCAATAAAAAGTAATAGTTTTAAACTAACAACATTAATGAACTATATAAATGTAATTTAAAGCCATAAAATGAATTTTTTTATTTATTCATACACTGGCTGCTGGATTGCATTATTAAGTCTAAACACGCATGCGGAATATAGGATCTTCGTGTATTTTATCATTTGTGTCAATAGAACAATTTTCCCAACGTAAACGAAACTCTATCGTGACCATATCCAATTAATATTTTCTTACGCAAACCCTTTAATTGTAAATTCAAATTATCGCTCGAATCAACGTAACAGTCACTACTAAAAATTTTTTTATTTTATCAAAAAGTTTATATTTAAAAAATAGAAAAAGGAAATGTATCACAAAGTTTGATTTGCGCACCAGCAAAGGTTGTAAGATAAATTCAGCGAGGCCTATATAATAAATAATTCTTAGCGGTTTTGTGTATGTGTGTATATATACAGCACCTGATTCGTGATCATGTCTGTTTACAGCGAAAGCAAACGTGACGATTAGATTTATATCCTATTTATTATACGCTTTGATCGTCGCGTCGCATTCGGTATTAAACGAATCGCCTACAGTGCGGTGCCTCCAGGCTATTAATTACGTTACTTCGGCTTCGATGTCTTTTTTTTTATCATAAAGTTACTCCGAGACTTTGCTTCCGCTTTAAATTTTCTTTCTTACAATATTTTTCGCTTTAATCAGGCTATGATTGCTAATCTCCACTGTAGCCATAGGCGAAGGATTTTGTTTAGGATGCTGTGGCTCTCTTTTTTTATTGTACTGTCTGTGCATTGATAAAGATAATTAATTTTCCATGCCGCGCAGCTCTGGTCTTATTATATTTATTGTGTATTTTCTGTGGAATAAGAAAACGGCATTGGATTTCTCTCATTCAAATGTCAATATTAATCTGTGAACTAATATTATAGATTTTCATAAGACTCTGTTCTCCTATTGTTTGAATTTGCATTGTGTACTTTTTTACTTTAGGTTTCTTATAAAATCAATAAAAAAAAGCTTCAATTAACGGCAAGGTAGCGATACCCACACTTTATGCATGTCAAACATAAATATTAACGATCTTAACGATTCGCTGTTTTGGGTAAACTCGCATCGTAACTAAAAAAACACATTTATCTGTACCATTAATATAATGTATCAGCAATTAGAAATGAAAAAATCTTTATACACAGAAATAATTAAAAATTTCTCTTAGAAAACCAAATCCGAACTTTCTAATATTCTAATATAATTCAAATGAGTAATCTACACTCGAAGAATGAATCGGTAAAATTTAACAAAATTGTATCAACTCGCTTTTAGAGAGTGAAAAACTAATCCCAAATGCACTGCAAACTCATATTAGCACCGCGATCACTGAAACATTTGCAAATATCATACCGCATTTCAATGAGCCTTTACTCGTCTGATATTTTTTTTTTCTTTTCATATTAACATTTAAAAGATCTCTCTCTCTCTCTCTTGAACTCTGAAATGCCTATCAATCAGTTTGTAAGTAAAGTTTCATTGACGGAAAAGTATTGCGGCATTTAAAATGCTCTCTCTTTCTCTTTCGGTCCATTAGCCACGCGCGATTTCCGACTAGCGCCCGTCAAAGAAAAGAAAAGGGTATAGAAGTCCGTGAATTTTACGATCGCTCCCGTTTTATTTTCTCTCTTTTCATTGCGATGCGTGTGTATATATCTATACACATACCATACAGAGCGTACATTAACATACAGTAAATGGAACTTGCGAAATATTTTTTAACTGACTAATTGATTGCGACTTCTCGCAGCATCGCGACCTTGCTTATACGTACATGTATATAACGATCGTTTGAATTTTAACGTTCGAGCTAAGGCAATCGATTGGAACTTTTATTAATACAATCTTTTGCTAAATATACGCGATCTCAAAAGGGGAAATTTAATGTAAGAAAGGAGAGAAAAAAAGGTACATAAAGATAAGATAGCTTTGCGCTTAAGGTTATTTAATTACGTAAAATAAATATTAATAATTTTAAATTGATCAGTGCGATCGGTATCGTTATACACGTTTCATTTAACGCTAACCGCAGAGGAAAACTTTTCTCCTCAACCCGCAAAAGCCGATTTAATTATTTCATTAATTCGAGCCTTTAATTTTATTTTTCATTATTTTATTTTTCTTTTTAGTTATAGAGTTTGGGATCGGTCGAGTATGGTTTTTCAAGTTTGAAAGCGTACACTTGGGGCACGAAAACTATTTAATCAAACGAATTTTATTCTCGGAGAGAAATTCTTACGCCGGTTAATTTTCACGGCTTTATTTATCGTTTAATGAAGAAAGGCTTTTTTAATAGCTGGTTAGATTTATGTTGATAATAATAGATTGCGGTTAATATGTTGGTTACCATTCTGTTTTTAAATATAGTTACAAAAAAATAAGAATTGAGAATTGTTTATTTTGTGAAATTTATGAATCACAGTATATGACTCAACTTGTTTGATCTACGAAATCGACAATTGACTTACAACTCATTTGAATAATCAGAGCCAATGTTTTAAGTTGCATAATTTAAATATACATTTTTTTTCATTGCATATATTGAACGAAAGCACCTTGCGTTATAAAATTACGCAGAACTAAAATTAATAGCCGGTATCTCATGCTTAAGAGCAACAAGTTGAAAATTTAAAATTAAACGAAAAATTAATTTTATAGACTCCTTTTATCATTTAAGTGTATGCAATTCGCATAAAATGAGAGAAATTGTTACCTAATAACGCAATATCACAGAGTTTTAAATATATATTAATATTTCACGTTTTTTTTCGGATTTATAATTATTGCTTTTAGAAGTACTTGATATTTATTATGAAAAATGTGCATCTTTATTATCATGATTTGGCTTTAAATAAAAAACGTAGCAATAAAATCTAAAAATAAAGAGAGAATAGATGGATAGATGGATGTGAAGTTTATTTCGTAGGATACGAAAATTAGAATACGTAATAAAATTAGCGAAATGTAAACTGGAAATTAAAATCTAGAATAATCTTAATAACTCAAAAGTTACAATGACTTCGCCAACGCATTGCAATAAAATTCGAATCATAAATAATATAATTATAATAATCGTGTCGATAAATAAAGCTTGTCACAATAAATAAAAAGCAAAAACAATAGAAAAAAAGGCTCATTAGAATATTTAACTAGTTGAATAAATTAAAAAAAAAAAAAAGAACAACAAGTAAAAACTATAAATTCGTAGAATAAATTACAAATTACATTTAGAAAGTGTATACACGTGTAATAACATAAGTTTATTGTTTGTTTTTTTTTTGCAGTTCGCAGTATTCGCGACGATCTTCGCCATCGTGCTTAGCATAGCGCAGGCACAGCATTACGCAACGAACTACCACCAGCTGTTCGCCGGTTTTGGACCTTATATCAGACAGGCATCGGCAATGAGGGATCCCAGGTCTAACACAGGTAAGTTCATGGAAAATATGTTTCGGTTTTCTTTTATTGTGTATATTAGATGGTTATTAAATTATTGACCATATTACTGTGGTGGTTAAGTACTTTTAACAATAATTGACAATAATTAATTAAAAGGTAATAAGAAGTTTTTGAAAAATTCTAATATAATTTTCATATGATAAAGAATATATTTCTACAAAAAAAAACTTTAATATTATTTGTAACCCTAAAAAACTAAAAATAATAGATTTTTAAACTCTCATTTGCCTTAGAATTTTATAAAACAATTTTTTACTATAAATTTTGGCATGAAATTCTTTTTAAAAAAAATTACAGTGTATAGGTCAATCAAATGCATTTGAAATAACTTGATATGCGATTAGATAAGTTTACATTTTTCATTATACGAGGCTATAAACAATTAATTTTAATCCAATTAATTAAAGAGCAATGAAGCACATAATTTATTCATGAAACACTTTGATTTTTTCATTTTCATTTTATAGCATATTGAAATTTTTTTTATTCTTTTCAATTTTCTCCTCGAGTCATTGTGAAACTTGGCACGTATACAGTCATTGGAAAAATTA
Source organism: Anastatus disparis (assembly GCA_017163975.1). Lineage (NCBI taxonomy): Eukaryota > Metazoa > Arthropoda > Insecta > Hymenoptera > Eupelmidae > Anastatus > Anastatus disparis. The sequence continues at coordinate 328,280 of JAFFSR010000009.1, forward strand.
CAAACATTAGAAAAAAAAAAAAAGAAAACCAGATACTATGTTGCCATTATTTTGAGCACGTTGGATGAATTTCTAATGAACTCGAAAAATATAATTTATATTTTATAGTAGGAGGTGTATAATGGTATAAAGAGCAGTGATAATGATCGCGAGATATTGGACTTTTGCGAAATTCTTAATTATTGTATTTACCTTTTCATATCGAATTTCTTTTCATATGATTTTTGAAAGTTTAAATTAAAACTTGTCGATGAAATCATTGCTCAATTTTATTGGATTAAAATTTGTCCGTCCACGTTCGTTATAAAGTTACACTTCTTACGTGGTTATTATCAACGTAATTGCAGCTTTAAATTTTTTAATAACAGCTTCTTTTTTCAAGAATTTAAGAAAACATCAAATGTTTTATTATTTCAAAACTCATCTTGCTCGCATACCTAACGATCTAGCATGGAAATTTGTAATATTAAAACGGACATTAACGACTTTTTTTTTAAAAGCTCTTATTTCTTCTAATTATTTTGAACTACCTTATTGGCCAATTTCTCTTGACATTCTTTAAACACATCACTAATCCATAACAGCCTGCACTTTTTTTATCCAACTGCTTATTATTTTTTGTTCGTTTAACGGTATAGTTAAGAAATTCATAGCGTAACTTTATTTTTAAGCGACATTATTGTCACTTACTGTACACGCGGAGCGAATAGCAAGTGTCATTTACACTCTGGGCGATTATTCAGTTTACGTAAATGTATACCTGCATTATTCTCTGCGAGATAAGCTAAAAAAATATGCAGTAGAATAGAAGCGGGCATAATCGGACTTCTTTGTTTATTGCTTTTTATTTTACCGTTAAGTGAAAGTAATAATAATAATGTTTTTTTTTTAACGTTAAACATTTCCATAACAATGAGTTACCGGAACTAAGTATTTTATATTTTCGATATTTAATACATTTTTAAAAGTAGATCGTACATTAAAACGTTCGTTTTAATTATTTTCAAATATATACGCATTTAACTTGCTTAACCACTATCGTTTAAGTGTTCTCGTTTACATACGAAATTGGCTTTTAAAAAAAAAAAGTTTTTCAAACGTTGAATCATCAAGCAATTTTTAAAAGTTTTAATGTAATGAAGAAATTAAAGCGTATATAGTAAGACTCCTACGATAGGCTCTTAATTGCGTGGTCCTATTAGTATATATATAGGTCGCATTCTATTACCACTAAAACGTCCTACCTGACTTCCTAAAACGAAAAAAAAAGTTTATTACAGGTTTTTCAAGTTTTATATATAGCGCGCGAAGTATTTATTGACAGATGCATAATTTTAAGCTTCATAAAAGTCGAAAATTTTCAGAGAAAAATATATGCAGTCCGAAATTCTGCATACCTTTTAAAATAATTAAACTTTAATACTCTCGTGCTGTATTGCGTATTTATAATATTTAATGCATAATATAATAACTATAAATATTAATATAAAAGAAATATATCACCGTGACATTTAATTTAATTTTTTGTTATTTTTTTTCTCTCTCTCTCTCTCTCTCTAAACGCCATACTTGAAAGGAAAAAACATTCACCACGCGCGAATAAACACAAATCTATATCCAATCTTGCTTCGAACGCGTACGTATATACACATACATACGCTTGCAATTTTTTTTCCTTTTTTAAAAACTGCACATTTCGATAAAGTTCCGCTTGGTTTTTCGAAAGTACAAGACACGTATATCTGAACAATATAATAATCAAAGTTTAATATCAACGGGACGATCTAAGCCAACTGATATACCGACCCTGGAGCACGCGATCGTAGGTCATCAAAGGCTCAACGACCGTGAAGGCCATATTGTTAGAGCATTTATACGATTAAATTTTTGCACCACATTCCAGTATAATAACAACTTGCACATATTGTTACTTTTAAAAAAGAGAGCATAGAAAATCAGAGAAAAAAGTATTAAATAAGATAAGTCCAAAGAGAAAGATGATCGACTGAGATTTACGCATGGAGAATAGAGAGACCTTGTGGGTCGGCGATTATTTTATAATGCATACTAGTAAAATGAGATTTAATAATGACTGCTCGGGTATGAAATGCGACTTTTTCTTTTTTTTTTCAATGTAATGCCAGTTGACATATCCTTTGTAGCATTAAACTGATAGAATTCGGTCAATGTTCAGGGATATTACCGGTCATTTTACATATACAGCTTCGATTACTCTTTAATTATTACTTGTCTTCTGTAATGACAAAGCCGCCTGGCATTAAGATTTCATCGAGCGTATATACGTAATAATTTATGCGAGCTGTATATCCTTTTTCATTAAAAATTCAATCGTAAAATTAATCCGATTCGATTTTCCAGTTACAGTGGAAAGGAGAATGTTAAACATAATAAAATTATGTAAATTCAAATAATTCATTTAAAATATATACTCGGGCTCGAGAGGAATATTATTACTCATAAAATTTAAAGGGTCCATTATATCCAAGAATTTTTCAACTTTATTGCGTTAAATGGTTATCTTTACTATATTTCGAATTGTAATTTATATATTACTAAAAGTGATGCTATTGGTTATCCCTTTTAAAAGCGGAACACGTTGAAGATTTCGATAATGTTATTACCTAACTTTAAATATTATTTACCGAGCTAATAATTTACCTGTGTATCTGAGACATTAAAAAAAGCGAACCTTTACTTTTTTTTATCTTTCTTAATATATTAGACATTTTTGCAACACACCAACTTGAGCTAAAGGTAAAACAAAACTGTAACGCTTTATATTTTTTTTATCGTTTAACACACATAAAGGCCTTCATGTTTTACGTTTGACATATAAAACGGACTATGGCAATGTACGAGCAAAAATTAATCTCGTAGAAAGCAAAACATTGTTTAGTCCCGCGAGCAACAAAAAAAAAATAGGAAAAAAAAAATTCTACCGATCGGTGAGATAAGGGGGGAGAACTCATGTCTAGGTACACACGTACACACGTACACACGTTTTTTTTTTTTTAATCGTCCTATAGAATCGAGCGAGTATAAACGTTTATAGGACAATTCGGTGTATATCACAGGTTTAGATCCCCTTTTAACAGGGCGTTTAATTGCCGATAACAAGCCGCGCTTTGGACAAGCGCTAATTGCAGTGTCAAAGCCGCATAAATTTTGTTCCTCGATAGTACGTGTATACGCGTCCTTGCTATATATATGCAATAACTCGCAGGTGTGGGTAGAACGGATATTTCGCCTTTGCATTCTCAACTTTCCAATATTTCGATTGTGTGTCTACACACTTACATGTTAACGAGAATGAAAGAAGAAAAAAAAAATAAACAAAACATTATGTTTGCAGTTTTACGAGTCGTGTAAACAAACCCGGGCTGTATGATGTTTCAATCGAAATTCACGTTGAATTTATGAGGATTTTCACACCGTTGCTCGGCTTCGCGAACATAATGACCAATAATTCTCGCGATTTCATTATACCATTTTTGCACGAACGTTTACCTTTCGAACTTGCAAGTACAAAATAAAAATTTAATCCAAAGAATACTTTTAAATTACGGCAATGGTAATGGCTAAACTTGAATATTTTATAAGATTTTATACGAAATTTCGTCATTCGCTTTTTTTTAAATTATTATAATATTACTCGTAAATTATTGCTTATAACAAAGAAAGCGCATAAACTTACAGTACTGTCTCACGTTAAAAAAAAATAAATTTATACAATCCCGTTTTCATTCATGATCGTGTTTTTCTGCTCTGCTATTTTTTTTTTTTTCATTAAAACTTGTCGCACATATTCAGATTTGAAAATTCCTTTCCTTTCATACTAATATATAGCACATTATAATTTCGCTATTTTAAATTTATTAAAAAATTATATTTTCAATTAATGGAATATTGAAAGTTCATTTTACCAGTTTAGCTAGTGTAGAATTTGAATTTATTAACAATTATGCAAGTCAATTTATTAAAATATTTTCAAAAAATGAAAATTCGATTATAAGATCAATTTTAGATTATTTCGACAGTATAAAAGATATATAGCAGATTATTAAATAATTAATTAGCTATCAAAGATAATTAATTAAAAATTTGAATTTTTTAGGACCAGTACTGTTCCCACCAGGCCCACCATCAGACCCAAACGAAACGAGCGGTGTAATCGTAGGTGCCAGTGGATATGGATTCGTGCCACCCAACGCAGGTAAACCAATTGGACCTCAAGGGTAGACCCTTCTCGACTGCTGGCACTTGTTGGCCTGGATATTGTTATTAGTGTTTATAGTTTTTTTTCCGAGCAAATCAACGCTTTATTATTTATGCGAGAGAAAGAAACCCTTAAAAAAACAAAACAAAAAAAAAAGAGATGAAAGAATGCGTGAGCCCCGTTGTTGGTGGTGGCTTGATTAAAAAAAAAAAAAATTTGAAAAGCCATTGTTTTAATTGTAAATACACCTTGGATGAAGGAGTGCTTTATTTGGATGCTGTAGATATAAGTTATAATAACGTCGCACAATGGAACGAGCACGTGTATATATATAACTGTGATTGTTCATCCAATTGTGATGTTGAGTCCAACCTTTTATCCTATTTATCCAACTTTATCCTATGATTAACTTATGCAAATAAAATAAAAACAAAGCTATTTATGTCTCACAATTTTGGACAATAACTACCCTTTACTTTAAGTTTTTTTTTTTTTTTGGTGACTGATTTTTTTTTATTTTACTGGTTTTTGGGCACACGGCGAATAATGAAACTTAATACCACACTATTTAACAAGGGATTAAACAGGTACAATGTTTTTTTTTATTTTATTTATTAATTTTAGTCTTAAGAATTTGGATATAGTGTTTACAAACATGATATTTATACTGAGCAGAAATTAAAATTGGAGATTTATCATTTCATGCTATTGTTGGTTTTAGATGAAAGTTATGATATAAGCGTGAGAATTTGATCAAATGATAAATCCTGTATAATATTTTTATAAGCATTTGTAAGTAGATGTAACTATCATTTTGCATGTTATCATAAGTACCGATCAAAAATCATAAAGTATACGTAAATACGGTATTATTCTCTTCAACCATCATCATTTACCATATAAATTTACATGAAAAATTTTACAATCGTGATTTTTTCTTAATTAATTTAATCAAACGAGCCATAATCATTATGATTAGTATTTATTCATTGTTAGCTCTTACTGGCAGTGTTTATTTACTCGAACTTTATTACTCGCAGCATTAATAATTATAATCAGCATTAAAACGAACGAGGTAGAAAATTAAATCTGAAATACTCGCCAATTTTAAAAAATCTGCTCAGCTAAAAGTAACAGGTATGACCACATATATATAGATAGCATGCCTACGTAATAAGAGTCTAATATAACGTAACCCAATGAAATCATGTGATTCCATTGGTATCTAGATCAACTTATAGGCCGATGTTTTTTTTTTTTTTGGTGCACGAATTTTCTGACCGAACGCTGCTTCGGATCGGTTAGAGATAAACTTACACACGTATGTATATATGTATACATGTACATATAATATGCTAAAGGTTCCTTATGCTTTTGTCTCGCCTCTTGCTCTCCTGTCTCTTATCGAGCGATCGATAGTTGCTAGTGCTTTCTCCGTTCCTGCATGCACTGCTCTTATGTATCACATGCAGATTTTTTAATGCACATATACATTTTACTTTACGGGACAATGGTGCACTCGCAAATGTTATTGTATCGGTAGGTATTGTTGTTAGTTATGAACTAAAGTTTACTTTGGAATTAATAAGAGAATTATTGATTTGTCATAATTTTGAGCAAAGCAACTAACGTTTATTACAAAGTTTTGCTTTATAATTAAGATTCAATTTACTTGACTGTGATTATTGATTAAACGAACGCGGCTGGTAAATTGTACGCGCGATTTGAAAATTAAATCCATTTATCATTGCCGGAGGGTAACGCGATACGCAACAAAGGATGTATTATACCGGTATACATAAATATTATTTCATCTGTCATAAAGTTTAGATTTTTTTTTTATTTTAAATGTACGAGGGTTTTAATTAAAGTTTTCAATTCGTTTAATTCGGAATTTTAATACTCGATTATCCAGTGAAAGCCAAATTGACCATTGTTAGAATTTTATGAATAGCAAAGTACATGTTACGGTAACTTTCTAAAATTATAATTTGTAATTTTATTCAGTCAAAATTTTTATAAAATTTTTTATTTTAAATAAAAGTATATAAAATTTCTTTGAATTTTACCAAATGGACTTTAGACCAACTTGCATTTAGACATGCATGCAATGGCATAGAAAATATTGTCACGAAAACAAGGTTTTTTAGTAACAAAGCCTATAAATTAGCTAAAAGATCTAAATTATAGTGTAAGAAACTACAAGAAGGTATAGAGAAATGACATAATACTACGTGCACAGAACTACAGTTGCTATATTTTGAACACGAAATCGACAACAAATCAGTTAAACTCTCACAGCGGTTTATGGAAATAAGCTTTTAATTTGAATTTCGGTCTCGTGACTTGTTATTTTGTTCGATCTTTTTTAAATTTTCGCCTCTTTTCACTTGTTTCCAACTCAAAAATCATTCGAAATGCAGTTTAGAATTGCGTCATAAGAACACGTTGGGCCAGAATGCTTAAAATTTATATAGAGCAATTTCGTCAATTTTAATCAGAGCCAATTTCCATACTCGTACCCTGAATTTTCTCGTTTAAAAAATTCTTAATTTTGATAATTCTTAATAGTATACTCTTACGGTCTACTATTCAAATATTCTAAATTATCATGTTACAGTGAAAACTCGTTCTGGTAAAAGAAAATGCTTGCTAACTTAATTTTGAAAACTGATACTTTTTCTTCTTGTAAAAATAAAAAAGAAATTTATTACTAACAAACACTCTGACATGGATATTCTATTGACGCATAAATCGATTACTAGTCACTAATCCAACATCGCTACTCATCCATCGAACCATTAATCATTATAGAAACCACAGCGGCTTTTTTAATTCTTTCTCTGCAACAATTAAATCCTAATAAGGAAGCAATATATAAGACATTAACAATAATAAAAAGAAAGAAAACACTTGAATAACCCAAGCTCACCCGTCGTAAATATCTGATCGGCTATAAATTTTATATATTTTTAATCAAATAATTCAATCTAATATTTCTAAATAATACACACAGATCGTTACGATTAAGCTTAAGATCGTATCATTCGTCTTCTCTTTTGTTGAAATAAAATGGTTAAAAAAGCATTAATAATCAAAGGTAATAAGGAAATATACGCTCGCTGCACCATAGCCACCATATCGCGCCTTATTTCCTCTAATCAATCAAAATTCGCGATAATTAACCTCTGCCAACAAAAATCTTCGTTGCATTACATATACGCTGCTACTGAAAAATCATCCTTCTCCTTTCACATCATCAAGTGAAAGTCCTAATGAGAGCCCGTGTAGTACATAACCATGCATGCACATGTACACACGTTATACCATATACCGAAGAACTCGTTTTTCGTTCTTAACCTTCCGCATCAACGCGTGTGTCACGTAACTCTCTCTCTCTCTCTCTCTCTCTCTCTCTTTCTCAGTGTGTTATTACGAGGTCGAGTTGCGAATAAGAAGCAAGGTCGGACTTCCGTTTAGCGATGGCAACGATCTTCATAGTTCAAGTTCGAGAAACTTTTGCCTTAAGGCTATCACCTGTCGTCGACTGCGTCGCTTACAAACATTCTGAATGTCGATATACACAATGTTGCCTTTTTTTTTTTCCTTTTGCCATTTTTTTCTCTCTCTCTCTTTCTTAATTTGTATCGGCTCTTGATTGACGTGAGAATTCGAGAATTGCTTCATTAGCGTCTTATTAATAGCGGCCGGTCGATCAATTTTATTTGGATAAAGTCATTTTTCAAAAGCTAATTGCTGCAACCTATATATTTTATTTTAGTCAACTGTTTTTTGCATCGCCGTTCGTGAAATGCTTTTATTTCAAACCTTGATATGTGAGACAAAAATTAGGAATCTGGTGTAATGTATTGACGTAATTTTGGGGAGAAAGTTTGTGTTTATTTAGTTAAAAAAATATGATTTTGTCAAGGAATTCACGCTTTATTTTTATTTAATAAGTTTAAAATAAAATGATAATTATGTTTTGAAATTATAATAACGATATCATGACATTCTGAACGAAATTTCTTACGATTCGAAGGAAATAAATAATAATTAAAATGTCAAAATCCTCAAAATTCAAAAGTTAAATAATAGAAAGATAAATGCAACGCAAACATTCGTCGCCAAAAAAAATTTATAACGTCACTTTAAGGTTTACGCATAGTCGCTTAATAAGACATTTAAAAAAAAATAAATTGGAACCCTTTTTCGCAAGCTAATAATAACGTTAAACGCGCATACACCGTCAATGTGAATTTTAAATTTCGAAACTTTAAAGGACGGTAAAATACCCAAGGTTCTCAACGTATCAAGGTTACAAAACCCTAAAGATTAAAAACAGCCGTGCCATACTCACGAAATGTAAATAAACTTTCCAAAACTATACATTAGCTCTGCAATTATACGGTAAAACTCATTGACAACAACAACTCGCCGCGAGTCTTTGAACTCGTGTACGCAAAATGACGGCCGTGAAACTGTAATTCTAACGTGTATAGCAGTCTCGTTTTATTTTTTTTATTTTTGCAAATGCCTACAATTACTTTTTCTTGTTTTTTTTTTTTTTTTTACGCGAAATATATTTTTTTCATTGAGATAATGCAAAAACTGCGGTTAGCGAAGGCTGAATTTTTTTTTTCCTGGAGTGAAATTTGGTATTGTAAAGTGAAGTTATTTATAATTAAAAGAATATAAATAGAACGCTGAGGGATATTACCTTATTTCAGAAAATTTTTATGTTTTTGAAATGAAGAAATTCTTTAAGTTGACTGTAATTTTGAAAATTCGATACAGTTTTGGCATAGTATATAAATAAATAGGTGGTTATTATTTGGTTATAGTCAACAATTTTCTATAAATTATATACTTTTCTTAAAAATTTTTTTTTCTCATTCAACATTTGCCAGAAACGATTTTCAAGTTTCAAAACAAGCAAACAATTAATTCTTATTTAAATGATGCTGCTTTTTAAACCTGCAGTATTATGTTTGATTTAACTTCCGTCTCTCGTACAAAAAAAAAAACAAATAAGAAATTGAATAAATAAAAAAATAGACATTTCAATCTGATCTCGTACATTAAATTTTCATAGTAGCGGAGGTTATAAAGCCATTTTATTATGCATTATGAGCAGGTAAAGATTTATGAATACATAAGAACCTTTGCCATTACAAACAAGCTTTCTTCCCGACACAAGGCTAAACCTCCTATAAACTGTCTATCGTTAACTTTGACATTCTCAAGTCAGTCTTACTAATTCATTGTCTGTTTGCTGTCATTTTCAACAGATCAGACATCAAGCTACGTACTATACTACCGTTTTCTTCAAAATCCAATGAATACTAGCCATATATATATACACCGCAAATAGCCAACAATTCATACACACACAATTTAACATGACACTTTACGAGCTTCTGAATATTTCACAATTAATTTCGATAGTTCTCACAATTATTTTATGTAATAAAACTTTATTCAAAAAACCTAATCCATTGATGTATTTATATACATACATATATATATATATATATATAGGTACATAGGAAATATTGGTAATTGCACTCGCGGGAGAACGGGAACGTTGCGCGCGCGGCTAATGTATAGGAAAAAAAAATACCTGCTACTCGTACATGTATATAAAGGCCTTTCTATTACATTAAACCTGTCAATTAAAACGTAACCTTACCCACGAGAATTAACACTGTTATAATCTCAATTAAATATTTATTTCTTAACGTTTTATTAAAACCTTAGCTTTCGCATGCTCGTCTAAATAAAAAAAAAATCACTCTTGTCTTTAATTACGTATTCCGTGTTGTACAAAATATTTTGAATAATTTAACATTGCTATTATTTCACGATGTAAATTCCGATCACTTTATTTTTCTTCCTTTTTTTTTTTGCTTTGAACTCGCACCTTAGAGTAACATGTAATTTATGAAAGGAAGAAAAAAAAAAGGATATTTTGATGGTACTCGATTAAATCAATATTTTTTGTTTTCGTTCCAAGAATCTCGCGAGTTACTCTTAAATTAATGAAGTTGCGATTGAATGCAAAGTATGAGGTTGCGCTTGCACCTGGGTTAAAAGGTGTATACCGATGCTTAATTGAAGCACGGCGCGCATGCACATATAACTTTAAAAAAGAGCATCGGAAAAAGCACGAGCGTCACATACCGCTCCTATATACAGGCTGCTTTGCCAATTGACATTCTAGACACGCTTGCCGTTGCTCATTGTAAATCTTGCACATCGTTGCACTACACGATGCAACCCTGTCGATTCTTTGCCTCGAAGAATTGCGTGACCATTAACGTGGGTGGCTTTGGTACTCGAGGGCTTGCGCTTGATAGCTGTAAATGCATGCAACTAAATGGGAATCATGAATGTCGTGCAAATTTAAGACGAAAAATTCACAGGAATTAGAGTGGATTATTAGTGTGAAACTTGATAAGAGGGATTATGTTTTGACGTTTGAAAGTAAAGACGGAAAACGTTTCTCGGGAAAATTTAGCTTTTCAAAGAAATCATGTCGAAAGTAGTTTTCAAAAATCAATAATGCCATGGATTAAAAAAGTTGATTAATTACGTATCATGAGAAATTGTTCTCTTAACATTCATTATCCGAACGGATATTATCTCGGAGTCAAAAAATATTAATTGATTTATTCCCCCCGAAGTAAAAAGGCATATTTTATTTTCTCGCAATTTGGTGACATAAGTACTTTCTGTCTAGGTCTATATTATCCTGCAATTTTCTAAAAGATAACAAAATCGAAACAAAGATAAATCTCTGGACTTTATCTTTTTAATCGATTTCCGATAAGACCTTAACTTGATCGATTAAAAATTCATTCATATCCTTTTACCGCAACGCGCGTATAGAAAAATTATCGTATGTACCGTTAAATTTTATTGAAAAAAAAAAAGACAACCAATATAGTTGAAATTTCCCTTTCGTTTGAAATTTCACACACTTGACGTAAGTGCATCGATTATCTCTGACGTTGTGTTACGATAAAAATGAAAAAAATAATAAGAAAATCGCGCGGAACTACACTTTTAATTCCACAGTCCCAAGCGTCTAGTTATCCATAAGCATAAGCTGCTTAAAACACACTCATTCATTATCTATATAATACATAATGTTTATTTTTTTATTCGATTTTTTTTCAGCCTGGTTCGCGTACTTCTACTGATTATTTTTTTTTAACGAAGGATTCAAAGCAATAGCAAAAAAAAGCAACAACCTTCAAGAGGACAGAGAGTGAGTGGCACTTTACGTTAAAGAGCGAGGTCGTAACTAAGTACAGTAACCAAGAGAGAGAAAGATCCTATCCTCCGCTTGAAGAGAGAGAAAAAAAAAAAGAAAAAAAAGATCACGATCTCACGGATTGGATTATAAAACTGACCATCGATGCCTTGCGACAGGATTTCTACTTTTTCTACACGAGCATAATTTTAAGCGCACGCGCGCCTAAGTGCGTAACGTTTAAGCAAAAATTTTTCATCAAAGGTATTACACATACATATACGCTTGAAAATAAAAAAAAATAAATAAATAATATTCCTATTCAGTGTACGCGATGCGCGATTAATTAGAGAGTCCAAGGCGAAATCTGGGCATCTCTTTTATTACCGCTAAAGCGTTAATTAAATTGCACGATTAGAGAAAGCTCGTTTATTTTTGCATCCACTTAATCTTTGTTTTTTTTTTCTTCTCGCCTATATTTTTTTTATTTTTTTATTTCGCGTGTTTTCACTGTAAATATATATATCTACCATACGATATCGTGTATGTTTGTAAAACGCGTTTGAAGATGTTCTTTTAAGCAATTGAATTACGAAAAAATAATAAAAGGAAAAAAAATAACGGGTGCGCGTCACGTGTGTGTGTTCAAGGAGTCATTAAGATAGAACTTTTTTTTTTTTAAATTAATAATATTTATGATTAATTAATGTTTAATAATTAGTTAAGCATCATAAATATACCATAGATAGTTCTGTAGATAGTTTGATAAAAAAAAGAAAATGAAATCTTTAGTCGCATCAACTATTTCGTGTTACCATAGTCAGTGTAAATATGATGTTATCGCGACCAAATGTCAATGAAAAATCGAAAATTTTTACTTTTCTTTACAATTTTTTAATATTTACTATTGTAACAATTTTATCGATCGCATGATTATTTTATAGAAAAATTAATTTTTAAACCTTTGCGGCATATATCATTTCGATGAAAGTGGTTTTTATTGTTTATTTTCTTTATATGAAAAATTTTTAAATTATTACCGATGCATATCTTATGCTAAATACCACCTTAACTCCTACTTAAATAAAAATAAAAAAAACTGAGCATGAAAGCACTATATTATATCTGATAAATTTTTAATCTAAAGCCCATTTAGGAGATTAATTTATTAAGAGCCATTATAAAGGGTTAATTACCAGCCGCAAAGGATTAATTTTTTAATTAACTTATTGGATTGTGAGTTTAAATGTCTTAGTATTTTTTTTTGATTAATACTAAGAATAATTCCAATTAATTAAAAACAATACGCATTTATTAAAATTTTTGTACCTAAATAAAAATTTTAATAGTCATCAGAACTAAACATTAATCTAATTTTCTAAAAAATAACAATAAAAATAAATATAATAAAATAAAATGTTGAAAAAAAAAACAAAAATAATCTAGACATAATTATATTTTATTACTTATTACGCCGATATAAAGATCGCGACGAAGATGTCGTTGGCATGTAGCGTTTTTTTTTAATGAAAACGTGCGAAAGTTTGCCATGGTCGTTTGCACTTATATCGCAGCTCACTGGCAACGATATATTATTATTATTATTATGTATATGTTTTTAAAGCTGAACTCAGCTGACGCAGCTCTCACCCGTTCATATTAAGCGGAATGGCTCTCCTGACCATCCGCAAATATATATATATACAATGTATTAAGTTTGATACACACACACACATGCATATACATACAGATACAAAGCGCGAGCGTATATAACTTGATGCAAAACGCTGTGCGTGAGCGCATACATAAGATTGTTCAAGTACACTTTATCATGTTATAAGGCGCGAGAAGCGCGAAGATGAAAAATTATTAGATTTTAGATGAGATGAGAATGATTTTATGAAAATTTATAAATTTCTTATTTTAAATTGCTCATTTCCATTCCAATGTTGTTTTTTTTTTCTTTAATTAAGTAAATTACGGGCTAACAAAAAATTTTGATGATGAATCAAAGAGAAATTGAACTTTTTAGATAATTAGATGATAGTAAATATAAGGCATCGTAGTATCGTTTTGTTGTCAGTATTATATGTAAATTTGATTTTTCTATTGAATTTGAATAATTTAGAAAAAATAAATTTAGCTAAATAATAATTTTTAATAAATTTTTACTTACAGTGATATTAAAACTCTTATATTATTTTCTAAATGACAATGAATACAATGGCAAAAATTATAATTATAAATAAACTTAATGAATTCGTATTTATCATTACGGTAATAATGACATACAATTTATAATGGTTAAACACAGGCATTTTTCAGAAATGTATTATGTACGATTCTTTCGTATTTAAACAGCAAGCTTGCGTAATCCGCTGTTTGTTTTTTTTTCCTTTAAATATCATATATGGAACTTTTTACCCAATACCATATAATTTTTATCGTATCTTACAACGAAATTTAGTTTATTACCCGTAATAACTGGCCGACAGTCGTGTCTTATATTTACTCGATGCATTTATACTTAATTTACTTCATTCATTTCGAAGTTTAATCATATTATTTCATTTATTTTTTTTTTTTAAAGAAATTTTTTCTTTTAAATTAGTCGTTCGAGTGTCGTTTCTATAGCTTAATTAGTCTTATTAAAGGAAATAAAGAATAAGTATTTTGGTACTTAGATTGATTGTACTTTTTTCTAATATTTTTCATCTACAATAATAATAGTACCATACTTTTATTTTACTCACAAGGAGAGTGTTTCGCTTTCAGGTCTTTGATTTTCTTCTAACATTAGGGGTAACGGAGAAAGCCGCATGCAATCGGTACCATCAAATTTTTTCAAGCTACGAGCAGTTTTGTTCTAATTTTCAAAATTAAAATGAAAAATTTGCATTCGCCTTCAGGCCACACAATTTTAGAAGTAATTTATTCTGGAAAATTTTTATTAGAAACACGTAAATGTCGAGATAAAAATCTTTTGATTATTAAAGTCAAATCTTTCCAATTTCATTTTTTATTTTATCATAGTTTTCATTCCTTTTAATTTTATCTTCAACTTTTACATGAATTTGTGAAAAATGTTACAGAATAATAAACTCAAAAACTATGTAGCCCTAAAAAATCTAATTATCGAATTAAACAAACACAACTTTCTTAATTATTGAATAGAAGAAAATATATCCTCAAGTCAGAAAGCAATCCAAGAACCGAAAGTGAAACACTCTTCTTGTCAGCCATACTCAAGACTTACGAGTTAAAAATACAAAATTACAATAACAAACAACTGTCTCCTATCCTATGATTTTCATTCCAGTCTTATTTGATATACCAACAGTGGTATAAATAATATATTCAAATGCAAATTTTAAAAAAGACTACTGTATTTGTCAACTGGAAAATTTGCAGGTACATAAAATTTTGTAAATTTTATTTTTTATCCTATAAAAGCAAAAAAAATGTATCATATTTTCTTATTTAATATATCTTATGTTGAAAATAATTGTAAAAATTCAAATTAAAAATATGTAGATTTGGAAGACCAAAAGAAAAAATATATTTTATTATGAATTTTAATATTATGCATATTTGAAATTCAATATTTTATGAACAGTATTTTATAAACCAGAAAAATTGTAATATTGTTCTATTCATATGTAAAATAACAATTGCGATAATTGCATTGTATAAAGACAAAATAAAACTTATATTTTTCCAAAGATTCAACGTCTTATTTATTTTCATGCTAAACATCATGTATTCCGTTTCTTGACCTACTGCTATAACTAAATGTTTACATTGATGAAAAAAACTGATTATCGTTAATTAACGAATATTACTAATACATTTTAGAATTATGATTTTTTAACTGTATAAAATTAGCGATAATAATCAAAGATAAAATTTTTGTTCTTAATTAAACAGTGTAAATTGCACGCTCTAACACTATTATCGAATAATACATTTATTAGAAGTGTAAAAGCGTTAAGATGTTTTGATTATGTCTGTTTCCTCGTAATTCGAAAGCGTGTAAAAACACGAATACCACCTAGTTTTCTTGTGTTTATCAAAGAAAGCCGTTTAAATTCTAAAACATTAAAAATAAAAGAAAAAAAAAAAATAATTGCAAGAAAGTGTTAAGTACACGTAGAAAAAAAAAGCAAGCGCATTGAATTTAATATCATTTGAATGTTTATTACATTTCGGGCAACTTCGCGCGTGATTCCATTGTTTCTAATTGCCTTTTTTTTTTATTATTTGCACTGAAATTCAGCTCGTATAGAAATAAAAAAACATAAAAATGAAGGAAAAAATAAAAAACTTGCTATAATAAATACTATTAAAAAATCTTCTCATTAATGAAACACAAGTTGAAATCTAAAATGACTTTAAGTATAGATTGAATAAGCCAACATATAAATTTTCGATTGCACAAGTAGCCGGAGTTGGATTTAATAAGGGAATTGTCTCTCAAAGTTTTCTTCTATTAAAAAATCATTGTGACTTTCATTGATCGCCGTTCATTCTTCTCCTCTCCACACTGCATTACGTTCCCATTCCTTATGCGAATAACTAGTTCTAGGCTAATCGAAGATCACTAATAACCAGTATTTTTTATTCATGGCTTCCTTCTTCTCAGAAAAGACAAACTCTTAAACGTCGGCCTTATTTTATGAAATAATAAAAAAAAAAGAATTATTCTGTTGAAATAATCTCAAATGATATATTATTAAATGAAAAAAAGAAGAAGTTTTTTTTTTCTTTTTTAAATCGATTAATACTTATAGATATTAATTTGAAAAAAATAGATAAAGAAAAATAAACGATTCTAATTATTTTTATTTCCGACAATATATAAATGCTACTGGTAGTTTTAATATGCACATATTTTACAAGCGAGTCTATACATTGTAGTTGCCTCTTTTTTTTACATATCTACATATCCACGTCACGATGATTCTCTAATTAAATTGTCTTGTGAAAGATAGAAAAAATTCATTAACCTGATTCTTGAAAACTTTTTTTTCTTAATACTTCAGAATGTGTAAATTTAAATGAAAAAAAAAAAAAAAATAATGACCGTGTTATTTATTAAAATGTTAGAAAACATTACATTCACAAAGTTGGTACCACATGCCTCTTACTCCATTTTTAACCTTGCGATTAGCTCATTAAGTTAAACAAACTAAAATATTATTTTTCAATTAGATCGTTAAAGTTAATTTTAGCCAACGATTTATAATGATATAACTACGAATTATTAAATTTTAATATTCCATAATACAAATTTAATTGGTATTATAAATGTTAGACTATACTTTTTCATAATTCAATAATGATTTATGATGTACATATATTAATTTAAAAAATGTAATTTTTAGTTGTTTTGTTGAATTTACAAACTTTTTAAAATTTATTCTCAAGTAAATCAATGTTACAGCATATCCTATATTAATGTCTACATTATTGAAATAAACTCAGCTCCAGTCGCTTAAAAAGCATTCACCATTGTCTAAACACTTTTCCGTCATTTGTACAAAGAGCTCCTTTGAAAGAAAAAAAAAGGTTTAACTTTCTTTATCACCTATCCAGCCAAGTAGAGCAATCAATCTTAAAACATACGGTAGCTCAAATTGGGCCCCTTGTCGATATATATAGTCACGTTAGAGCCGTTATATGCTCTCGAATTACCAAAGCATTTAAATTTACCTTCAACTTTATACGTTAGACATTCATTAATAGCACGTGCCATTTTGCACGGGTAAAAAGGTTTTGTAAAACGGCGCCGATTAAAGGCGTGCCCCCTTATTGCGCTGGTCTATATATACAGTAGCGCAATAATATTCGCCTGTATGGTGTCACGTTGCCGATCTCCCGTATATATATATATATATATATGCACGCCTTTTGCATAAAGAAATGCGGCCAGAATTTTTAGACGCTTGGCTTTATTGTTTTAGCTGCTTGGCGCTGGCTGCTATTATACTTTTCATTATTATATTTAGTCCGCGGGACACTAGATAGATATATCCTTTTTCATGTGTTTATGTGTATTGCGAGCTGAAAGGTGATAAAAAATTCACGTGAGAAATTTCAAAGTGCTAAATCATATACGTTTGTGCGATTTATAAAAGAGCAATTAATAGCTGTCTCTTTTAATATCAGCCTTTATAAACTGACGTCATTTAAATGGGAGTGAAAATCTTTGAAATAAAAAGAGAAGCAAAAACAAAACAAATATTGAAGTATACGCTTTAATAATTGCTGCGAGAGAAGAAATTTTACGACTTCCATGTATACCAGTTTGAGCAGAAAAACGTGCCGCAAGAAATAAACAGCAAAATAATTTAAAGCCTGCCTCTTAAAGACAATTTCAATTAGTCTTTAACTGGATGAAAAAAAAGTCGTGTAAAATGCAAATAAAATTATAATCTACCCCGGGAGAAAAAAAAATCGCGACACCCCGAGGAAGGGAAAAAAGTAAATAATAATAGTTATTTCTGCGTTAAGTGTAATAAGGATAATTTACGAGCTCTCACGCACGCGCGCGTATTACACACGCGAGCCGCAAATTCTTCCGCTCGGTATTAAATCGAAATAAAAATCTGCTCTCTTTCGATTATTTTTCTCAATAGCGTAACTTTATAACTTGTATACGTTCTCGTCTCGATTATCAAGGAATTACGAATATGCCCAATAAAAAAAAAAGGACAATAATCCTTTCTAATATTTTTTTTAAAGCAGAGCCGCAAAACTTTAAAAAGAGGAAAAAAGAAGAAAAAAAATGTAAGAAACGCGTTCGATTTCTAATTTAACCGACACTTATATAGATACGTATATACAGCAACGATATGTCGCAAGCCACACATTATCGTCGTCGGGGTGTTGTGTCTACATTCCCAATGTGGGCGAGCCAATTCTTCTATTATATGGAGCCCATATAGAAATAAAAAGCTGAGAGAGAGAGAGCTCGAACGAGAACACGAATTTATTCCGAAACGTCTCACATATACACCGCATTATACGTATATATAAAGCTGACAATCGGTACGTCGATCTTTTATAACAACGAATGCCGAAATGCCTTTATAAGGTATAATCTTTAAATTAAAGGAATGCGAATATAAACTTGATAAATTAACTACGCCAATTGCGTTAATGAATTTCCTTTTTTTCTTTTTCCTTCTCGTGCGGTAATAGTACAGGGGAGACCTTTGACCTTTTATTTTGAAAAATTTTGCATACAGGCTTGGTGTGAATTTTAATTGCGAAATCAATTTATAATTGTACGTGTTTGTTCGCGTGATTGATCGAAGGGGAACCTTGTGTGTTTTGAATAGGAAATATAATATTTACGGTCTCTATTATTGAATCGAGCATAATTTTATGTGTTTTGTATTTTCGATAAATATTTGCTTTTCATAATATTGAAAATCGTTTGATCATTACATAAAGCCTTATTAATAATTTCTATTATTACCATCCAATAACCGTTGCCCAATGAAAACTAATCATCCATAAACAACCCGATATAATTGAACGCTGTATACCGTTAAATATTAAAAAAAATTTTGTTTTTCTCTACCAACAAATATAATTATTGCTCAAGATTTAAATATGCAACGAGCTAATATAAAACGAACTGTCAGGTCGTAATAAACGCTATTGAAATAAGCGCGCATATTAAAGTATTCCAATAAAATTTATTAAATTAAAAAATACTAATATAAAGAGCTTTGGAGCTCTCCCTTTTTTTCTCCTATACACACCCCCTTTGATACTCGTTTACACGCGTAACTGTCAATCGATTATAAGCGAGGCATTATATACGAGCGCTTGAGCGCGCGAAACCTTATTATTTTATTACATAATGATTTTTAATCGGTCAATGAGCGAGCGAGAGAGCGCGCACGTTTCGAGCCTATGCATACGTGTATGTATACCACATAAAGTCCTACATAGCTACTAGAGCGTAAATTCTACATATATACATGCGGCAAGTATCATTGCGCTCAAGAGACTTAGGAAAGGAATTATAAGAAATGAAAAAAAAAGCATAGAGCCACCGTGTATATTTGTACCAAGCACGTAAGCTCCGCATAACTTTCGCACACGCGAAAAATCTTATAAATTCTATGTGTATATATACATGTACTTGTGCCTCTGCCTTGAGGAATAACAGGTTTTACCGAACATTGCTTACTTTATCTATTTTATTTAACCAATACTGCACTGTCTAAGTGTCGAGGGCTTTTTCTTCTATGTCGAATTCTGTTTAGCGCTTGTTGATAAGTTGATTTATGAAGGATATTTTTCGAGAGTCGTATAGTTATTGCAAAAAGTTTTTAAAATAATATCAACATTTAGGCACGACTTTTTCGACTCCAGGGATTATTTATCTTTGCTTAATGATTTACGAGTTATTATGCTACCGTATTTAGGTACCGATTGTTTTTCTTTTCTTTTTTCATTTAATGACATTGTAGAAATCCAAAAATTTGATGCTGCTAGCGAGATACAATGATTTACAAGGCATCTTAAGGCTCGTTTACCCGCTCGGCTTTTGAAAATATATTTATGTTGTTGCTTGGTTTAATGGATGGATTATTATAGGCGTCATTTCATTGCTGAATAAAATATCACGCAATAACCCTGTCCAGCATTGAAAATTATTGAGTACTTAAAAAATTGATGTGAAAATTCACTTTAAATAAATGGAAAATTTTTTTTTTCATAAATAAAATAAAATATAGTTTTATGGATTTCACAGTCAGTTGTGCGGAAAAATTTTCTTTTCAATATTAATTAGGATTATGAATTTATGTTATCATCAATTATCAGTTACGGATTAAATCAATATAAAATTTTAATGGAATTGTGGATATCGCATAGCTAGTCATTGAAATATTTACTTGAATTTTCCAAAGGTATAACATTAAGTAACAAGATATTCACGTGAGTATGAAAAAATTTGCATAAACGATATTAATATTTACAGTGAAATGATAATTATGTTATAAAGGAATAAAAAAAAAACTACTGGAAATAAATTAAACGTATTCTATATAGTGGCTTACCACAGTCGGCTTATTCTACTGACCAGAAATACGTGTACAGTTTATATTATTTAATTGAATTCAATCACGTTTTTCGCACCTTTCCACTGAATAAGAACGTCAGTTTTTCATTTATTTTTTTTTTATTTACGTTCAGTTTTTTTATGCTCTACAAAATTGTATTCGTTGCGTTATTCTTCGAGGTTGGTAACACAATATATAGGGCTCATCTTTTTATTACAAATGTCATTTTATACACCGTCAATTTATCTTCCCACAAGGATCAAGCATTGAGCAACGTAGCGTAATTAAAATATATTTATTATCATACAAGTTTGTAATTTTATAATTTATTTATTAATTTTTTCCATAAACCATACCGACAATCCAAGATTTATACGATAAGATTATGAGTGTAAGTATCCTTATAAGTTTCATTCCAATTCCCCGTGTAACTTATCTCAATATCGTATATCGTATTAAACTTAAAATCTCTATGAATTAATAATTTACAATATAAGCGCAGGATTAAACATTGATACGCAAAGATCAGATATGTTAAAAATTGATACAACAATGTAATGCGCTAGATATCAATCATTGCGTTGACAGTAAATTGGTATGAAAATGGATATTACTTGTTTAATCTTCAGACTTAAGATGTAATACAATGGTCAATTTAATATTACAAAAAGACTAATTTAATTTGTTTTCTCGAACGTAAACGTAATTTGAAAGTTTTGTTTATGTATGTGTATAAATTGCAAGCAATTATTTTGTTAAAATATGTACACGGAGAGAAACTATTTATTAAGTTGAGCCATATGTTTTGAAAAATTCATCGAACAACAGAGAAATTTTTTTTATGGATTGAGTTTGCTGAAAAGTGGTAAGATTACTAATAAATAAATGAATTTCTTTTAAATGCCTATTAAAAAATAGAAAATAGAAATTATCGTCTTAATGTCAGTCCGTAACTAAATCAGTACAGCTGTAACAAAATTTATTAGTCAATTTCTCCACTAAAATAGTAGTGAAGTATCCATTAAAAAATAATAAATTCTAAAATCATCAACGCCATAATAATTTTATTAATAGCAAATATTTATTAAATTTGTTTATTTAAACCGCACATTTAAAATGTTTGAAATAAAATACTAAGAAGGAAAATATTATTAAATTTTAATAACTTATTTGAATGAAATTTGAATAAATCTAATAAACTTTAAAATCGCTATTAGATTTATCTTCCCACAAGGATCGATAAAACTTATGAAAATAAACCATTCTTATCGTTCAACAATACCCCACGAGTAATAACAAACCTCGTTTCATTGGTTGACCTTTTGAAAAATAAAAAATAACCCCTTTGGCTATCGAAAAATCCTTATCCACTTGATTAGTACAATCCTTACACCCACGCAAAGCCATTTATCCATCAAAACTTTCGAAACGAAGTTACAAACTTAGCCTCAGCAAAAGTAGTAGTATACGTGTATACCTTGAAACCCGAGCCGGACTATATGGTTTATATAGGATCTCATGGCATATACGGCACACGATGTGTATGCAGAAAAACGGACACACAACGCTACCGCATATTATATATATATCCAGGACTTAACGTTTATAATATGAGCCATTGTCCCGCGCCGTTTTGTATCCATAAGAACCTAGAGAGCTACCGCTAAACTATATTTATATATATATATATATATATATATATATATATATATATACACACACACAGTTCTCTTTCTCTCTTTCTCTTTTGTGTTCTTGAACGAAAAAAAAAAAAAATTTATTATACTTTTATAGACACACTTGTATCGGAGCTCCATATAACCTTCTCGCGGTTATTCATCGTGCGCGCTGCGTGTTATACACGTATACGTATATATATATATATATATCCGTGCAACTAAATACAAGATAAATTCGTGGAAGTTTAGAATGTCGAGGCAAAAAAAAAATGGAACAGATTGTGCGTTATTTTTGCGCGCGGGCGTTCGATATCAATTGTTTCGTTGATTTTTTTAAATTTTTATACCCTCGCGCAGTTCCTGCTGCCAAAGCTTTATCCCCCGCTTCTTTTTTTTTCTCTCGATCGGCTATCTTAGAAGCATTGTTTTGTATATCATTATATAATGTTGTAGACTGTCCGAATGGCTATTCAAGCGTAGTAATTAGCAAAAAATAAATAAATAAAATAAAAACAAAGCTCGGCGAGTGTATATATTATACAGATATTTGCAAATGTGGTGAGTTAATAAATTTTTTTTTAAAAATACATCGAGGATAATGGAGCAGGCTGATAATTATTTCTAAGCAATAATCATGGGACGCAACTCTGCTCTTACCTTATTCCATTGTAATATGTATATCGATATACATCGAATGCCCTTCTTTGCATATATGGAAATGGCCTTTATATATATATAAGCGCGTAACTCTTTGCGGGTGAATTTGCATTTTTTCTTCATAGAAGAGAGAGAAAAAAAAAGAAATAGCAAAAAAGTTGCGCGCAACTATGTCGAAACACACTTGCATCCGATGGACTTGCGCGCAAAAGTGTACAAGTAGACGCACACACGAGGTGTCGAAACTATAGCGAGCAACGCACTTGCAAAAGATGTTATGTGCGTGCTCTTGTTGTTCTTGTTGTTTTGAAAAAAAAAATAGTGCCGGGATTCTCTTTGGATGTAATAATGCAAGAAATAGCGCATAGCACTATAGGATTTGCTAATGCGTGGCTCACTGCCAGGATACTTGCTCTTTGAATTTTAAATATACAAGTTAAGACAGAGTTGGCTTAAAGTGTGAAAAATTTCTATTGCTGTAAATTACTTAATATTTTATAAGGATTAGTGCTCAGAATTCTTAACATTCCTGATAAAAATTACGCGGATAGAATATCAAACTGCAAATAAGTTTAATACAAATAATTGCCGATAAAGAAAATTACTCTAGGTAAGTTACCGTCTGTTAGTATCACTGCAGCTGTGGTATACTGTAAAGAAGTTAAATGGATCGCACTTTCTACCTGGAATGTTCCTTATTTACAGTCAATAAATTTGTTAAAAATTTAGTTTATCGGTAAATGACGTTTGATATTAGAAATATATTACATTCAAATTATTTTATCAAACTAATTTCATTGTTGAAAGTAATGATCAAATTGAAATTGCTATTACAAAAGTGTTTAATAAAAATGTCTTACTTTTTTTTAAATAATAATTTAATTTAATTCAACAATAACGTAAATAAAACAAATTTTATAAAAAAATTTATCACATTAACAAAATATTGAGTGCTTAATTTTCTCTATTTCATAATAAGAAAAAATAACAATGAGAATTCCCCGATTGCAAAAACCTTTATTAAAAACTGTTTCTCTTTATCCATTTGTTTGCATATAAATAAAAAAGAAATAATTCAGTTTGAAAAACTAATGCCACAGTTATCCATCTTGACTGAAAAAAAAAGAATCCCGTGCAAAGATAACAATGGAAAAAAATTCACCTCGAAGAAACTCGTTTAACTGTAAAGAAAAGCAAAGAACGAAGAAAAAAAAATTTCTTCGACTAAAAAAAGTTTCTTGCATTTAATGTCTACATATTTTTCTACGTTGAAGAAGGTCGTCGGACGTCGTGTGTATATACAGATCGAAAGAAACGAAAGACCGTCGGGGGGTTTATACACCTCGTGTCTTTTCAGGTCGACGACACGAAATCACGTTAGCAAGCAAAACGTATACCGAAGCCAATACTGTGTTAATGTTGTTGTATAAGGGTTAGAGAAAAAAAGAAGAAGAAGAAAATTAACGTCGTTGACGAAGACAAAAGTTGTCTTAAGCTCTTTACGAGATTATAAACTTTCCTTTTTAGGCATACATGCACGGAATTATCGTGTGTAAAATTTTTTAAAAAATAAATTAAAAAAAAAAAAAAAATTTTCTAAAGTTTATTTTTGTTTGAACAATATTAAGTCATATTTATATACAGGTATGAAAGTTGTGTGAATATATTAAGACAACATAATTCTTTTTTATTTTTATACATTCATAAATATTTCATAGAAAATACAATGATTATTTTTCTAAATATACAACAAATAAATAATTTAATAATGCCGTTTATATTCTCGAGCGATAAAAGCATCGATTAGCAATGCATGAATAAAAAATCAAAATTCTGATGAGGTAACAAATAACGATTTTAGTCATAACTTCTTCAGATAGCGAGCAATAAATAATGGTTAAACGAAAAAATTATAATGTAATATAAAATAATAGCCGTTGAAGGTTACACTCGCGTCTCGCTTGACTAATAACATTGTTTTCCCTTAGTCGCAACAGTTTAGTTTGAATTTATTGTTTTCCAAAGCCACGGCATATTAAATAAAACGAAACATAATAAAAAAAAATGAGAGACAAAAGTTTAAATATTTATTACACGCATATCGATATATGCAAGAAAAAACCTTTCGATAAATTACTCGAGCCGCACGCTCGCCAACACTGGCGTGCCTTTAAAGAAAACGAGAAGGTAAGAGAGAAAGAGAGCGAGACGCTATCCCTTAGATAGGACTTCCATAATTTATTGACTGTATCATATCCTTCTCCTTCTTATTCCATTCTTTCCTGCCCTTTTTTTCCTCTCTTTCTCCTTTCTCGCTTTCTCTTTCTACTTACCTCTTTTCTCCTTACACGTATACATATATGTATACGTTTATGTGTAAAAAGAATCAAGTTGTATTCCAGAATCGGGAAAGTAATAAATCGGTATTGCCGTTCATGCTTTGCTCTTTCTCTCTCTTTCTTCTTCGCGAACGTGGCTGTGATTGCAGATAAGAAAAGTCTTGAATTGCCAAAGAGTTTTTTCGAGTCTAGACTCGGTGCGACCTTTTATTTCCTGCACGTCCTCCGCATTCGAGCTAGCTTCTCACTCTATATCTCTTTTCTTTTATTCGCCCGGAGTCTTTATCTCTTTCTTTTTACTCTCTCTCTCTCTCTCTCTCTCTGTATATATTTTACATTCTATTCTTAGTTTCGTTTTGCATCTTAATTCCTTCTTTTTTTTTCCTCGCTACAAAAATGATAAGAACAAAAATAAAAGATTCTTGAATTTGAGCTATAATATCGTTTCGTCATTGAGATTCAGTCCTCGTGCTCTATTGCATAAGGAAAAAGAAATTTTGAGCATCAGATTTATGTACGTAGCATTTTTTTTTCTCAGCATGACGAGTATATATACATAAATTGAATTATCTCCAAGCTCTTTATATCAATATAGTTGATCGTCAACGATTGACGCTATCTCAGCGAGAGAGAAAAAAATAAAGCACCGGAGCTTAGCTGAAAGCAAAAAAAAAGGAGAAAAGTGCGATAGAGCGGTTCCCTGGAAAATAAACGAAGCGCGCGTGTGTGTGTACGAAGTGTACTTTAGCGCGATATATTTCGTGTCAGTTCATCAATATTCAAAGGACGATCTGGTGGTGTATGGTGCATCGACGGGGCCAGAAAGGGGGATCGCTTTATACTTCTGAACAACATTCATCTTAGCTTACGCGATTTACTTTGCTCTTTTCCTCTCTCTCTCTAAGATTTTTATCGGATCTATTTTACATTTAACTTTTCACATGGTACGGCGACAAGTAACTCGTGAAAATAAAGGAAAAATCTTATTAACTCGGAGGTATGAGCGCATTACTTTAATTCAAAATGTAAACAAGTCGTTTTATCGTTGGGAATAAATATTTGCTGTTTGTATACTCGTGTTGTTTCGTGATTAATATGAAATACAGTACCGCTCAAAAGTTCGTAAAAAAATTTTTTTTTTTTAACTCAACTTCAAACCGCGATATTTCGGAAACGGCTCGATGAATTTGAAAAATCCGGACGTCGTTTGAAAGATCAGACAAAATACTATCTTTTTGTGTCCTGCCAAATATTTTTATCTCTTTTTTTAACTCTATTTCTAATGATAGAAAAATTTTTTATTTTTACGAATTTTTAAATTTCAATCAATCAAATGTAACTTTTTGAGAAATTGATAAAATTAAAAAATTCGAACGCGACTGAAAAGTAGAGTGAATTTCCTAAATCTTTATGTTTAATGATTTTTTGGTATCTGTTTCCTGCGTGTAGCTAAAAATGCGCAAAAATGGAAAGTACAAGAAAATCAGTTTTAGATATGATAATATTTGTAAATTTTGGTTTACATTAGCAAGATACAAAAAGATAGTATTTTGTCTAATCTTTTAAACGCCATCCAGATTTTTCAAATTTATCGAGTCATTTCCGAAATATCGCTGTTTGAAGTTGAGTTTCTAAAAAAAATTTTTTTACGAACTAATGAACGGTATTGTATACTTTTAACAAAATTATCACAAATTTTATCACAATTATTATAAATGATAGTGTCTTTTTTTTGAATAAATTAAAGTTATTTACAAATTTGATGCTTTATATGTATATACGAACTACAGATTTGAACACATGCTGAAATGTAAACAAAAATAGACCCGCGATATTGGAAAATATCATCATATCTAAAACTGATTTTCTTGTACTTTCCATTTTTGCGCATTTTTAGCTACACGCAGGAAATACATACCAAAAAATCATTAAACATAAAGATTTAGGAAATTCACTCTACTTTTCAGTCGCGTTCGAATTTTTTAATTTTATCAATTTCTCAAAAAGTTACATTTGATTGATTGAAATTTAAAAATTCGTAAAAATAAAAAATTTTTCTATCATTAGAAATAGAGTTAAAAAAAGAGATAAAAATATTTGGCAGGACACAAAAAGATAGTATTTTGTCTGATCTTTCAAACGCCGTCCGGATTTTTCAAATTCATCGAGCCGTTTCCGAAATATCGCAGTTTGAAGTTGAGTTAAAAAAAAAAAAATTTTTTACGAACTTTTGAGCGGTACTGTAAAAGATTCCTTTTATCTTATTTGAATAATTTAAATATTTGCATTAAAAATCATTTAATCAGACAAATTGTAAAAAAATATTTATATTCTTTAAGAAAAAAAGTTTTGGAAAATAACAAATTACAGACATTAGTACAACATTTATAATTTTCGTGTTTGCAGCTCGTGATATGGGTTTTTCTTCAACGGGGAAAATTAACGCTCGACACCTTGTAGACACTTAATGATTTTTATTGGCTATTTAGAAGTTTTTGTTTTTTCTCTGCGGTAGAACGAGGCGCGCCGGAGTTTGATCGTTCTCGCAAACACACGTATACATTAGCAGACAGTAGAGCGCGCGCGGGGGTGTCTGGGCTAATAACGAGCTTGAATTTAACTGCGTGCCGATGGCCCCCGATAATTTGCCGCTAAATTAACGAGACAATTCTCTTAACGTTGAACCCTCGTGTCTAGCATTTAAAAGACGTCACGGATTTTAACGTGCAAACCACTTAATTTATGGCATGTCATATCTTTTATTTCCTTCTTTTATTTCTCGCATTTCTACTGTTCACAGTCTTCATATATTTTAATGATGCAACGTTACATTTGTTCTGTTAATTGTATTTTTATTTGAAATTCAAATTTTCAGATTTTTATGTACTAAAAAATACGAGCTTTTAAAATAAAGAGATTTTTATCACGTATTAAGTCTATCAAAATTTATTCCTCGAGTTCCCTTGACAGTCTAAATTGTTCATAAATCTTATATCCTCTTATTTTTAGCTTGAAGATGCAAAAAATTTGTGAACTTAGTTTACGTAATTTTAAAAAATTATAACTCCAGAAAATCTTTCACGAACGTCGATAATAAAAAGTATATAATTTTTGAAAAAAAGTTAACTAAATCATCCAGGCAAGCAATTCTCGGCAGTTTATTTTCTTTATACTCTCGTTAACGCGGCTTAAATTTCTATCTTAATGTAGATTGAAAAAATTAACAGCTTGCGGAATTCTCAACGATTGCGACTTCGTCTTATCGGAAATAAGCTTTTCGTACGTTTTTTTTTTCTTTACGGTAAATCGAAGGCCAAGCTCCGAAAGACAATTAAGCCACTTTGAACTACAATTTTATTCGTCTTTTGCCGAAGAGCGTGAAAGAACTTATAGCTTTTCTTCGACATTAAAGCAAAGAAAAAAGAAGAAAAGAAGAAGCAGACGATCTTCGTAACTTTTATGGAGCGCTACTCTTTTCTTTTTCGGCAGAGAAAAAAGATTAATGATTCGGAAAGATAAAAGGCCTATATAGCTAGCCCCCAAGAGATATTCGATGCGAAAGCAAACGTTAAGGGACTTTGGTGAATAATCGAACGCAGACGCATGTGAACTCAAACGTTCAATAAAGAAAATAATACAAAAATATTCAATCCATAAGAAAAGTCAAGCAAAGTTGTAAAAGATTTTTGTTTTTATGCCATGACCTCTATTGTATGAAAAATTTTCTTAAATTTACAATGTTGAAATTAGTTATACTGTCAAAAGTTTAATATTTTCTATGATATACACACTGTTAAATAAGACATTAAATTTAATGCGTGTACTTTAATGTTCAAAGAAATGTACACGTGAAATTTAAATGAAAATTCATGTTTTTTAACTTACATTTAATTCTGATTTGCATGAAAATTAATATATTTGACTATAATTAATCTAAGGTCAAATGAAATTTAATGCAAATTTCACGAAATTTTTATATTAAATTCCATGTGATCCTACAGTTAAATCACAGAAAAATTTATTAATTTTCGTGCAAATCAGAATTACAGTTATGTTAAAAAACATTACTTTTCATGCGTGTTATACTTTAATATCGTTTTAGTAATCAAAATGCATTAAATTTCATGTGCGAATTTCGTTGAAAACTGCATTGAATTTTTTGTTTTATTTTATGTCTATTTTGACAGTTCATTTATTGTTCATAAGCATAATTTATTGCTTTTCATTTTATTAATCGTGAAACCAGTAATTTTGAAGAATTGACATTAAAACATATATGAGAATTTTTTATTAAATATTCTTAGTAGTACTTAATGTTATTTTTTCCTTCACACAATGTATGAATTTAACGAGTACTCCAACTGTTAGTAATTAAATAAATTTTCTTCCATCTACACGCTGTACGTAAACGAATGGTATAATCATTGCACAATCAGTGCCCCTGACTTAAGATAATAGTTTCTAGTTTTTCTCCCTCTCTCTCTCTCTCTCTCTCTCTCTCTTTCGAGCGTAATAAAAACTATATAATAACAGTAAAAAGACGATCGAGCCTTCCCTGACATCATCACTTTTGCAAAGCTTTGCTAAAGACAATAAAAACGATTATCTCTCCCCTATAGTCGGGCCGTTTCCAAGTTGGCCTATAAAGCTTATCCAACCAAGTTGCTAAAGAAATAACAAGTTGCATTCTTATGTGAACGAAAATACGCTTCTCTCGAACTATGTTTTACTTATGTCTTTCTTATACGTATATGACGTATGCGAGAAACGAGAGCTAACAAATTTTATGATTTATCAGAATTATTAGATGGCAAAAAATATTTTATCGCTATTTTATATCGTTGTAAAATTGAAATTAAAATCAAAGTCAAATATAGAAAGAAATTAAACTTACAAAATAGAGCCAATTTATAGACTTGATATAAAAATAAGAAATTATAAATAAAAGAAATAAAATTTTTCTTATTAAAAAAATTTAACACACATTAAATTATTAATAGTTTTCCTTATAGACAAATAGTGTTGACTTTTGTTAAAATTGTTGTCTACAAAACATATTCATTAGAATTACTTTTAAATTAAAAATATAAAACAATAAGTGCTTAATGTACTAATTTAATTTTCAGGAATAAAAATAAAATTGTCGTACTGTAGGAAGCTTTAAAGCTCATACCATCACATTTAATCCTCTTTAAAGCCAACTTTAATTTTAAAATAACTTAATGAAAAACGGGCTTTTAATAATCTCGACGACTAATTATCAATAAACAAGTAATATTCTACAAAGCAATTAGTAATAAAGTCAAATTTTATCAATGCAGTATCAATACGATCGAACAATCAATAATTAAGAATTATCCCAAAAACCCAGAAAATAATTGAAAATTCAATCAACTGAATTTTATAACTCAACTTTGATTGCCCCTCTCTCCGAAAAAAGCTTCAACCAAATGCGTGCGTCGCATTTCCATGACAGATCTATACGGATATATATATATCTATATGCTACTACGCAAAGCTACTACTCAGCGATGTGTATATATATATAGTGGCGCAGCGCTCCAGGCCTTGAGAAGAGAGAGAAAGGAAAATAAAGAGAGAGGCCACGGCCATGGTCATCCGGGACGTTTGCTACTAAGCGTCAGTACGCCGCCGCAGCCGCTCCCGGCATTCAACGGCAGCAGCAGCAGCAGCAACAGCAGCAGTAGCAGCAAAAGCAGCAAGTAATACAGCATAAGCCCGGGCGAGACATTGAACTCCAGTTATGTTGCAGCAAAAGCTGTGTGTAAGACTGTACGACGCTGCTGCTGCTGCTGCTGCTGCTGCTGGCGGTGGTGGTGTATCAGCGGCGGCTGCGCGTAGCATCGATTCGTCTGCTCCAGAAACGTGCGCTTTTTTACCCCTCCATATATACAACTACACGTATAGGTATATACAAGAGACGCGCGACCTCGCCCCCGACCTCCAACCTTCACTGCGCTTAAACCGACCGGCTGTGGGTGGCGTATATAGTAGCGAGGAGAGCTTCGCTCAAAGCTTTACTTTCTCTCTCTCCTACTCTTTCTATTTGTCTTTCTCTCTTTATCAAAGCCTTTGCCCCGGAAAAGTCTTTGTCCTCTTCGTTGAATGTCTGGGCTGTATACGTGTGTATATACCCAGCTTGCTTCATTTTTTTTTCTTCACTATACTCTTTTTTACAGGAAAGAGCAATGGAATGCTTGGATCATTAGCCTTTCGCGTTATTCTTTTCAAGAGCCTGGGCTTATTTGGATTGCGAATAACTGGCCGCTATTGCTTCGTTATAATATTATGTACCTTTTTTTTTTATTATTGTTTGTAATATTAAGAAACACGATAAAGAGTTTTAAATCTTGGTAAAGTTTTGTTCGATGCTTTATGTTATATGGATCGCGTTTATTTCATAATACACAGTGAAAAAAAATTTGTAATTTTTAACACACATAAGTGTTAGAGATGAAATACAATTTTTTTTTGTGTTAAAATTAACAAGTACACACATGTTTGTAAAATTTACAAACTCCGTGTGTTAATTCTACAAAAAGTACACATATATTTTTAAATTACAAAATTTTTTGTGTTGATTTTACAAACATGTTTGTAAAATTTTAATACAAAAATATTTGTACAAAATAAAATTTCACGAATTACAAAAAATTTTTTATAGTGTATAAATTATATTGTTTACTTTTTTTTTTAAAGATTACCTCATTTAATAGCTTTTTGTTACGTTAAGGGAAAATAAAAAATTTAAAACAAAAAACTTTATTAGTCTACTTAAGAAAATTTAATTGCTTACTTTATTCGCGAATCACGTTTAATTAAAAAAAAACTTGCTTCTACGCTCCGTCATTCATCATTAATTTGTTTAATGTACGAATTTAAAATGGGAATTGAAATGGCAATAATGTATGCATAAAAAAAAGGTAAATTTACATATCTTCAGACAACCTGACATTGCAAAAATCGATAGAAACACGCTAAATGACGCTTTTATTTACTTGAACCCTGAAGGGGTAAAAGGCCATTGAGCTCTCGTATACAATAGATTGAACCGCATTATTTACGAGTATACGTATATAGAAATAAAGAAAAAACGCTGCAAAAAATCTACCATTTCTCACTCTTTCTAATAAAGTTACAGAAATAAAAAACTTAAAATAGCCGATATCAGAAAAAAAAAGCTGAAATCACCTTCGACTACTAAAAATTCGAACATTGAAATCATTCCTTTGGTAAAAAGAAGAAGAAAAAAAAGGACGGAGAAGGCATCGAGGGTAGAATATAAAAATATGTCGCAACGGCCTTGCGAACCTCGTAGTCGGATGAATAAAAAAAAATAGCACGTTTGGCCATTTGACATGGGGATATTATGCCTTCCTTATCAGTCTTTGAACATCGCCCTTAGGCTATAGGCCGTAGGTTAAAAAAAAAAGGAAGAAGAAGGGCTTGATGCGTTTGTGTTGTATGTACACGAAGAGCAACTCCTTAAATCTGTTTATGGGACGATCGTGCCAAAGTTTGTTGCCGGACCTTTTTCACCATAAACCATTATGCTCGGCTTTTCTAAAACTCAAACTGTAGAGATGCTTTTCTTCTCTCTTTTTTTTTTAAACGACGATGCTCCATGCTCGTTTTGCCCCTATGCTTTTTTATTTCATTACGCTATTTTTTCTGATATCGATGACAAGATGGATGCTAATGTTTGTAATAGCAATTTAACGGATATTACTAGCTTTAAAAAAAAATTCTTTATCGTTATGGATTCAAGAGATAAAAATATATGTTGCAAGAATTTATTGTATCCTTAATAGCTGATGTTTTAGGAAAATTTTAATATGTAATTTATTTTTAAATTAATTTATTCGAAACTTTGCCTTAAGTTTGAAGTTTTGTAATTTCAATTGAAAAGTTTGATGATTCGAGCAAGCCAGTATGAAAAAATGACTAAAACGTGTTAAAAGTTCAAAAGAAAAAAAAGCAAGGTACACAATAAATCACTTTTTTTTTAAATCTAAACGATGAGCTTCTTAGGTTTTTTTATGAAAGCTTAATCGATAGCTTTAACAAAGACTTAAATATCAAAAAAGTAAAAAAAATTAAAAATACATACTTGTTAAAGATTAAATGATTAACGTTTACAAAGGAATTGAAATACAATTGACACATAGCGTTAAGGAATGGAAAATCAAACAAAGCAATTGTTATGAAACAACGAAATAACGTGTATTCACCCTAAAATTGATGCTCGAAGAATAAGAAGATCCCTTTTATCCTTGATCGTATAACTTGGTCGAAATTTGCTCTTGTGGTGTCCAAGTTCCAATATATAGTATCAAAGTCTCTATGCGTGTATTTTCTAACACAAAGGCCATTGTCTCAGTTTGCAGGCGTGTCCCATTGACACAAAGGCTATGTAGGAGCCAGATATCACCGCAGATACATCCGAGAGTAATATTGAGAGGGAATGAAAAAGGGGGATCGCAAAAGGAATATAACGTGCGAGAGGCCTAAGCACAAAATAAGTCACTCGAGAAACCCCCCACGTTTATACCATCACTTTCATCTAGAAAGGAAGATGCCTGTACATACGACTATAAATACGGGACATTTATTTTTTATTATCCCTTTTTTTTATTTCATAATCAACGTTTTCAAAATTATCAATAAGTACAACGCACACTCTTTATTATTTTTTTTTTATTTAAATATTTTATCTTTTATTTTTAAAATTTTCATCATGAATGATAACTTTAAAAAAATTAAAGTACTCTATAATTTTAAAATAAATACCAATTTTTTATAAAAATTTTCAAAAAATATGATGACTTAAAAAGTTTTAATAGTAACCATTATAACAATAATGTTTGAATTATATGAATAAAAATTTTATTAAGATTGAAAACAAAAGATATGAATTGATGATTCTCACTGGAATATCTGATTTGTTGAGAAAATGAAAAAACTTGCTTTCACAAGATTCGGAACTTTTTTAATTAAAAATGCTATTTGGCGATTGTATCAGGTGCGCGTCTTCGGGTGTTACGCCACGTAAACTGTGAAATTTATATCCTGGTAGAATAAAAAATTCCTTGACCCTTTTATTTTTTTTTCAAGAGAAACTGAAAAGCTGAATTAAAGATATGTACTTGAAAAACGTATGAGAATGATTAAACTTTTAATCCTCTTATTTTTACGATTTTTGCTACTATTCTTATCTTTTTATTTGTTCTGTGAAACTATTTATGAAATTATTGTAATTTAATGGTTTTTTTCTGTTAATCAATAATTATGACAGAGTGAAAAAAATTATAATTACTAACGAGACTTTGAAAATTGTGTATAAGTAGATTATACTGGGTGTGGTTAGACACGTATGTTGATACAATTAATTTTTTCAATAAAATAAAAAAAAAATATTTTCAATGCTACAGATAAATATTTTTTGTCACTTAAAAAATTTAATGTCATTATGATACAAAAGATCTTAAACAAAATAAAACGAAAGTAAATTTAAATCTGAATTGTAAATAAAAAATTTGAAAGATAAAGTAATTCTAAATCTAAATTGTACATAAAAAAAATTTCCAAGATTCGCGGATAAAGAGAAGGCGAAAGATAAGACGAGAAGGAGAAGCGAATGAAAAAAAGTAAATCGAGCAGTTTTACACATAAATGTAGCGCTGTAAAAATGCAGCCCTCTCTCTCTCTCTCTCTCTTTCTCTATCATACTAAGAACGAAATAACAGTACATCCAGTCAAAACGCAGAGCTCGTTTTGTTTCCTTCTCTTTCGCTTTCCTTTTTTTTTTTCGATCGTAAAGTTTTGGGTGTAACGGGTAGCTTTATCCGGATTGCCAAGCGAGCATAGCTGCGGATCTCGCGGAACGGTAAAACGTAATAAAAAGTGTAACATTAATGAGGTAGTAAAAGTAAATCCAAGCGCTATCGTCGACGTACCATGTTCTATCTTTTTTTTTTCTCTCTTTCTTTCTCTGTCCTTCTTCTTTTCCTTACATTTTTCTTTCATTTTTAGTATAGCTACTTTTCTCTCCCTTCGCTTGCACTTTCGCTTACGTGCTTACGCTTGGACTTGCCTTCTTTTTTTTTTATTTTTGTTTTTTTTTCTTCTTCTTCTTCTTTTAATGCAGCCTTGGCCTGTAGTCGTTTTTATCCCACACTCCTTTTTATTATTTTTCTTTATCTTAAATGTAGTACCTCTTGAGGGAAAAATTTTATATTCCATTTGGCTTATAGGGAGGTAAGCTCCTTCTTCTTTTTTTTTTCTTCATTTTTTTTCATTTAACTTCTGGGAAAGTCGAGGAAATTATACGATTGTCGAGACGCATTTTAAAGAGAGCTAATAAACGATATAAATATGAGGGCTGTCACTTGAGTAGGCACGATACTTGAGAAATAAAAAAATTAATAAAAGATTTGATTTTTTAGTATCGTTTAGTTACTTTCGCCAAAATGGATTTGTTTTATGTGTTTATTTCAAAATTTTTAGTTTTTCATTTCAATATTCTCTATATATGATGTTCTTATTAAAAATTAAAAAAATTATTTGTTGTATCATAATAATATAATAATAATATAACAATAATACATGTATTAAATAAAATTATTTTTTTTTTAATTTTAACGTCGCTATATTTATGCTATGCTATTTTCGCTATGCTCATCAGCGACGGAGCTCGTAAGTGTGTTTGTGAAAAAAGCACATGTAACGTACAGTGGTGCTTGCTTGAATCGGCTGCCGAGAGCGGGCTCGAACTCAGAACCCCGAGATTAAGAATCCAACGCTCTACCGACTGAGCCACAGACCGACTCAATAATGAAATAACTAAATGATTACTAACTTCATCAAAACTAAACTCAAAAAAAGTTTACTTTGCTATTAGAATTTTTAGTTTCAGTTATTTAAACTAACAAAATAGTGGAAAATAAAAAACAAATTTTTAATTATAAAATTTAAGATGCTACATTTGATTCTTTGTTATTTACAGGACGCACTTATAAAGTAAAAAATAAAAGCTTTTTCAACATGGCATTAAATTACATTTAAATCTACATAAATTTAAAAAACATATTTTATTATTATAACACCAAAAGTATTAGTCTCTATCTGAGCAAATATTACGAGCTCTGAAGGAGAAAAAAAAATTGAATTTTATCGACGGTCAATCATTCAGCTGTGCGTGTCAGATCGTTCTTTGTAAGTTAAAGGGGGTTAAAAGCGTCAATTTTCGGGAGTATATAAGTGTTGGATATAGACGAAGGTGGACGGGAGTAACTTTTACGAGAGAATATCTTCGAGTGTAGAAGCAATTGAAGTTTAGGGCTGGTATACGGTAAGGTCAGAACAGTCCAACGGGGCGTCAACCGTATAGTCAACTCTACAACGATAATCCAAACGAGAGAAAAAAGAAATAAAGAAGAAGAAAGAGAGAAAAAAAAAGCTTACTTTCTTTTTCCTTTTATTTCCTCTCCTTTTTTTTTCTTTGTTCTGTGAAAAGCAGCCGTTACTTTGGAGTTTCCTCCCTTGTTTTCCTTTAGAGCTTCTTTAGAGGGTCGTTGCAAGGCGCTTAGTTTTGTAGGGTCGCGTTATATTAAAGCGAGCAACGAGGAGAGAACAAAGGAAACTAAGAACCAAGCCATATCCACCTGG
Source organism: Anastatus disparis (assembly GCA_017163975.1). Lineage (NCBI taxonomy): Eukaryota > Metazoa > Arthropoda > Insecta > Hymenoptera > Eupelmidae > Anastatus > Anastatus disparis. The sequence goes on from JAFFSR010000009.1 coordinate 365,221, forward strand.
GGAGATTAGGTAGGCTGTTGTAAAAGATGAGTTGTTGTCGCGTTAGGACGCGATCTAAACTTTACTTTTTTTAACCCAAGTATGGAAATTTTCTCTTTAGTTTAATGCTGCAATTAAATAATATTTTTTGTTTATTTTATTTTTAAAAATTTACACTGTAAAATAATATATTTTTTTTATAATATGTAAGTAATTGTCATATCTTACAATAATTTTTTATTAAACAATGATTCATCATTTTGAAAAGTGTAAAATAAATATAATTAAATTTTTTGTTTGAATAATTTTAATCGAGCTTTAGAATACATGTATCAAATAATTTATATTACTAAAATCACATTATAATGTTTTTTTTTCCAAATGTAAAAAAACACTGCTTGTAATTACTATAATAAAAGATGTTTAATTTGAATTCTCTCAACGAGAAATAAAATTGCTTATGTTAATTTCATCAGAAAATAGAATAGAATATATGTTAAATTGAATTTAAGGAAAGCTATATTAAGTGGGAATTTAATTTAACATAATATACATGTACTTCACATCTCAATTAATTTAATAACAAATTTATCAATTAATATTTATTAATTTACATTTTTCTTTCCAAAATAAAATAAAACTTTTAAAACATCAAAAAGAAATCGTATGCAAAGTTGACAAAGTGCAACTCTCAGCTAAGAAATTTTAATCTACTTTTTCAGCGTGTCGAGCAGCTCAAGAAATTGAAACTTTTTGTAGCTAAAGCGCCAAAATTCAATTCCGTTTGAGCTCTTTGATTTTTGAATTATATCCCTTGTGCATGCCAAGTTATTTTCAACCTAAATAAAACTCTACGTGTGTGTATACGTAGATACAATTGCGAGTGGTTTTGATTTACGTATGCCCATATTTTCATTTACGAGGTAAACCTCCATAGAAAGCTTGCTGTTACCAATTCGTTTTTTTGATTCAACCGATTTTATTTACAAAAAACGAATTTAAATTTGAAATTCGTGTTATAAATAGTAGATGACTGAATGAATGGATTTGATTATTTATTTATAAAATTTTTTGCACATTTTTTGTTGTATGTGTTGATAGTGTTTTTTTATTTTCTTTTTTTTAAAAATCTGAAATATTGCAAAATTTCAGATATTTTTTTCTGTCTGGAAGCAGAATACGTACAATAAAAATGAAGCAATAATTAGCTTTTGGTAATTACAATAAATCAAAATAGTGGTTAGTTTGTATTATGCGAGTATGCAAATGCATATTTACATAAACCAGTTTCGATATGAAAACTTTTAAATTTTACCTTACATTCATATCGGTTCTGCATCAATAATATGTACAATTTTTTTTATAATTATTAAAAAATTTTTTATTTTATATTTTAATGCTGTGAATATTTCTTGTAAAAATAAAAATAAAAAATAAAGAAAAAAGGAAATTATAATATTTAAATGCAGAAGTAAAATCCATCGAAGCAAACATAGCGGACAAGAATAGAGGACAAGTATCTACTGCAGAGCAGTAGTATATACGGGGGCGCGGTCCAAGTTCTTCTCTTCTTCTCTTCGCTTATATTCTCTTTCACCCCTTTTGCGGTACTCTTCGCCCAACGCTTTTAGCCCTCCCTACCCTCCCTTTTAACAACACAACAGCACTAGCAACCGCAGAATTAATTACGACGTCTAATTACCTAGAGCCCTGTTACCGCTTTATAATACCTAGAATTCGTTATATTGGTATACGCAAAATACAAAGGGTTAGATCGCACGTATGTGTATGCGAATTTTCAAGCGTTTTATTGTTACTTCTTTTATACAGAGTGTACATTATGATATGTAGAGACTTTGTTTTAATTCATTTTTTTTTTATTTTATGTTTTCTGTGAAAGGAATAAAAGTATTGATTTGAGCGATGCGAATATAAGGTAAAGCGGTGAAATAAAGCTTGGCTAACGAGCGATTTATGAATATTTATGTATCGGAGAGTAGATTGGAAAGTGTTTATTATTAAATTCCCCGATGCTAGTTCAAAGGACAAAATTTAATATAAGCTTCGAAAAAGTTTTTTAAAAAAGATTATTCATTCAACGAGCTTTTCGAGCTTTTTGGGATTCATATTTTTTTCCCGTTTAATATTCAAGTCTCAATATTTCTTTCAAATTTTTAAATATTTTTTTAATAAATATGAAAAATAGCGTTAACGAAATGTTTTTTAAAACAGAATCGTGAAGTTTAAACTGTAAAATAACGATTATTTTCAACGCGTTACACAAGTTGGAAATTTCCCTACAGACATATATTAAACATTATTTTCTTGAAGAAATTATCTAGTTTAGCAAAAAGGATATCCCATATAATACGACATATCTCAAAGGATAATAGGGAAATAGTTTCGCTGGATTTACGAGTTGAACTACTCTTCTCTCCGCGTCTTTTATTACCGTCGATGAAACTGGATTTAATTACAACGGCTAAGGAAGATTTGAAAAAGGGGGAAGGCTTAGAGCAGAGAAGAGTTTGAGCAACGCTCAGTGCGCGTTTCAAAGTTAAGAGAAACCAGTGGGTTTCTCTGCCACTTTGCTCGGGCTCTTATACCGTGAAACGAAAATTAAGACGTTCGTGTTTTAGAGAATCCCCATGAGAATGTTTAATAATACTAGAAATTCGAGAGTTACTTTGAATTTAGCTTTAGCGTAAACGTATTTTTATTTTATCGAGGGCGAATGACGGTTTTATTTTAAAGCGATACATCGAACAAGCTCATTTATTCAACATTAGGAGTTGTTGAAAATCCAAAATTTTTACCGTAACTTCTATTTTAATTCTTCACCAAAGAAATTGTTGCTTTTTATGATAAAAGATGCAACTTTCTCTTTATTTTTTGCTACAATTATAAGTTTTTGCAAAAAAAGTAAATTCTTTGATTAGGAAAGGACAGATATATATATCCTCCTCTTAGTTATTTTGAAAATAGAACATTGAAAAATATGAGATTGCTTCCATTCACTAAAAAAATACATAATTGTAATTAATGTCATGTGAAAATCTGTTAAGAATACCTACGTTACCGACACAGCTGGTATAACTGATAGCAAATCTCAAATATTACGTGTCAGAGTAAATTATTTTTTAAATTCACCAGATAACAGCTTTAAATTTATCAATATAATTGAAAAAATGTTTTGAAAAATTTCTAAAATTTTACATGACCTTAAGATAAGATTTATGTTCAATACACATTGTACAAAATCTTTTTCTTTATTTATTTATTTTCAACCTATGTTTTATCACTCTTTCCGGATTTTGTGAAACAAATAAATATACACGATACGATGTGATAAAAACGACTTTAAATTTTATATAATTACCGCTTCATTAAGGAAAAAATTTATTGGAATCAAAAAATATATTTTTAATTCAATAAAACCTCTATATTGCGTGTTTCTATTAAATAATTATTTTGTTGAAAATTTTATTTTCATTGATTTTTACTGTTTTTTTTTAACTCATCGAGGCGTTTTTAATATATCACCGTTTGAATTTGAAATTTATCATCTGTAATTTTTTGAGCTTTTATAGCGTGTCTATAGAATAGCAAATTGACAATGCAGTTATAGCTTTTTTAACTTAAAATCTAGTTGATACATCTAGATAGTTTAGCTACGCAACTTCATTTTTTATTATGTATAAACAAAGTAATTTATTTATAGCAATTAAATAAAATTCAACAACGAATTTTACTAGTTGGGAGTACCAATTCTATTTATTAAGTGTTGACGTGGGATTTGATCACTACATAACGAGATCAATAATAACATGTAAGAACAACAACGTTTTCATTTGAATATATGAATGTACTTATAGTTTGATGAATACATTGTAAACTAGTTGTTTTGAAAAAAGTATAATGCGTCTATTTTCTTATATGCAAAATCAACTAATTTCTGATATATTCAGTATCTATAATTCCATGACAATTAAGCGCAGCATTACAAAAAATATTAACATAAATCATGCACTTTCGAATAAAGGATTCAATTAAAATCAATAAGTTCACTCTGCGTAAGCACGCTTCCTTGAATTATTGCTCATAAGCCAACGACGCGGGTAATTTAAAAATTTTCCATTTAAAAATACAAGAACAATATACGTAAGCTTAGAATAAAGCTCGAAAGAAAATTTTACATATCCCAAAGCTTACACTCTTTTCGGACCTTTTCGTCCCCTAAAATTTGAACATTTCTGTTTTCTCTCTCTCTCCTCACAGACAGTTCGTAACGACCTTTCCCTAGTAACATGCGAATTCTAATTATTCAGACGCTTACGCTCTCGTATATATAATACGCAGCAAACGTGTCATCCGCAGACCACTAATAAATTCTCGCACGCTTAGGAAACAATGTTTGCTTGACTCAACACTCTACTACTACTGCTTTCACTGCTAAAATTTTACGCTTGCGAAATTCGAGTTTTTTTTTTCATTTTTGGCGCGCTCTTCTTTTTTTCCTCTGATGCAATTAATTTAGTCTTTTATTGTTCTTGCTTATTGCCGTTTTAGTTTGATTCGAATAGAAAATATTTTAAATTAAATTAAATTGGGTGTTGAGGTAAAAAATATCTAGATAAGAGTCAACTAATTCATGCGTGAAAATAGACTGAATATAAAGTAAAATTTTTGGCTCAACTTCAAACAAACAATAACTAAAAAATTTACACGTCCATTTAGAATGCTAAATTTCAATCTTATAGGCGTAATTTACAACTGTCAAAGAGTGCTCCTTTGTTTAGAAGAGTCTGCAGCAGAGTTTTCGAATTTTGCTTGTAACTATATTTCCCAGCAGTTTGAAGCTGAAGGTCTCTCTTAATCTCGCCCCTCGAGGCTAAAGGAAGAAGGAATCGAGGGTGAACCCGTACACCCGATATTCCGTTAAGAAGAAACCGATGTCACGTAGTAAATCTTTTCATCGGCAAAAAAAAAAAAAAAAAGAAAGAAAAAGAAGTAAAATCAAGGCATCCATGAGGTTTGAAAAAGTAAATCGTGTTGAGGAGAGCGTTTATCCTGGAGAGAGTGAGTCAGGGCCGTATAACAGTTCTTTTTTTTTTACTCTTCTTGTTTTAGATGAGTTCGACCCTTTGTTCTGTCACCACAGCTACTGAATTATTATTACGGCACTTTGTACTTCGTCTCTCTTTTTTTTTATTCTTCCGCATCGCATTCCTTTGTGTTCTCGGTGCGACTGACTATTAAAATAAGGGAGGATTTTGAAGAAACGTCGCGACAAGGATTCGTCATTAGATTCTCTCTTTCTAGGCAGTGGTGCAAGGATGTCGCTATGGTAACGCGAATAGAGACCAGACTCCACTGACCGAGTTTACTATTACTCGGTTACTAGCTTATGTGTATCGCTGTGCCTGATGGCCTATCCAAAAGCTAGTTTTCTTTGTCTTTGGGGAGTGCTTGTAAGATAGGGTTCGTATATCCTTATACGTATCGATATCTTTTATAAGGGTTAAATTACATCTACATGGCTTGTTCCTCCTCTAATAACAAATAAAAAAAATTTAGTTTTAGATTAAACATATATTTTATAGATACTTGTGAATAAAGGTAAATAAAATTTTTTTACAATTTTGAAAAAAAACAAGGTTTTTGTTATTTAGAGATCTGTTCAACCCAACAAACATAATTTCTTTTTTATATTTAACGTCGCTGTATTTCAGCTATCATTGCAATGCTAATTAGCGACGGAGGTCTCCAGCGTGTTTGTGAATAAAGCACATGTAATGTACAGTGGTGCTTGCATCAATCGGCCGAGAGCAAGATTCGAACTCGTATCCTCGAGATTACGAATCCTGAGCTCTATCGACTGAGCCACTGAAATCTCTTATTATATGGAAACATCATTTATTACTATCCCGAAAAAAAAAGATTTGACTGTCCTTACTAAATATTTATTAAAATAGTTAATAGTAAATAATTATTTAACTCAAATTTTTATTTAACTTAAATTAACATTTCTTTTATCTTCATAATTATTTGATTTCTGATGATTTTATATATTTAGTAAGTACAAATATTTAGCATACAAAATTTTTTTTCCATAATTCATGTCAAAATTAAAAATAAAAATAAAAAAGAAATCTAATTCGTGTTTGAGTTACTTAGGGCAAATATTAAAGCTAGACCTAGAAAACCCTTAAGACGAATATGTTATCTAGCATAGAATATTTGCAAAGTTTTGGATTCTTATCATATGAACGAGTCATTTAACATGGAAAGCTTTATGTACGTATATAGTAAGATAGTGAAAAGATACATTATAGGTTCGGCAAAGGGCGGCCGAGCTTTGAATTATAGCTTCGTAAATTTTCCGAGGTTATATGCTGTCTAAGAATTCGAATAACCATTTGATATTCGGGATAACGCGAATGCATACATAACATAATATATAATATATATAGAGAGAAAGAGAACCATATTAAATCTAATCCTTGGGACACTCCTTTGTCTTCGCGCTTACATGAACTAACTTTAGATTAAATTACTTGTACGTCTTCCCATATGGAAATAATTTATGAAAATAATGGTAAATAACAGTTAATAACTGTAAAAAAACTGTAAAAAATTATAAATAACTGTAGAAAATTGTAAATAACTGTTAGTAAATGTAGGAATTGAGACATATATAGCAGTTATTTACAATTATTTTCAGTTATTTACACTTATTTATAGTTTTATATTAATATTTACAGTTATTCACATTTATTAATATTTATTCGCATACGCAAAAATTTTTTTATTTGTGAAAAACTGTAATTTGCAATTATTTATAGTTATTTACTATTATTTACACTTATTTCCAGTAATCTTCTGTTATTTACACTAATTTACTGTTATTTACAATTATTTACAATTATTTACTGTTATTTACAATTAATTATTTTTATTTTTAGTTATTTGCGGTAATTACCAGTTATTTACAATTATTAACTTTTATTTTAACATTTTAAAAAATTTTTAAATTTGTAAAAAATTTATAAGTATTTGCCATTATCTGCAATAATTTACTATTATTAACAGTTTTTAACATTTATTTACAATTATTTTCATTTATTAACAGTTATTCACAGGAATTTACTATTATTTACAGTTGTCTATTGTTATTTACAATTATCAACTATTATTACCAGTTATTTTCATTTACAAAGAAATTTTTAATACGAAAAAATTGAAATCTTATTTGCAGTTATTTACAATTCTTTTTCGTTATTTACAGTTATAAACATATATTTACAATTATGTGTATTTATTCGCATATGTAAAAATTATAAAATTTATAAAAAATTATTATTTGTAGTTATTTACTGTTATTTACTATTATTTACACTTATTTATCATTATTTAGAGTAATTTAATGTTATTCATACTTATTTTCTATTATTTACTATTATTTACACTTATTTACCGTTATTTACAATTATTTACTATTATTTGCAGTATTTTTCATTTGTAATACCAAAAATTTAATTTTATCTTGCAGTTATTTACAATTCTCTATTGTTATTTACAGTTGTAAATATTTATTTACAATTATATGTATAATAAATATACGCGCATGCTAAAAAATGTTTAATTTTTAAAATATTGTTATTTATAATTATTAATAGTTATTAACTAATACATACAGTTATTCACCATTATCAACACTTATTTACTATTATTTACACAAATTGATTGTTACTGACAGTTTTTACCAGTTATTTACAATTATTAACTTTTTTAAACATTTTTTAACATTTTTTAAAATTTCAGCATTTGTAAAGAATTTATTATTATTTACCATTATTTACATTTCTCTACTGTTATTCACAATTAATAATACTTTTTTACTGTAATTTATAGTTATTCATTGTTATTTACACTTATTTTTTATTATTTGCTATTATTACACGCCTTTTAGTACTCTTTTTACAAAATAAATCAATATCTATTTTAGATATTTGCGGTTATTAACATTTATTTACAATTTTTAACATTTAATTACCATTATTAACTGGTCTTAACAATAATTTTCAGTCTCTTATAAGAAATTTATTATTTTCTACATATTTTATATTAAAAAAAAAATGAATTTTATTGAGTAGTTTCCGTTGTTAAAATGTAAATCGATTATTTATAATTTTTATTCGCATATAATGGTAATTTAATTGGCCTTATGTATATAGTGCATACATACGAATATATCTTGTATTTGAAAAATTATATTTCAAAGGTCTATTTTAAAAATTATTTTCGACTGTTTGAAAGCATAATGTCATTGCAGTTGAAAGCGTTTTCATAATTTTTCAATATTATTATATACCTTATCAGAAATCATGAATTGTTATCAGATTTCAGCCGTTATTCATAGCATTTAACAATTTTAAAAGCTAACAGCAATAAATACTTATAAATAAATTTAGGAAATGATAGGTAAATAAATTCATTATATAGAAGACATTAACATTTATTTACAATATTTAATAATTTATAGGAACAAGTATCTTTTTCGACATGAATTCTGTTCAAAAGTTTCATTGTTTATTAATTATTGCGTAAATAAGGTTTAATAATTATTTTAAAACCCGTTCAAAATAGTATAAAAGCTTATAAAACAATTCTTAACATTAATAATTATTTAATTAATGCTACGACCCATCGCACCTTTAACCAAGCAACTTAAATAATATGATTTTTTGCTTTTTGTCACAATACATGGTCTGTGTATCTTTGAATAATGTACACAATGAATATGATCTGATTGTAATTGACATTTTTTTAAATTTATAAAATCGTTGATATCGGCGCAGTCTAATAAAATTTTTTAAAGTACTATATAATAAAATAATTCGAGACTGATTTTAAAATTTTCTTTATTTTATAAGAATGGCAAAAAGATACTTCCTCAAATTAATGAAATTTTTTATTTTGAAAAAAATTTATATCATTCAGAATAAAAAGTATGCCGTTCAATTTTCTTAAATAATTATGAATATTCCCTGGTAGAAATTTCACCAATAAAAATACTGTATCTGCTACTCGTTTGTTAACTTTATAGGTTATGGCTGTGTTTTTAACTAATAGTCCACGGTTGGCCAAAAAATGGTGACGATTTCTACCAGGGTTATTTTGAAAAAATTTGATTTTAAGATTACAAAACGTTTAGATGAAATTTTATTACATTTATTTAGAAAAATATGATGTAATTTGTACGTAACTTGTATGAATCTTTAGTTTATTATTTTTGTTATTTAATCGAATTAAAAAAATTATAATTAGTTGAATAAAAACAGTCAAATTTTGAACAAAGAAAAACATTTTCATTAATTTATATGTCCATTTTTGATATTTTAAAATTAAAAAAAATTAAGCAATTTTATTTTACTGTTTAAGAAAATTTGGCAGTATTTAAATAGTTTTCTAGTGAGGTCGTCAGTGGGTCAGTCGGTATTAGGGCGCTGGATTCATAATCTCGAGTACTCGAGTTCAAATCCCGCTCTTGGCAGTTGATTATACTTCAATCGGCCGCCATCACTGTATACAATACACATGCTTTGTTCTCAAACTGAAAATCTCCGCAGCGAATTGGCATCGTAATGACAGGATAAATACAGCAACGCTAAATAATAGTTTTATTAAAACGACCTCTAATGTGTACAGCAAGAGCTCCAGCAATATTTTTAAAGGAACATATTTGGTGTTCATAGCTTTTATCTACTCAATAGTTTGCTACACAAGATATATGTATCACGTTATACTGGAAATCACGTTTTTCTTAATGCGCACGTGCAATTGAAGAAGGATAGATATACCGGTTTTATATTGTTTGTGCGGAATCTGTTGGTACGTTCTTTGTTGTTTAGATTACTTGTAACCGTTGCAGGTGGGTAGAAGTTCAAGTTTAAAGTAAGTGACGGCGATCACAACTTTTATTTTATTTGTTACGAATGTCATTTAGAAAAAGTCGATAATCTCAGTTTAAATAAGTGATATTTACATTATATTGAATTATTATGATCTAGAGGTCATTTGTACGGGTGTGCGAGTAGCTCGAACTACGAGTAACTCGATCAAATTACTCGACTCGACTCGAGCTCGTCTGAGTCGAGTATTAACTCGAACTTTTCGAGTTACTCGAATTTATCGAGTTACTCGAATAAATATAAACTACTCGAATAATTCGAGTTACTCGAAAAAATATAAACTACTCGAATAACTCGAGTTACTCGAATGACTCGAGCTACTCGAATGACTCGAGTTACTCGAACGAGTCGAGTTACTCGAATGGCCCGAGTTACTCGAATGATCCGAGTTACTCGAATGGCCCGAGTGACTCGAATAACTCGAGTTACTCGGATAACTAGAGATACTCGACTAACTTGAAATAAAACACTATATGAATACTAGAAGTAGACTGCTATCTGATAATGTAGAAAAAATAAGTTTTCTTCATTCTAATATTAAGATAATCTAATAAAAAAGCGATTTTCTAATTATTATAATAAAATGTAATATTATTTTGTTTGTTACCCTACTCTTTGAAATAATTAATAATTTTTTCATCTTTGAAATGTTCGATTGAAATAACTCGAGCTATTCGAGTAGCTCGAGTTATTCGAGTAACTCGGGCCATTCGAATAGCTCGAGTCATTCGAGTAACTCACATTTTTTCGAGTAGTTCGTATTTTTCGAGTAGTTCGGATTTTTTCGAGTACTCGACGATCTCGAGTACTCGACTCGAACTCGAAGAAAAAACTCGACTCGACTCGAGCTCGAATATTCGAGTATTTGCACACCCCTAGTCATTTGTATATCCGAAAATTTTTTTAATACATTAAGAGTAAGAACGTTATATAAATTTTCGAAAACAATAAAACTTGTACTCTTCAAGTGTTCTTGTATTTTTCAAGAAAAAAGAATATTTTCTTTAATCAATACCAAAGAAATATAATCAAGATTCTCACATGTAAGATAATTTTTTTTAATATATAACTAAGAATTTCCAAATTCTTTGATTTCAATTCAGATCATTTAATTTTAATTAATTTTTTCGTGCTATTAATTTCATTTTAAAAAAAATTATAAAAATTATTATTTTGAAAAAAATTATAACTCTAAACTTTTCAGAAAAGATTCATCGTATACATGTGTCTATAAATTTTAAGAATCCAAAAGAGTAAAAAATTTATTAATGATACAAGAAATTTTTTTATTGTTGAGTTAAAAAAACAAACAGAAATTTCTTAATAAAATATATTTAAATACGTATTTATGACAACTACTAATTTCTTTTATAGTAACATTATCTGAATCATGGATGAGGAAATAAAAGCATTTATTCATTTATTGAATTCCCATTATTGTAAAGATCTGATGAAATTGAAACATTCGCGCATCATAAAAAATGAAGATGTTTCTTGTGTGTTAAGACAACAAGGTAATGAAATATTTAAGGCTGGTGGACACACTTCCAGTTTACATAATGATATTTGGAAATTCTATTCTATGAGTGTTGCAACAGCTGAAGAGGATTCAGAGTCCCTTGCTATGGCTTATGGAAATAGATCAGCTCTGTTAATACATTTATGCAAGTATGAAGAATGTATTATAGATATTGATAGAGCATTAAAAATTACTAAAAATAATGCTTTTAAAATTAAACTACTATGTCGTAAAGTTAAATGTTTGAATGCTTTGGGTTCACAAGAAAACAAAAAAGTTCTACAAGAAGCAGAATCTTTGTTAAAAGCAATAAATGATGAAGAAATCAGAAAATCTCTTGAAGACTTAGTAAATAAAACCAAGCCTACTTTGGATAAGCCAGCTAAGTCCATAAATAGAGAGAAAGATCGAAGAATAGAAATGCTGGAGACTTTACATAAACAACATGTAACTAATGATTTTTCATCTGTTGATATACAATACGATGAAAAATATGGAAGACATTTGATTGCTAAAAGAGATATTAAGCCTGGAGAAGTTATTTATATTGAGGAACCTTACATAAAGTGTTTAAATACAAAACGAATAAATGCTTGTTGTTCACATTGTTATGCTGTTGCATGGGCTAACATTCCATGTGATCATTGTGCTTATACTGTGTTTTGTTCTGAAGAGTGTAAAAAGGATGCCTGGGAAAAATACCACGATCAAGAATGTTCTGTTTTATCTTCGGCAATGGAACATGGTAAAAATAATGGTTTGACTCAACTTGCTGTGAGAACTTTGATTTTAGCAATAAAAGAAACTGGAAGCATTGATAAACTGAAAACTGAATTAACAGCTTTTGAAAAAATTCCAGGTAAATGTAGTTTAAATGAAAAATTTTAATTATAAATATAATGTTCTTTAATTAAAATCATTAATAAATAATTTTTATAATTTTAGATCCTATAAAAGGCTTTGTAGAAAATGGAAAAATTCAAAGTATGGGTTTTAAAAGTATCTATGCTTTAGCCAAAGATATTTCTCCTGATGTTCTACAAGCACATGCAAATGTTACTGCAAAAATATTAAAATCTCTTGCTGAAAATACTACATTTTTTGGAGAAAATTTTGATGCTGAAGCCTGTGAAAGTTATAAAAGAAATGAAAATGCATTATTTCTTGGTGCTTTAGCTTTCAGGCTTAGTAAGATAAGCAGTCTTAATCACCATCTAGTTAGTACAATAAATATATTTTTTTTTAAATGAATATATAAACGAAATCTAAAATTTGTCTTACTTGTTGATTTTGTAGACGTGGAATGGAAATTATGTTTGCCAAAATAAACTTGATAGGCTTTCATGTTGGGAAAATGAATGTTGCTATAGAGGAATTTACATTGCTCCAATTACTGCTTTACTCAATCACAGTTGTGATCCCAATGCTAGGAGATGTTTCAATAATGACAATAAAGTCATTCTATATGCAACCCAACTAATTAAAGAAGGTTCACAGGTATGCAAATAATTTTATTTTTTTAAATACAGTAATATTTTAATTTTTCTTTTTTATTAGTAACTAATATGAATGTAAGAATATGAAACACATCGTTAATAATTAATAATTTATAGATATTCGATTGCTACCAACAAGAATTCTATGAATCAGATTACGTACCTAGACGAAAATTACTTTCTCAATGCTACAATTTTAATTGTGACTGTCTAGCTTGTCAAAATAAATGGCCTCATTTAGCGAAAATTATTCAATCAAAAAGAGTAAGTTATATTTTTTTAATTATATTATATTCTATTTATAATTATATATTCACTGCTCTGTTCTATTTCTAGGCTTCTAAAGGTGAAATCACTTTCACAGAAATGCAGTTCGCATTAGAATATAAAGATTTGATTTCCTCTACTTTAAATAAGAATTTTCGTTATGATGAAAATACAATTATTCATCTAGGAAAAGGTATCGAGAGAGGATTGAAAAATTTGCCTAAGCCTGATATGACAACTATTCATTTGATTATTTGTTTGAATACAATTTTTGAAAGACTGTATGGTATAAATTTGAGTATTCCAAATACGTGCCACAATTCTTAAAAATACTTTTTTTAAATTCTGTATAATTATTCAAGTTTTTACATTTACTTAAAGTAGATTAACTATTTTGTATTTTATTTTTATACCATTTTTCCATTAAACGTTTTATATTTTTGCATAAATATGTTTTGTGTATTTTTATGTTTAAAATTAATGGTGACGTCACTTGTTGCCGAATTGTTATAGTATACAAAAATACAAATCAGCTAAAATGTTCTTTTCATATTATTTTTCATAATATCATTCATTACATTTAGTTTAGTTTTAAAAACCTCATGTTATAGTTCTGCAAATAGAATTTAAAATTTTCACTTAAAGATACTTTCAAGAAATTTAGTTACTTTCTATCATCAAGTTCAATATAATATGCTTAAAATTCTAAATGTTAGTTTCATAATTTACGCAACACGTCACATAAAAAAAAATACAGATAATATAATTTTTAGTTTAGACAATTGGTTCATTGTTCTTCGTAAACTTTGAAACAAATGTTGAATTTTTTAATGATTCATATAATATCTCGATTAATTGATCAAAAAATTTATTAATTTAAAAAATACATGGAGATAAATATTCTAGAAAAAATTACAATAGTTTTGAGTAAAATTTTGACAAACTGCTGTCATAGCAAAAAATTACCATAGTTTCTTGTAAAATTTATAAGAAATATAGTAAAAACTTCAATTTTTCTAATAAATTTTACAATAAAACTATGGTAATTTTTTAATATTATGACAGCTTGTGATAATTTTACTTAAAACTATTGTAATTTTTACTAAAATATTTATCTCGTCGCTTATTTAAAGATTTATAAATTTTTTTTTCCATTTGCTCCTTAAAAATAAATTGTACACAGTACATAAACTTAGCGAAGAATTGTAAATCATTATATAGTATTCGATGCATACGATTATGTAGTTAGTAAGAAAAATATCTAGAATAGTAGTGCTATACATTTTTCTGGTTAACCGTCTATCCCAACCAGTATTTATAAACACATTACTTGAAGAAATATTTAATATGTTTCTATTCAAGTCCATCAAACAGTAAATTTTGAAGAATAGTACATTGTACAACAAGGGAGCAAAATAGGTGTTTGCCGACGAGTGCGTGTTTGTCGCTCGAGCGTAGCGAGAGCGACAAATCGCACGAGTCGACAAACACCTATATGCTCCCGCGTTGCGCATACTATTTTCTCACGCGAAGAGCATCAAAAATATTATTTTTCTAACAAGCGCGCAAAATTCTAAGAATGACAAACTTGCGTCTGTGATAGCATGTACAATCTTGTTCGAAGGCTATCAAAATCGTAAGAGGTAGTCGAGGTCGGGGCGCAGGACGGGGTCCAGGGGCGGAGCCCGGTATGGGTGCAGGGGGCGAAGCCCCTGCCGGGGTTCGGGGGCAGCGCCCCGCCTCCAAAAAATAAATAATATTACTAATATAAAAATAAAATTAATAAAACCATTTACGGCAGGCCAGAGTAGAACCTGATATTGACCGAGTAACAATTGAGTTGTTTGTTATTTACTCAAGTATTAATCGGTGTATCTTCAAATTAAAAGTTGAGCGCAATAGATATTATTATTATGAACATCTATGCACAGGAAAAAAAAATCTACCGATTTGTTTTTGAGAAAAGTAAGTAACGCCAAAGTGAAAGTTTATGTTTATAATATTTTCGCGTTACTTACTTTTCTCAAAAACAAAGCGATAGATTTTTTTCTTCTTGTGCATAAATATTTGTAATAATAATATCTATTGCGCTCAGCTTTTAATTTGCAGATTCACCGTTTAATACTTGAGTAAATAACAAAAATCTCAGTTAGACAAGTTTTCAATACTATATATATTTTTCTTATAATACATTAAAAATTAAATTAAATTTTGATTTATTCAAATTTAACATTTTTCGCGGAAATCGTCCATCGCTAACTTGTAATTCCAAGAATTTACGATTCGGCGTTGAATACTTGGCTGATATTATAAGGATATGAAAATGTCTTCGATGCAACGTGCAAGATTAAATATTACATAAATAATACTCGAAAAAATCAATGCTAAATAGATTGAAAGTTGCTACTGATATATGTGAACTTTTTCGAGGAATTTGTTCACCCCTGACTTGTAATTCGGGGAATTTACAATTCGCAGAATTGACCATTCTAAGTGAAGCACTTAACTGAAGTATAAAAAGCATCGAGTTACACACACTGACTGATGTATAAAAATATCGGGTTACATTATCGAGCCTGTTAAAAGTTCGAATTCATTTTGCTCCCTAGGGAGGCAAAGAGGTATTTTGCTCCCTCACAACAGCTGGTCAAAATAGTATTTTGCGCTCTGAGTGCGAGAAATTTATTTATCTACCTGTATTCGCCTCATCTTTTTTTGGTTCAATTTGCTATTACTTTTTATTCGTAAAGATTTTCGATATTCTTATCATCAAGTACACGGTTGAACTGCTTACGTAGGTTGCGTTTATGATTTTAAAGAATTTGCGATTAAACATCCTGGCGATAAAGATGCTACTATCTCACTTAGCAAAACACTAAGCACTCGATCGATTGAAATAAGACGGTGATCTTCACTCAGCAAGATGTAAATCAATTAAAAATAGTATTATCTTTTAAAATTATTACAAGAAAGTCTAATTTTTTTTTACGGTACCAAAAGTAAATATAGATGATTATACACTAGAACCGATAGCTTATAAAAAGACATTAAAAATGTTGAACATGGAAAATAAAACGTTATCTTTAACATTCGAACGTAAGTTCAATACCGTGCAAAAGGAAATAAAAAATGATTAAAGAAATCTGTTCAACTTAGAGTGGCGCCAGATTGAGTGATGTTTCAACAATTTCGGTACTTTTAAATTATAAAATATTTATTGTTTTTTATAAAATCATTACATAAACAAATTTTCGTTTTAAATATATATTTTTTTACAAGCTAATGAAATAATTAAACAATTTAATTAATTGTAGATATCAATAAATACAACTGAAATTTCAATGTTAAAATTTTTTAATGCATCAATTTTTATTAAAATAGTTTAATATAATGATATTTTATAAAAATTTCAAAAATTTTTTAATTTAGCGAGAATAAAGTACTTTTTACCCGTTAAAATTTTAAAAGTCAGTAATAATTAATTTTACGCTTAAAAAATCTATTTTCATTTGGAAATAAATTGATAACAAAATTTTAACTTACAAAGTCTTTTTGAACATTTCGCACATTTGTTGCATATGATAGAAATCAGGTGTTCCTTTTTGTATTAAATGATTTGATGGATTTTTAACAAAAAACTTGACCACAATTCTGTGGCGTAATTAACACCTGTAAAATTAAAACAATCTATTTAATTTTTTTTTAAATAAAAATTAATACTGATTATTTTTACCTTTCATTTTAGTTTTTCCAGTAATCTTCAAGTCACCGTGTTCTCTATCGAAACTGTAACGGTAGAGTATAGTAGGAGTCCTGCATCCTTTTTCAATTTGTATTTTTACGAATCGATGAATTTCCTCAACAAAATTTACATCTCCAATCAAATCACAGAATCTTTAATTTTCTGTGTTCAGCAAATCATTTTTAAAATACATGTATTTTAATGTTTCCACTGAGCTGGTCTATGGCTCAGTCGGTAGAGCGTTGGGTTCATAATCTCGAGGTTTCGAAATCGCATCCCGCTCTCGGCTGACTCATACAAGCACCACTGTACGTTACATGTGCTGAAGTTCACAAACACTCTGGAGCTCCGTCGCTGATTAGCATAGCAAAAATAGCATAGCATAAATATAGCGAGGAAAAAAAAAATCGATTAATAGCTACACCACTTTGCATAATAGGTTTATGGAATAAATCTGTAATAAATTTTTATTTTATAAAATTAATTTTATAAATATATTTAAATAAAGTTAAGTCTATAATTTCATACCGAAACTGCTATGATTGATATACAATATGTTTATTTGTACATTTTATCATTAAATAATTTAAAATTTTCTTAGTAATCAAATCAATTCTTTTATTTACATCAAACGTTACTTAAATCTGACTATATAAAAAAAGATACAAAATATTACATTAGTTTCAAATTTATATAACCATATAATATATATGATATTAAAAAAGAATTTTAAACAAATGCGATTCTATTTACAATTACAGTTATGTTAATCCTGCAATTTGAACTATTACACAATTACCAAATAAAATGAGATTATTTTATTCTTATAAAAATGATTAAATTATTTTTACGATTGCTTTGAACAATGTTTCAAGTTTATTATTAAAAGATAATGTTAACTATTTATCAATAAACAACGATTAGTTTATTAATTGAACCTATAAGAAAATATTCTTTCATAAATAAATGTTTTTTTTTATTCAGATAGCCAAATATAATGAAGTTCATTATTTTTCAATAAGAAAGAATGTTTAAATGCTCTTTAAAATAATACATATTGTGAAGAAAAAAATCGGTTAAGCCTGTTTGCAAAAATTATTACTTTATACATAATATTTAAATTTTATATTAATTTAATGAAAATTCTTTATATTTTAAATTAATTTAAACAAATATTTCAACATAACGAAAGCTAGTTTGAGTCGGCTAATTAAATATGGTCTATTGTTCTAAATCATATATAATATGTTTATTTGTATATCTTATTTTCAATCAATCATTTGAGATTTTAATAGTAACCAAATATATCTTTTTAATAAATATTATTAACTTTTAACGCTTTTAATTTCTTATACTTTTATTTTCTTCTTCTTCTTCTATCATGACTTTTAAGGTAAAACTGATAACTTTGATAAAAAGGGAACAATAATCGACGTATCCTTATTACCATTAAAAGTTAAATAATACACACAAAGATTGAATGCGACGACATTCGCTCGTCAAATAATATGCTTTCATGACTTTTGCATCTATATTTGAAAAAGTTTATACCTTATCTGAGTTTATTAATTCAACGAGATTTATTAACAGTTTATGATAAATAAAATTTTTACACGAGAGTTTAAAAAAAGTGTCTTGCAAAAAATGTGTGTAGTATGTATTCATTTAGTAAATTATTATTTCAAAATTATTTAATTGTTTTGCTTCGAATTTCGCCCAGGGATTGTGATCACTAGCGTTTCAAAGAATAAAGAACAAAAATTACTCAACGTTGAAAAGCAACGTTGAATATGAATAATCAATGTTGACGTTGATGAAACCTTGATTTTGCTTGATTTTTAACCTGATTAGAAGTTTTTTTAAATTTAATTTAACGTCGCTTTATTTATACTAGCATAGCGATGTTAATAAGCGACGAAGGTCATTTCAGTGTGTTTTGAACAAAGCACGCATGGAATCGATCACCGAGAGCGGGATTCGAACTGGAACCTCGAGACTATGAATCTTATATTAAGTGAGCCACTAAAACCTCAAAGAAATAAATTTTTATTTTCTTGTGATCTAAGATCTTTTTCATTTAGGACATGCTAGCATTTAATGGTAGTGTAATCTCTAAACTTTCAGAAAAACATGAACTTATCGAAGATAAAATACATATGTGCATTGTTGGAGAATTAATCTATTTGCATGAAAAAAAGTAAGTTCGATAAAAACACAATAAACGTATCTTATAAATTGAAATTACTTGAAAAATATTCTCATGAAATTTCAATGTTTTTGTTCTTTAAAAAATCATGTGTAATTCCTTATCTTTCTGATGTATCTATAAAGGAAGCTAAAAAAATAAATGTACCAACTGGACTTCTTAAAGGTAGAACTATCAAAGTATCAATAAGTTTATAATTACAACTATAATCTTATTTTATTATTTACGTACAACTTGAGTAAGGCATTTTATACAGCTGTTGATACCGTTTTTATTTCATTATGAATTTCTCGGTTCCAGTTTCTTTGGATTGAATAAATAAAAAATATTTCTCTATATTCTATCTGAAGCTAATTCTTTTGAAAAATACTATATTTATGAAATACAAACTAACTTTTCTTCGAAAAGTCAAAGCTATATTTGCATGAAATTTGAACCCAAACATTGTAACTGGAAAACCAGAATCATATCTGATATCATAAATAAATTTAAATAATTAGTAATATGTTATATTTAAGTAATATTTAAGGTAAAAAAAAGTATTGCAATGGCTACGGCGCAATATTTTTGAGGGAACATTTTAAGTTCATACAGCTTTTTTCTTTATTAGATAATTTCAATCAATTATCAAATATTAAATAATTGAAATTTTTTTATTATTTTTTTTTAACGTCGCTTTATTTATGCTATCGTTGCGATGCTAATCAGCGACAGAGGTGTTTCAGTGTGTTTGTGATCAAAGCACATGTAAAGAGTACATTGGTGCATGTAGAAATCGGCTGAGAGTGGGATTAACTCAAAACCTCGAAATTATAAATTCATCGTTCTACTGACTGAGCCACTGAAACCTATTCATATAGCTTTTATTTATAAACATTACTGTCTACTATACAATATTCTGTTTTTCTTAATAGCGATTAAAGAAGGACAAATGTACTGATTTAATTTTGTTTGTTCGGATTTATCGGCTCCGTCTTCATTGTTTAGATAGCTTGTAACCGTTCAAGTTGCTTTAGAATTTGGAAGTGTAAACTAAGTACGGCAATAACAATTATTTTCTTTCTTTTGAATATCATCCAGAAACCGTTAAGTGATTTCAGTTTAAATAAGTGATATTTACAATGCATTGAATTTTTATCATTATGTGATCTAAAGATCATTGATAACTAAAAAAATTTATTAATATATTAAAAGCGTAATAGTACACACTAAATATAATCATATGCTATATAAATTTTCGAAACAATAAAAATTGTTCTTTTCAAGTATTTTTGTATTTAATAATTATAAGAAAAAATAATTATTACTTAAGTTGATATAAAAAATACATTATCAAAATGTTTTCATCTAAGATAGTGTTTTTTTAATTACATGACCAAAAATTTCAGATTTTGCTAGCGTCTTTCATTTTCAATTGTTTTTCATACAATTTATTTCATTGAAAAAAAACTTATAAGTGTGAACTTTTGAGAAAACCTTTACTGTATAGATTTATTTACCAACTTTAAAAATAGGTCCTTAAGAAGTCCAATATTTGAAAGGTAAAAACCTAAGAAATTATTGTTGAGTGAAATAATAAATAAAAAATTTAATCAAATATATTTACATACTTATTTATAACAACTAATGATTTTTTTTATAGTGACATCATCTGAATCATGGATAAAGAAATTAAAGCTTTTAGACGCCTATTGAATAAGTCATATATTAGACGTCTGATAAAACGTCATCTAGTTTTTGTATTTTTAAAGGATGATGATGAATCCCTAAAATTAAGAAAAAAAGCTCAGAAAATGTTAGCGGCTGAGGGACATAATTTAAAATTACATTATGAGATTTGGACCGCCTTGTCTACAAGTATTGCAACAGCTAAAGAGGATCCAGAGTTGCTTGCTATGGCTTATGGAGATAGATCAGTTCTGTTAAGACATTTATGCAAGTATGAAGAATGTATTATGGATATTGATAGAGCATTGAAAATTACTAAAGATATTGCCTTTAAAATTGTAAAACTATGTCGTAAAGTTGAATGTTTGCATGCCTTGGGTTCAGAAGGAAACGAAAAACTACTAGAAGAAGCAGAATCTTTGTTAAAAGCAATAAATGATGAAAAAATCAGAAAAGCTCATGAAAAATTAATAAATAAAACCAAGCTTACTTTAAATAAACCAGCTAAGTCCATAAATAGAGAGAAAGATCGAAGAATAAAAATGCTGGAGACTTTACATAAACAACATGTAACTAATGATTTTTCATCTGTTGATATACAATACGATGAAAAATATGGAAGACATTTGATTGCTAAAAGAGCTATTAAAACTGGAGAAGTTATTTATATTGAGGAACCTTACACAATGTGTTTTAATACAAAACAAATAAGTACTGATTGTTCACATTGTTATGCTGTTACGTGGGCTAACATTCCATGTGATCATTGTCCTTATACTATGTTTTGTTCTGAAGAGTGTAAAAAGGATGCCTGGGAAAAATACCACGATCTAGAATGTCCTATTTTGTCTATGACAATGATACGTGATAAAAATAATGGTCTCACACAACTTGCTGTGAGAATTTTGATTTTAGCAATAAAAGAAGCTGGAGGAAGCATTGATAAACTGAAAACTGAATTAACAGCTTTTGAGGAAATTACAGGTAAATGTAAATTAAATGCAAAATTTTAATTAAAAATAGAATTTTATTCAATTAAAATCATCAATAAATAATTTATGTAATTTTAGATCCTAAAGAAGTCTTTGTAAAAGATGGAAAAATTCAAAGTATGGGTTTCAAAAGTATCTATGCTTTAGCCAAAGATGTTCCCTCTAATGTTAAAAAAGAATATAAAGCTATTACTACAAATATATTAAAAGCTTTTGCTAAAAATACAAAACTTTTTGGACAAAATTTTAAAGATAAACTCTATAAAAGTTATAAAGATGATGAAAATGCATTATTTATTGGTGCCTTAATTTTGAGGCTAATTAAGATAAGCAGTCTCAATCGCCATGAAGTTAGTACAATACATATCTTTAGAAAAACTAAGTATGTATAGAAAATTAAAAATCTGTTTTATTTGTTCTATTTTTATAGACGTGGAGTGGAAGTCATGTTTGTCAAAATGACCGTGATAAGCTTTCATGTTGGAAAAATGCATGTTGCTCCAAAGGAGTTTACATTGCTCCAATTACTGCTTTACTCAATCACAGCTGTGATCCCAATGCTAGGAGATGTTTCAGTAATGACAATAAAGTCATTCTATATGCAGTTCGACCAATTCAAGAAGGTTCACAGGTAGGCAAATAATCTTATTTTTCTAAATTTAGTGTTATTTTAAATTAATATGAACTTAAGAATATGAAATATATCATTAATACTTGATATTTTATAGATATTCGATTGTTACCAACAAGAATTCTATGAATTAGATCGCAAACGTAGACGAAAATTACTTTCTAAATACTATACTTTTAATTGTTTTTGTCTAGCATGTGAGAATAAATGGCCTGATAAAAAGACTATGATAGATTATGAGGGAGTAAGTTATATTTTTTATTATATTATTATATTCTCTTTATAATTGTGTTCACTGCTGTTTTATTTCTAGCCTTTTAAAAGTACAAGAGAATCACAGTTAAAATCAGAATTCAAGGATTTGCTTTCCTATGCAAATACTGATTATAATGAAAGAACAATTATTAATCTAGGAAAAGGTATCGAGAGAGGGTTGAAAGATTTGTCTCGGCCTGCATCTACAACCATTGATTTGATTATTTGTATGAATAAAGTTTTTGAAAGTTTGTATGGTATAAATTTGAGTATTCCAGCTGAGTGTAACAATCTTTAAAAAGAAAGTTTTTTGAGATTCTTTATAATTATTTAAATTTTTACTTGATGTAGTATAATCATTTTGCATGTATTTTATGTTTATAATTTTTTTTATTAAAGGTATCATTTTTGCATGAATGTCTGCGTATCGATGTGTTTACAATGAACCACTTCCCTGTCAATCAAAAGTAGTTGAAAAAATTAGGTCAAAAAAATAGCTGCATAAATTGCTATATGACTGTATATACAGCTATTGTTTAATAAACTATTTTTTCAGCTATTTTTAAAGCTAATTTTTTTAGCCACCTGACATAGTATAAAAAAATGTAAATCAGCTGATACTTTCTTTTCATATTATTTATTCTGATATAATCCATTACATTAAGTTTAACTTGGAAAGCCTTATATTACAGTTCTCCAAATAGAATTAAAAATTTTCACTTAAAGATGCTTCCAAGAAATTTCGTTATTTTTTATCATCAAATTCAAAATAGTTAGCTTGAAATGCTAAATACAAGTTTAATAATTTACGCAAAACGTAACATATCACCTCAAATGATACAGTCAATTTGATTTTTAGTTTGATAATTTGTTTATTATTGTACATACATTTTGAAAACAATGTTATCTTTTTTGAAGATTTAAATAATATCTCAATTAATTGTTCAAACAATTTAGAAATTTTATCAAATATTTAAAAATTTATTAATATTTTTCTTCAATTGCTCCTTTAAAAATAAATTGAACACAATACATAAACATTTGTAATTGTAATGAAAATAAAAAATATTTATTTTAGTCAAGTTAAAAATGCTGCCAATGCTTTCTCATAGAGCTCATTGAGTTAGAGAAATTAATTTTTTTTTAATGTGATTTTAATGTAAAAAACATAATTTCTATTCAAGAAAAATTAAGAAGGGAAAGAAAGAGTGAGTGTGAGTGTGAAAGAGTGATTAAAAAATAGAAAGAGAGAGAGGGATGGATGAAAATAGTGTAAAAGTGAGTATCAGGGTGAGGTAGAAGGAAAGAGAGGAAGTGAGGAAGAAAGACAAGGAAATCGCTTTTTAAAAGTTATCCTTTTTTTGGCAGTAGCATACAATTCCCATGCCAATTTCAAAGCAAATTCATAGAATAACTTACGTAAAATTTAAAAATATCAAAATTGTTTTTCAATTTTTAAAATGACTCTAAAATTAAGGCTAGACGAAGAAAATTAATTTTTATAGCTTCTCGCCTAGTTAGACAAAAAAATAGATTGTGTGCAAAATTTGAAACAAATCCATCCAGTAGTTTTCGAGATTTAATTGGCGTAATGATTACAGACACACATTTTATGGAAACCACTTTTTTCCACTCCCTGAGTCCAATTATGTGCAAATTAATGAAATTTTAGAAAAAATTTTTGCAAGAAATAACATAATGATTACATATATAAAATGTTTAAAATAAAAATTTTAGGTCATGATATAGTATCAGATACATACAATTATATGTTTAATCAAAAAAATACATAGAACAACACTGCTACAATTTTCTATAATTATAGCAGTGCTGTTCTATAAGAATAAGTGTTCTTTAATCATAAATTCAAATGAATAGTCATGAAATATTTTAGTAATATTGAAGGTAAGAAAATTTTGCGTATATCAATTATTGATAACTTTTATGAGGCGAAGATTTTAGTCAGTATTTCAATACAACTTGCTTTTTCAATCCAGTAGCATTTAATTCTTAAACTATACAAGAACAAATATTTCTATTGTTTACAAATAAATTTGTGAAATGTTTGTACTGTTAATGTTATAAATTTGTCTCGATAAATACTAAATTATTTTCTATTAAGTATATATTAGAAGTAGAAAAATTGATTTTATTTACATCTCTTGCTTAATTTTTTTATATAGTTTATAACTCTATTAACTTTTTCATCATTGGTTGATTATGAATTACTTTATGAAACAAATTAATTATTTTAAAGAGTACCAATAATCTTTCCGATCTCAATGCGTCCAAGTTTTCTAATAATGTACTTAAAGTATTACTAATTAAATTTTTTTTTATATTTTTCTAATATAATCCACTGATAAGTAAATTCTATACAAGAATCCAGAATTTTTTAATCAATTTTCACAACTTTATTTTATATTATAAATAAACGCATAAATGAATTATGTCAATTTAAAATTAATTTAAATTTTAAGAGTATAAATTATGCAATTTATTTTAAGGTTTTTAAATCTTTTATAATATACTGTACCATTAAAGAGTTTCACAAGTGAACAACATTCAGTAACACTTTTTTGATCATTTTAAAATTTTTTTGTTACAAGAAAATTTAAACCAAAAACACTAAAATGTTTTCAAAATGGGTTAAAAAATTGTAATATTATATGAAAATTTTTGGTAACTATGACAAAAAGATACTTCCTCGAATTAATAAAATTCTAAATTGTGAGGAAAATTCATGTCATTGAGAATGTAAATATTCTAATAAATTTCTATGAATGTATATGAATATAAGTATAAAATAAATTGATCTTAAGAGTAGAAAGTGTTCGGATAAAAAAATATTATATAGTTTTTAAAAAAAAGCATGATTTAATTATGTTATCTAAAAATTAACTGAATTAAAACCTTCGGCAAATTTAAAATACAGAACAATATTCTAATTAATTTATGTCAATTTTATTGTTTATTGAAATTCTGCTAAATGAAATAAAAAGCTTTTCTTTGACAACGTACCCAATGTATTGCTACGGCTACGGCGCAATATTTTTGGAGGAACATTTTGAGTTCATATGGATTTTTTTTTATTAGATATAATTTAAAACAATTATCATATATTAGATAATTAATAGTTTTTTATTATTTTTTTTAACATCGCTTTATTTATGCTATCATTGCGACGCCAATCAGCGACAGAGGTGTTTCAGTGTGTTTGTGATTAAAGCACATGTAACAAGTACATTAGTGCTTGTAGGAATCGGCTGAGAGCGAGATTCGAACTTAAGACCTCGAAGTTATGAATCCATCGCTCATACCGACTGATGCACTGGGACCTCTTCATATAGCTTTTATCTATATACATTACTGTCTACTATACAATATTCTGTTTTTCTTAATAGCGATTGAAGAAGGACAAATATACCGATTTATTATTGTTTGTTCGGATTTATCGGCTCCGTCTTCATTGTTTAGATAGCTTGTAACCGCTCAAGTTGCTTTAGAATTTGGAAGTGTAAACTAAGTACGACAATAACAATTATTTTCTTTCTTTTGAATATCATCCAGGAACCGTTAAGTGATTTCAGTTTAAATAAGTGATATTTACAATGCATTGAATTTTTATGATTATGAGATCTAAAGATTATTGATAACTAAAAAAATTTATTAATATATTAAAAGCGTAATATTACACACGAAATATAATCATATGCTATATAAATTTTTGAAACAATAAAACTTGTTCTCTTCAAGTATTTTTGTATTTAATAATTATAAGAAAAAATAATTATTACTTAAGTTGATATAAAAAATACATTATCAAAATGTTTCCATCTAAGATAGTGTTATTTTAATTACATGACTGAAAATTTCAGATTTGGCTAGCGTCTTTCAATTTCAATTGTTTTTCATACAATTTATTTTATTGAAAAAAAACTTATAATCCGAAACTTTTGAGGAAACCTTCACTGTATAGATTTATCTACAAACTTTAAAGATAGGTCCTTAAGAAGTCAAAAATTTGAAAGGTAAAAACCTAAGAAATTATTGTTGAGTGAAATATAAAATAGAAATTTCTTAATCAAATATATTTATATATATTTATCATTAGTTGTTTATTAAGGATGAAAATCTCTCCCTTGAGCTAAGAAAAAGAGGTAATAAAATGAAGGCGGCCTTTGGACATAATTCAAAATTACATTATGCTATTTGGGGCTTCTTTACTACAAGTATTGCAACAGCTAAAGAGGATTCAGAGTCGCTTGCTATGGCTTATGAAAGTAGATCAGCTCTGTTAATACATTTATGCAAGTATGAAGAATGTATTATGGATATTGATAGAGCATTGAAAATTACTAAAAATAATGCCTTTAAAATTGAAATACTATGTCGTAAAGTTGATTGTTTGAATGCCTTGGGTTCAAAAGAAAATAAAAAAGTACTTCAAGAAGCGAAATATTTGTTGAGAGCAATAAATGATATAAAAGTGAGAACACATCTTGAAGACTTAATAAATGAAAGCAAGCGTACTTTAAATAAGCCAGCTAAGTCCATAAATAGAAAGGAAGATCGAAAAATAAAATTGTTGGATACTGCTGGAATTGTTGAAATGCTGGAGACGTTACGTAAAAAACGTGTTACTAATGATTTTTCATCAGTTGGTATATAATACAATGAAAAATATGGCCGGCATTTGATTGCTAAAAGAGACATTAGGCCTGGAGAAGTTATTTATATCGAGGAACCTTACACAAAGTGTTTAAATATAAAACAAATTAATATTTATTGTTCATTCTGTTTTACTGTTTCGTGGTCTAGCATTCCATGTGATAATTGTCCTTGGACTATATTTTGTTCTGAAAAGTGTAAAAAGAATACCTGGGAAAAATACCATCATCTAAAATGTTCTGTTTTGTCTTCGGCAATGGAAAATAATAAAAATAATAGTTTCATTCAACTTGCTGTGAGAACTTTGATTTTAGCAATAAAAAAAGCCGGAAGCATTGATAATCTGAAAACTGAATTAACAGCTTTTGAAAAAATTACAGGTAAATGTAAATTAAATGCAAAATTTTAATTAAAAATAGAATTTTATTCAATTAAAATCATCAATAAATAATTTATGTAATTTTAGATCCTACAAAAGGCTTTGTAAAAAATGGAAAAATTCAAAGTATGGGATTTAAGAGGCGGTCGGAACCAAATCGGTGATTTAGTTCGGTCTTGTAATAAATGCTTATAATAATTTATTCATTCATTAATATGGTAAAAATATAGTCATTTCCTCTAGTCATGTATATAAAGAATAATTTAAAATTGTTAAAGCCACAAAAATATACAAAATATTGTTATAAAGCGAAAAATGCCACCTAACAATCGACACGACAGTTTTTTGCATGCGGTATATGTCAAGTCAGTTTGATATTTGTAATAAATGCTTCTAATAATTTATTTACTTATTCATATGGTAAAAATATAGTCATTTCCTCTAGTCATGTATATAAAGAATAATTTGAAATAGTTCAAGCCATAAAAATGTACAAAATATTATCGTAAAGCGAAAAATGCTGACTTGATATATACCGCAAGTCACCGATTTGGTTCCGACCGCCTCTTAATAGTATCTATGCTTTAGCCAAAGATGTTTCTCCTGATGTTCTACAAGAAAATGCTACTGTTACTGCAAAAATATTAAAATCTCTTGCTGGAAATACTAAATTTTTTGGAGAAAATTTTGATGCTGAAGCCTGTGAAAGTTATAAAAGAAATGAAAATGCATTATTTCTTGGTGCTTTAGCTTTCAGGCTTAGTAAGATAAGCAGTCTCAATCACCATCAAGTTAGTATAATAAATATATTTAAATATTTATAACAAAATCTAAAATCTATCTTATTTGTTGATTTTGTAGATGTGTAATGGAAATTATGTTTGCCAAAATAAACTTGATAGGCTTTCATGTTGGAAAAATGAATGTTGCTCTAGAGGAATTTACATTGCTCCAATTACTGCTTTACTCAATCACAGCTGTGATCCCAATGCTAGGAGATGTTTCAGTTATGACAATAAAGTCATTCTATATGCAATTCAACCGATTATAAAAGGTTCACAGGTATGCAAATAATCTTATTTTTTTAAATTTAGTGTTATTTTAAACTAATATGAACTTAAGAGGACGCTGGATCTCTCTATCCTTTTCTAATTAAAAAATGTAAATTTTTGGGAAAACAAGTGATTATTGATAGAAATTAAGGGTTGTCCACTACTTGTTTAGTAAAAATTAATATTTTCTCTGATGAGGACCAATTAATTTTGTTGCTTTTTTTTCAAGTAAAATTTGACATACTTGCAAAATCCTAAGTTAGGCTAGAGAATACGTTATTTAAGTATGTCAAACTTTACTTGAAAAAAAAGCAACAAAATTAATTGGTCCTCATCAAAGAAAATATTACTTTTTACTAAACAAGTAGCGGACAACCCTTAATTTCTATCAATAATCACTAGATTTTCAAAAAACTTACATTTTTCAATTAGAAAAGGATAGAGAGATACAGCGTCCCCTTAAGAATATGAAACATATCATTAATACTTGATATTTTATAGATATTCGATTGTTACCAACAAGAATTCTATGAATTAGATTATACACCTAGACGAGAATTATTTTCTAAATACTATAATTTTAATTGCAATTGTCTAGCATGTCAGAATGAATGGCCTCGTATTATACATTTACATAAAGTAAATTATTTTTTTTATTATATTATTATATTCTTTTTATAATTGTGTTCACTGCTCTGTTTTACTTTCAGCCGAATATGTTTGAAGGTGAAATGAATCCAACAGAATCACAGTTAATTGTAAAATACTCAAATTTGGTAAAGTCTATTGCGGACGAGAATTCTTGTTATGATGAAAGTACAATTATTCATCTAGGAAAAGGTATCGAGAGAGGATTAAAAAATTTGCCCCAGCCTGCATTTACAACTGTTAATTTGATTATTTGTTTGAATACAATTTTTGAAAGATTGTATGGTATAAATTTGAGTATTCCAGCTGAGTGTAACTATCCTTAAAAAGAAAGTTTTTTGAAATTCTTTGTAATTATTTAAGTTTTTAGTTTTTGACTTGAAGTAGATTAACTATTTTGTATTTTATTTTTATACCATTTTTCCATTAAACGTTTTATATTTTTGCATAAATGTGTTTTGTGTATTTATATGTTTTAAATTAATCACGTATGCCGCCACGCGTGTTGCCAAATTGACAAAATTTGTAAATCAACCGATATGTTCTTTTCATTTTATTTTTTATAATATTATTCATTACATTCAGTTTATTTTTGAAATTTTCATGTTACAGTTCTGCAAATAGAATTTAAAATTTAAAATTTAAGAAATTTCGTTACTTTTTATCATCAAGTTCAATATAATTCGTTTAAAATTCTAAATGCAAGTTTTATAATTTACGCAAAACGCAACACGTCACATCAGAAAGAATACAGATAATATACTTTCCAATTTGACAATCGATTCATTATTCTTTATAAATTATGGAAAAAATGTTAAATTTTCTAATGATTTAAATAATATCTCGATTAATTGTTCAAATAATTTAGTATTTGAATTTTGATTTGGTAATAGATATTTGTTATTACTGTGAGGTATTAATATGGAAGATATTATGGCTCTTTATAATAGATTTTTCATATATTTTTATTTTTATTTTTTAAGGTTTTAAAAATAGTATATTTATACACATTATTAAAAAAGATATGTACTTCAATTTTCAACGAAATGTGTTTCTATCAATAAAGTGGTATCAAAGTATAATAAGCAAGAAAAGCAATGCTCATTAACATGAATTTAATGCTGATTTGCATAAAAATTAATACATTTTACTGAAATTTTACAGTAAAATCATATGAAATATAATGCAGAAATTTCATTTAATTTGTACATTATATTTTATGTGGTTCGCATTAATTGTCGAAACACATTGAATTTCATGTATTTTGATATATTTTTTAACAATGTACAGTTTATATTTAATGTGTAAGATGTCTAAGTGCATTAAACATTATTTAAAATGCATTTTTTTAAAAAACGCACCTGGAATTATGTACGTACATACAAATTGACATGAAAGTGCAAGTTTACCGATATTTACATCATCAACTCATCCATATTTAATTAAACTTTCAATTAAAATATGTATTATTATTTTTACGATTGGAAGGATACGTATATATTACAATACTGATGTTTTTTTATTTACATGAAAAAATGCAAATTCCGCACTATGCAACATTTTCCTAGATTGCCTCATGTATTATAAACGGCATTACCCTAAAGCTATTTTTAGTCGATTAAATATGCGTACTCGCTAACATTTCTACGAAGCAGAAAATTCAATTGAAATAATTTAATCAATTGTATTTGACCTTAAGGTTTAATGTTTTAAATATCGAATCTGGTATATATTGTTAGATTGAAAATTTGTAACAAAACAAAGTCTTATACGACCCTACGCCATTTATAAATAATAACATTCACCTGAATGGTGCTTTTAATGACCGTCTGTATATGTATATGTGCATGCGCTGAACAATAGCCAAAATCTCGTAAAAGTGTCATTGTCAAACCGCTGTGAACACGGAACAATCTTCTTCTTTTACGGGCTCATAAATTCACTCGAAGAGAGAGAAAGTTGCGGATCTTTTCTAAGAACGTTTTCCTTCTCTTATGCGCACATATAGAAGTTTATATGTAGTATGGAAGTTTACTTTGTTTCTTTGTAGTTAAATAACAATGCCACCCTTGTATACGTATTTGCGAGCTTCTAGACTCAGAACAAAGACACGAAACGTCTCGAAAGCGCTGAAAGAAAGTAAAATCAATATCGCGAAAGTAGCTTTGTGCTCTTTAATTCGATCATACACACTTACAAAATCATTTCTCTGCAACATTAATTATTTTTTTTTAACATTTATTTTACAATACACAGTGATAAATCTTAAATAATCTTATCTGTAACTTTTATAAACAAAATGTTTTTCACTAAAAACAATATTTTTTCACTGAAAAGTAACATTCCCTTTCTAATTTCCTAAATTTGTCACCTTTCAAGAATATTTTCTGATCTGCACGGCAAATCTTTCCTTTTTTGTCTCTCTGCCTTGGCTTTTATTAGTTTTATTTTCAATGCAAGACACGCGCCTATTTAAAAGACGACCGGTTGCTCACCCTTTCCTTGTTTACCCGGCTGTTTGCTTATGCAGTATAAGGAAAAAATTTGAATTCACGCCGTACAACGCATCGAAGTTATATATAAGGTGCAGTCGAGCTAAAGGGATTTGCATACATAAAAAAATTTTATATATAGAACTTAGAAATGGTTATTCGCTTGAGCGCAGTTGGCAATAACGTTAACTGCGCAGGTTTAAAAGAAAGCTCGCTCGTACAGTTTGCGCAAACAAGTATTAACGGCTCTTGTCTACGTTCTCTTTTAGCGCAAATTAATTGTTAACACTTGCTCTCACTTTTATTATGAGTAGCCTGTTATCTACTTTGCGTTGTACGTAGATGTACGACACGATACAGATTATCAGAATTTTTATTAAATTTATGACTAATAAAATGCCAATTTTAAACTTTTTGCAATTTTTTCTGCATTTTTTAAATTGGCAAAAAATTCTTCATTTATTACTGTTTTTGCATAAAGAATGCGTTTTTTAACTTTTACAGTTAATTTTTATTTTTTTAATTATAATAAAATAAGATTCACAACTAATAAATTTTCTAAAACATATCAAATGTTTATTAACATTAATTACTAAAAATGTGCCATTGATTATAATGTTGGTTTATCTGAAATGACAAATCAATTATATTTTGCAATATGTATTATAATTGGATTAAAATTAATAAAAGAAGAATAAATTGTTCATTACCTAACAAGAGGAATCATCAAGTATTAATTATTATTTTCAAAATTTTTAATGTCATCGTTTATGATAACGAATAACATCATTAAAATAAATCATGCCAGTCTCGTATTGACGTAACAATACTTTATGTCTAAAGCTATTATCCTATTAAATGTAAGATCAGAAAAATAATGTCAATACACAATTATATTCCACTTTGTAATAAATAAACTGTATATACTGCAATTTAATATGCGTTTTATGAGTTCTATGAAGAAAATAAATGTCAGCGAACTACCAATGCGGAAATAAGTTCTGTTTTATACAGAAGCTCTATAATACATGCAAATATATACGTAAATACATGAGTGTGCTTGTACTGAACGTATGAGTACTTTTAGAGCTTGAAATACAAACTTTCAGTCATGAAGTTTGGCGATTCGAGTAATCACTTTTGGGAGATAAACAGAGTCATAAAATTACTTTCATTGTACGTAAGGTAATATAAAACTTGAAAGCCTGATATTTCTCAAGAATGAGTTTCTATCTGAAATGAAAGAAAAAAAATTTCACGTTGATTAAATGATAATTCCTACCTCAACAATAATGGCCACTTTATCAACTCGAAAAACGTGCCAAAAGTAAGATATAACTGACTTCTAAATTTTAATAGGAATAAAAGTACTTCATGCCCGTTAAATTAGTAATTTATAAAATATTGATATTTTATTAATAAAATATCATATCAAACTATTTATTAAGAAAATTAATAAAAACGATTAGAAAAGTATCAAATTCTAATGAAAATTGTTTATTATAAAAATTATGAGATCTTAAGTCGAAATAAAACTTATTATGCGATTCAGAAGTAAAATCTATTTCTCCTGAGGGAGAAATAGGCAACTTTATTCTCCAATTGCATAATGCAATATTATAAAGTCATTGATAAGGTAAATGACCAATAAAAATGTATAATATTATGATATTAACTCTACTGGAGTAATTGATTAATTGTAGCTGAACTATTAGAATATATACATATATATGCACAAAGAATGCAGATTTAATAGAGCTCAGTGCGATGTAGCTAACCTTGATTTTCTTTTAAAATCTAATTGAGATGCTACGGATATCGATGAAGAAGAAGAAGAAGAAGAAGAAAAAAAAAAACAAAGAAAAAAACTTATTATGACTCGTTTACGTTTTAATTATTACGGATACCGGTTGGTATATTAAATGTATACTCGATGCAAACATACAGTCTTACCTTAACCGTGGCTCTGAAACAAAGTAGACATTTAGGTATTTTATCAGTGCACAATATCTTGAATAATGGAAATGAGATTAGTGTAAAAACAATTAGTGTGAGTTTCATCATTACACGTGTTGTGCATTAATATGTCAAATAACCAAAAATTATTTAATCTAATTAGAAATAAGTTTAAACACGAGAAAATAGCGGCCTTGAATAAATTTATTTTTTAGTAGATCAATTTTCAAAGTCATCGTTGTATATTGTGTGTTTGCTTAATTTTTTCTATCTTTTTTTCAAAGATCATTAAAATAGCATCTAAATATATATTAAATTCATGCAACAGATTTAATTAAATTTTATTAATTGTGCAAACATAAATTGAACATTTAATATAGAGATAAGGTTAGAGATATCGTTATATTGAAACATTTTATAATATACAATTAAAACTTTTGTAAACATTCTCATACAGAGCTAGTTAATGGATATAGAGTTTTCTATATTTTATTCTAGAGAAAAAGTTTTTTAAAAATTATTTTACCATATGGTCATTAATAGAGCCAAAAAACCATTAATTTTGTTAATATAATGATTTAATTGTATATTTTAATTCTATTTTACTCTGAGGTCGTCAGTGGCTCATTCAATAGAGTGATGGGCGCGTAATCTCAAGGTCCCGAGTTCGATTCCCAGCCTCGGCTGATTGATTGATTCAAACACCGCTATATATTATATGTGTTTTATTTACAAAAATACTGACGACCTCCGTCGCTAATTAACATCGCAATAATAGTATAAATACAGCAACATTAAATAAAATAAAAAAAAAAAATAACATAAACTGCAACTAATATTCTTTTTTTTAATAATAGTGTTAATTTTATCCTATAATAATATTATTAATTTTAATAATGTTATAAAATTTTATTTTAAAATTTATTCCATAAAATTTAAATTAAAATATTTAATCTATTGATATAAAAATATTTACACGGATAAAAAAAAGTATACTAAGATACACCAGAAAATAAGATTCATATTTTTTTTAATTTATAAATTTACGTTCATATTGACTTCTATTTTTAGAATTTTAAAAATTTTTATTCAAATTTTCAAACGTTTATTACTTGTAAGGATTTTATAAACTACAAACATAGTTTACTTTCAGACGTACTCACATTTAAGTAGAATCAAACATTTTTATATTATAAGTAAAAATACCTTTAAAAAGTATTTAATAAAATTAATTTAAAATTTACTAATATAAACTAAATAAAAGCATTGTAAAAAACAAACAAGATAGTTTGTTATTAAAGATATTAAACATTATCCTATTTTGTTTTTTTTAGTTTGTAATTATCATTATCCATTACCATGTTTCTACAAATTGGAAAGAATATAATTGTTCCACAATGGTTGGCAGGAATTGGAGGTACGTAGCAAAAACTATCTTTCTTCAAAATTTTGATTACAATTATAAGAATAAGTAACAGACTCTGCAAAAAAAATATTATAAATGAAATTTATAACCAAAAAGATTTTTTTTCAACAATTAAAACAATAAACAGAAAAAAATTCTCTAGTTAAAAAAATTCTGTAGCATCTAAAGTGCATAATCAGAAGTCACTTACACTGTTAAAAAAATTGAATTTTGCTTCCAGTACATTTATGAAATTTCTATTTTTACTTTAAATTTCATGCACATTTACATTAAAATTACGGTAAAATTATTAATTTTCATGCAATTCTTCATTAAAATTACGGTAAAATTATTAATTTTCATGTACACGCTTGAAGCAAGCTTCCATCAGTTTTGCATTAAATTTTCATGTTTTTTTTAACAGTGTAGGTATTACAGCTTTAGCCATAACATTAGAATATTTAGTCAATAGAATCAAAATACTTTTGAATGTCATCAATAAACTACTTAACTTTTATTTTTCTCTTTAAATGTATATTTTTAATTTATGATGACAAATATAGAAAATAAATGAATGACATTGCTTAAAAGTAAATGGCATACTAATGAGTAATTAACAAATATTTTAATGCTAGACATAACGGCGTTCTATGTGTTTCTTAATAATATGTCATAACATAGAAAATTAATGAATTATGTAAGTGATTAAGGTGACATCAAGTGACTTTTAATAAAAAATAGGATGTTTTGTAGAAAAATACCAAGATATGTATAAGCTACTAATATTTCATAGGAGTTTTGAAAATATAAGGTCATTGACTACATGAAAAAGAAAAAACTTATAGAACTTTAGAAATTAAACATGCGTTCTTACGGAAAACAGCATTTATGCTTAGAACTTGCTATTAAAATTATAATTTTTTATGACACAAAAATGAAATTTTAAATTTTTTGTTGCAAATTAAAATAAATCCAAAATTTATTACATTGTCAATAAAATAAATAATAAAAGATATTTAAAAAATTGATTAAAATTAATACGATTAAAAGACTAGTAAGCGTAAATCGTCGAAAATTTTTGTGAAAAATAAAATGTATAATCAAAATCACAAATATAGTAAAGTAAAATTAAATTTTACTATTTAAATAGTAAAAAAAAACTTTTTATTGGACTCCAGCTTGGTATGGTAACAAAAACTCGAGCCATCTTAAATGAGGTAGCAGTGTATAAATCTTTTTTCATCGTAAAATATGATCTGTTACTTTGACTTATTTCGTAACTAAAAGTTTAGATGTTATAGCTAATAATTTTTTTCATCTAATAATCATAAATTTAAAAAATAAAAATTTATGTTGCACATTATTATAATCTGTAAGAGATACTTTAAAAATTTTTGTTTTAATTACTAATTAATTATTTATTACAGTTACTCTACTGCTGACGCACGTTGGTTTCTTGGGAGGCTGGGCATCACCAACCTTGGCACGGCTTACCTCTCCAGATTCTCCAATTCACTTAAATCCAGTACAAGCATCTTGGGTGGCATCCCTTGTTAATTTTAGTCGCTTTTTTGGAGGTTTCATGGGTGCCTTTGTATTAAATTATCTTGGAAGTAAAAGCTCAATTCTTGTCACACTATTTCCACTTACCCTTGGTTGGCTTATCATTGTTTTTGCCGATAGTGTTGAATGGTTGTACATTGCTCGATTATCCGGTGGTGTTGGACTTGGTATGACTTTAAGTACATTCCCACTTTATATTGGTGAAGTGTCAATGTCAGAAA
Source organism: Anastatus disparis (assembly GCA_017163975.1). Classification (NCBI taxonomy): domain Eukaryota; kingdom Metazoa; phylum Arthropoda; class Insecta; order Hymenoptera; family Eupelmidae; genus Anastatus; species Anastatus disparis. Next base: position 402,337 of record JAFFSR010000009.1, read on the forward strand.
TACGTGGTGCTCTAATATCACTAGCAACTGTTGGAGCACCATTTGGACAGGTAATAGCCAGTGTCTGTGGATCTTACTTATCCATGGGTTCAGCATCATCTATTTATTTGGTAGTAGCTCTACTACTTATGGTACTTTTTTTCTGGCTACCAGAATCACCTCATCATCTCATCAAAAGTAAAAATTACGAAGCAGCTAAAAAATCAATTAGTTGGTATAGAGCTGGTAGAGAAGTGGATAAGGAATTTGAAGCTGTTGAAAAATTCGTAACTTCTAATGGTTCTCAAACTTTTCTTGATAAACTTAAAGATTTTAAAACTCCAGCAATTAGAAAAGCAACTTTTCAGATTATCATTTTGTTTTCGTTTCAACAACTTACTGGTTTAAATATTATTATGTTCTTCATGGAATCAATTCTTATAAAAGCAAAATTTACTCTCATTAGCCCAGCTTTGGTTGTAATCTATGTCAATCTTTGTAGTACCTTTGCAGCGGCAGGTTCGATATTTTTAATTGATCGATGCGGACGTAAATTTTTATTATTAGTTGGTAGCATAGGATGCGCGATATCTTTGATCGGTCTATCGAGTCACTTTTTACTCATTGACATGAAAGAAGACATTACAAATTTACAATGGCTTCCATTAGCTTCCGTATCAGTTTACATGATCTCATTTTTCCTCGGTCTATTTCCCGTGCCCAATGCTTTATTAAGCGAAACTTTTCCTTCTAATATCAAATGGATAGCAGCTTGTATTGCCATTTTAACAGGAGGAGTCATGTCATTTTTATCATCAAAAACTTATCAGCCGCTAATCGATGAAATTGGCGAAGCATACGTATTTTTAATTTACGCGATTTGTTGTATTGTTGTGATACCGTACACTTTGTTTGCCATGACGGAAACAAAGGGAAAAAGTTTGCAGCAAATACAAGACGAATTCATAAAAAAGTAAAATCTTTAGTCTGTAATTAAATTTTTATAATTACGTGCATTGTTAGTACTTGCTACAAGCACAGTAATAATCCATAATAGGCCTTTTTATAATTTTTTACATTTAACTAGGATAAGATCAACGTTTTACGATGAACCCTTTTTTATGGCATTATATAAGCGTATTACTTCATTTAAAATGACAATAAAATCGCGTTATTGTCTAAGAATTCTTACGAAACTAACGTAATTTACAACTGTACATAGAGATTGCGTATTGTATAATTATATTATGTTTCTTTATTACGAAATAAATAATTGCAGTATTAAAATTATTTAATACAGTAGTAAAATTATTCAATAAAGTTGTAAAATTATTTAATACAGTAGTTAAATTATTTAATACAAGTTGTTGCATTTTTTTTATACTAGTTGGTACAGTAAATATTTTTAAATGATTTTTTATGACAAAAAACATTTGGAGTTTTCAATACTTAAGAAAATGTTTTTTTTATTACACAATACATAGATATTAGGATGAAAAAATATTCTATGTATTTTAATAGTTCAAACCTATTAAATATATTAACCTATTAAATAAATTTACGTTTAAATACTAGTAGTACAATGAATTATTTTTATATTTTTAAGTATAAAGTAAATGTACTATAATTTAAAAAATTTATTTATTTACTTAATAGTTTTTAGTTTCTGAACTTTATACTACTGTATTTCTAGACTGAAAACATATATTTTTGACAAATTATTTAAAGCCTGCATTCAATTAAAATAATTTACTATACACATATTCATTGAATCAATTTAGATCAAAGCTTTTCAGTCCATAAAAAAATGTTCTTTTCATATCTTAAAAAAATTTGAAAATTTATTGGGCCTTCGACTAATTTTTTTAATTAGTAATTATTGATTAATATTGAATTTTTCTTCAAAATCACAATTATTAATACTTATTAATTAGTATTAAATTTCTTCCAAAAATTACTAATTTCATTAAAAAAAAAACACAATTTCGAAGGGCATAAAAAAATTTGTATATATATTTTCTCGTAAATTTCCTGTTGGATTAATACAAAAATTCGTTTATCACTTGATTAAATTAGATTTATTCAAGTCTGATGTCAGCTTTATTGCACATCATAATTTCTTGTACATATTAGATGTAAAATTTTATCTTATCTTTTTGTCTCTTTGATCGTAATAAATGTCTTATGGCAAAATTTAAATAGAGTCATGATTTTGCAAGTAAGAAAGAATATTAACCTGCCACAATGGTATACTGGAATTGGAGGTAAAAAATAAAGTTTTAATTAATTAAACAAAACCAATAATCTTAAATATTTATATTGTTTATTTAAATTTTAGTAACTCTAATGCTGATGCAGTCAGGTTTTATGGGCGGCTGGGCCTCGCCAACCCTCCCAAGGCTTTTATCACCAGAATCGACTATTCCTTTGAATACAGAGGAAGCATCCTGGGTAGCATCCCTTGTGAATCTTGGCCGATTTTTCGGTGCTGTAATCGGTGCAATAGCAGTAAATTATCTTGGCACTAAGCGCACAATATTCATAACCTTGTTTCCCATAGCATTTGGTTGGCTCATTATTAGCTTTGCCAACAGCGTCGAATGGCTTTATTTGTCACGATTGTCAAGTGGCGTTGGTCGTGGAATGACTTTTAGCACGTTTGCACTTTATATCGGTGAAATATCTTTGCCAGAAATACGCGGTGCACTTGTATCTTTAGCTACTTTTGGTGTACCTGTGGGTCAAGTTATTTCAAGTGTTTGTTGCGCTTACTTATCTATGAGCACAGTGGCGATTATTTATTTAATACTTTGTATTTTTTTAATGCTTATGTTTTTCTTATTACCTGAATCACCGCATCATCTTATTGCGATAGAAAATCACGAAGCTGCCATTAAGTCTATTTACTGGTACAGAGCTGGCCGAGGAGTGGATAACGAATTTGATGCGATAAAAAAATTTGTTAATGCTAATAAGACCACTAGATTTGTAGATAAGTTACGAGAGTTTCGAAAGCCAGCCATTAGAAGAGCAACTATTCAAATATTTGCACTATTTACGTTTATGCAAATAGGCGGATTAAATACTGTTATTTTTTATATGGAAATGATTCTGAAACGTTTACAATTTACACTAATCGATCCATCTTTAGTTTTTATTCTTTCCAATATTTTTGGTGCTTTAGCAACCGGTATTTCAATCTTTCTCATTGATAGATTTGGTCGAAGATTTTTATTATTAATATCAAGCATTGGTGTTACCGTAGCTATGTTTGGTCTCATGTGCAATTTTATGCTTGTGGATTTAAATTATGATACAAAAAATTTACAGTGGCTATCTATGGGTTCAATGTTTCTTTTCGTTATTTCATTTTTCATTGGCTTAATGCCTGTACCCAGTGCTGTTTTAAGTGAAACTTTCCCAGCAAACATTAAATGCATAGCAGCTTGTATTTCCAGTTTGACTGCAGCGAGCGTGTCATTTTTTTCAGCAAAGACTTATCAACCTTTGGTCGATTTGATCGGTGAAACTTATGTGTTTTTAATATATGTTATTTGCTCGATGATTGTAATACCGTATGCTATTTTTATAATGCCAGAAACGAAAGGCAAGAGTTTGCAAGAAATTCAAGATGAACTTATGAAATAATTTTTATCATCAACAAAATTGTAATCTGTATTACTATTGTTATGTAATTTTAATTGAAAAATATTTTTGTTTATATACCAATTTTATATGTAATGTTTATTTATAATAAAATTATATTATACTAATTTTGTAATAAAAATTAATATACACCTAAATAAAATAGATATTTAATAAAAATTTTAAGTAATTAATATTTCAATAAAATCATTCATTTAATTTTGATTTTTTATTTGGTAGAGCTATAAATTTGTAATAAATGGGCTTGAGTTCTATCACACCTGCCTTATTAAAATATTGAAAACTTTTGTTGCTGATGAGTACCGCTATAATAACAAAAACACAGTGGAATTTTCAACAAAATTTAATTTTTGGCAAAGTGTAGAAAATTACAGAAACAAAATTAAAAATTTTTTTGTGTTTAACAGAGTTTAGAACCACAGCCTGGTTTTTAATGATAATACTTTAATGACTGAGGAAACTTATCAAATTAAAAAAGGACGACGCTATCACTTTAGTTTTCTTCTAAAGAAATTTAAAATTGTTTTATTTTTTTTTATTCCGATAGTGAGCTTCTTTCTGATTATTTATTATTTTTGCATTTTTCTTCATTAATATAGAGGTCATAAAAGGATGTTAATTTTACTAGCAATTTTACTCACGTGTTTTGTGTATTACTTTATTTATAACATGCTTATACCTGTTTTATTCAATAAAACGTAAAATCAGTTTTGAGCCAGCTAAAAAGAGTTTATGAAATATTTGTTTAATTTCATTGAGATGGAATGGATTTTATCATAATTTATCCATTAAAGCAGAAACGATTCGGCGGACGTAATATTCAAATTATACTTAATTCAATTAATTAGAATGGGTTTCAATGTTATCTGGTTATCAAGCATTTATTTTTCAAATTTAAAAAAACGTGAGTTTCATTTTTAGATGAAAAAATATTGATTTTATAAAAACGTACAAAAAGACAAAATAAATAAAATTACTTTTGAATAAACTTATTTTTTATTATATAATTTAAAATTTATTATTTAAAATAAAACAAATTAAACATAAAATTATGAAAAAATAATTTATTCGATATAAATTATAAATGTGATTAATAACCTTTCCAATACTTTGCTCTCTGGAAAATAACATTTATTTTAATAATGCCTTTTAAATTTAAATATCAGTATTTTGTAAATTAAATGTTCCAAAAACGATTAAAAGCGATTATATAAATCTTAGTTCAATAATAAGAAAATTTATCAAATAGAAAATTTTATTGAATTTATAAAAGTTTCACAATAATGTAAAATATATAATAGAAAATTCATGCAAAATGATGCAAAATACATAAAGTTTATTTAACATTTATGATATTAATTCTAGTTTGACAAGTTAGAAGAAGAACTAAAAGCCATTTAGATAGACTAGATTTATGAACCTACGACAGCTTTAAATTGACTGTTTTTAAACTTCATTAAATATCGTATTTTTTTCCAAGCATGAAAAGAAATTCTTATCTTAGAGTGAAATAAAACAAATAATCAAGTAGATTGTGCCTAAACTGAGAATCAATTCCTAACTTACTTTCTTAAATTTAATTGTAATTTAAACTTCATCAATCATGAAAATCATATTTCCACAATGGTACGCAGCTATCGGAGGTAAGAATTTAGATTTTATTTTTTTCATTGTCATCTAACCATTAAAAAAATATTATATGATTATACATTTTTAAAATTTTTTTCGAGGTTTCGAATAATATTATTAAAGAAGAAAAATATTTTAGCTCTTATTCGAAACTTATTACTTACTCTCAGTAATTTTTTTGTGTTTAAAAAAAATTAATTACTTCTCTACTTGTTTTTTATCAAAAATTGAAGATAATCTTTAAAACATTTACACTATGAAAAATATGTGTAAAAAAAATTAATATTAATTATTTAAAAAAAGAATCAAACATTTGATTTAATGACCTACTTCAAATAATTTTTATGGTTTCGTACTTTTGGTATTATATCTTGTTATAAATGGATAGTTTAAAACTTGACTTTTTGTCTTTATTTCCATTATTTTGTTTTTGTTAAACTTATATTTCCTTTTTCTCTAAAATTTAAATAAAATAGTTTTAAAAGTTTCAAAATGATGTATAAAAATATTTAATTTTTTTAAAAATCATTTTCGTTTTTTGTAAACTTGATTTTTTTTTATAAAGTATAACTAGTTTGAAGATTAAGACACAATAAAAATTATTAACAGTAAAAATTAAAACACTTTAATCCTTTCATATTTATTTATTAGAAAGTAAATATGCAGTAAATGTCTATGATCTTTAATATTTATCTTGTTTGAAGATTAACGCAATTCCACATTGTTTATTAGTTAATACAGCATACATTTAAATAATCTAATAATTTGTTTCAGTAACGTTACTGTTGATGCAATTGGGTTTCCTGGGAGGATGGGCATCTCCAACCATAGCAAGACTTGTTTCACCAAATTCACCAATTCCGTTAAGTTCTACCGAAGCATCTTGGGTGGCATCCCTTGTGAATCTGGGACGATTTTTCGGTGCAATAGTCGGTGCCGTTGCCGTTAATTATCTTGGCACCAAACAATCTATTCTTGTAACTTTATTCCCAATAGCCATTGGCTGGCTGATTATTGTCTTCGCCAATGCTGTTGAGTGGTTGTACATATCGCGGTTTTTAAGTGGTCTTGGCATTGGGATGTCCTTTAGCTCATTTCCTCTCTACATTGGTGAAGTGTCAATTACCGAAATACGAGGTGCTTTGATATCAATGGCGACAGTCGGAGGACCCTTTGGTCAAATTATAATTAGTATCACTGGATCATATTTATCTATGAGTGAAGCAGCATCTATAAACTTAGGATTATGTTTATTTCTAATAATAATTTTTTACTGGCTTCCTGAATCACCTCATCATCTTGTTAAAGTTGGAAAAAATGAAGAAGCAAAAAAATCTATCGATTGGTATAGAGCTGGAAATGGGGTTGAAAAAGAACTAGATGCGGTAGAAAAATTTGTGGCATCTACCATTAATGATAGTTTAGCTGACAAATTCCGAGAATTTAAAAATCCATCAATTAGAAAGGCAACTTTTCAAATTATCGCCCTTTTTACGTTTAGTCAAATTTGTGGATTAAATAGTGTTATTTTTTACATGGAAACTATTTTAAAACGTGCCAAATGTACCCTTATCGATCCATCACAAATTGTCATTTATGTTAACATTTGCGGTACTGTTGCTGCTCTTCTCTCAATAGTCCTAATCGATAAATTTGGACGAAGGTTTTTAATTCTGCTATCTAGTATCGGTATTACCACGTCAATGATCATGATGTCGACTCATTTTTTTCTCATCGATATGAATATAGACGTAACAAATTTACAATTGATACCCATAACATCAATGTTCCTTTACATAATATTTTTCTTTATCGGTTTAATGCCGGTGCCCAGTGCTATTCTAAGTGAAATTTTTCCTGCCAACGTTAAGTGCATCGCAGCTTGTATCGCTAGCTTGACGGGAGCAATAATGGCATTCATATCAGCTAAAACTTATCAGCCAATGGTTGATTTAATAGGAGAAAAATATGTATTTATGATATTTGTAATATGCGCAGTCATGATCATACCGTATGCTCTTATTTTAATGCCAGAAACTAAAGGTAAAAGCTTACAGCAAATACAAGACGAATTTATAAAAAAATAAATTTTTTTTATTCATAATTATTTACTTAAGTTTTAATTGTAATAATTTACGTAATTTATTTTTTATATTTGATATTCTCAGGTGTTAATATTGTATTATAGCTTTACTTTTGAAACACACATTGTAAATATATTTTATATTGTAAGATTTAATTTATAAAAATTCCTTGTCACATATCAAAAATTGTAAAATTATTTTTTACATTTCATGAACCTGCTTTTATGTATTTTCTTTGATGACATGTTAATATACATTAAACAAACCTGCTTTAGAATTTCAATTCATTAATTTGAGTTAAATATTTTTAATATTCTCGAATTTGATAATCATTTGAATCGCTCATTTGTTCATTATTTGTATAGTATAATTCTGACTTTCTAACCTTCAACTTTGTCTATTAGCATGCACAGTTTATTTACTAATCATTTATGAATACATTATTGATGTAACTAGTTTATTCTAAACTGAGAAAATGTATACTCTCTAAGTTTAAAAAGAAAGTCGTTAATGTTAATTTTAAACTAAGATACTTTGTATATAAATCTAAGAAAGTTAATTATATTACATCATAGTATTAAATGAAGAAAAACAAAGTTTCAGGTTAGTTTTGAATAAAAACATTTTCACAGTTAATAATTTTATTTTAATAACTTGAAAATCAGAGAAAACTAATACCGTAGCACAATTTTTCATTTTAGACATTTTCAACTAGTTTCAAGGAATACGCGTAATGTTAATTCCACATCATACAAACTTATCCTTGATAATAAATTATTTAAAGATAAGCTATACTTGCTTTAGTCATAATAAGGTAATAAAGATGTACACTTAAATTATTTAAATTGTTAATTAATAATTTTATATTTTTAGTTGAAATATTTAATACTTCTAATGAATTTTAATTTTAATTCTATGGGTTCTAGAAAAAGACTTATATTACTTTAACTTGTAAAAACTTAAAAATGCTTTTATCATTAACTCTACAATCAAGATTTGGTTTAGTATATGCAAAACATTATTTGAATTCTCTTTTTTTTTACATAATAGAATATAGAATAACTAACATTTTTAATCTTCTTCAGAGTTCGAGTGTTTTGAAAATTAACTAAAATTCATATCTTATCAGCAAAGTGTTTCTCAAATAGTACTGTATAAAAGAAAAAAAAATTGATATGGATTCTTTGCTATTATTATTAAAATGGCTTTAGAAGCAGAAGAAAAATTTGTTTTTCCGCAATGGTTTACAGGTTTTGGAGGTAGAGTATAATAAGTTATAGTTTCATAAAAAATAGTTGTTAGAATTATTTTAAATTAATTTACTTTCCATAAATTATTTCCTTTGGCAAACTCTAGCTTGCATAACTTAAAGTTTATATTTTTATCAATATTGCATAAAATTTTTAAAATAAACATTAAATTTATTTCTTTTACCTTGGATAAAATTATGTTGAATGAATGTACATTCATAGTTTACTGTCGTGTTCATCTAAAAGACAACTGTGTAAATATTGAATATATTATACAATAACTTTAAAATCTATTTATATTACTTAAACATTTATGTTACTATATTTAAAATTTTTTAATCTAATCTCATGTTTAAATCAACAATTACATGATGCATCAGCGAAAAGCATCGACCAATTAAAATTTTTAGAGGTTTTACTTCTAAGACATCAATTTTCTTAGAAAGGAAAATCTACATTTTTATGATGGATTAGAAATGGTTTTTTTACGATTTTAATATTTTTAGTTAATAAACAACATAATGATACCGATATTTGATCAATGACCTTTTTCAGTCAAGATTTTGCTAATATGCAAAATTCAGAAAAATTATTTATGCACTTAAAATTTAAGAGTTTGTTGTAAACAGCAACAATAATTTTTTAATTAAAAGACGGTCGGATCAATTTTGTCAACTAGCTCAAAGAGGCGCTCTGGTAAAGTAAGAGAAATAAGTAAAATATTTTTTATTTAATGAATTTACTTCAACAATTTCATAATGTTAGTCATTTTTTCTAGCTATATCCATTTAGAATAATTACCAGTACTAATCTTGCTTAGCAAATATAAAATATTATAAAATAAAAAATAGACTTTAATACATTAACTTTAGACAGTAATGGAAGGTCCACATTATTTTATACTCATATTTATAGTTTTATAGCAATATTTTTTTAGCAAGATTAGTATTGGTAATTATTTTACATAAATATAGCTAGAGAAAATGACTAACACCATGTAATTATTCAAAATAGAAATGTCTGGAGGAAATGATTATATTAGTGTTGTATAATTTTTTAATTATTAAGCGAACAATAATTTGCCTTATAAGGAGCAATTAAGGTAGCTGTGAAACAATTGAGCGTTCACAATACAGAGTAATTAAACGGTGTTCCATTATCCTTATAATTATCGTTTGAAAAATAAAATAATTACTTTTAACAATATAAAAAAATTTTATTTACAAAAAAATGAATACTTTTTAACGGACAAAAATAGGATTTAGAACCAAGAGCGCTGGTCTGTTAAAACTGTAGCTCTTAAATTAAACATATGCTTGATCTAAAAAAAATTTTTATTTGGCTCCATAATAGAAAATCTTTTAATTTTTAAACAAAATCTACTAAAATTAAAAAGAAATCTTTTTCATTTATAAAATTAATTGGGTATTTTAGAATTATTCAATATTTTAAACAGATTTATTTTAGGACCTAGCAGAAATATATTTAAATCAAATCGTTAGACTTCCGTAAGCATTATAAATATCGTGAAAAATAGTACATTACGTAATTAGGGAGTAAAGTCGCATATTTCTCCCGAGGGGAAGTTTGCTACCCGAGCAAGCGAAGCGAGGGGAGTAAATTCCCGAGGGAGAAATTAGACTTTACTCCCGTGTTGCATAATATGCTTTATTCCTACCTCAACAATGGTCATTTTATTAACTTAAAAAAGGCAGGCACAATATGAAAATAATTGAAATTAAAAATTTAGTGTTAAATCTTATAAGTTTTATAATATACCCTTTTTATTGAAATTTGATATTTTTCTAATTATTTTCATTAGTTTATTTAATGAATAGACTATACATCTTTTTATTTTTTTCATCAATGTTGATTCCAGGCATTTTCAAAATGCACAAACATTTTACTTTTTTCTGTGATTTTAGAGCTTTAAAAAAGGTTGTTAAGTAAAATAAATTTTGTAATATTTATTCCAGTTTACCTAGTCCCTATACATGTTTCTGTACGTTAGCAGGTATTTTCATGAATTTTATTTTTTTTTAAATCAATTTTCTCATAATCCATAAAATGAAATATATTTTATTCAATATTTTTACAGGTGATCGCGATTTGGAAAGAGTTATACTAATACCTATTTTTCTCCTTTTATTAGAGCGTCGTACTGAACCAAGCTGCGAAATTGATCTGACTTCTACATAACTGTATTTAAAAAAAACAAAAATGATAATGTGAAAATTTACAGATTATTTAATTATTATAATTACATTTTTTAAATGGGAAAGTGGGGCGCATATAACAGATTATTCAAATCAATTTTTTGGTCAATATTTCAACACTTCTTGTATGATATTCTAATTATTGCATAGATGATAATAATGAATTTTTGCACAACGTAGAATATTTGAATAAGCAAACAAAAAATAGTTAATAATTCAAATCATGATTGTTTTGACATGAAAAAATTTTAATAATTGTTTTTTAACTTAAATCTTTTGAAATAAAAATTCTAGTTTTTTAATGAATTTAATCACCGTACAAAATTTAATAATGTTTCATTCTATATTTAACGCCTGTTCTAAAAATTTTTTATTTTAGAGTAAAATGACTAATCACAGACAAAAGTATTTTTTAGAATTTGATTTACTTCTTAATTTCCATTATAAAAATCTTTCCGAAAAACTGAAAAATTATTATCTTATATTTAATTATCCGCATACAATATTCAACTACATTGCCGTATTTATTAAATTATTGCATAAATCTATTATGTCAGTAACAAAGCAGTATTTGTAAACTTGGTATTGTGTGCGAATAATTAAAAAATAATAAAAAAAAATTGTTTAGTTCGTGAGAAGGATTTTCATAAAGAAAATTAAAACATAGAACAAATCCTTAAATAGTACATTACACTACAAGTGAGCGAAATAGATCGTTACAACACAAATAGATTTTGTCACCCGAGCGAAGTAAGAGTGACCCTGTTTTTCACACTACTCTACTTTGCTCTTCTATCCCAACTTTTGAACAAATATTTTATTATAAAATGTTATTTCATTTTAATCTTAAATATTATTTCATTTTCGAATCGCGGTATTTTTGACAATTGTAGTATATGCCGATCTGAAATCTTTGACTCCTGCATTTCGTCTCCCTTGCTATGCTCGGGTACCAAGCTCGCATTTGTCAGAAATTACTTGTCTGTAATTAATTATTTTATTTTAAACTAAATGTTTTACATAATAATTTTTTAAATGAATTCTTTTAAAAAAAAGCTATCAAAAAGAATAATAATTATTACTTTTTTATTGTAGTGACATTACTTATGATACAATTGGGCATAATGAGTGGATGGACATCACCAACATTAGCATACCTTATGGGCCCACATTCACCAATACATTTAACTAATTCTCAAGCTTCATGGCTTGCTTCTCTTGTAAATATTGGTAGATTATTTGGCGCTGTTCTTGGTCCCGTAATAACAAATTACTTTGGTAGTAAGCGAACAATTTTCATCACTTTATTTCCAATGGCTGTAGGTTGGTTAATTATTGCGTTAGCCAATTGTGTAGAATGGTTGTACGTCGCTAGAATATCTAGTGGTCTTGGTCTTGGAATGGCTTTTGGCATATTTCCACTATATATCGGTGAAGTGTCAATGCCTGAAATTCGCGGTGCCTTAATATCTCTTGCAATTTGTGGTGCACCCTTTGGCCAGATCGTCTCGAGCATTTGCAGCTCTTATTTATCTATGACACTAGCTTCATCTATTTATTTTTCTCATTGTTTATTGCTTATGTTTTTATTCCTGTATTTGCCCGAGTCGCCATATCATTTGGTCAAAGTGGGTAATCGCAATGCGGCTATAAAGTCAATTAATTGGTATAGATCTGGTAAAGGTGTGGATGTGGAATTGGAAGCTGTTGAAAAGTTTATTGCTTCCAGAAACATGCAAACTTTTATTGATAACTTAAGAGAATTTAAGTCACCGCCTATCAGAAGAGCCATTTTCCAAATAATTGCCCTTTATACATTTATGCAATGGTGTGGTTTAAATAGTATAATATTTTATATGGAAATAATTTTAGCGAAAACGAAATTTGATTTTCTGGAGCCGTCATCAATCGTGATATTAGTTAACGTATTTGGAACCTTATCATCAGCATTGTCGATATTTCTTATTGACAGATGTGGCCGAAGATTTTTATTATTAATATCTAGTATTGGGGTTACTATTTCTATGCTGATTTTGATGACTCAATTTATACTTAATGATTTAGACTCTGATAAAAAGCATTTCCAATGGCTTTCAATGAGTGCCATGTTTTTATTCATTATTTCATTTTGCATAGGCTTAATGCCAGTTCCAAGCGCTATTTTAAGCGAGACCTTTCCCGCAAATTTTAAGTGTATAGCTGCCTGTATAGCTGGTCTAACGGGAGGATCAATGGCATTTTTATCTGCAAAATCTTATCAGCCACTGGTGGATCTGATGGGTGAAAAATATGTATATATGATTTATGCTATTTGTTCAGGAATTGTCATACCGTACGTTATATTTATAATGCATGAAACAAAAGGTAAATCTTTGCAACAAATACAGGATGAACTCATGAATGAATAATTTTTTTTATTCGATCAAATATGTTATTAAATATTTTACTTTTGTACATATTAAGTTAATATTCATTTGTACATGTGCTCAGACTATAACTTTGTATTATGTTAAAAACTATTGTAATTCTTTGTATTAAAATTAAAAAAAAACTCGAATCATTGTAATAAATGTTGATTGATTCGATTTCTCTTGAATTATTAGATAATATTAACATTTTATATCATTAAATATATTATCAACCACTAGGACATTCTAGAATTAAGAGGCATTATAATCAGCTGCATCATAGTGTATGACTTTCAATCTTTAAAAATAGAAGAAGACATTAATGAGAAATTCGATAAGAAAAAACATTTACGAAATTAAAATTTTCATATACATTTTTTTGTTAATTTTAAAAATGATGTGTTATATTATGCTAGGTCATGATTTCTTCCCCTTCCATTCTAGCATTAATATATATTGGAAAAATTTTGTTGATTTAATATTATTTTGTTTCATCTACAAGTAACAAGTGAGTTTCCACAAATCTCTAGAATCAGTCTGTGTGTTGACATCGCCAGAGTGAGACGAAAAAAATGTAAAAGACTCAAAAGTACTTCGGTGATTATTCTATTTCTTAAGTTGCTTTCTCCTGTCCATTAGTGATTACATAAACTTTCATTTGATCGTTAATTTATTATAAACCTTTAGAATTCAAGGAAAAGTATTTTTTACAAATTGAGTAACTTTTCAGTGATATTAGCCATGATTTTAATAAAACAAAGTCAAACTATTATTTTTACACAATGGATCGCAGGAATGGGAGGTAAGCTTTTATTTCAAATAATTATATTTTTTTATATAAAAGTAGAAACTACAGTTGAAACTGCAGGATATGATTCTTTGGTGAAAAAGAATAAATCCATGTTTTTTTTTGTACTAATATACACTAAAGATAAAGATATAAATGTTTTTTTTTTCAAAAATATAGAGAAAAGAAGCATTTTTAAGAACTTGAATAACTAAAAAACCAGAGCTCTTGCAGAAAGATATATAAAGAATAAAAGATAGTACAAATTAAATACTTAAATTTAAACTCTGTTGCATGAAAAGAGCTCACGTGGTTCAAAAGTTACTGATGATTAAAATATGCTAATCAAATAGCAAAAAAAAATTGATCTATATTACATGCTAAAAATATTAACAAATACGTAGTAATATTCAATTAGACACTAATTTTGAACCACAAAAGCTTTTCTAATGCAATAAAGCTTACATTAAAGTATTTGAATTGTACTTTTTTTATTTTCTATACATTTTTCCATAAGAGTTTTAGTTGTTTAATTTTTCAAGTTTTTATAAACGCTTCTTTTCACTGAATTTTTGAAAAAATATCTATATCTTTGTCTCTAGAGTCTATTAACACAAAAATTAATCGAATTTATTATTGGAACGACTCAATCATGTTATCAATAATCAATCCAGTTGCTGTTTTGTTCCTCCGTGTACAAGGTTATGTAACTGTAAAGTAATGAAAAATATAAAAATTAATTTTATGAAAATTGCTGTAAAAATATAAAATTTATTTCAGTTACTATGCTACTACTTCAGATGGGTTTCGTGAGTGGCTGGGCATCGCCAACACTGGCAAAACTAACTTCCCCGGATTCACCTATCGTATTGAGCCCAGAACAAGCTTCTTGGGTAGCATCTCTTGTGAACTTGGGTCGCTTTTTTGGTGGTATTATCGGCGCCATCAGTGCAAGTTATCTAGGTAGTAAACGTTCTGTAAAAACCACCTTATTTGCAATAGGTACAGGCTGGTTTATTATTATGTTAGCCAAAAGTGTAGAATGGTTATACATAGCTAGAATATTTTGTGGTGTCGGACTTGGTATGGCCTACAGTACATTCCCACTGTATATCGGTGAAGTGTCAATGCCAGAAACACGTGGAGCTTTAATAGCCTTGGCTAGTTGTGGTGGTACTATTGGCCAATTATTAGCCAGTATTGGTAGTGCATACTTGAACTTAACTATATCTTCATGTATTTATCTTATACTTTGTCTTATGGCTGTAGTAATGTTGTTTAAGCTTCCTGAATCACCACATCATTTAGTCAAAATTGGAAAGCTTGAAGACGCGCGTAAATCAATTACTTGGTATAGAAATGGCATAGAAGTTGAAAAGGAATTGAACGCCGTTGAACAATTCGTCGCTTCTGATGGAGAAAAAAATTTTATCATGAAATTACGAGATTTCAAGACACCATACGTTAGAAAGGCTATCATCCAAATAATTGCTTTATTTACTTTCATGCAAATTTGTGGCATGAACAGCGTCTTATTCTACATGGAAAAAATTTTACAAACAGCCCATTTCTCGATCATTACTCCACGTCAACTTGTCATCCTCGTAAACCTATGTGGCATTTTTGCTGCGATCCTTTCAATATTTTTAATTGATAAATATGGACGAAGATTTTTACTGCTTACGTCAGCTGTTGGGGTGTCTATATCAATGTTTATTCTTATGAGTTATTTCCTTCTCGCAGGCAAAGTTTATTCATTTGACATAGAATGGTTCCTTATGGGTTCTCTGTTTATTTTTATAACGTCATTTTGGATTGGTTTATTCCCTGTACCCAGTACTGTTTTAAGTGAGACGTTCCCAGCAAATATTAAAACAACAGCAGCTAGTATAGCAAGTCTCACCGGAGCAACCGTAGCTTTTTTTTCATCTAAAACTTATCAACCATTAGTTGATTATTTGGGCGAAGCTTATGTATTTTTAATTTATGCAATATGTTCAGTGATTATTATACCTTATGTTCTGTTCTTTATGCAAGAGACGAAGGGTAAAACTTTACAGCAAATACAGGATGAACTTTCTAAATGAATTTTTTAAACTGGCATCGGCAAAAATTATTGTACAAATTTTCTAAAACTTTATTGAGCTTTTGTAAACGAAATCATTGTATAAATTGTATAAA
Organism: Anastatus disparis; assembly: GCA_017163975.1. Lineage (NCBI taxonomy): Eukaryota > Metazoa > Arthropoda > Insecta > Hymenoptera > Eupelmidae > Anastatus > Anastatus disparis. Next base: position 418,537 of record JAFFSR010000009.1, read on the forward strand.
TTTTAAAACTTTATCGTACTTTTGTAAATGAGATAATTGTACGAATTGTATAAATTTTATGTAAAAACCTATAATTTTTAAGATCTACACGGAGAGAATTTTTCTATATAATTTACAATGTGATTCTGTATGAAAATTACGGGCTGGTTACCGTAAAAATTATAGGATGAACTTTGAATTTCGTAAATGTATTCAATAATATTTAAAGAATGTGTCTATAAAATAACTTAAAAGTATAAGGTGTCCTCCGATAGTGACGGTCACCATAATTTTTATAGAAAAATTCTCTTCGTGTAATAGAAATAAAAAAACCATTTTTTACAGTACTTAGCGAAGTGAATAAAGCAAGATTCAGTGAAAGAATGTTAAAGTATTATCATAAAATAAAGCATTTATAAAAAAAATTATATTTCTTTGTTTTTTTTTAATACATAAATAAAATTTTTCATAAAAAATATATTTAATTGGAAAATTTGTTTCATGAAATTAATTTACTCTAATTGTTGATTTTTATTGTATTATTGATTATATTATACCTCGGCTATTAATTTATCTCTTCACTTCTCAAGTAAAAGTTATTATTAAAGTCAACTTCACTTTCATAATTATTTTTTTCTTTTACAATAACCAAGAAGCGGGGGAGTGCGCAGAAAGCAAGTATTACCATCACCGAAAAAATCGATGAAAATCATACTTTAAATATTGAAAATATGGAAAAAAAATTCTAAATTGTTTAAAATTCTCTAATACAATTTTCACGCTAAACATATGTGATAAAAAAACTATTTTTTATTAATTAACTTGATAAAAGAATTGAGTTAACTTGATGGCAAACATTAAACTTGAAGAATTTTGTCGCAAAAGTCGTGTGCTCTTAGATCCGTAAAAGTAAATGAATTTGAAAGAGGAAGCCTCAGAAAAGTGAATACAAAGAGAAAGAAAGATAAAGTAGATACTATGTATACATAAGGTCGTTAAAAAGCAAACGAAAAGGAGTGAGCGAGAGACAGGGAGAGAGAGAGAAAGTGAACGCAAACGCCCCTGAAATCAGACACAACAACGATCGATGCGGTCGGGCGTACGGCATGCGCTTCAGGCGCACCCGTATATACGTTGTACAATTACCATCGACACCATCGCGTAAATACCACAATATTTTTCTTTACTTTGTTGTAGAACTTGGAAATTTTCAGAATGCAGATGTTAACTTCGTAGACATTAATCGAATTTCTGATTTTGAAAAATTTTTCAACCTATTTCTGAATATATTTATAACTGTTTTAAGCTTTCCGTTTTTTATGTTTTTATAGCTTTATATTTTGAACTTTATTTATAGATATCTTTATTTTTTAAACTTCATATAGCATTTAAGAAAATCAAAAAACATTTGTTTCAGTTAAATAATTCAAAAATATTTCATAAATTTTTATAAAAAGTTTTTTATTTCATTAATTTTCTTGTCATTACAAATAATTTAAATAAATATACAAATTAAACGAACCATTACAATAAAATAGAATTTGAAAAAAAACTTTTTGCAGCTTTCACATCAATATTAAATAAAAAAAATTTTATTTTTTTTCATTAAAATGCTTTTTATCAGTGCGTATATATACATATAAAAATCGTGTGCATGGCTATGCTTAAAGGTATAGCTAAAAAATGGTAAGGTGGTATGAAACGACACAGCTGCCGACGCAGAAAAGAGCTTGCATTTTTCATCGGTCGGCGGCCAAAGGTATATATTGCCTTCGCTTACTGTAAGTAATTGGATCTCGGCCGTGTTAGCAGCACTCGACGAAAAGTTAAAAGTAAAAGAATAAAAAGGGAAAGGAAAAAAAAAATGATAGCGTTGTAGACTTTTTATCAAGTTCGTTATTAGCCATTACTTTATACAGTACTGCAGTATAAATTTTTCTTTAAGATTAATTTTTGCATAGTAGATTGTATTTAATTTGTTTTATTTTTTTTTTTTTTCATAAAATAATCAAATTTTTGCAATGAAAATTTTAAAAAAGATTGTATCATGTGATTTAAATTTTTTAAATTTATAACTATTAATAGTAAATTTAAATAAGGTAAGCAACACAGACACTGTTTTGTAAAAAAAAATTATTTTACATGGATAGAAATTCTATGCGTAACATTACTATATTCCGTTGCAACTGTGGGACATACTTTATTTTGTATTGAAATTACTATACAAATGGCAAAAATTTTTGTACGTACAGTAAAAATTCCATATACACAAAATAAATTTTCTTAAGTACATGTTAATTTTTACTACATGTATAGCAATTTTTACCATACGTATAGTAATTTTAATACAAAATCAAGTATATATCTCTCACTAGGAGAGTATCACATCTCCGGATCACGGATTTTGCTCTAACTTTGAGATAAGTTTTCAGGTGTCAAAATATGGAAAAAGCCAGAGTTATAGACTCCAACGCTCAATATTTCTCTAGTTGCAGACAATTAAAGAAAATCACTAAAAAAGTTACTAGATTTTCAAACGCTTATAATTCTTTAGCATTAATAGCTAGACGCTTGTAACTGTTTTTAAATGAAAGCTACGTTCAAATCCTTTCGAAAAAGCACCTACAGCATATCAAAATATTATATTTTCCCAAAGTTACAGCGTTATGAAAATTGTACTACATTTTAACATTTATCATTAATTAATATCCTTAAAAGGAAATTCAGCTCAAATTCTTATAACGCTGTAACTTTGGGAAAATATAATATTTTGATATGTTATAGGTGCTTTTTCGAAAGAATTTGAACGTAGCTTTCATTTAAAAACAGTTACAAGCGTCTAGCTATTAATGCTAAAGAATTATAAGCGTTTGAAAATCTAGTAACTTTTTTAGTGATTTTCTTTAATTGCCTGCAATTAGAGAAATATTGAGCGTTGGGGTCTATAACTCTGGCTTTTTCCATATTTTGACATCTGGAAACCTATATCAAAGTTAGAGCAAAATCCGTGATCCGGAGATGTGATACTCTCCTAGTCAGTTACAATGGAATATAGTAATTTTATCCGTAGAATTTCTCCCCGTGTAACAAAAATATTAAATTTGAAAGAATCTATTCAAATGATATTTTTTTCTCCAAAAAAGCAAAAAATAAAAAAGTAACGAAATAATTAACTTAAATAAGAAAACTCTTAGAACCTTGGGCTAACTTTGTAATAAAAAGTAAAAGTCGATAAATTGAGTGGTCCATTAAGAACAGACGGGGTAAAGAGAGTCTACACAGTCGATAGGAAAATACTCGATATTTCTCTTTCTCTCTCTCTCTCTCTCTTGTCGTCGTTTGCCGCTTAATAGTCGCGTTGGGAAGCAAAAGTTCCTTGTTAATGACTCCCTATAACATATATATACAGACAGAAAGATATCGAGCCAAAGTGTACGAGAAGCGAAATAACGAAGAAAGTTCCAAGTATCTCTACCCAACTGCCAAATGTTCTATACACTTATACTGCTCGAAGAGGAAACGTCGTTCATAAATAAATCGCGAAATCGCGCTGCCGTACAGCCACTTTTCGTTATAAGCAATAAGGAGACTTCAAGTCAGATGACAAGAGCTGATGCCTTATAAGAGGATAAAATGAATTTAAAAAAAAAAAACAAAAAAAGAACTCCAGTGTAGTTGAAGAAGATGATAATACAACGAAGGTTTGCATTTAATTAATTAGCTGCTCGATGAAGGTGCTTTCTCTAGTCTTGACTACAAAGTACTAAAGATAAGAAGAGAAGGAAAGATCGTACAACTTTTCTTTAAAGATCAACCTAAGAAAGGTTTTGTAAAGTTCCACTCGACTGATGGGAAGTTCATGAAAGTCAATTCGAAAGGACCACCTGGAAAAATTTATAAGACAAACAGTACTTCACTCGAAAATTCATAAAATATAAAAAACAAAAGAAAATCTTTTTCTTTAATTTAACAGATTGTTAATTATCATTAATTTATTGCTGTAAGCATATAAATAGACATTTTCATTAAAAACAATGAGAAATTGAATAAAAAAAATTTATAAGGTACTAATATAACTTTTATTCATAAGTTACTTTTTAATAGTTTGTTTTTATAATCATTGTAATCATTTGTATAATAAATGTATTGATTTAAATAAAAAAAGTACAATATAAAAAAAAAGATTTTACACAAACTTTTTTTTATTTATAAAAAATATTCATCCATACATTTCAAATAAATACCTTATAATATTTAAAGTATAATACATAAGAACTTACATTAACATAATTGGTTAGGCATAAAGTGAAGATTTCTTTGAGCGTTTATTTTATATTGAAATACTATAATGGCACATCGATCGCGCTATATCGCAAAGTTCTTTGAAAAAAAAAGAGCAAAATCAATAGGTTCTTAGATTCCTATTACTCAATTTCATCGAATGAATAATGCTCGCACGCAACCTTACAACAGCAAGAGAAAAAAAAATTATATCCGCTACATACACACGTTCATCCAGAACAGCCTCGAAATCATAAAAAAATATATGTATGTATAGGTATATACACGGTTACTTCACTACGATAAGCTTTGACATTTATCTGCCGATAAGTATGATTTTCGAAATTTATCATTTTTTCTAAGAGTAGTTTATCTATTATTTTTTTTGCGTCATAAAAGAATGCGCGATTTACAATCGTAACTTATTTTGTTGAATGATTAAACAATCATTTGCACTTCGCAGATATATCAAGAAAGGTTTCTGACTTGAAAAAAAAGAATAACTTGTTGAAAAATTGTCAACCGTTTGAAGTTTTATAAGCATTGCAATGATGGTGTTATAAAATTTAGACAATAAATTTTGTACATTATATACATTAACAAAAAATTTAGCCGTTACATATCTAATGATAAATAATACTCGCTAATACTACAATGAGTAAAAGTAGTGGCGATACTAAATACATAGATTCGCTACCACCTGGACAAAGATATGGGTCGCGCGTGTGCTCCTCGTTAAGGTCGAGTACGTAACGCTCGATCCATTTTGTATAATAGTTAACATCGGCGTAGAGACCAGGTAGGTTAGCTCTGGCACAGCCTTCGCCACCCGACACAACACCCGTTAATCGACCATTGCAAACCAAACCACCTCCGGAGTCACCCTGCAACATGAATTATTTAATAAAAAAGAAAATTATATATGTTATTGGTAAAAATTGTTTTTCTAGATTTTTTAATTATTACTATCATTATTTTGCTGAAGTTTACATATTTTTGTATTAAAAATATGTTTTATATGTATATATTTTATATCATTAATTTTTTTTTTTCATATCACTGCATAAATAAACTTAATAAAAATAATTTGAAATATCACGTAGAATTTAATAGTTAAAAATTATTTAAATTTTATAATTATAAAAGTTGAAGATTGTGAAATTCTTCATTAACGTTATATATAAAATTATATTTAATTTACAGAATATTCATAAACTAAATATCATATATCATTAATACCTGACAAGCATCTCGACCACCGTCCAAATGTCCAGCGCAAAGCATGCCTGGAGGTACGTCTGTATATCTTCTCATAAGATCCTTGCAAATATTTGTTGGAACTATTGGAACATCGACGTATAATAAAGTTGAGCTGACTGCACCTGAGTTCTATAAAAAAATTTTTTTTAAATTAACTACACTATTAAATGACACGAAGTTTAATGCGTCTACTTTAATTTTCAATGAAATTTGTACATGAAATTTGATTATTAAGCACATTAATGTTTATTAACATCTTCTTTTTACTAGAGGATTACATAAAATTAAATGCAAAAATCATAGAAAATTAGCTTTAAATGCTTATACGAAATTTAATACGTGGATTAGAAGCAAATTTCATATAATTTTTACATTAAATTTAATGTGATCCTGTATTAAAGTTACACTAAGGTGTATCAACTGTAATGCAAGTCAAAATTAAATTTATATTAACAATCATTAATTTTCATTAATAATTGTGTATTATAATTTAATAGTCAAAACACATAAAATTTCAAGTATTTTCATGACTTTTTTTACAGTGTAGATGACTTACTTTTTTTAAATACATATACATACAAATTATATGTATACATTACATATATAATTTAAAAAAAAAACTCACTTCTCTTTCGTAGCCCCAACCAGCGACTTGACATACAGTACGATCGGGCATCTTAGCGCGAACAAGAGGAAGTCCATGTACTTGTGGATTAAATTTAAAACTAATTGACACCTGAAACAATAAACTTTCATTAATTTCATCTATACAAAATATTTAAATTTTCATTTGCGTGCCATTGAGATTTAGAAAATATAATAACCTTCACAAGAGCTATATCGTTTCTTAAAGTTGCCATATTAAATTTTTCATGTACAATTATTTTATCAGCATATCTCCATTGATGAGCATATTCTTTACTCGGTAAATTCAGATCTCCGGCCATTATCAATACCGAGGATGGCTTTATTCTGACGTATTTATGGTTGGATATTACAAACATACAATGACCAGCACTTAAAACCCAACAAGGTGTCACTATACTGCCGCCACAAAAATGATTTTCATAATATCTTCTTCTCAAAGATACCTAAAACAAATGAAGATATTTTTACCATTTTAATTTCTTTTTTTTAAATTAATTTTAACCGACGTGTAAATTTTAAAAATTATTTTACTTGGTACGGAAATTGTCCTTCGATAGCTTTCGTTCCGTTAACAATACGTGTCTCCACGTCTATTGGCATATCTTTCTGTTTTTTCAAAAAATTAACGCTTGTCCGATGAGTAACATCTTCGACATCTGATCTTTCAACTTCTATTTCTATATTATTTGATAACTTTCCATTGACTTGTTTAATGTTTCTACTAGTTAAATTAGTTTTTGGAACATATATCTTGGTAATATTATTCTTTTCAACATCACTCTTTGTAATATTTGCATTCGTAAAATTGACATTTGTAAAAGTAGTTTTCAGAATATTTGGATTGAGCACATTTTCTGTAGTATATTCGCCTAAAATTCAATAAAATTTTTTTCTATTAAAAATAAAGTAAGATTCAATATTATCTCATTATACGAACTATAATATATCAAGTACTAAAAATAAACAGTTGATAACGTATTGAAGGTAATTCCTAGACTTAAATATATTTTTTTAAAGCTTTTGTAAAATTTTTAACATTTGTACGTAATTGCAAACAAGATTTGTGAATCATTTTTTAGATGTTTTAAGAAAAAATAAATAATTAGAATTTTCTTCGATTTGACAAATAACGATATACATCCGAATAATTTGTATCTGTTTTTTTCTTTTGTTTTTATATTTAAAAATAACAAAATGTACAAGAGTAAATTTTTTCAGTTTCTTAAATGTTTTTAAGATATATTACTTGATTAACTTGTCATTATAGGTAGATGGTTAAACAAAGAAATAGCACAAAGTCGAAATTTTAACAAAGACAACTTAGTCCATGACGCGTTATCCCTGGTATAAAATAAAAATCGATAAAATTATTTTACAAAAAAAAAATATAAAGCTTGATCTACTAACCTGAAATAAATATAAAAAATGGCGACGAAATACACAATAGCACCAATATACTTTTCCACATTTCGAGTTGCAGCAGGTTAACTAGACCGAATGACCAGTGGCATTAGTCGTACGCGTATTTTCCATCTGCGCGAACGGTTATCTTCATCGCTGCTGCTTATCAGTTATTTCATTTATTAATCGATAATAAGAAATAATTCAATCTTTTTATCTTGCTCATCTACTTCAATGAAATTTTCCGATTTCCCGCTAATTATTTTCTTGTAGGATCATTTACAGCTGTTTTATCGTAAATTTTAAATAAATTTCATCAAATTCATAAACATTACATACTATACAATCTAAAAATTAGAATAATTCATAAATTTTAATTATTGTATTATAGCTTTCTCAATAATATGAAAACATGTTTCAAACGTCATTTTAATTTTATGATGAATTCATGATCAATGATGACACTGATTGTAATAAATAATAATTACTCAGTGATACGATAACTCATATAATACGATAAAACATATAAAGAAGAATAAACATATTGAAAAACTTATCAATTATTAAAGAATAATAATAGGTAGAAGATAAATTGTATTGAACAGAAAAAAAGCATGCAATACAATGTTATGAAATTATGTATTTCATAATATTATATTTATTTGAATTTTTTAATTTAAAATTTTCTAAACAAAATTAATAAATAAGTTAAATACAAATGACTCCTTTTTTCAATTTCATAAAAAAATATATGCAAGATTAACCAAATTGAAAAAAAAAAAAAAAAATTGATGAACAATTGCAAAAATTGAACAGCTATTTTACAATAATGTGGTCAACAACTTTTGCTTTAATGCTCATCCCGAGATAACACGAAACAGACTGGAGGGTATGAGTAATAACCATATACGTGACCGCAGCTGTTTATCACTCGACGTATTGATGATGGTAGATCTGATAACGGCAAATTACTAAATTTCGTACGTATAACCTTTTCCTCACGGCTCTTGTCATAATCTTTAATTAGATATTGTTCCAAGATTCTTGGCATTTTTCACTATACTTTTACTCAAAATTAGATTGAACGATTATTAGCTTTTGAAGGTTAGGACTGTCAATCGTGGACAAACAAAAACATACTTGGTAATAAGTGTAATGGAAACAGCGAATCACTTTTATTATCCTTGTTATACTTGCAGGTATTATTTTTAATGTTTTTTAAAGTTTTTTAATACCTGAAATATTGGAATTTTAAATTGTTGCAGATTTTAAAGTTTAAAAAAGGTTTATTACAAACATTTTTTCTTTATTAATTAAATATTGTTTATTTAAAGCAATTACGAAGGCTAGGCTAAATTTTCATTACGTAGTTTACAAATTGCGCTATTAGTTTGTAAAATTTTTGAATTTATAAGTTTTTCATCATTCTGTAGGTATCAAAAAATGGTGAAAAATTAAAAAATCCAAAAAATTTCATGCATTAAAAGCACGATTTGTAAAATAAAAAATAAAACCTAACCTAAATAAGTCGCCTTAAATTCTACGAAGATTTTTTTCAATTTCTTTTGTTTCTTCTATTTAAAATTTTTTTTCAATAATAAGAATTTTAAATTAAATATTGATTCATTGAAGTGCCTGTAAAGCATAATACAAATTCAGCTGATTAATGTGCTTGATTGATGACAAGAACGAACATTCTTAAAAGAGTACACTTGTAAACTTGTATTACAGTGTATAACAGTTGAAAAATTAATTAAAAATTTATTATTTAAAAAATTATATCACGAAATGTTAATCTAAAAATATTTAAAAAAATATAGCTATTTTGACTTTTATTTTTAATATTTACTATGTTTACTTTGATGTATTTATTTGTAACTATCTTTATTTTCTAAAAATCGTATTTTAATTTAAAAAAATTTTATTAAAAGGAGATAATATCATAAATTATTTTATCTGTATATTTAAGTGAGAAAGTTTTTAATTTTTAAAGCAAAAAATAATATTAGTCTAAAAAAGTAATAGATGTGCGAATAACGTGATACAATGAAAAAAGAAATTAATTATATTGTTTATTTTTCTTAATAATAAATCAATTATCGACATAGAAAAATAGATATTATGGAAAGATTGCAAATTTTTACTTTAATAAATTAAATTATTTTTAATCAAAACTATTATCAATAAATTTATTTGATTATTATAAATAAGCTTTCTTTTCTTATACTTAATAATTTCCTGTGATTCTTATCAATTTACGCAGAAAAGTAATTATAACTAAATTAAGATATATTTCAATAATGTTATAAAACTTTATCTTAAGTGCTTTTTCAAAAGTTTGATTAACATAATTTAAATTTTATACGAAAATAATTATGGGATCAATGATTGTTCCGTGTTTATTAAGAACAACTGCGCAGAAAATAAATTTAATGCTTATAATCTAATTTATAGAAAGAGTTTTATGTATTTGTGATATATTTTTTATACTTAAATCGACATACTTTCAAAGAATTCAACAATTTTTATCAAATTAATATCTACATCCAGTTTTATTGTTACTTTTATTGTTAATGAATTATTTTACTTTATTACCTTTCATATCTTAAAAGTTTGATGTTATTGTCAATGAAGTGAGTTTTATCAATGAAAAAATCGATGTAACGGTATAATATTAATTGAACTAATTGAAAAACGGGTGTATAAGCGAGCACATGGCTCAAGGGCCACATGCACAAGTGGACAGGTGTATTACGATCAAGCTCGGTGCATCGGTAAAAAAAAAAAAATAAAAGAGATGCTATCCGGTCGTCCGCGCGTCTTCCATAAAATTCGGTGAAAGTTTTTCGCGACAAAATTTTTACGAGGTTAATGCACTTATGTTATTTTTGGTACACCATCGACTGTACGTTGGGTTATTATTCTCTCAATTATCGCGTTTCACTTAATGATTCAACGCTTCCTTTCCACATGAACGCATATATTTTTTTTTCCTTTTAGTAATTACATTTAAATAAAAAAGAAAGTTTTTAATTTACGTAATGCGCATGCATGAGATGCCATTGTGATATCTTTATGGATGGTATTAAGGCTGCTTAATTCGCTTTATTAATTGTTGATAATTATAAAAACAGTTTTTAAATTTTTGCATTTTTATTATTTATTTTAATGCTGAAACAATATATCGATACTGCACAAATTGTTATTGTGTATGCAAAATTTTTCCTAACAGCTTTAAAAATAAAAAAAAGATGATATTGAAATTAGTCACGCAGTGACTATGAACTAGATTTTGAATTAGAAAAATCAAAGACAAATGACCTAAATAAAAAAACAAATAGATACAACAATAGTTGTAAAAATCGAATTAAAGTCTTGTATGCGTGTATACATTACTTGTTGTACCAGTTGGACACCTGGACATGTCATCCGATCTACATTGGATGTCTGATTAATTATGTTTTCACAATCTAAATGCACATGCATATAACGGAACTTATAACTTTACATGCATAAAATTAAACTTGATAACGAGTATGCGCTCTAGTGTTTTTTTAAGGAACAAGGTGTTCCGTGTAAAATTAAAAGTTGAATTTGTGTAAACAATTACAAAAAAAAAAATATAAATGATTAATTTCTAATTCTTCCTTTAGAAATAATTCATAAACTTTCCAAAAATCTCTAAAAAAGTTCAAGAACCTCAATTATTTTGATTAAAATTTTCGAATAGAAAAAAAAAACTAAAAAAAAGTTCTATAAAAGTTTTTAAACGGTTGAAAAAGCATGTTTGTATTTTCGAAGTATTTCGTTCCGCAGACATTTGACGGTCCTCGTCTAGCCGTACCATTAGCATAGAGGCACGTAGGAGTATATACGCATATAGCAAAAAGCTCATATATACGAGAACAAGTCCCTCGAGCAGTCTGTTTATATACGAAGCTCTATATACCCTATAATGCTACTATATGCGTTATACGTACAATGTGCATAGCATGAATCCGTTTATTATATGGCCTCTTGGCGTGCGGCTGGGCGCATAATTAGCCGTCGTTTCGTCTCTACTTTGACCGAGAGTGTGCATAACGATGCTTGGAGATAGAGAGACTCTATTTTTTTTTCATGTTTTCAGTCGAATGTTGCTTTATTGCTCGTTTAAATTTTAAAATTATTTTAAAATTATTAATATTTGTTAAAATTATTTTAATTATTTGAAGCAACAAAATTTTTTTAGCAAATATTTTTTAAATAATTATATTTTTTCAATTGATAGTCAGGAATTAAAATTTTTAAGGCCGACAAACTTAACATAAATTGATATATAAATAAAAAATATTTAACTTTAAAAAATATAAATATAATAAATTTACTGCGTGCACAACACACAACAAATATTTTGTAATAAAGTAGACTTACCATATCTTCATATAAAATAGTAAAAGAGTAAGCCTCCCAAAACAAAGAACTCGAAAAATTCGTATGAATAAAGCTCTATACTCGCACGAAGATTCATCTTAATTTCTATCAAATGCAATTGCTAGCTCTCGAGTTGTCCTGCTGTTGAGTTTTACCATTGCGATGGGATTACAGTGGTACTAAAAAACTCTTTCTGACTCTATCTTTCTTTCTTTTCCTCTTCGAGCTCGAATTTATCTGCGATATGTTGCACTTTTAGCTTGTAAATGAAAATTTATGTCACACACACGCATGTAAAAAATAAGTCGAAAAAGCAAATAGTAAATGGTGGTTTGATTTTTGCATTAAATAATACAGTGTCAATTATTTATGATTTTTATTTTATGATCTTGATCCACAGATCTTCGAGTAATTTTGTAAATTTTTAATAAGAAAATAATAATAATATAATTTGATTTTTTAGGGGAAATTCATGAAAAATTTATAAAATTTCTAATTGAACATGTAATAAACAAAAAATTTTCCTAAAACTTAATGGTCACTACATATATCTATATATATTTCTTTTACATGAAATTTCCCATCTTTCTTAGTTTAAGGGATAATCATAATTTAAAAAAAAGGCCTTTATTTTGCCGAAAAATAATCATAACTTGATTTTAAAAAAGTCATAGAAACATTTTACTTACATCATTTGAAAGAGGACTATTAGAGTTTTAAAATCTATTTATTTTTATAGGTCACGATGAGTTTTAGATAACTTTAGTTGATTGTTAAGATTTAAAATCTTCTTTTTTAATCCAAGAAAATTACTATAACTATAATAAAATAAATAAAATCGAAACCAAATTCCGTAAATTTTTTATCTATTTGTATTATTTATATATATATATATATATATATATATATATATATATATATATATATATATGTAGAATCAAAATAACGATAATTTACTTTAAAAAAATAATATTAAGAACTTTAGTTGTATGCAAATTTTGAAAATTTAATAATAATGAAGTAAATTATTAAAATGTAAAAAACGTTTCAAAATGAAAAATATCAAAGCTGTCAAATATTTTTTTATTTTATTTAACATCGCTGTATTTCTGCTATCATTGTGATTCCAATTAGCGACGGAGGTTGTCAGTGTGTTTGTGAATAAAGCACATGTAATGGTACAGTGGTGCCTGTATAAATCAGCCAGAACTGGGATTCGAACTCGGGACCTCGAGATTACGAATCCAGCGCTCTGCCGAGTGAGCCACTGTCGACCTCTATCATCATTTTAATATACTTTATATATAATTACAACATTATACATGTTAACTATATAATAGTTATATTAGATTTTCAACATACTTCTCGCGATCTTCTTTAAAATTTCTTTAAAATATACTTTAATTATAAAAAAAATCCTAAAGTGACTACATTTTAACAGATGAAAATGTTAAAGAAACTTTGAATATACATTAAAAATATTTAAACAGAATTTATTTTAACATATCATTATACATAATACTAATTTATTCTAACAATTATGCAAAATAAATCCTTACACATTAAACTCATATCGTAAAAATTAAAATTTCAAAAGACAGCTTGTTTATTACCGTTATATCGACATAATTTATTCTTTACCAGATATATATATACATATAGCCATATATTTCTTTTTAGCAAAAGCAATTTATAGTTTAATAGTACTTTTTATATTCAAAGATTGCTCGACGAGAACAAAGGAACCCACGTGCACACGACTTTTTTTTTCCCCTACACACGCAATATTTTCGACCCTTCGTTTTTCGTTCTTCCATATATATATATATACATATCGGCGCCAGCATGCTGCTGCTAAAAATTTCGTACGATTAAATGGTGTGTTGAGTTTGAAAAATCACGATGCTGCTTAGAAATGGGAGTTTTTCTTTTTCTTTATTTTTTTTTGTCACTGTACGATACAAGAAAGAAATTTGGATTTATGCGTACAAAAGTATGAATGCCAGCGAAAAAATCTTGTGACTGTTTTCTTTTTTGCCTTTCGTTCTGCTTTCTTAAATGTTATGAAGATTTAAAATTTATTGCTTTTATTTACTTTATAAATATAAACGATGACGCGATCTTTCATCAAAAATGAAAATTTTTAGTATTAACGAAATTTCATAATCTCATAAAATCTATATAATTATAAAATTTAGCATGAAAAAATAATTAATTCAATAATGATTTAACATAATCCAGATAACAGAGTTTAAATTTAATACCTCATGTATATTAATACTTGTCATAGTTCAAATGACTTGATTGAATTTATCAATATTAATAATGGATTTCGTTTGTGTATATATGTGTTTCTGATATTATTAGAGCTCTCGCTTTAATCTGTTTAATATTCATTGAAGTTGTTGAGGGTAAAGCGTGTTGCATTCTGTCACAATCGAGATAAAGGTCCCAAATATCTCCTGACTATATCTCGTCGGAGAGAGACTAAGGATAATTGCCAGACTAGGGATGTTTGCATAGACAATAAGATTTGCATGATCTTTCATTGTTTTTAAAATGTTAAGTTATTTACTAAAGAAAAATGAAGCTTTTTTTTTAATTTTTAGTTATTTTTGGTTATTTTTTAAAGTTGTCGAAATAATGGGTAGGATAAGGAAATGGAGATTTTAATCAAAGGAATAATTAAATGTATTTTAGCTTCTACATTAAAATACACGGCTTACCGTATCTATCTTAATCTACTTATAAGCTCATGATATTATACTGAATTTAGAAGTTTAATGGAACTAAATAATTCAAATCCATCGCATCAAATGATAAAATTAATGATCAAGTTAATTAATGTTTCTACGTTTGTGACTACTATAATATCAATTCTTATGAATAATAAATTACTTAAATAATTTATGTGATAAATTCAATAAATAAATTTTTATTATAAGTATTTACATGTTGATTCTAAATCCTTAAAAATTGAACTTACAAACCGTACTCTTTGTCTGCAAATATAACAATAAAATATTCGCTTCCAGGCTGCCCCTGAACATATGCAAAAATACATGCACGAGTGCAATATCACTTCTTTATCTTTTTAGTCTAATGGTGTAACGTAGACTGTTGTTCCACTGCATTGTGTATTTGACATTGATATTGAAACGCTCGGAGATAAACTTTCATTCTGTAAAGTGAAATTGCTTTCCTTATTTATATTAAATGGATATGTTTAAACGGATTTCATCAGTTGCAAACAGGAAGTTTGAGCAACTAACGTTAAATAGATTGTTGCAGACATCTTTTATCGTATCATTGATTTTTTATATTCACAGCAAATCTTTGAATAAGTTTCTAATATAATTAATATTAACATTATATCTTGATATAAAAAATATTTAATTGAATAAAAAGGCATATAGTAATATAACTAAAGAAGCCAAAAAGTTAAATATCTTCATATTATATAACAAATTTAAGAATTCTATCTATAACAGTTTAAATATCTTTTAAAAGATCATCAAACTTTTTCGTTTTACTTAAAAAAAATAATTGCATGCGATTAAATTAAAATAATATCGCGTAGGAAGTTTATTTTTAAAAGTGCTAAAATTAAAATAAACGAAGATAATATTTTTTCATCTCCCTTAGGAAAGGCGCGCTAGCATTACGGAGGTGTATAAATATTGCGAGCAATTTTAATTCGCTGCCACGTACAGAGCCAGAGCCTTAAAAATATTTATTCATCAAGGTATTCGTCGCCGGGTGAAAGGTATATATACATATATAGGTATATGAACTAAGGGGTAAAGGTCGAGAGAAACAAAGAAGCAAGGACATAAAGGAGAGAAAACTGTTTTCTCATTTTATCGCAGCACACTTGGATCACTTCTTGATTCTCTTTTCTCTTTTTATTGCTTGCTTATCCTTAACGACTATAAATTTGTCAAGTAAACACAGAGCAACTTATTTTCTCTCCTGACACTCCGACTTATTGCTAGAATCCTGATTGTTAAAGCTCTATACATAAAAAACAATGCCGTACATTGTTCAGATGCTATTTTAAACTAGTCTTTTTTTATTGTAAATTAAATAATAAAAACATTTCGACATAAAATACTTTTTACGGGAGTACAGATAGAATTGCAATACTAAAATATCAAATAATTTAAAGTATTTATATTTGTGAAAATATTTTTAAATTTTAAAAATTGTACGAGAAGGAAAAAAATAAAACTAAATAATAATGTTTAAATTGATAAAGCATTCGTAAATAAAAAAAAAGCAAAAGCAGACAAAGAAAAAATTCTCCCAAAGATAAAGAAAAAGCTCGATACAATCTTCGTCCGTGAAAAAGACTATAAGAGGAATGGCAGACGACTGCAGTTACATTTATAGGAGCTGCTCTCTGCAAGGTAATACTTACTACATATTAGCGAATCTTGAAGCTACCGTTTTCTACTACTTATCGGGATAATCCAGGGTATTAAGCCGTTTCTCCAGTCCTTTTTTTTTCCAAACGTAAGCTCGGACTAACGGACTTATTTGAAAAGAGCTTTTGTTTCACTTTGGCATAAGTTGCTGTTTATTGTTTTTTAATTAATTAAATACATAGCGATTTTTAAAGATTTATTTAACTTTAAAATATATTTAAAATATTGAAAATAAAATAAAATTAGAATGTTTCAAAATATCATGAACAGAAATAAAAAAATGCATTTTTTGAGTTGACAACCAGCTAAAATTAACAGACTTTTTCTTTCAACCGTGTATAAAGAACAAAAGAAAAAAAAACAATAACAGCCCAAGACTAAATTCGTAAAGTCAAACAAGCTTGCAAAGGCAATAAAGAAAAAGCATCGAGCTTGCAAGTCTAGGCTAGGATAATTCGTCTTGTTTCTTTGTGTCGGTGTGCGAAACGTTGGCAGAAGAAAAGAACACGTGATGCTGAGGGCCGATATTAATAGGGGCGCCGTTTTCCCTTGTGGGGACAGCATACTAAAGGCTATCGCGTAACCTCCTCCTCCTCCCTTTCTTCCCTTTTACTCTGCACTTATAATTGCAAGAACAGGCGTGTGTCCATCTCTCCGAAGACAAATTTCTACCTAATACCATTAAACGACTTTCTCTCTCTCTCTCAACGTTTACGCGTTTATCCCACTAAAATTTACCCATTAACCGAAGATTCTATCGCATTTAAGCGAATAATGCCTGGGCTACTGGAATACTCTTTAGGACATGGGGTAAAATGTTATATGACCGAAACAGCTTACAGATCCGTCGACAAATTATGTATTTACCTTAATGACTTTCTACAAAATAACATTGTAATAAATGTTATTTTTACTTTTATTCACATAAAAATTTGGTTTTTAAAAATTATTTTTCATTATTATTTTCTTTGTATTGAGTTATGATAGTTCTTTATAATTTTTAAAAACTGGAAAAAATTCTTTAAAAAAATATACATTATTTTAGACTAAAGAAAATCCATTTTGACCTTTATGCATCCGGGTCATCGAATAAATTTTCGAGAATAAGCTATTTGAAAATTTTTATTTTTACATGCGATTATATTTAAACCGTATGATTCTAAGTAATAATAATAAAATAGCTCTTCCTAAAAACAGCAGATAAATTTCATACTTTCCAATGATTATACCAGAAAAGTATAGGTAACCGTACATTCAAAACGGATGAAATTAATAAAAATCCATGTTTTTTGAAATTTCCAAAGTAAGAAGATGTAATAGCGTTGTATTTGCATATATAAGAGCTCATGATTAAAATTATTATTGATAAAAAGCTAAAATTTATGTCTCAAATCATAATTAAATAATAAAATTTAATCAAATGCACTAATACATTATTTACTTTATGTTTTTAGTACAAAATTGAATTTGAGATAGGAACGAAGCTTAGCTTGAATTATTATTCATATACTGTTAAAATATTTTCACTTCAAAGTTCATCAATGATCATTTAAATTAAAAATTTAATAATAATCGTTATAAATATATTTTGGTAATTTCGTAAAGTTATTTTATGCACATCGCATTAACTTCGAAGTCCCTAAAGAACTACCATACATAAATAAAAAAAGTAAATATAATCCAAGGGCACGTGCAAATTTTTTGACTATTCAAGTAAAAGCTAATAAAATAAAATGACAAAAAAGTTTTCACATATTACTATATGTACATAGAACAGAATCAATGTGTGCTTGGCACAAGATAGCCAAAAGATGCGAGACAGAACAACATGACGTACCCTAACTTGATTCAATTGTCGAGCTAGAGAAGGCAGACGAAAAAGAGCAGGAAGCAGGAGAGGAGGTTCTCTCTAAGCTTAGAGACACTCTGACATGTGGACAAGGGTCAAGCAAACGTTATTAACCTAATGTTAGATTTCTCTTATACTATGGTACTAAAAGCGTTTTTTTTTGCTTCATGATAAAAAAAAATTTTTAGACGTAACAATGCAAGCTTGTAAACGTATAGAATTACAAGAATATTCACTCTACGGCTAGCATTTCATCGTTATTTAAGAATTTTTTTTTTTAAACTCTTCAACTACGATGTAACACTTGATGTAACTGATGTGATGTTTAATAGGAAGTTGCATGTGCAAATTTTAATGAAAGACATGAAAAAATTCTTCTCATAACGGAAATTAAAGCTCGTGTGTCCGCGAGTTTTTAGATATTTTTAAAATAAATTAAACGAGCCAGCGAAGAATATATTAACCACGAATGCAATATGTGATTAATTTCCTCTATAATACATTGGTATATGAAACATTTCCACGGATATGTTTTTAACGTGTCAAATCCATTGAGCTGTCCATCGTAGCCATGTGTATAGGTATATCGACTACGAGTTTACTGATAGGCCACGTCACATTAGTGGCTTTTGCTAATCCGATTGAACGTCGTTAGGTATATGTTACTAACGTACATATAGATATACTTTGCTGTTGCGTACTTCCTCGTAGCTTAATTTCCGACTATAGCGCGACATTCGATACCCGATGACTACACATATAATCACTAGCATTTCGTAGCCTCGCAGTACTTGTTTTAATCCGATTTCACTAGTATATGCCGCTAGAGAATTCGTTTAATTAGCCATCGCTAAACTTGACTAATTTTTCAAAATGGTTTCCAGATACCTTTTTTTTAATTTTATGAATGTCAATAACAATTAATAAATGCTCATGTCAATCATTAAAAATTATAATCATTTCTGCAATATTATTATTAAACTATTGTAAACTGAAATTTCATTTTAGCCATCCACAATGATAAACTATATGATATATTGAGTAAAAATTAAAAAACCTATTAAAAGTTGAAATATTTTTTTGAAAATTTAGAAAAATTTAATAAGCAATACAATTACATCAATAGATTTAAAGAAAAGTTGCTCTTCTTGACTTATTAAAATAATCGAAACTTTGATCCTCCTTCTCTCTGCAAGAGTTGTGCCGGTGTCTACTCGACTTTAGATTTGACGTTAGGAAGCGAAAGTTACTATGAGCTCCTGACAGAGCCCTTGAAGACTTAACACACAACTCAAGTCTTCTCCAAACTTGGCTCCGGAAAATTTCAGCATCAAATCTTTCTCTCTCTCTTCCTCTCTTCCTCTCTTATTCTCCGTACAGAAGAGCACAACTAGAGAATCGTTGAGAAAGGTTTTAAAGTTATATGCATGTATATATATATATATAAGCATCCTTCCTTCTTCATTCTTGTCTCGTTACGGATGCCCGAGCATTTCGAGCATTGCTCGATTCGCAGTTGCCACTGTAATTCTTCCCTCCTTCTCTCTTTAACTCTCCGCGTAACTCTCGCAACAAGTAACTTTATCGAGTCTTTCTCAGCTCAAAATGCTTGTACAACTTTTCTTCGGCATTACCGAGGATTAGTTAGCTTGTAGTTCATTTTACTTTTGATTACTCCATTGTCGTTAATTTTTACCGAGCTATTTTAATAAAACCTTCAAAATTTTCATTATTTAACTCAACAATGGATGAAATTTGTGCTTTCTTTGTTACTTAAAAATAAGAAAAGATTTCCAAAACTATTTATTTAAATTCTATTGAATGCTTTATTCTAAAGTTTGCACATCAATTTTGTATTCATTTTAACCATTGTGCGCTCATCAAAGTCGTGAAAATGTTGTCTTATATTAAATACCTTTTTTCATAAAACAATAGTAATACACCCGAGCTTTTGAAAATTTTCAAAGCCTCATTCAGCAATTATAAAAAAAAAAAGAAAAAGAGAAAAAAAGCGCAAGCTGAAGCATCATTGGCGAGTTGAATTGATTAACGAACCGAGGAATCAAATTAAAAGCATTGCGCTATATACGAAGTTGAAGCTTCAAGTTTAATTACTCGGCCCTATTCAAGTTCTCCCTAACATTTACGTCTCGATGTGTTTATAATGAGTTGGCAAAGCACTCAAGAGAGAGAAAGAGAGAGAAGCTCCCTGGTGCCCACACGACGTTCAAATTCCCTTTTCACAAAAAAAAAATAATGAGGAACAAAGGAATTACCGAGAGAGGGTCAGTATCTACGAATCTATACATAGCATAAATGGGATACTCTAATGTTGAATAAAATAATAAGGCTTTATATAAGCATAATTTCATTTTTATATGCTTTCTTTTAACTCGCCATGTATAATGGCAAGTTGAAAGAAAGCTTGGAATTTTGAAAACTTTTCTTAACACATTTTTAAATAAAGTATAATAAAAAAGTTTTTCAAGGTACACTGTGAAAAAATATTATTTTAACTCGCATAAGTGTTACAGATGAAAAACAAATTTTTCGGTGTTAAAATTTACAAATATAACAGTTGCCATTTTCAGATTTTCTATCCAAATATTCGGATTCAGCAGGTCAAAATACGTAAAAAAAAAAACAAAAAAGAAGACTTGCTCAATCCGGAACTATTTAATAACAACAACTCAAAGTTAATTTTTTTTATTTAATTTAACGTCACTGTATTTATGCTGTCATTGCGATGCTTATCAACGACGGAGGTCATAAGTGTATTTATGAAATGCAGCACATGTAACGTACAGTGGTGCTTGTATTAATCGGCCGCCGAGAGTGGGATTCGATCTCGGGACCTCAAGATTACGAATCCATCGCTCTATCGAATGAGCCACTGACGACCTCATAGTTGATAATATTTATTCGCAAAAGACTTCAAGAAAAGCATGACATGTGCAAACCTTTGATATCAAGGATATTTTTTCTTGGAAAACCTTCTTTAAATGTGAAAAATAGAAAAATTGGATAATATTATTTTATTTAAAAAAAGATTTGATGAGGTAATTTTTTTTAAATGCATTTAAAAAGAAAAAAGAATAAAACATTAATTTTGTATATCTAAATTTAATGGTTCAATCTCTTTTACGAAAAAAATCTATAAAAGATTCAAAGGGTAAATTCTTGTTTGGGATGCTATATTATAAATCTTCAAATGAACATTTTTAAGTTTAACATGCCGTAAAAAAGCTACACATAAATAAACTTTATCATGAAACAAATATGCAGTAAAAAATTTTCAGAATTTAGCTAAAACGTAAAGTTAATTAGAATAAATAAAGGTCTTTTTATCAGTAAAAACTTTAGAATGCATGAATTTCTGAATTCGTCAAGAAAAAGCTTATATCAAAAGCTAATTTAAAAAATAATGTTGTCAAAACTTTAAAAGAGTATACAAAAAATTACCATTTAAAAAGGATCATAAGGGTATATAATTTTAGTTATTAGTAACTCATAAATTTTTTATTTTTCTTTCATTTTATATCATATTTAAAAAAAAAATAATATTTAAAAATATGAAAAACTTTAATATCGGTATATATAATATTGCTTTAACAACGATTTTAATGATGAGCTAAGAAAAGGGAAGAAAAGATTGCCGCGATATTTTTCCTAACGACGATTAAGTACCCGCAAGATGTAATTCAAAGCCGCGTAAATTTTTGATAAGAATAATTACTTTTCTCATAGAAATTCAAAACCCTTTTGGTGGGTGAAAAAGAGTGAGAGAAGCGTAAGTATACATTTTATCGAGGCGCAAAACATAAAAGTTGCATTGGTTTAAAGGCTAACATAGGCTTTATTTGTATTATTCATGAAAACCGTATCGCCAAACTTTCTCTATATATACACAAGGTAATATTAAGGGAGAGACTCGAAAACGGAAACTCATCTAGAAGGAGCGAAAATACTTAAGGGGAAACAAGATCTTTTAGAACTGAATCATTAACGATATGATCTTGGTATCTGCTGCCTTTAAAACCCTTGGCATTATTTAATGCTTATGGAAGGAGTATTAAAATAGGATGTTACATTTGTTTTTTTTTACAAAAGATGATAATTTAATAACCTAAGATTCGAATAAACTTTATTAGTTCATTTTTTTTCTTCAACTTTTCTCAATTTACCGTCAAAGAGAAAATCCATTACTGGAGCTTTGGAAATTCATTTTATACATCGTGCATCAAGGAGTCGCACGTCAACGTTCAAAGAATTTCATTTCAAGCGATACGAAGCAGCGAGCGTGCTTGTTCTTCAAGCTTTTCTAGCTGCGATAGCGAGACAAAGGATTTTTCGACCTCTGCTTTCTTTTACAAATTTCTTTTTTTTTTCAACCGTAAAGCTCGGTGCTTTCAATGTTTTTTTTTACTATCTTTGAGTTGTTTTTGAAGAGAAATATTACGTTATATTGTGAAAGACAATAATTATAGTTTTATTTTTTTCTTTATGTTTTGACTTTGTGTTTTAAATTTCTCATAAAAAATATTGCATAAATTTTTATTAAAAAATTCAAAAGGGACAAAATAAATAAAATTAAAAGATAATAAATTTCTTAATAAACTTTACTAATAAGTAAATTTTTTTTTTTCTTTTTCCGAATGAAATCACATAATTTATTTATTCATCATAGTTCTTTTTTCATATCAAAGAAATAGAAAGTAAAGTCCTCTTCCCTTGGCCAAGTTTTCTCCTCCCAGGATGCTTGACCCCTTAGGAATTCATTTTACGAATAAAAAAAAAAAAGAAGCTTAGAAGGATATGTAAATGAAAAAAGTTTTAATGGTACTTTTTAGTAGCATTTACATCTTACTTATGAATAAACTTAAAAGCGTAAGTATTAAACGTAATTTAAATTACAAATACATAAAGAGCAAAATATTGTTAAATTTATTTCCCTGGTAGAAAGTTGAGCATATTTTCAGTATATCATCCCGTATTTTATGGGCAGTCGCGATCATATGCTTTTAGATATCGCGATAAACCTCCATTACTCTTAACGAATTATCGCGATGGTATCGGAAGAATATGGTCAATGTTGAATTATACTATATTCATAAACAGTATATTACAAAGTGTGAGTGAGCACGCATATGGGAACGCAGTTAGTGAGAAAGAGAAAGGCTGTTCACTCCTTGTTTCCTTTTCAGTTCCTAAACGGACAGTCTTACACTGTAAAGAAATAGCAGAAAATCACGTTGTTGGTCGACGATTTCAATGCGACCATGCACCGTCGAGGTTATTTCACTTCGTTCAACGGCCACATTTTAACGTGCTTTGCGTGATTTCACGTAAACTGAACACAAGATTTTTAGATTAAATCAGTTAGATTTTGCGCTTCAACAATGTTAAATAACATCGACGGTGCATGGTCGCATTGAAATCGTCGACCAACGACGTGATTTCTCGCCATTTTCTTTTACAGTGTATTCTCTCACACTAAGTTTACATATGCACTCGCTCACTCGCACTTCGCACTCACTGATTTTACATGGATATTTTATTCATAATCATACTGTATATGTTCGCAAATAAATTTAAGTTATACAATAAAGAACAGAAAATGTTGACACTATTACAATAACAGTATATGCATCTTTAATAATTTTAAAGTTAAGTCAAGTCAATCTAACCTGCACATATAGTGATGAAGATAGATGCTTATAGAAGACGAAGCGTCGAGTGATGCGCGCGCAGCCAACATTCAGTATTCACAACTATAGGATATATTTTACGATTGTACAAACAGGCGCCATCGCGGGCAGCATGTATATATACAGATTCGCTTTCTATAAACGATTTAAATTGCAAAATTATTTACAACTCATATGAATTGTAATAATAATATTTATAATTTATTTCGAATCAGAAGAAAAAAATTTTAATTATTTTAGTGATTATATTTTATATCAACTCTGTAATCTTTAATATATTATCGTGTATTTATCGGTCACTTATCGCGACTGCGTAGCGACGAGATATAGCCAACAGTTAGTTATCTGAGCATATCTTATCCTTAATTTTCTACCAGGGTTCATATGACGTTTAAAGTCAACCGATATAAAATAAAAAGATTTAATATTTTCAATAAAAAGAACAACGAGATATAGAAATTGCTAGAAAAAAATGATTCATTGGAGAAAAAAAGTACAAAGGAAGTGTAGAATGTTGGTGAAAAAAAAAAGATAATTCCTGTACGTCAGTGTATAAGTAATGCCCGCACATAACAAGAGCCAACCAAGTTGAACATATTCGAAATCAATGAACCGAGGTATTTCAAAGCTTTGGCGCAATGAAAAATCGCGTATAAATGTTAGACAGACTGTATATATACAGCAGGAAGCAAATACTGACTTTTATATAGAAAAGAGATTAGCCTCGCTCGAAAGAGTATATACCAGAGAGCAGAAAAAGCAACATGTAGGTACACAGTGTGTTTTACGGGATGTACACGAGCGAATGGTATACGTGCAGGTTTCGTTGAAGCGTGCGTGCACTTGCATCGATGATAGATATACTTGTTGATCAATTTTTCTTACCTTTAGGGCATGATGATTAATTATGCTTATAACTATTATTTTGTTTAAGCGATACTTCGCTTTCGTTTGTTTGCTTTATCAAAGCTGTTGCGTACAGTCGCCGTTGAAAGTTAGTTCAATTTCAAAAATTGTATTTTGTAAGCTAAAATAAAAAATTTGAATGTTGAGTTTTTTAGTAATGCTAATAAAGCAGATGAAAATAAATAATTTTTATTCGTTTTGAAGACCATGAGATCGACTTTTGTACTATTTATCGCACGTTTAAACAGTCAGACACTCTAAAAACAGAGAAATATTTAAGTTTAACCCTGCCTCTGGCTGTCACAATAACTTGTGCACAAGTCAGTTGAGTGGTCGTAATATTTTCTATTTTAAAATCAACAAAATTCCTTACAAAGTCGACGAACACAGAAACATGTAGGATTTAAAACGTATATATAGAAGTAAAACACTAAAATATTTCTTCTAAGAATGTCCAATTTACTCTAAAATAAAACGCCATTATTTTCAAGTGTTGTCATTTCTTTATGTACTTAAAATACCATGTATGAAAAAGAAGTTAATAATTGCTTTTATTACATAAGTCCAATTTTAAAAACTACATGCACTTATAATCAAAATCTAAGTTTTTAATTGAGTACTACATGTACAAAACTTATTTTTACAGTTATTTATTTTGTTTGCAACTACTATTTGATTTTATAAATATTAATGTTTTTTAATTATTTCATTTCACGTTAACTCATAAATCTGTTTTTTTTACAATTTTTTTAAATAATATTTTACATGATTCAATTTAATTAGTGTTCACCTATCTTGTAGAAATTAAGAAATATATAACAAAGTTTAAAAAAATTTTAATTAAAGCTCAAACGGTCGTACGAATCCAATAAATAAAAATAAATAAATAATTTTCATGAAAAACAACTTTAAACTTTAAAAAAATAAATACTTTGAAAATTATTTTTGATTGATGCTAATTTTCTTCAAATCAAAATCATTGATTCTAATGCTCTTTAAATAATTCATAAACGCAAAATTATTCAAAATATTTTAATAACAACAATTTATGAATAAGCAAGTGTTAAAATACGACTAATATTTACTTTGGTGTAGATAAATCTTAAAATCATAATTCTAAATGAATTGAATGCAGCTTTTATTAACAAAAATTTTGTTATCCAAAATTAATCCTTGGTTGAAATTAAGATATACTTACCTTTGCTATCAAAGTTTTTATTTTATAATAATATTTAATTAAATATATTATAATTAAAAACTAAACTGAAAAATTAATACTTATAGTGTGTAAAGTAAATTTTTTAAATAAAAGAAAAATAATATCTCTACTCAAATTAAAAAAAAAAACAAATAAACATTTGAAATTCAATAACATTTGAAACTATATAATTTTAACATATGAAATATATGTCTCTTGTAAGTGCATCCGCAACGAATGAGCTCGTGAAAAGAGAGAGAGAGGGGCTCGATTTGTAATCGGATAGCTTTCTCTTTTGGCACTCCCGATGCGCTGCGTTAAAAACTTCTTCCTTTCGAAATGCGAATACGTATATATGTAACATAAAATACAATGCTCGATATGACAGGATAATGCAAGTAGATGGATGGTGAGGTAAGAACGAATGAATAATCAAAATAATAAACAACAGCGGTGTAATTAATTTTTAGTATACTTTTTTTTTATTTTTATATTTATCGTTTTTATTCTTTTTTCTTCGCTTCACTTCGCGCCATCATCACAATACGATAACGGCATTTTAAAAAAATGTTTATTATAATATGTATACTTTTCTTAAAATCATCATACTCGTATTCTCATATAGCGCAATGATCATTTTAATCGTCATTTCTATATTTGTATTAATTTTTTTTTTTTCTCATTTTTTTTCCTTTTTTGTTTTTTGTATTTCGTGGGTTTTCCATTCTTTTTTTTTTAAATCCATGTATACAAATATACAAATTTATACGCACATCGTACACAATTATATATTTATACACATTAAAATATAATATATTATGTTTATTCGCATATAGTTTATTACACAGTAGTTTGCGTAAATTTGTTTTGTTTTGTTTGTTTGTTTTTGTTTCTTTAATTATATCTTTATAATTGTAGAGTGTTGTTATCCGTTACTAAACATACAAAAAGCGGTATAAAGCTCGATCATCCATTTATTTATTTTTTTTTCGCACACCGTTTAAATATGGTCGTTAAAAAAAAGAAAGAAACTCAATTAAAGCAATGATTAATTAAACTCATTAAAACCTATTTGTTTCAAATAAACAAAGAAAATAATATTAAACTAACAAAAGAAAAATAATATTAAATAGTACGAATAAACGCTCTTCCACGACATTTTTTCATCGACGGTCATCTATTCCGTTCTGTTTTATCCTAAACATATCATCGACAATATAAATAAAAAATTTATTTAAATATACATATGTGTGGTATTATGGTACAACTAAAGGTGTAATATCGTCCAACAGGTTACTAGCTTGTCATTCATATATTTCTATTCTTCACATTTCTATAATGAAGTTATAAATTACATAATGAATTATCTGAAATTCATTAATTTTAATTTAGATTTCATAATGACAAGTGAATAACCTGAGAAAAGAAACGATTTTCTGACAGATTCGCATGGAAGTAAGATTTTTTATCTTAAAATTCCAGAAATAATATACATTAAATTAACGCAGTTAATTTTCTGTGTACGAGCTTAAACTTAAATTTGCATGTTACTGCAATATACAAAAGAGAAAATAAACTATAATATAAATATTTAAAAAAAAAAAAAAGATCATAAACCTTCATCTCTCAGCTAGATCTCGATCATCATGTCCGCTTCATTCTTTCTTTTTTTTTCCTCTCTTTCCCTCCAAGCCACTGGCAGGTGGATTTGACAATATCCGTGGCAATATCTTAAAAGCAATTCTGCAATGTGTACGCTATATTAACGTAAGTTTTTTCTTTTTCAAAAACAAAACAAGAAATATTTGGTATTTTGTACTTTTATTGCAATCACACTGTATCGCAACGTTTATCTTTTACATATTTTTTTTTTCAGCGTTGACTTTAATTGAAAAAGAAAAAAATTACTCTGAAAAAAAAACAATTACACACCATTTGTCTTTTGTTATTGCAAAAAACAATAAACAAAACATTCATTAGACAATTACAATTGCAGGCATGTTTGTTATTTTGAAAAACACATAAAAAAAACATGAAAATTTGCACGCGTTTATCACAAATCCAACAACTGCCAGAAAAAGGTACAGCGTAGTATCTAATAACCCGAATTAGACTCTCGCCCATCAAGCCAACCAAACAGATATAGTGCGATTATACGATTAATACACGAGACGAACTTTGTCAAATTGTTAAACATCAACTTTTTTTTTAATTTTAATTATTTATTTTTTACCCTTAGCTACTAACGATAGGTATCATAGCGAATAGTAATAATCGTAGGTTTAATTATTTAGCGATCGTTAGAATTAGCGGTAATAAGTAATTAGTACATAAGTATATGCATTGTAATGTGTGTGTTTTTGTGTAGATTTTTTTTTATTACCCCCCGCCCTTTTTTGCACGCACGTATGTATTGTTTTCTCCTTTTTGTCACCTAAACGTGATTATTTTTATTCGTTTATCATTACTGGTATTACTTCTTTTTGTTTTCTCGGTATAAATTGTGTAAAAAACTTGGCTCGTTACGCATTATAAAATTCTAGTATATTTATTATATGAGATAAACAATTATTTTGCTTGATTGATCAAAGCTTTCACGCCATTTCTATTCTCGTTTGTTCGATATCATTGTCATAATATTTTATTTTTCTCCTAAATTTATTATTATGATTGGATTTTTTTTTTGTTTGCTTGTTTCTTTTATTTTTAGATTACGATTGGATGAGTTACCCTTTTTCGAACAATAGAAAATGAGAAATTTTGTAAATTTTTAAATACAGAATATCGGACTTGAGTGAACTGACGGATCCATTCGAGCTCCCAACGTTAAAGCTATTATTTTTTTTATCATACGAAAAAAGATGATATTGAATTATTGAAATTTCATACTTTTTTTTCATTCATCGATTCCTAAAAATTTTTTATACTTTTACTTTTTTCCTCGGGAGGCTCATCTAGCTACGAATATTTATTAATCAGTCTAAAAAGACGATATATAAATAGTAATTTTTTTTTCATTTTTTTTAGGATAATTTTGTATTAAAAATATAGATTTTTTCTTTACATATAATATATCAGTCGATTACACATTTTTTTATCTTATATAACTACGATAAATATATAATTTATTATATTTTTATCGAATTGACGATTCGTACGATGCTCGATTCTCAACACGGATACTCGAATGATCAAGCAATTCTTGAAGATTCGAGTATGGAACATCGCAAATATCGAGAATTTCGAAATTTATTTTTCTTATTTATCCTTATCAAATTTAAGCGAAGTTCCGTCAGCCAGATAAGACTCGATTTTTCGATTGAAATAGATAAAGTAGAAAAATTTTTTTATGACTTTTCTCTAGTTATTCGAAAAACTTTTCTAATTTTGACAATAATAGCTTTTAAAAGAGCTCGAATTTTTCCATCAACTTTTTAATGATCAGTCAATGGTTTTCTTAATAAAAGTTGATTAAAAATTGTAAACGTTTTTCATACTAAATTATGTAAATCCATTTTTTTTTACTTAGACTTTTGTATTAAAAATTGTTGGCATTTTAGATTAAAGTTTATGTTTCTTGAGTCTTATTTGAGGCAGTCTATTATTTCTCATTTGCATTTGATATTTTTGAAAATGCGTAAAACGGCATGGTTCTGAAATATTTAATATTTGTCATGTACAGTATTTTTTTTTTTTTTTAACGCAGATTGACCTTAAATTTTATTGCATAACGTCAAGTTTTTTCTATTTAATGTTTAATTTTTTGGGAACATTTATTTTAATGTAGAGTTATCAAAATGGGTTTGTTTCTTTATAATTTTGTTATATACATTTACATATATAAGCTTACATTTCTAAAGCGCAAATGCTTTATTATTTGTTTGTTTGTTTATCTTTTTCTATTTCGATAATAGTACACGTGAGGCTATGAGAAAAATTCAACTAACTTTTTAACAGTAGATTGCTCTTTAATAATTTTGGAATCCGTAAAAAAATGTTTATTTTTTTTTTTCATTTTTTGAATTTTTCTAAGATATCATACAATAGCGTATCTATTATACTTTGTTATTTTTTTTCATTTTATATCAATAAGAGGCAGCCAGTAATAATATGCGCTTACATCATATACAGTTTTAATCAGCATGAATTTCATAACGGATATAATTACTGTGTTCTACGGTATTTTTAAATATATTACTACTGATAGTTTTTTTTTTCCCCAAATGTTTAGGCGAATCACCACAAAAAACACGTGAATTTTTAAAAAATTTATTTTATATATTTATTCATCATTCGTGTGGTTAATGTGATTTTCTTACTTTATGTCTTTCTTCTCCTTCTTTTGTATTTATTCTTATTATTTATGTAGGTATATATGTGCATATAATTAATCTTTTATCTTTTTTCATTAATCATCTCAATAATCCGTAAGTTATCTTTCTCCCTTTCGCTTCGCTCTCTCTCCATATTTCGTTTATAAAATAGTTTAATAAGAGGTAATAATAATAAATCGTAATAATCATAATAATAATTATAATCATAATAATGATAATAATGGCAATATAGCAATAATAATGACAATAATTCTTACACCAGAAGAAAACATCATTTAAATATTATTTTCAATGTATCTCTCATATTACTATCTCTCTCTCCTTACTTCTCGTTATATCTTCAATAATAATTAGCAATTCTTTTTTTTTTCATTTAATTTTTTTTTTTATTATTATTCTTAGTGCTTTTATCATCTTTTTTTTTTTTTTAATTCTCAACCTGATCGTTACCCTTAATTAATAATTAAATCATTCTTCGATAGAATATTTATCTTATAAATTTGTACTTTTATAGGGGAGGTATTGGAAGACTCGGCTGTTTTGCATCACTCGCATACTTTGCTTTTATCGTCCATAGGATGAAATTATTGATATATTGAATAGTTGGGTTTAAACTTAGCTTTGCCATTTAATATCGACAATCGTTAAATAACAATAGTAACTTTTTCTTAATGAAATATGTTGCCTTAATAACTATTTCGTGATAATTATTAATGCAACTAAAAAGAAGCTATTGATGAAAAAAATTCTTTTAAAAACACAATTAGACGTGAAAGAGTATGCGACAAGTAAAATAACAGCCAAGTCTCAATCGAAACGCGCGCGCGCGATCGCCGCATTGTAACACTTCTTCACACTCGTCTCTGATGTCTTATTTTTTATTTTATTTTATTCTTTTCTTTATACTCGAGCAAAGAAGTTCCATCGTCGTTGGTATTCCCTCTTTTTTACGCATGTCGTCTTAGTTTGCTTTATTTCTTCTCTTTCTTTATTTCTTTGGGGATAAGATGCTGCACGCGACTTTGTTTGTCAAGCACTCGAGACGTCTACCAATTAAATTACGGAGCTATTGGTTTGAAAGGCCAAAAAAAAAGAGGATCGACGAGCTTCGTTATATTTTTATCTCGATTTATAAAATTTTGGGCTAACAGTACAGGGACTCTTAACTTACCTCAAAGAGGTTCAGTTATGCACGAGGAAGAAAAAAACAGATTATTATTAGGTAAGATGAAAATACACGGAATGAAAAGAATTTGAAGAAAGTTTCGTTTTCTTTTTTTTAAAGACGAATGCACACTCGAATGTTTATACATGCGCAAAGTGGAAGGAAAGCAGCGACGACGAGCGAACTCTTTGTTTCTTTGTTTATCTTTTCTTTTCTTTAGTTATTATTATTCTCCTTGACTACTTTGTTGCTATTACGGCCTATTATTTAAAAAAACCTTTATAATATCTTCCGAAAAATTAATCCTCGTATATAGAAGCCATTGTTTAATCTTAATATGCTTTCGCGGAGGCGCGTTTAGCGCGCGTTTTCGTCGTTATATATACGCAAAAAATCATAGAGCTCAATAGACTATATTTATATATTTATATATTCTTTTCTTATTCTTTCATATACGCATGTTATTTGTGTATTTCGAAGCAACGTCATTGATTATATATCTATATAGATGTATGTTATAAATAATGCATATGGAAACGCAAAAATTGCGCAACGAAATAATAATAATAATAAAATTTTAAAAAAAAGCGTATGGACAAAGACTTCGCGCTTCTTCTTCTTCTTGTGGCCTTTTACATAAATTGGAGTAATTATATAAGAAAGTGGGACTTGTAAGTGTAAATACAGTGATGCACTTTGCAATGCCGGGTAAGGAGGGTACATGTATACACATATATATATTTAAGAACGGGAGATTATTAATCGAGAAGTGGAGAAAGCGCGTCTCACATCGGACACGGAACGATCTTTTCGGTATTGCAGTATTATTTAAAATTTTTTTTTTATTACTCTTTTTTTTTCTTTTATTTATGGACACTAATTTATGAAGATTAAAGATCTTTTATCTGATGAGTATGGAATTTAATAAAATTGAATTTTTGAAAGGTAATCGATTGATCTTCAGTAAAATAATAAGATTAAAAGAAAGTAATAATAAAGATAAAATAAATACATTAATTTTTATCTATAATTTAAGATAAATTAGGAACTTTTCACCAATAATTACGTTGTAATAATAATAAATGATAATAAGAGAAAAAAAATATGTCCATTTACAAAATATCGAAAAGAACAGCCCAATGTCCAGCTTGCACTCTTCAACCATTCGATATCATATTTTATTTTTATCATATAAAAAACAGATGCAAAACACAAGCGTGCCACTAGGTTACTTCTAACGAACCGCTTTTTTATTTTTATCAAGTTTTTTTCATGATTAGTGTAAACACTCATTAATTTTTTAGTTTTAAAAAACGTTTATTAATACGTTACGCATACTGAGTTTATAGTTAGTTAACGATTCGATTTTTTTTTTATCAACGGCTCGGACACTGAATTTCATTTTTTTTTAGATTTAAGAAAAATTGTTATTTGCCGATCGTTACTTGACTCGATTCGAATCGTTAACGTTTTATTCCAATTATATCGAACAATCAGTCTACTTTTTGGATTTTATTTTTTATTTTTTAAATATGTAAAAACTACCAATCGATTTACCGATTCGATTAAATCGACATTTATTTTTTGTATACAAATCTTACCAAACGAATGTTTTTCGGGAAAAAGTTTTTATTTTTTTTTATTCTAATTATGTTTTTTTTGAATATTTTTCTTATTTGAAAAAGTCGCGATTATACGCGTGTTTATTTATCTTCTTTTTTTTTTGGTGAAAGCTGTGTACCGAGATTGCCGATTTCGTGTAATGGTTTATATACGTGGGTCTAGGAATTTTAACGATCGCCTTAGAAAACACGTGAAAAAGGCGTCGTTTTATGTTATACGCGAGTTTTACGATGGGCTCTATGGCTCTTTTATTCTTTTTTATTGGCTATAAGCTATAATTACGATTAAAAAGGATTACAATCTACGTTTATTAATGCTTATTTTTTTTTTATTTTTTTTTTTTTGTTATTTCTTAGTCGCTTGAATGCACGAGTAAAACTACAGTTTTTTCGCTATAAAAAACGCTTGTCCGATTAAAGTCGCCTTAAAGATTATTACATCAAGATCATTTGTAAATAACTTTCGAAAAAAAAAAAATAATATTAAACGCTTACCTGAGGCGCTTTGCCATTTTTTTTATTTAGCATGCGCAGTCTACTACTCTCCGCGCGTTTAATCGGGAGAAACGCTTTTTCGTTTATTCTCGACGAAAAAATTTAATTTTTATTGTTTAAAGTTTCAGTCTTAGCTTAGAAAAATTTGAATATTGTCCGTTGGAAAAATGTTGATAGAAAAATTTGAGGCATTTTGTTTATTTTAGGCGTTTGAAAAATGCTTGATAAATTGCCGAGAAATCGAAGAAGCGTTTTCTTTATTAACAATTGACCCGAGAAAATGCATAATTGTCGCGAAAGAGTGCACAGAGCAGGGCAGTAAGACATGGAATTGCTATCACAATTTTACTTTTCTTATCTCTTTTCATTTCCCGCTCATTTCACTTTCTATCATTTTTTTTTTCTCTTCATCTATAGGCAGTTTTGTTATTTTAGTTTTACAAGAATTTTTAAAGCTTATTTTCCAAAACTGACTTTGCATTCAATTTTTAAGACGATTTTCAAATTACGAAAAATTTTCTGGTATAAAAAATAAGTTAGGCGATTTTTTAAAATGAAAAAATATTGTTTTATAAGAGCTACTTTTTAATAATGGCGTCGAAAAAGAAAACCACGCCAAAACCGCCCTGCGCCTTTTTTTAAGAAACGATTGCTCATTTTTATCCATCTCAAAAGACCTTATAAAAATTCCCGTTTGTAAAAATTGCTTCCAAAAAGTTTATTTTTTTTTTCATCCCCCATTTAATTAGGGCTCGATAATGCCTTAAATGTTAACGTATCGCTTTCGAATACCACGTAGCCAATCAAGGATTGTTTATTTTTAAAAATCTTTATCATCGCTTTGCATTGAATAACCGATTTTTTCCGAACGTTCGACATACTTTTTTTTTTTTTACTTCGCGACATACCGTGCTTGTTGTACCGGATTCTATTTTTTTATTTGCATTCAAAAACGTTTTAATTTTTTTTCGTTTAATCTTGATGGACCCATGCTTCCGTCTCTCTTAGTTGATCCCTAGTTTTTAGTTTTCTATTACTTTCCACGTCTTCTCATTATCTCAAATTCTTTGTCATTCTCTCTTTCTCAAGTTGTCCCATTTTTGGTCCGCACTACCAGCATGAGTTTTCGCCTCTTTGCGTTGCAAAGTTTAACGTTTGTTTACTTATTTTTTTAGTTATTTTTGGTCGATATCTCCTCTTTCTATCTTTCATTCGCTTATTACTTTTTTATTTTGGATCGCTTCCATGCCTGCCGTCCGATCGGTTTCCTCCTTATTTAAAAAATACTTAAGTCGATATCACTTACGTATAAGTATGCGTTACTATAGGCCTAACTCTTTTTTTTTTTTTTATTTATTTTTAAATTTACTTCGTATTTTTATTTTCTCTCTTATTAAGATTAAACTCGAAAATTGCATGTTTGATTGTGAGTGTGTAAAGTGTTGGGGGTGTCTACTATATATGTGTATTTATGATTATCTAGAAGATTACGAATACACGAAAAATCCTATTATTATATATCTACGTTTTGTTTTTTTTTTGTTGGACGAGTAAAAGAGAAATGCTATATGTACGTGTAAACATCGATTATTTAATGCTTTTGAATTATCATTAACGTTTATACGACATTACAGATTAAACGGTGCTTTTCAAATTTCATTATTTTTACGTTGCTTTTACATTTGCGTAGATTTGAGCGTTATATAGTCAAGTTTATAAATACGTTTTTCTTTTTGTTTTCCTTCTTCTGTTGTTTTTGTACCCCTTTTCCGATCCGAGACCAATTTGAATTAAAATTAAGTTTTTTTTTTCAATTTTTTTTTTCTTTTTTTAAACTTTTTTACCGACGTTTTATCGTCCCAATCCTTAAGAAAAATTTCATTGCTCTACGAGAATTTTTTTTTTTACCTAATTAACTAGATAATTAATTTAGACGAATTTTTTAAACACGACACCAATTCTTAAAAAAATAGGGTAGAAAATTATATAATTTTTTTACTCTGACGCATTATGCTTACCGAACCTACGATTTTTGCTGTTTCCGTTTATTCTTTGCCCCCCTTTTTTTTGCAAATTTTTTTTTTTATTTAGATTTTTCAATGTTTACTTGCTTTGCTTTTTTTTTCTTCCCCCGATTCTTGCTTAAAAAACACAGCCGAATTAAAATGCCCCGAAATAACCCGAGCTAATAATAAATCAGTAAGAAAATTATTTATTTTTTACTTATTACAAATTTTTTCATTAAAGCTAGAATGAATCTTTACTTGTTGTGGCTTCTTTTCCGACCAATTCGTTTCACAGTGAATTATATTCCAAATTGCTTGACTTTTAAGCTCTCCTCTGCGATCGATAATCAATCTTTTCAATGATTTCGATTTTTAATTTTTTTTTTTAATTTTTAAAGCGATTAAGTTTAAATTTTTTGAAAAATTGGTTATACTGATTATAGTCGCATAGGACTCTTTGTTTATCTAATTTCTACATGAAAAATTGTTCGTTTAGGAGTATTTTTAGTTTCGTTTTTACGCGAATTACCGTTTTTTCAGCGCGTTTATCACGCACATTACTCACAAGGAGACCTACTACAATTATTATTAAAAATGAAAATTACCCCGTGGTAAAATGTCGATTTTTTAATTTTAAACGCGTATTTTCGCGAGTTTCACAAAATCTCGCATTGAATAATCTTATTATATATTAACCGGCAAAGTCTCCGAGCGCATTTTAATAGCGCGCGCGTATACAAAAAGTAAAGGAGCTTACAGACTAAAAAATACACCGAAAAATCAAGTTGCTTCGAAATGTTCTAATACACATACATCGTTTATATTATCGTACACGACATTATACATAGATATACATATATATATATATTTTATATAAAAAAACAAAATGAAAAACGATAAACTAGTATGAAAACGCGTGTGTTTTCATTTATCTTCAATTAGAAGCACGAAAGTATTAGAGCAGTACATTCATACGCATTCATCAAGATAGACACACAAATATTTATCGGATATATGAGCGTTTTTATTTATTTATTCATTTTTTTTTTTTTTTAATGATTAATTCGAAGGTATTAACAGAACATAACAGAACGGAACGGAAACGGAACGGAAGCCATGTCACACAGACCGTGTTACACGTTATGTTTAGTTTTTTTCTTTTTTTTTTTCTTTTAAGGAAAAAATTGTGGATTCTCGCGCCTTGTAATGTCAAAAGTATTACGGTGCTAATAATCTACTTTAGAGATTACACGTTTAATTTTACTTTTTCTTTTTCCCTGCATCTTATTTAACGTCAATATATATATAAAACGATGTGTTATATATCTATATAAGTTGATCCGTAATATATTTTAACCCCCTTAATTAACGTCTATTAGTGACACGCCTTAATAAATATGCAAGTATAGAAAAATTTTTCATGTTTTTTCTTTTTTTTTTTAAACTCATTAAGAAATTCTGTACATTTATATAGGTAGACGATAAGTGGCCTTTTTTTCAAATATATCAGATAAAGATTTTTCATATAGATATATTTATACTTTATGATAATGATTGATTTTGTAATTCTACCGTGCGGCCGATTCTCGATAAATCATTAGTCGCATTATATTCGTTTCTTCTTTTCTTTACAAGCATAGTGCGCGTGTCTAGTTTTTTTATTTATTTTTTTTTAAACTTCTATGTATCCCTTGGTTTATAGAAAAAGAAAAGAAAACGTGCGTCGCGCGCTCAATTTTTCCAAGGAACAGCCTGTTTGTAAAGTAGACTAACACGCGCCTTCGTCTGCTTTTATATGTCTCGTCAAAGCTTCGTGATTAGACTCACAACTGCTCCCGATGTATAGATTTTATTTATCCATTTTTGCTTTTATATATATATATGTTGCATTTCAAGTGGAACAAACAAGAAGATTTAGTTTGAAACTTGTTCTTGCAGCGTTTCTAATGTGAACTAAATCAATTATTAATGCATATTGATTAGATAAACGTTCATGAAAATTATTAGAAAAAATTTTATTAATATTTTATTTTATTAAATTAATGGCCTTTATTGATTGGACAAAAATTCATAAAAATTGTTAAGAAAAATTCTCATTTACACTATTTAGTTAAATTGATTAAATTAATGGACTTTTCAATTTTTTTTTTCAAAAACATAATTTAAAAACATCATGTTTGTTTATAGTTTTGTAAATAATAAAAAAAATGAAAAATCAGAAGCAGTTCGAGTATAATAAAGCACTTGGAGAGTCGACTTCTTTTTTTAAAGATAATTTATCACCTGAAATATATCCCGTGAAAGTTGGGATACTTTTCGCGCGCAAAACCAGAAACAACGGCGATACTGTAGTGTTTATAATAACAGCGCTATTAATGTTTCTTTTTTTTTTCCTCTATGTACATTTGTACCTTAGCCAACGCATTACGATAGATTTGATACAAACGGTCGAGCTCCCAGAGCAAATAATGACAATAAAAAAAAAAGAAACACACAGCTTATTCTTGAAAAAATGAAAAAAGAAAATTGGTTGAGGAAAAATAATAAAAGCAGGGAAGAAAGAAAAGAAAATAACACAAATAAAATTCTTATTAAGTTGTTCACTTTATTAAAAATTGCAGTTAAATAATAATTACTTTAAAAAAAAAGAAAATGCGGAGGAAGAGGTTTTTAATGTGTATTATAATATTCCATTTTATAATTATTCTTTTTTTAATGATCGAGAACAAAAGTTGAAACAGTGTGAACGACAGATCATAATTAGGTTGTAAATAAAAAAAAACGAATAAATTATTAATTAAAAAATATGCTCGCTACGTAAATACTAAATTTTTTTGAAAAAAAAATTATAAAGAGAATTAGAATAAAAAGGAAAAAAAAGACCTAAAATACAGTCATTCTCTCGCTTTTAAATCCTTATTTTCTTTTACGTTACACCATCGGCTATCTCTATGTACAACATATCATTTAATCGTCATCGAAAAAGCCAGTCTTTATTTCGCATAAATAAAAAATATTTACTGACTCAAAATGTACGAGACTGGGAACTCGACTTCTTCAACCTCAATGTGTGAAAGACAGCCGGTGTATTTTATTATGTATGTGTTATGTGTGTATTTTGTATTATGGCCAATATATCGACCATCGCCGCATTTGACTTTGATCACTTTTTTTTTTTGGTTTTTTTTGATAAAAAGTCAAACAGGATTTTTCGTAATCGGATATAGTTAAAATGGATTGCATAAAAGTACATTTAACATAAACAATTTTTAATGTTTGACAAAACTAAAAGAATAAAAATTGTATTTTTCGTATATAAAAAGAAAGGTCAAACGCGCAGATGGCTGTGATATACGCGACCATAAATAAAAATGAAACGAAAATGGAAAAACATCATCGCTCTCCAGTAGCGTAGCAATTGTTGATAAAATTTTTATTTATTTTTTTCTCTCTCTCATTTGTTTCTCCTCATTTTCCCTCTGGATTTTTTCGTTCAATTCACGTTTGCTCTCCCTTCTTTTTTTTTCCTAAACCAACGTGTCATATATATAACAACGGTCAATGTATATTATATTTAATGTATACAGTTTGTGTCTTGTTTGTTAACAAAACAATTCACTCGAGGGAAGAGCCGTGCAGGTAGAATTTGTTATTTATTCAATATTATATATTTTTCTACTTAATGCGAAGAAAAAAAAAACAATGGTGAATTATATTAAAACTTCAATATTTTCATGACTTGCATTTCACGACTTACTCGCCTGATTCAGTTTCAAGTTGGCTTTTTTATTTTATCACGCAACTTTATCGTCATCATCAGTATTACTATTATTACATTTATATTTTTTTTTAATTATTATTTTTTTTTTCCCTTTACGTT
Source organism: Anastatus disparis (assembly GCA_017163975.1). Lineage (NCBI taxonomy): Eukaryota > Metazoa > Arthropoda > Insecta > Hymenoptera > Eupelmidae > Anastatus > Anastatus disparis. The sequence continues at coordinate 458,109 of JAFFSR010000009.1, forward strand.
AGTTGGTTAACGTTCATAATAACGTTTATAAAAATGCGATAACGGGGATAAGTAAAACAGGCAATTTGACTAAAAAAACAACGAAAAACCATGTGTTTTCTATTACAATTAATAATTAAATTATCGACAGAGAATAATCTATCAAATCGATAATTACTCTGCGAATCATCATTTTTTTTATTTTAACTTATTCGCTCAATTCATTAATTAATAAATCTCTCAAAAAAACTTTCACGCGTCCCATGCTTTCAATTATTTTTTTTTTGTTATATTGTAAAAACTATTGGACATTTAGGCTTGCGCGCGCGTACGCATTAGCACGCTTTTTCTCGGTCGTACTTTTGTTATTTTTTTTCTCTCTTTATTTCTCTCTCGAGTGGGACGAGACACCGGAAATGGAGGGAAACTGGTCTCTCACTTTTTTTTTCAAATTTTTTTTTGTCTTGGCTTTTGTACGACACGATCACGAAACATATCACCTTGTATCTTTACTTTTATTATCTCGTGTGCCCGCCTACTTTAAGCTCGCATCTTGCAGACGACGCGTTCAACGCGGCGTTTATCTTTCTTTTTTTTAATGCTATTTTCTAAATAAACAAACTCAACTACGACTTATTCAGGAATAATAGTAAGCGCTTTTTTCTATTTTTTTTTACTTATAATACGTATACTAAAAAAAAAGAAACTCAACCTTTATTTGATGAAGTGATATTTTTTCAAGTAAACAAGTTTGATGATCTCGGCCACTAGGTTTGTCGACGACCGATGAAATTCGCGCGATGTTAATATTTGTGTGCCCGTTATCTAGTCCGCAAGTTTTGAGGTGCCAACCGGTGGCTAAACTCACTCGATCCTTTCATTCAAACTTTTTTTCTATATTTCTAATTCATACTTAATATACACGTGATATACGTAATATTTCAAGAGATGACTACCTCGACTTTTTTGTTTGTCTCAACGCGTTATTCCCTCCCATGCTAGCCTTCGAAAAATCCTTATTCATTTTACTTTTCATTTCACAAGGTTAAGACAAAAATTTAATTCTATCTTAGCGAATCAACGCTGTGAAAATCTTCTTTTTTTTTTTAAATATTATGCAAAAAGTTATTTTTCGAATGATTCGAAGATTAGCATAGATTAATTGAGGATAATAAAGGGAAAACGGGCGATATATATTTTTAAGTCTTGGCACTCTCTATTAGTAAATATACCTATAGTTGTCTACCACAGCTGAAAAAACCTTAACACCTACGATATACATTTTATATATTTCTAAATTACACATTGATAATAAAACGGATTTTTCACTTTTTTTTATTTTTATTTAATTCTTATATAGCTTCGTAGAGAATCGATTAATTAACTTGAATGTGTCGCGTTGCGCCGAGTACTCGCACGGCTGAGCACGTCCCCCATATACATGTATAATGTATATATATATTTCTTTTTTTTTTGTAGAAGAAGAAAAACTCGTCTATGCATGTACATATCGTCATGACACGGGTAGCCTATCTTTTTTATTTCAAACTTTTTTTTTTTTTGCATTTTTGAATTCTCAAAAAAAAAGTTTATTTTCCACGGCTTCGTAGATCAACGTTCAACGTCGCGCCATTGAAAAAAGTTTTCTTTTACGGCGAAAAATTTGAAAATTTTTTTAGTCATCTGCTTTTTTTTTAAATCCTTTCGAGCTTTTCTCTTCCTTATCCTTAAGAGTCAATGATAAAAAATCGCTATTCTAAACTATATCCATATAGTTCAACCAGAAAAAATTCTTATCCACGATCCTATAATCCCATTGTTTAAATACCAACTTACAACACCTTTTTATTCTGTTTACAATATATAATTCGAAAGATCAAGCTACACGGCATAATATCTCTTTTCCACAATCGTAAAACCTGACACCCCAAAAGGGTCATCCCGACCGCGCGGAATCATCAATTTTTTTTTTATTCACGAGCAATCAATCGATAATAAAAAACACTATATTTATATTCATTCATGAATTTCTATTAAACTACGTAGAAATTTCGTCAAAAAATTTTTCTCTAAAGGACTTAGTAAATATATATGTATATATATAATATATATAGCTTTGGTCACTGGCCAAAAATTTTCTTTTTCTTATATATTAAAATGAATATCAACGACACAGACAGATTACTCGCTCAGAAGATTCCACGCGGTACCTACAATCACACCCCCCTCCCTTAACCCCAATCTATATCGTATAGCCATATAAATCTCTTCAAAAAACGACAATACAAAATTTTTATTTGTTTTCCTCTCGTATACCGGATCAACGTTTTATTTTTTTTTTTTTCATCTACGCTGAAACTTTGTGATTTTCTATCGTCTCAAAGCATAAAAAAGAAGTTACGTTTACTCACTCGCCGAGAGAAAAATTCTTAATAAACCATTATTACACGATAAATTGGTATTTATTTTTTCAAAATTTAAAAAAATGGTTATAACCTATCTACTTATGAAATCGCAAAAAATTCTATTATTACAGCACATCGATCAAAAAACACTTGATACTTTATTTTTTTTTTTTTATAATTATTTCTTTAAATACACTTGAAATAGAAAATCGGAGACTTACCGTTATTTCTCTTATATACTTCAAAGACATAAAAAAAAGGAAACTCGAGCGACAAAACCAGCTCTATATACCAGATATATCGAACTGTGCGCTCACGCAAAAACCTTAACACACTTATACTGTCTCTTATATACGCTTGTTTCACTTATATATCCTTAAAATTGCTTTCATTCTTAACTTAACTTGTTCTCTTTTCTTATTTTTTTTTCTACTTTATCCCTTGACATAAACCTATCAACGCGCTTTTATCTTTTTTTTTTGTCTTTCCCTTCATTATTTTTTTTCTTTTTACCTTCCTACTTTATTATTATTTTATTCCGTTTTCTATATCAAAGTATTGTTTACCTTTGCTTTTTCCTCCCTCCGCCAAGAAATCGATGACACCAAGGATTGATAAAAAAAAAACTCGAGAGTGCTGAATGCAGTTTTTCTCTATTCGTTTTTTTTTCTTTCTTTTTCGATTCTTGACGAATCGACAAAATCAGTTTCATTTCACCAACACTTATCACTGATACTTCTTTTTTTTCTTTATTGTACATTTGAATTTATCGTTTGTTTAAAGTAGAGTTTTTCAAAAAACCCCACTATTTTTTTAATATGCTTCTTCTTTGTTATAAAAAATGTTTTGTTTATATATCTTCCATGATGGAAATTCGACAAGTCTTGATAAAGATGAGTACCGTCAAAACTTCGGATATTAATTGTTTACTGAAACGAAACTGAATAAGTCAATCTTCATAAGTAGCAAAATTTTTTCATTCAGTTCATCGATTCGTTTTAATTTTCAATGAAATAAGTTAATTTTTAACTTTTTTTTTATTTATTTATCACTCGTGAACTGAAGAAAAAATTTTGCGGAAGATCGCGTTTGGCACTCTGAGAAATGCAACTTCATTAGTTATCTGTAAGTTTTATTGTAGAGATAAAATTCTATTATTAAAATGTGTTTTTTTTTAAAACTTTTTAATTATTTTTAATTAAACGGACGTTGCGCATTGTCATTTTGAAGCTGCTCACTTTCTAAAAAAATTTTTTAGTTGAGGTGCAATTTTCGAAATCACTTTATAACCCACGATTATGTATTTGTTAAATTTCTACTTTTTTTTATGCATTATGTCACGTAATAAAAAAAAAAAGATTGCAAGAAAATTTTTTCTAAGGTACTTAATAACGGTTAACTTTGCTTTTTCTTCTTATTTATCTCATGTATACTCTTCTCGTCGCTTGCATTCATCTCTCATTTTTCTTTCTCTCAAAAAGGTAAAAGCCAAGTGAAATATAAACGTAAGAAGGTACGCGCTCGATTACCAACACGATCGAGAAATCAATCGTTATAGGTGCTATAGTGGGACGGCCGCTAAGGTTGGATAGCAACGACCAGCATCGCCAAGAGAGATTATTACATGTTTTTTTTTTTTATTATTATTACCAAATTTTTTTTTACTTCTTTTTATCCTTTCTTTCTCTTTAAAATTTGCTTGCCTCAGGTATTTGCTATACCGAATCCTCCGGGTTCGACTTTTTAAATTTGTTTTCTGGATCTATTATATATTTTTAATTAAATTTTTTTTTTCATTCAAAACAGTCAAGAAATTTATCTTTTTTATTCCGTATTATTTTTTTCTAAAATTTTTTTCAACAGACGCCAACATTTATTATACTGTGGAATATTCCGAAGGCAAATTAAAAAGTCGAATCCGAAGGTACGATAGTTAAAAAAAAACGGCAAAACCTTTAACGTGAAAAACTTATTTAATCGTACGCGGGTCGCAGATCCTTAAACAAAACAACATGGCCGCCTAAACGTATAAACTAATAAAATGTAAAAAAACAACGTTCTCGATTATCTAAGTAACAAACAATAGTACTCTTCATTTCATTTTTTTTTCTCCTAAATTCAAAGGTGGATTATTTTTTTCTTTTTTACTTTTCTTTACACACAACTTGGGAGTGTTGACATCCTGTCGCATTTCTACATTTTTTTTTTAATCTTTGTAAGTTTATAATTATTTGTACGCTGGCAACCGAGAGAGTTCCGTATGCAATCGCCTATTTTTTTTTTCATTCTTAACAGAGTCGAGATATAAAAAATTTATAAAAAAGTTTTTTCTCTTGCATTCTTATAATTTGAAGTTTCTTTGGTTTTGCTTATCTAAATCACTGGGTCAGTAAAGTAAAATATGTTTTTACTTTTTTGTCAATTGAATTAATTCTTTTTTTTTTGTAAGCCTGTGGATTCGTAAAACTCATCGAACAAAAATTTCTGAGCATCGTTTTAATGATTTTTTTCCAATTTTTCATATTTTTATACAGTTAAAATGAATTAATTAAAAAATTTTCCTACACACACAATTAACTTAAAAATTACCTATCTATATTTGTACAAGCCTCGAAATCACAATGCGGAAACACATTGTTGCCGAGGTTGTACGTACGAAAAAAATTAAGAAAACGAATTAAACTATTCGCGAATCCACAGGATTAAAGCAATCCAATAAAAGAAAAAAAATAATTTTTTTTTTATAAAGAACGAAGAGAAAAATGATAAACATCGACTCTGAAGAATTTTTTTTTTTTTCAAATGAATTTAATTTTATTTTCGTCTCTTGCACACGGACTCGCCGGCCATTCTTAATAAAATCCCGGCGCGTGCACGATTTATTTGTAATATAGGCCGTCTTTAGGCTTTCTATCTCTCATATTTTTAAACATCCTCTCACGCACACACATATATAATTTCTCTTTCTCTCTCTATCTCGCACTCTTTCTATTTGTATATGACAAAGCCACAACGCAAACACACACTCATCCCTCTTTTTTTTTTCTTCCGTAGGTGAGAACTTGGATTAACACACGACTTGATTGCTTCTCATTTTTCTTTTTCTTCATCTTATTTCTTCTTTTCTTCTCTTCACGGCGGAGCGAGGAATATTTTTTATTTTTTTGCTTTTCTTCACCGTCCACGTAATATTATTGATTGTTATTTTGAATTTTTAGAGCAAGGTCGCCCTAAGCAAGGCCATTAATGGGCTGGAAGAAAAGTTGGCCAAACTATCATCGTTGTTGCGTTGTTGACGATGTTGTTGTTGCTGCTGTTGTTGTTGCTGTAATTGCGACAACGACTGGTCAGCTGATGATGTTGGTGATGTTGTTAGCCAGCCGTTTGTAAGGGCGGCCAATTTCCCTAATTGTTAGGGCCATGGACTGTAAAGCTGGAAATGCTCGCGGGTGAAGCATGAATTCAATGGCTTGACGAAGTGAGCATCGACCGACCGACAATGTGGACATGGAAATATACGACTGTAATCCGAATAAAAGTTCAGTCGCTGATGAGGATAGATTAGAGGCTTATGGCAATTATTGCACTGCAAAGAAAAAAAATAAAAACAAATTATTTTATAATTGTATGTTATATTAAATTAACAATATATGTATCATAGAATTTCCTTTTTGTCAAAATAATTACTTTTTAATTATATTTATACTTTTTCATATTTTATGAAAATTTGTGATTAATTTCAAATATTTGATATCTCAAATTATAAAAAAGATTAAAAAATATAATTTTAAAATTATTCATAATTATAAAAACAAAGGTTAAATAAAATAATTCTAATTTTATAAACGTTTATTAAAAGCATAAAAATAACATTTTGAAAAAAAAAAAAAAAAATAATTTTTAAATTTACAAGACTTGTTCCACGTACTCGTACATATACATATATTTCTAGGTCAATCAAGATTAAAAGTCCAAAGTGAAAGCTTTCATAAGTTTTAGGTATACGCTTACCTTGAGTCGTTCGGTGCAGCAAGGCATAGCAGCAAATATGTCATAGCTGTACATGGTACCCAAGACAAGGCTTGAGCCATCCCAAGGTTGAGTACAAGAACGACATCGTACCGGTGCACCGCCACTGCCTTCAAGACAACTCATGCATACCGCTGACAAGAACTGAGTACGACCCTCGACCTTCACCTGTCATCGACACAACAAAGAAAAACACAAACCCACACATTTGTTAGTTTCGTTAACTTATTGTTCTTTTTTTTTTTATATTTTATTATGTTTGTTATTGGCAAAACTTGCATGACTTTCACCATATTTTTGTGCTTTTTTTTTTCTTTCAACTTTTTAGTGATTGAGAATGCGTTTCAAAAGTTTTGCAAACACGTTGGACCTACTATTAAGGTAGGTTCTGCACCAAGAAGGAAATTGCACAATAGCATGATGAAAATAAAGTAAGACTTGCAGTATAACCGAAAGTTAAATGAAAGTTTATTAATTTTTTTCTTACAAAATATCAAAATATTTTTATGTATGATACATTTATGTATTTTCATACACCTTACTAATTGTATTTAATTATGTGTAATGAATTATAAAAAATGAAATGAATAAAACATTTTAAAAGTATTTTTGAAAATGAAGTTGTTTAATATTTTATCATTACAATAAAACAATAGCGGTTTTATCCAACGAAATTAAATAAACAAGATAAATTTTTTTACTGCTGACAATAAAATGAAAAATAATTATCTAAAAACGACATTTACTACGTCATTAATTTTAGCTGAAATATTGTATCTTTTATGATGAAAGAAAACAAAGAAAAAAAAATAAATAAAGAAAGCTCTGGCTACTTACTTCAGCACAAGAAGCCGAATGCTGTCTTGGGGATAGGAAGAACGTGCCATCGACGAGGGGATATCTATCAAAGACTAGCATAGCAGCACGACAAAGTACACAAGAGACCCGTGACCATTGCAACGCCGCCAGGGTCGATAGAATGAAGCATCTGGTATCGTCGTTACCGTGATTACCCTCGTCCTCCATCTGCAACAATCAAACAAAAAAAAACACAAAATAAAACACAACCAACGTCTCATTATTCGCTTCTTTCCAAAACCATCAATCGCACGAATTACCTAATATTACTCGTTTTTTTTTTCTTTTGCTTTTTTTTATGAGGGTGAAGAAAATGAGTCTCTGGAGAATGTGAGACTGTAGCGTTAGCAAAAGATTATTGCTGTTAGTATTTTCTTTTTTTCGGTTTGTTTTAGGATGATTCTAGTTTATGAGTTGGGAATTGAATACTATGAAAATCACATAAAATTTCTTCTTTTTTTCAATACCTAGCATGGCTCTTTATACATTTAATGAATTAATTAGTATAATGTTTACATAATAATTATAGAATCAATAAAAACAAAAGTTATAGCTATATTTAGATTAGATCTGTTGTAGAATTTAACTATTCAATTCTAAAATTATTAAAAATTCTTCACTTATTTAAACCTATCAGTTTTATATTGATCAATTTGCAACTTTGATTCGATAAATTATTAAGAGAAGAGTACCACTCTTCACTTAATAATTACATAGCATAACTGCAAAGACTGACTATAATATTCAGATAACAGATATCATATAACAAATTCATCTGCGTTCAAAGCAGGGTCTACATAATGGTTGGCTCATTAAATTGTCTAAGAGATTAAAAGGACGATATACAGAATCCAAGTCTTCATTTACTTAAAAGCTAGCCCAACAACGGACGTTTATAACACCTGTAAACCAAGATTCATGCGCTGTATCTTCAATGTAATTTTAACATTTGGGAGCGAGGCTAGTTTAAGTATGAGAGCTTTTTGAAACACTTAGTATTGTAGATAATCCCAGAAATTTCCTTTTATCTTATAAAAACTTTTTTTTTTCGCATGGATGTTTATTCAGAAATAAACTATTATTTACTTATGATAAAATTTGTTGATAAAATTAATTATGATGATCGGGAAAACATGCACACACAATTAATCGATATTGGTTCCAATTTTTCTGAAAAGGTCTTCCCTCTATAACTCATAAAATTTGAAAGTAATGGATTTAAAAAGCAGCATCAGAAAGCGCGAATTCACGTGAAAATCATTCCATTCTTAACCTAGCTAAAGGTCGACGAGTTATCCTGAATTTAATATCCGGTGCGCGTGCGAATACAATGTCTTTTTTTTTTACAATTTTTCACCATCGCACTTTCGACATGCTACACATGCAAGCACTTACTCGAGACTCCTGGCTTGCTTTCGTCTCTTTCTACAGTTCCTTCTAGTAAAGGTTGTAAACGCAGCGTATTTCATAGCTTTTACGAGGAGTCGACTGCTCCTGAAAGGTGTGAAAATGAAGAATTATATGACCCTATCCCGTACCATTATTATTACATCGACTGAGAGAGAGCTTTTACGATTTTGCAGTACGTTTTTTTAATTTGGAAAATGTACGCTGTGCCAAGAGAACAAAAAGAGCAAAGAAACTAAAAAAATGAAAAAAAGGAGCAGCAAAAATTTCTTCCTATCTTTTTTTTTTTCACTGATATGCAAACATTGACACAGTCGAGCGTAATAGGGATCCACGATCCTGTTGAGCTTAACTTTGGCTGGTCTACACGAAAAAAAAAAAGAAGGAGGCAGGATATGAACTGAAATTAAACAGCTTGAGGCTGTAATAAGAAGTGCCCTGCTATATACTAAGTACATATAACATGTCTGCGTAGATGCCTATAACCTTCTCTGTATGTTGTCGACTAGACAAAAGAATGAAAGATAAGGCTTTACTCTTACAATATGTATTATATATTATGTCAGGACCAAAGCTGTATGGCCTATGAAAAAAAAAACGAGCTTTTGTTGTCGCACGGATCAGGAAGGACAGTCTATTGCTTGCAAGCTGGACATAGAAGCTTCGCTTATATGTTTCGTTACTGAGGAGTATGAGAAAAAAGCTGCAAGCATCAAGTTCAATGTTTCAGACTCAGCGGATTTTTAAAAGCTACTTTATATTGTTTTCGTGAAACTTTACGATTTTTTATCCGTCTTGTAAAATTTTTCACAATTTGAAATCTTTGAGAAAATTTAAACAATTGGACACTTTTTAATATCCTCTAGAAAAGAAAATGGAAAAAATAATATGAATTGAGTAAATGTTTGAAGAAGTTCTTTTCACAAAATGCGGAGCTAGAAAAGTGCATGTATCAGCTGCCGAATCACAATCTCATAAAAGATCAGTATGGTTTTTATGATCTCGGATGGTGCGGCTGCAACTTACGTTCTCAAGTCTTAAAGGGTCTGAAAAGAAGAAAAAGAAGCAATCTTTGTATCATGTGACTGTCGTTAAACTAAACAACGTATACTCACGAGATATAAAATCCAATGTTACAAGTTTTCTAACTTATATCACTTAAATTTTTCTATCTATGTACTGGTGTATCGGAAAATCTGAGTATACTAAAGTTTTTTTTTTTCGGTAAGTACATGTTCCATCATGGTAAACACGATAAAAGAAAATTGAAAACTAGTTCAAGAAGCAAAGTTAAGCGATATTGCAATTTTACTTAACTAAAAACTCCAATCTCTCAAGTTTTCTGTCCATCTATTTATGATGTTTTACAACTTTTTGTCTCTTCTGATTTTCAGAAATTCTCTTATCTTAGAAATTCCATTTTTCTTCTTGATTCACTGAACCGATAGCATACGACGAGTTTACCAAGATATTAAAATTAAAAAATGCCAAAAAAAAATAAGACGAGAGATGAAATTCCTTCATCCAAATTGTATATACAAAGGGAAAAATGATAACGCGAAGAAAGAAATGTGAAACTTTGCCTTTTGTACTTCCTTACTTCTCGATTAGATGATACCCGACTGATTTGTCTTTTTCTCTTCTTTGCGAGCAAGAGTATTGTCTATCTTATTTTAGTTACTACCGTTTTCTATATACATATATATTGTCTTGAAAGAGCGAAAGAAGAGTTTCTTACGGAATTATCGGTGAATTTTCTTTCTTACACAGAAGAGATAGGAAGGTTAAAAAGAGAGGTTTTTTTTATCTCGCTCACAGGCGTTGTGTAAAGAAGCTCATGAGCTTGTATCGAGCAATTTTATTCTTTTATAAAGGGAATTTTTTTCTCTCTCGAGTGAAAAGTATCTTCTGCCAGATCGGGTTTTTAAACAAAATAAAAAGAATTCTTATTTATTGTATAAAATTTAAATTTATAATATACAATTTTTTTCGAATTTACGCATCACTTTTATTTTGAGATATCATAGCTTGAAAAGCATAGAAACAAAGAACGCATAGTCGAAAAGCCGAAGAAAAAAGGAGTATATACGAGAGCAATGAATATATACGCAAATGCAAAGAGTATACGCAAGAGGCATTTGTGAGTAGAGAAAATTATGAGAGTCATCCAACAGTCATTATAACAGATAAAGAAACGAAAGAGACATATAGAAAGTTAAAGAGTTGAAGGCAGCATATCACGTATAAAGCAAAGATGACGTGAAAACGACAAAAGACAAAAAAGAATCTTTTAGCTGTATATGTATATATGTACGTATATATTGAAAAGGAAACAGATAAATATTACCAAAGAAAATACTAAATACATATCTCTTTCTCCGTCACATACGGCTTTTTATTTAGCACTTGCATTGTTTCTTCCCCCTTCTTTCTTTCTTTCTTATATTCCTTCCGTTTCCGCGAGAGAGAAAAAGAAGCTATGGCATCGATTATTCTAACCTGAAGCGTGCCACGGGCAAATACACGCTGCTGCTAAAGGGGGATGATTTTCCTTTGTCTAGTTGCTCGGAGAGAGTGAGCGCCGTCGTCTCGACGGAGAAATCGAGACAAAGAAGAAGCAGAACTTACGATACGGACTTAGCACTGGGTCAACTCTCGCGTCCCTGAGATGTATATATATAAAGGGCTTTTCCCCCCCTTTAAGTCTGGGCTTTCTTTTTGTATGTAGGCGCAACTTTCCGGTTTTCATGATTTACTTTTTTTCTTTCTTTTATCAGTTTTTTTTAATTCTTTCAGGAATAATAGTTGTAAAATTTAATTTTTAATTATTTTTTTTTTTAATTTTTGATTAGAAAAACTTGCTTATCAAGTATTTAACATATTATATACATTTTATGATCACATATAAAAAAGTATTTTCGTAATAAATGAAACACTGAAATTGTTATTTAACTATTCTAAATATTTAATTATTATTAAAATCTAAAAAAAATATCAAACATAAATATTTTGTATCCACAATATCTTTTTTTTTCATATTACTCTTAAAGTGTTGAAAGAGCATAACGAGCTAATATTCTCCTCTTTTACAACCCACTCACTTTTTATTTACACGAGAACTCGCAGTATCTTTTATACTCGGTATAAGTCCCTGGCTCTGGCTTAGGCTTGGAGTCTCATTATGTACGCGCTTCGCGCTCATTACCGAACAGCTACCCGCCGCGTAATCTTGCACTTTTGCGTAACAGCGACGCCAAAGTAGTACCTTTTAATTTCCGTCTACTTTTTTTCAGCGTTAAATACCCGGCATCGTATTCTTCTCTCTTTGCTTTTAGATGTATGAATGCTGCTTTTTTGATGCATGATTTGAGGTTTTACGTGCTGAGTAATTACTTTATTTTTCATTAAAATTGTTTGATCATTTTTTTATTACAATATATATTTGTTTAAACTTTTCATTTACTTTTTTTCACGCAATGTTGCTTATGCTTTAAAATAAAATAAATATCAAATCAAAAAAGTTCTTAAGAAAGTTAATAAAAATGAAAGCTTTTTTTTGCAAATAAAATAGTTGCTGACATGCTGATTTTGTTTGTCATCATTAAATTGCACACCCTTAGTAAACTGACATAATAGCTATCTCTAAAAGATTATAATTTTGTACCACGTATACCGTATATACGTCTAATCGTTCGTACATTCAACCGCCACTCAAATCTCTCTTTTTTTTTGCAAAGATCCCAAGCAACTATATATGCCGTATGAAAAAAAGCTCTCATATCCTTGTGACATTGTTCATCGAAAACTATACATTCGCGCGAACAAGGAGCCATCGAGATTTATTTCAGAGCCTCGCAAAAGCATATAAGGGGAGGCAAAGTTATAAATCACGCACATATCGTCAACCGTGTGGATATATACTTGTGTGATTTTACACGCAGGGTAAGAAAAGGAAACAAAAAAGGAAAGGAAAAAAAAAATGAAAGAAACTCTAGTAGAGATGCGCTAATGCCTCAAGGGTAAGCTAGTGCAAGGTGAAAGGATCATCATCGAGCATCTCTCTTTTTCTCATCATTGAAGCATTATATTTATATGTATATGTACATATACACGCGAATATTTATATCCCGTGTCGCCTCGGAACTTTTCTCTTTCTCCCTTTTGAATCATCCATTCATTCGTTTTTCCCTCCCTTAAAATGCGCTCCCCTCCCTCTTCTTCATGCGAATCTGTCGTTTTTTTTTTTTTTTTTTTTTGCTCTCCTTTTTTATTTCATCCCTTCCCTTTCTTTTCTTTTTTTCTTTGGTTTGGAGGGTATATACCTTTTCGTATATTTTTCCCGGGCTTGGTTCTTTGTTCCGTTGGGCTCCAACTTTTCTTTGTCTCTTTGTTGCGATCTGGCGTTGTTAGCACTGACGTGCCATAATTACTAACTGAAAATCTTATCGATAGTTTATATTTGTCGATTTGCCGTTTTTTCAATACGCTCGATACATATTCAAGTTTTCATTATAAACCTTTTATTTAAATATATTTACATTGATAAAAGCAACAAAATTCAAACACAATTGGTGAAATAAAAAAATGTTTTCACGCACTCATTAAAATACACTTTTTTCTAATTATTTAAAAATATGTAATGATTAGAGTAATAATTAATATTTTACATTTTTGTTTTTAAAAATAAAGTATTTAATAATTAAAAAATTGTCATCAAATCAAAATGTTGAAATCGCGTCATCCAAAGAATTCTATAAAAACAAGACGCGTAACTTTTCCCGAAAAATTCTTAAAATAAACGTATTTCTACGTAAAGTTAAATTACTGCAGACCAAGAATACGGCTACGAAATGACACTCAACTGTTTGCTTTTAAGGAAATTGTGAAAACGTTTAGCTCGGCAATCCATCTGATTGCTAAGATTCATTTGCCCTCAGATTCACTTTCAATCATCCGTGATATAACCATTTTCGAATCTCTTATATATTATGCGAATGATATTTAAGCGAATTGTGAGTTTAAGAAAGACATTAGAGATAATAATTTTTCTATTAAGATAGAGCTTTTAGACTTTATTAGATATAATTCATAAAAATGTTTAAATTAATCTTTTTGCTGATAAAATGATGATTAAACGTATATTCTGCTGCATTAAAAATATTTATCTTTATTTAGTAGTAATTCAATTTAATTAAGCATAAAATTAAGTTCGTATACTTTGAATTATTACAACAAGAGCTTTTTTTTGCTTCTAATAAGCGTGCGATAATTAAAATATAAAGAATTGGCTCGTGTTATAGGGCTAACACGCCGTAAATTTGCCTTTTTTCTCATTTCGTCTCTAATAAAGAGCCAAGGGGGAAAAACCTTATACACCAACCGTACTACTCATTAATGTTTGCTCGGATCATGTGACGCTTCTTTAAAAGTAAAAAAGAAAAAAGATAATAAGAAAAATAATAACGAACGGAAGAAAGAAAGTTTATACAAAGTTTATAACTGCCGGGACGTTCCAAGCGTGATTTCATTAAATCTCGTAGAAAAATTATGAGTAACGACACGGGCGCGGAAGTTGCGTGTGCACGCGTATTATAACGCCAATAATAAGTCCCCCCCCCCCCAAAGGCGCGCCTCTAATCGCTTGCGTTTAAGATTTTCATCGGGATCCACTGCCATACAAGCGTGACTCATGTGATACGCGCTCTTGTTTATAGACCTTTTTTATATATTTATTTCTCTGTTTCTTAGTTCTTTCCACTTGTTTTTTTGAAGTTATAATGATATCGAGTGTACAAATTTTTCATGAAGATTTGTTTGAAGATAATAAATTCTTTTTATATATGTAGTTTAATGTCTAGATAACTACGAGGAAATAAACTTAAATATTATTAAATTATCATTAATGAATCATGAAATCATTAAATCTTGTTTTTTAGTCAAAAATAAGACTGGGAAAACAAGTTTGATTGACTTCGTAAAACTTCTCATTAAATATTAAAAAAATTTATCAATTTGAAATCACACAGAAAGGACTTTTTAATGAATCTAATTTATAGATGCTTCAAAAATATATAAATTAAAAACTTTTTTGAAAAAAAAATATTTTTTTTCTCAATTTTGAGATAAATTTATTAATGTCAAGTAGACTCGAGTGGCAGTAAACATAAGAGAAGCACTCTTAATAATTCCAATGAAAATCAATGCAGATTTCAATTTCTTAAGCCGTGCTTGAAGCACGATAAAATAGAGCGTAGTATGAAAAAACTTGAAAGATTCTTTGGCGAATTTCCAATTTTTCAGCTTTGAGAGAAACGCAGAGCAATTGAAAGGCACACGTAATTGCTTCTGGAAAAAAATAAGAAGAATTTTTTCAAGACTATGAAGATTTTTCAATCTCACGCATTTCTTACCAAATAACAGCGTCAGGGACAAAGATTCTTCTTTCTTCCGATCGCAGGAAAAAACAAGAAATACACCGAGATAAAAGAAAAGAAAAAAATATATGTATAGAAGAAAGTTGGATGTCTGTGCAGCCTTTTTTTCCTATAGCCATATTCATTATTTCCCGTGAAGAAAGCTCCTTTCGTCTTCGTGCACAGGGGAAATGGAAAAATAAATAAGTCCCAATCATTTGTTGTCGTCTATTCCGTAATAGCTTGCGCATAACTTTTCCTTAACTAAAAGTTAAATTAACGTTCGCTCATTACTTTTTTTCTATTACTAAGCTGCCTTTTTTTCTATGCCTCCTTTCGCATTGTGCGATTATACGAATCGATCAAATGGTCACGTCAATTTGGTCTTATGAAGAAGAGCGTTAATTACAATAGAGAAAAGAAATCCTCGGCGTTGGTAAGAAATTAATTTAATTCGCATTTGCAAAGAAGACAATGAAAACGCGCGCTCGGACGTTAATTTAAAAGCACCTGTCTAGAACAAACGAAAACTTTTGCATAACCATACCAGTTTATAGAGTTTAGAGTGGGAGAGAAAAAAAATTAAAAAAAAAACAAAGAGAAACTCCTCTTACCTATTGAATTTCAAAGTATGCTCATTTCTTCTCTTCGTTCTCGTTATATTCATTGTACGGGGGACTAATTATATAATCTAACGTATAAAAGAACGGTATTCAAATATATACGCGCGTAGAAAAGAGAGCTTCATCAAAGAAGTTAAGCAGAAAAGAGAGACTGCTAAATTTGTCGTTTAAACATTTTAGCTTCAGACATCGTGTCTGTTATCATTTAAATTGAAGTTACACAATGTTTCTAATAAAAAAAGTTTATTGCAATATTTATTCGATGGAATCTGCAATAAATTTTTTAATAAAAGTTTATTTCGTCCGATATTACTTATGAAATCAGCATTTTACAAAACAATCCAATATGAGAATTCAAAATTAGGATGTATAACAATATAGCCACTTTATATCGAGAAATACAATTCCAATACTATTCTCCAACGAGAGGAAAACTCAAGTGCCCGGAAAACTATATAGAGATATAAAGGAGATGCTACGGTATTATCATAACAGTCACGTCCCAACTAGCCACGCTCCCTTCATTTACCTTCGGAATAATAGATAGATTTTTTTTTTTAGGTTTCTATTCGGAGTATATCTCTTTTGCCATTAAGTGTTAATTTAAAGATGAATAGCAATGACTTTTAGAAATTGATAATGCTAATAGGTGTGATAATCATTGTATTCGTAGGTTAGGAAAGATTAAATATAGATTAATACTTTACACTGGTATTTAATAATTTTAACAATACTTATAAATCGTGCTGGCGAAAATTATTTATATTTCGCTTACCAAATCTCATATGAAAGGAAAGTAATGGATGATTTGATGTTAGAATATCTCACCTGAAACAAACAAAAGAAACAATAATTAATATACATAATAAATATAAAAGTATATTTAGATTTTTGTAAAAATATTGAAGAAAAAATTATACAAGTTTAAAAAAATATCGATATTCGAACTGTTGGAATGATTTTTATCAAGACGTATAGTGTCATGTTCAGCGACGCAGCACACTGGTCCTTGAAAATATTTTTATACTCGCAAGAGTATATTAGGTATCCCGCATGTCTTTTCGCGGCTTGCGGTCTTGTGGCTTCTTTCGTATATGTATATGTATTAATAAAAAATATGACAAAAACTACCGTGTGCTCTTGTTCTTCAAAGAAAGCCAAAGAAAGACAGTCTAAAGATGAAGAAGAAACGAGGCACAAAGTAAGAAGGGAAAAATGAAAGAGCAAGAAAAGGGTTGAAAAAAAAAGATAAAAAAAGAAAGAAGGAATCCGAGAACGAGTCTGAATAAAAATAGCGAGCGAAATAAACGCGTTAAATGCGCTCGTAAAAAAGACACACTGCTATCGTTACAGAGAAAGCTCGACAAGGCCATCATACTATAAAAAAAAAAGAATGAAATGAAAAAAAAAAGAAAGTAAGTAAGAATTGAAATGCTCCCTCGGTATTATACTGATTGGCTAGTTCAAAAAAGGGAAAAGAACGTGCGCACACAGACGTACACAAACACACCTGATCAAGAAATAATATTCAACTTTCAAAGAAGTTATTGGCCTTTTAAGAGTTGAATAATCTACGTAGGCGAAGGTGATTATGCTATACCGACGGCTCTCTTATTATGCAATCGGCGCAAACGAGCTTTGGAAATAAATGCCGCTCGCGCGCGCTCGCCAAAAGAACTGGAGATCGTCCAAGATTCTTTTTTTTTTTATAAGAATTTACATTACATATTTCACATGAAATTGTATGTGTATATATATATGGACATGTAATTACAGTACTTTCGTGCACAAAGTGCAGACATACAAAGAGATCCGAGTTTGTAAAATTGTATAAGAGTGTATTTACGGTTTAAACATAATATGCACTGTTAATGATGCAAACATTACAGTTACAAACGTGGATAATATTATGCTTTCTGGTACACTGAACATTGTAATCGTTCTTATAAGATTGTTTTTTAAATTTATAAAGATTTATCTAACTTTTATTTTTTCATGTACCAAAACACTTAGCCAGATAATTAGGTTAAGAATGAATAATGTCAGACCGCAAAATTTCTCTGGGCTAGTGTGAAAAATGTTTAATATAAAAAAAATTTTCATTCTCCAAACGCATTGAAGCATTCGACAATTTACGAGCCGAGCGATTATAGCAAGCACAAATTTATGAAATTTTTGCAGTAGCAAAAGAGAGCGTCAGACTGAAATGCGAAACTCACTCGGACGCATATAAGAGAATTTAATCAGAGACATTGGCGCGTAGACGCGTAGTTGTTGTATACCTACACACTAAGGAAAAGCCGATGACCGACCGATATATATATATAGTGTATAAACACCCTCTTTCTATATATACATATATATGAATATATGTATATATATATGTGTGTATGTATATATTGCAAGACGCGCGTTATTGGTATTCCAGTCATAGCTAGACTGGTGATAGCTATTGTTCGCGTGCGCCAGCGCGTATATGCACGTAGGCGACAGCCAGCAGTCAAGCATTCAAAGGTTTGCGTTAAATGTACCCGTGTATTATGGCTTTTCTTTACTGCCCAAGCACCTTTCATTAAATTCGAAAAATATTTAATGACAAAAAGCAAATGTGCAGTTTTTCTCATTTTTGCATCTCTTTTGATTTTTTATACTTTTATATTATGGATACGTCATGAAATGCTTGCACTTTTTATTGGAATCGGCATAAAAAAACGTTGCCTTAATAAAAAATTAAAGTTACGAAATTGTTGAAGTGAAGGTTGCTGGCACGAATTATGGTCCTTTTTGGAAATGTTAATGAAAGATGGCTAACGAATGTAATTAAGAAGAATAAAAAGAAGGAATATTAAAAGTTAGGAAACTTAATTGTTTACGTATTTGCGGACGCCACATTAGAAATTAAACAGAGACTAGACATATTTACTAAAATATTATAAAACTAAAAATTCTACTGATCATAAAAATCTGGCTTTTTATTTGCAAAAAAAAAATCTTTTTTACAAATTAGAAAAGTCCAGTGTCGATAAAAAATGAAAAACTGTTCAGGTTGATAATACCTATAAAAAGCTATAGGGTAAGGTTATAACTTTTGGTTTAGGGAGAGCCAAAGGGACATTATCTCTTTGCTACGGGCTACGAGGTAATTGGCCGGGCTCGCATTAAGTTATGACGTGCTTAGTTATTCGTCGTAAAGATGTGCGTCTGTGTATCCGTCTTTTAACGATTGTCTGCCTGCTGTATGTGCTTGTCTCCAAGTGCGAAGAAAACTCGTATGATCAAAAGAGAGAGAGAGAGAGAGCTTGAAATAACAAAACTGTTGGCTTGGCTTTTGAAAAAAATAAAGATATTATTGCATGCAGGTTGGTATACAATGGAGGCATTTTTATAGGCATTCTTATTTCTAATAAAATTCACTCGAATGTGGGTAGAAAAGTTGGGTAAAAAAGAGTTTAATAGCTTTAATAAATTTTTTTAACGTTGCAATTTGATATTTGTAATAAACTAATTAGCGAAGTTAAATTATGTAAGCAGATACAAATTGAATGGGTTGCTAAAATTGATCCAGCTCCATAAATCAAGCGGTTAAAACTTAAAGTGTATAGTTAGCGAATTAGAAACAATTTCGTTTAATTTGAAAATGGCCAATTTTGCAAAAGAAAGCGGATACACCAATTAATAAACTACAAATTAGCGTTAGAGATAAAATATATAGATATAATTTAAACGTTATTAAAATAATATAAAAATATAATATCAATCCAGTTTTATATCTTAAAAGCTTTATTAATTTGGCAAAGTTCGCACGATCAACATTAAAAAGTCACGAGGGTTAGTGCGTGTATAACGAGAAAAGGGAGAAAGAGAGCTCTGAAGTCTTCTTAAACGCATGAGCTTCATAGATTTGTTCAGTGACAAGCATGTAGAGCCTAAGCGTAGCTGTAAATTACAGCAAGTTTTAGCGCAGATAACATATATAGGTATACGTATAGTAGAAAGCTCGCGTGACGGGGCTAACTTTATACTTGCGGATAATAAATATCAAGAGTGAAACACGCGTGATGTGGCGCGCCTTTGCACGCATTTCTGTTTTATTTCTTCTATTTACCTTTTTCTTTTTTTTTTTTCTTTTTTATTTCTTTTTACTCCTTTTTCTTTCATTGAATGTGACGAGTTGTGGCCACGTGGAAAGGTCGAGGTACCTTTGCATTTTCATTTAGATAATGAGTTAAGTTTAATTTGTAGACGCACATGCAAGCTGCACGCTAAATTCTTTACTGTCTTGGATTATTTATTGCTCGACGAGGTGAAATTCTTGGGTTATCGGTTAAAAGTACTTTAATCGATTTATGTTTAATGGGAATAGTAAACTACTTTTTAATTCCTGCTTTCTTGCTTTCAATAAATAAATACTTTTTATGTAGCCGTTCAACATAGTTTTTGATTAATTGAAATAAAATTAATTGCTATCATTTTAATAAACTGGAGTAATAATTAAAATTCAAATTTTATAAAAAGAATAATTTATAACCAGTTAAAATGTTAAATTATTGTTATGAATAAAACAATGTTACAATTTAGAATATACAAGTGAAACAACTTATATAGTTTAAGACTATAAGTAGTCTCATAACATTTACTCCTTAATAAGTAGTTCCTTGCTGTTAATTTAACTGTTATAAAATCTTTTTGCCGCTTTTGTAGTCGTGCTTTGTGCATGCAAACTTACATATTGTTTGTTAGCAAATTGTAGTCTCTCTTTCTGTACTGTGGCACAATCACAGCTTGGAGCATATAACGCTTATATAAAAGTTCCCTCCATCATTTGGCAATTATATCGTCCGTCTTCGGTACTGGCTGTCGCCTGTATATATATGTACACATGAAAACTGGACTCAACGAGGCGATATATATGTAAGGGGCTCGGTCGTTGGCTTGTGAAATTGCCGCTAATTGTAAGTATCCGTAAGCGTTTGCGTAGGCGTTTATACCTATATACACTGTATACAAGTCAATCTTTGCCAACAGATCAACTTCATCCATTTTTCTTTTATTTTTCGATTTTTTGGCCAGTTTACCTTTAGGTAGAGAGTTTAATGGCTCGCATTTGCAATCCATTATAGGTGACACACGCGCGATTAAACGTAATAACGCTTATTGAGATTTGATATTGATCTACTTAGTGTGCACGAGCCAATTTTATCAAAGATGGATATTATGAGTAAACGATATAACCTACTTATAGTATTTATAAACACCATTTTTAACAAGTATTTAAGTCCGTACGCTTATGTTATAAAAATAAAGAAAGAAAAAAACGATTTAATCGAACAGCCAAGACGATGACATTAATAAGTATATAAATCACGTTAAACTTTAGTGTATATATGCTTATTTATAGACGTTTTAGATGTATATTTCAGAGCTTGGATTTGCAAATAAATAATTTATCTGTTGATTTAACGCATTTTTTTTCAGCCTCAAAAAGAACGATGTGTGGATAAAAAAGAAAGGATAGAAGGAAAAAAAAAGCGAAATAAGACACAGAAAATATTGTTCACGCTTGGCTCTTGCGGATTTATTGCCCTCGTGTACGAGGCAAACAAGCGATATTGTACTCTGGTAGAAATGTTAATATTATATTAGATGGAGGATATTTCAAGGCGAATATCTTTCTTTCGAGTAGACGAAAGACTTGGAATGTGTATAGTAAAGTCCATTTAAAGTGTATTTCAGTTAATGTAAAATTAATGAAACAGAA
This sequence comes from Anastatus disparis, assembly GCA_017163975.1. NCBI lineage: Eukaryota > Metazoa > Arthropoda > Insecta > Hymenoptera > Eupelmidae > Anastatus > Anastatus disparis. The sequence goes on from JAFFSR010000009.1 coordinate 479,581, forward strand.
TTGCAATTTTTAGTTAATTGGTTTTTTTTACTAAAATTGAAGAATTTAAAATAAAAAGTTCATTTTGATTGAAGGGCGTTGGGATCGGAAAATATGAACGTCAAGCTGAACAATATTGTGATGCTGCGCAGCATATTTAAAAATACATCGTCCCAGTCAAAAATGTACAAGACAGTCTTACCAAAACCATCTTACTTTATCATCTGACGTTTTTTTTTTCCTCTTCCACGACAACGCTTACTCAAGTCTCATGGAAAATTCACGCGTCAAGAGATTAAGAAAATGAAATTCGACTGTATAACCTTCTGCTGGCTCTGCGTGGCTACCGCAAAGAGTGAAATATAGCTATATATAAAACTGCCGCGAAATCTGAAAAGCTTTTCCTGTCTAGGAAGCTAAAGCTTCTTTCTTAGAGAGCGAGAGAAAGAGAACTCTGTTGCCACTCCCTTGTCCTGTCTGTCGACCCACACGAGTGTGAGAGCAAGAGAGAGAGAGAAAAAGAAGCGAATGATATTCCGCGATCGCACCGCAAAGAGCTGTCACACGATATTGTTACGTGTACAGGACTATGTATCACGCCAGAAAGGTAAGTGCATCGAGAAGGGAGTTAAAGGGAGAAGCTAGTCTGACAGATCGCGTCTAAACGGACTAGGTGTGGCGGTGTGACTGTGTGGCTGTCTTTAAAAGATTTTAATATGTTTTGATTTTAAACTGCGAGTCGAAAATATTTATGTTATTGAGATAGTATTGTTATAGTTACTTCAAGATTCAAAGTTTTTATTTCAAGAATATTATTAAATTTATTATAAATATACTTTAGTTTATTATTTACTTTTCTCTGATTATTTTAAAGAAAAAGTAAAAGATTTTATTCTATTATTTGAAATTATCATTTTTATTGAAATTTTTTACTCTTTACAGAATGTAAAGAGTATAGAATAAATAATAAACTGGAATAAACAAACGTTCCTTAAGTATTTATTCCTAAAAATTTAACAGAATATTGAATTCATCATTAATCTTCTAGCTAGAAAGACTAAATTTTAAAGTGAGCTTTTGGCAAACAATATACAATATGCATATACACACATTACGTGCAACACGCCCAATAGAATATACTTAATGAACGAGCGTGATCTATGAAACATGCCACATCGAGAGAGAAAGATAGAGAGAGAAATAAAGTTCGCATATATAGTGAGAAGAGATAGATATATAGCTTGCAAACGGGTGTGTGCGCACCTAGCCTAAGGTTACAGACCTCAACCTGAGGGTCAAGCTCCTCTCTTCTCTGTGGGCTTGCGCGTTAGGCGTCGTCGCCGTCGTCGTCGTCGTCGTAGTCTGCCGAGTATACTTTACTCTTCTTTCTCTTTCTCGCGGGATAAATGTCGCTGCTCTCGATTCCGATGCACGCACGCACACATACACACATATACTTTGCGTGTTGTTACTTCTTGATCGATCGATCCTCCTAGTCTGATTCTTTTTTGCTTCTTTTTTTCTCATTCTTGTTTTTTTTTTTTTTTTTCGATGAGAGTTTGAATGGAATTTTTCTTGTGTTTTTGTTTTGTCTGGATAAGGGAGGGTTTTTAGAATGAAAGTTGAAGTTGAGCAGAGAATATATGCATATAGAGAAAATTCTTTTGCAAGAATGTATTAATCAGACGCTATGCGGGGATAAAATAATGTAATAAGTGTAGGAAGTAAATGATTTTTAGAAAAATTCAGATTTTTTTTCTTAAAGTTAATGTTTAATTAATTTCTCTAAAAGAATGTGAAACCTTATTGTAAGCGTATAAGGAAATTATAATTTTACTGATTTTCTCTTTTAATTTATTAAAGTTTTAAAATAATAATTTATGCTTTATTATTTAATGAATACACTAATGGATTATCAGCTTAAGATTTTTCAATAAAAAAATCATAAAAAAAAATTTATTTGCATTTTAACATTAAACATACATAATAGATAAGTAAGGCTATGAAAATTGTGGAATAGAAAAACTATACTTCATCGCTAATTAGATTAAGACGGAAAAGCAAACAGAAAATTAAAGAAAAGGTGAAACGAGATATATGACGTGTAACCATAATGGAAGAGAAACCTGACAGACTATCTTCGGGATAAGTATCCAGTGGACTCTGTATATAAACCTCTGCGGTCAAAGGTTGATCGAGCGCGAATTACACTATCACTTTTAGATATCTTGTTTCTATTTTTATTCTATATTGAAAATTCAATAGAAATTTAATAATTTTAGACTAAAATAATTAGTCTATTATCCTTATATAAAGTATTGACAATTTAACTATTATTTTACAAAAAAACGTGTTTTCAAAAGAATTAATATAATACTTTTTTTTACAATTTTACGTAACATATTGCTCGAAGAAAACTTTTTGCGTCATAATGACTGCTTGTTGAAGCTTCAAAGTGAAAGGTCTTTTTTCGCACTTGAAATATCGACAATCATTTGAGAGCTTGAAAGAAAAAATCTCAAGAATATTCCTTTGAAGGTGAGTTTGAAAAAGGCACAGTACTTTTTCCAAAGCTTAATAGATCGATGATTACTTGCATATAAGTTTACAAGCTTTTTACCTTGGCGTATTTGAGATCAGCTTTAAATTATTCTCTTTAATAATTCAAAATATTTATTAATTAGTATATGCAAAAGAGCTTTGTCAATATTTAAATGCATTAATGAATTATAAGAATATTTAAAAACATTTTGGAACGAGAATATCGACTATAATTAATGCCTCAATCTCATTTACTTTAATTATGTAAAATTTAAAAAATAATCCATAAAAAAATTCTCTTATGAATCTTAATTCAAGAATCACTTAACACTGTCGGGATGACTTTAACTTTTTACAAGTAATTATTTGGATAGGTCAATCGAGAGTCAAAATATGTGTGTGCGGCTGTCGAAAATCGGGCATTTCAACGATCACGTAGACCCATAAAGAGAATGAACTAGAAGTTCCGTGAAGGGAGAAGAAAAGAAAGAAGGTGCCATTCTGTGTAACCCCGAGCGCGCTGTAATTAGCGACATTTGCATATCGCACGTTCGCTTTCGTACACTGTACACTGAGGAGCGTCACCAAGAAGCGTATATATACGTATATATAAAGATAGAGAGACTCGATTTACATGCGAATGGTCTCAACTAAACTGGCGTATATATACGGGGACGATGCGCCAAGAGAGAAAAAGAGAGAGAGAGAAAAAAAGACGCGGTGAAACAAAAGACGAATAAAGAAGCGTAAGTACTTAAGATTCGAAACTCGATTGTTATGCGCTGATAACGAACACGCGGCTTCTCATCCTTAGACATAGAAAAGTCATGTATATATTCTTTTCTTTTTACCTTTCAATATTTCACAAAGACTGCGGAAGGTGCTTTCATTTGCAGAAATTATTTTCAAAGAATTCACGATTCAAGTGCTGAGAGTAAATTTAAAGAGCCTGTATTGTATGGGAAAATATTATGTATGACTTTAATATTCCGAGAAAATTTTGTTTCAATGAAATACTGAAAAAAAGGTGTACCTAATCTTTTCGTAATAACGTTTAATGCTTATCGTTCTTGGAGAATCGCTTAACTCTAACAGTAAAAACAAGAAGAAAAAAGGCAACATTGTCCTAAAGGTACAAGACTTTAAACTCTTTTAAGTTTTCGCGTAAATCTAAACTTTGTAAAAGAGCGAATTTTCCCGAGACAAGTTTTAGCATCTTTCTTTTTAAAAGAAAAAAAAAAGGGCTATTCCAGAATTAATTCTATCCGCAACAACACTAGCATAGCTTAAAAGTATACATCCCTTATTTCACGAAGAAATAGTAAGCAAAGAAGGCTCCCAAAGAGGGGCTAAAGAAGTACTCGAATTCCATAGTTCTTTATCGTAGAAGCAAAAAGGGATCGTCCCTTTAAGCCTTTTAACACGTACTTGTTTGCTTCTTTTCTTATATACTATGCTCTTTCATCTTTACTTTTACTTCATCCCCCCTTATTTGCATAATTCCCTAGGCTCGCATAATTTAAAGCTCAAATTTTGTTTTCTTTTTTTGCTTTTTTTGCTCGCCGAATTTTTTCTAATTTCTATCCTGTCACCTTTTATACCGCACTGACTTATTATCTTACTCCCTTATGCATTTTTTAATTAAAGACAATAAAGATAACAGTCTTTCTCCGCTCGATCTACGCAATACAAAAGTTTTTCTTTGTTTCTCACAAAGAGAGAGAGGATTACTCGTACCATTCGTTGTCTAAAGTCTCTACTTTGTCGTTTCTTAATGCAGTATACTGCTGGAAGAAGAAGATGAAGAAAAAGAAGAAGAAAGGGTCGTCACGACAATGCCTCGTTAGTTACGCGCGAGTAATATTTTCGCACTGTGCGAATTTAAACTAAATCGCTATACCCACCCCACAGTGCACAAAAAATTGGGCAAAAAAAAGGGGTTCGGAAGCTCGAGGAGAGCTTGGCCCGGAAACCAGATAAGATAAATAACTTGGGCCACCGCTAAATTCTCGTAATTCTTTTCTATCGGCAACTCAAATCTCAGGAATGATTAAACGATTTTCGGCTGTCCAAAGGAAACGCGCAAAAGGCGTACTTAATACACTTTTGCACGCAATGCTCAAAAGAAAAGGGATTGTACAGTCCTTTTTTTTTAAATTATGAAATCGGATATAATTCAGAGTTTCGGTAATTAAACCTGGTGTCTTGTAGGAAATAAAAAAAAAAAGTGTTTGCAATTTAGAAAACTGACAGTTTTATTTAAGTTCAGATTTATAAGCGGAAAGTTCAAAGTGCTTTTAGCGAGTCTACGTGTACTTATAGGCAAAAACCTGTTGGGAAATGTATTCGGGGAAAACGAGGTCGCAGATGTAAAAAAAAAAAGGAAAACGTTAAATCTAAGTGATAAAAATATAATAGAATTGGCGTGTATATTTAAAAATTTTTATTACTTGAATTCTATTTAAGAAAGTTTAAATGTATATTTAAGAGAAAGCATGAATTTATAGGCTTTTATAGCAGAAACTCGCATCTTTAATTTATTGGACATTTAAAACTTTAGCCATAGAGACTTTAGTTCAAACGAAACGAAGCTTGTTTCTAATCCAGCTGTAACTCTCGTTTTCATTACATCATAAGTCAAACTTTGAGACTGATAAGAATAAGCCGCTATATAGGATTTTAGCTTCCCTCATTGAAAAAAAGAAGGCATATTATACGCAAAAGTGAAAATATGTAGAGCGAGCTATATACCGTCTGTTTTATTGCTAATAGGGTGTTGCCCGTTTAATTACCAAGTTTAACGCAACAACGACATGAGCGCAGGTGGCTGAATAAGAAGAAGTAGGAGAAGAAGAAGAATAAGTTCGTAAAGTTCTCTTTCTTAAGGGTGTATTTGAATTTTATTACTTTTCCAATGAATTTGCATGGAAATTTCGTGGACGGAGAGAAACGCGAATTAACTCTGTTATACGGCTAATGGCCAGAACTTGACTATAGTTTTAGTTTAAATCTGAGATTGCCCTATGAGAATGACTATGGAATATATATCTTTAATGTGGATACTTAGACACTGCGAACCAGTTTAATGTTATTAATAATTTTATGACGATCAAGAACTTTATAAACAAAGTCTCGATTAGCGAGACGTAGACTGGTTAATCACTCGTAAAATCTCTATCTGCCTTGTCTCAACGTACATGCAGAAGAGAATAAGACATTAGATCAAATAAATCTTTTTGAAAAGGAGTTTTGGATTCGTTAGTAGAATTTGGAAAAGGAATATTTAATGTTAAACATAAAAATTTTTCAAAAACGTTTCTTATAAAAATGTAATAATTAATCCACTTACTGCAATTTTTTTAAGCATTTCAAGTTAAAGTTTATAATAAAAAGTTGTTTCTTATAAAATTTTAAGGCAAATAATTTGAAAAATGTTTTTCAACAAAAACATATTTTCTATTATATGAAATTATTTGATTTTTTTCGAAATTTTCTCTTTAATTTTAAATTAATTATAACCAATTATTACTAAAAGTGGTTAGGCTACAGCAGTAATTAGATGCAGTGAACGGGTAACTATAATTTAACAAAAAATTAAAAATTAAATCCATAAAAATTTTTTTCTTTTATCTTTACTTTTTAATTTGAAGAAAGTTTGGTTATTTGCGGTAAGTATACTTAAACTCTCGAGAATTAAAAGTAGTTTTACGAAAAGATTCAGATCGCGTTTTTACTGCACTGATAATACGAAGCAGCGCCTTCTTTTTTTATTTAACCCCGTGGTATTGAATACATTAAAGAAAAAGTATGAAACTTTAAATTCAAAACCGATGCTGCGCCGCGCGTTAACTGTTCCATGCAAAGCAAGTCCTTTGATGCATAAAGTAGCAAACTTTTTATCTTTCCTATATTGGCTTGTTGATAATCATGATCTAAGAAAAACTTTAAAAAACCAGCACTTTTTTATTTAAACCAAGTTTTATAAGTTTTTTACTTATTTTGATTTATGCAACGTAAGCTGCACATGCTTCAACCAAAAAAAGAGAAATTTCAATCTAGCTCAAACATCTATACCATCAAATATGAATGTAATAATAATTTCAATTATCTCAGTGTATAACGTCTATCGTTATATTGAAAAAAAAAACCAGAAACTTCATAGTATGAAACGAAAAAAAAAAGGTAAAGCGTCAAAAAAGGTGATTGGCGCAGCAGCAGTAGCAGTCGATAATATTCAATTTCCTTTAGTAAAGTGCAGACGAATACTACTAGCCGTGAAAATATATAATGGAAACCGATGGTTCGAGCGCTTGCAAGAGTTCGACAACGAACGGAAGGTATGTTCTATGTCGCGTAACGTACCGGCGTCGCGCACCGAGCGTTGAAAACGTGACAGTATCTCGATGCAAAAGCTAGTGGTAGTAGAATGCGTACTATATATCGAGAACGTTATTTCAAGTTTTTGTTAGAGCTCCTATAAAGGGAGAACGAGAGAACAAGCTCTCTCGACGGATGCTCTCTGGGGATGAGGAAATCAGCTCTTTCTCTGTCGAGTTTCGAGTTTTAAATCGATGAACAAGAGCGGTAATGCACTGGAGAAGTGATGGACAACCAAGGCTTTTTATTTGACATTGGAAAATAATTTTATACTAGATTAGACGTTTGCTTGACATTGGATATGTTTAAATATTTTTTTTTATTTGTTACTATATTTTTGGAAAAATTTTTATATTGAAATTAAATTTTTAATGCGTGAATCAGGGGTTTGTTATTTAATTAAAATTATAATTAAACTCTCAAAAAGTTCGTAAACCTGAAAAATTTCTTAATTTCTTTAATAAAAAGCTAAAAAACTAAAAAGTTTTTATTCGGAATAAAAAAAATTGCAGTTGTATAATTATAATAAGAATGAAAAAAATTATCTCTCATGCACTCACACATTTATTATATTTTCGTTAATATTAATGTTGTCACGGTCATGGACGAAAAAATTCCCAAAACTGAAAAGGCGGGCCCAACCATGCTCGCAGCGTAACCATACGCTCTGAAGTAAAAAAAAAAGAGGTAAGACGGACATGCACTTCCTGAGAACGAAGAGTTGAAAATTTTGCGAGCGTGTCGTATGCATTACTTAGCTTTCTCTTATATACCGAGCAAGATCTTGCTGCCACCCCCTTGTGCGTGCACGACTCGTTCTTTTTTTTTTAAAAGAAACAATATATATAAAGTCTTGCTCCAAAGCAGCAAGCGTAACGCCAAAATCGCATCGTGTTTCGGGCGCATAATATTAATCTTAGCCACGGAGAAACTTCCGGTTCTCTTTTTTTTTTTTTTTTTTTGTTTAAGCATAACCGGCCGAGCGAATAATAACGCGTTGCTTTCTTTATCGTTTTGAACTCGAGTATTATCTAAATTCTTCTTTTTTTTTTTGTTATTTTTAGTAAATTTGAATAAAATTGGTGCATGGTCAATTAAATGATTTCATGCGCTTGGGAGAACAAAAAAGTTGAGTAAAAAAAAGATAAATAAAAAAAGAAAATAAAGCTAATATTGTGCAGTCGTGCCTTGTGCAAATTAAGTGTTATTTACTTTTTTTTCGGAGATTCATCAGATTATATGTCATAATGTGTTATTGAAGATATGGGATAAAAATAGCGCGGCAGATAAGAAATATTAAAAAAAAGAAGAAGAAATATCTGTAAGAATCACGTTATCACAACCGAGTAATGTTTGCGCAAAAGCTAAAAAAAAATTGTAAACATCATACTTACATTGTCAAATGATAAAAATATAAGAGCATTATAGAAGTGCTCGAGTTTTAAAAAAAAATATACGTTATCTGTACCTCATGTGGAATTGACGATGATAATACGAAGAATGATAACCTTTATTATTCGATTAAACAATAGTGCGCTTGCTTAGAGAGAGTGTAAATTAAAAGGGAGAAAAATGCCGATAGATTCTCACGCGAGTATGACAATCTATCAAATGTGTGGCAAGGCATTATTATCAAGAGGGAAACGCGGGCTTTTTGTAAGAGTGAAAGTAACATTCCGTATCTCGTAAAGTAATATTCCATAGACCCAAGCTTTGTATTTGCATTGAGAAGTTGGCGTATATCATCTAAAGAAAAGCTCTCCTCTTTGATAAGCTCTGACAAATGAAGATGAATCTCAACTGATCGACTTTTTTCTTTGATTTTTAATTAATATATGAGGGAGGAGTGCAGAATATGATTTGAAGACATAAATAATATATATTTTTGACTATCCATCGTGATGTGAAAAATTTAATCAAGACAAAGATGTATCAGTGGGTTTAAAAAAATTTAAAAAAAATTCAGCATTAATAACTGTTGATGCGCGTTGAATTTACGATACGTGCCCGTCGACTGTATCATTAGTTGAACAGTGCGCGATAACCTCGATGGATAAAACTGAGGCACAATAAAAACATCTTGTCGTCACATTAAATCGCACGAATAAAACGACAGATGCAATATCTCAAGTAAATTCAATTGGCATCAGTGTCAAGAAAGAATAATTAAAAACTTTCAACATATATATATGTCCAGGCATAAAAGATTCGTATAATCAAACAAACCATAAAGAGACTAAATTACAACCATAAACACGCAGAATATTTTTTCTTTAACATTTCCTTTCTGAAACGTATTATGGAACTTCCGCTGTTTATAACGAATTTCACGGAACGTTTATACATAAGATATGTCGTCTCGCAATCTCTTAATTACCTAAAACAACAGCAACATCGTAAGACAAGCTAAAAGTATATATACAAAGAAAAACTTTCTTTTGATTTGAAGAAAAAAAATTTTTTTTTTCTTCAGGCCACACGCGCGCTCTATTTATTCGAGCTGCTTCTGCCGCTGCGATTAATTAACAATTTCACTACATCATAGACAGTTTTGGAAGTTTTCGAAATTTTCGTCAAGCCAAGCGCGGCACGGTTAGATAAATCTGGAGAGAGAGAAAGAGAAAAAAAGGGTGTATACACCGAATTTCTGAAGCTGTGCCAAGTTGAATAAAAATAACCGTCGAGAGGGCTAGCTTATATATGTGTGCGCGCAAACCAAAGAGAAATGAGCGAGAAGTTGGCATAAAGCTGAATTGTAGAACGCAATGTTTTACAGGTACATTAAAGATGAAATTTCAACGAAAAAGAGATTTGCTCCTTTAGTCGGTGCATATTTCACGAGCATAATTATAAGGTTCGATATATCGATGATTTTTGTTCGATTCGTAATTTATGTTTGTCAAAGAATTATTTTTAAACTTACGAGTTTCTCAAGATTCAGTCAGCATTTTTCGTTAACTCACCTGGAACAGAAAGAAAAAGTTTTCGGTTATTTATTTTGGTTACGATTAATCATCAGAGAAATAACAAACTTGTTATTAAAAAAATCTTTATTATTGAATAATTGATTAATAAAAAAAGTTTATTCAAGCTTGTAAAAATTAAGATCTGCACGTATAAGACCTAAAATTGCACATCAATTAATAACAAAGATATGTTGATTCTGAATTGTATATGTATTGCTTAATGATGGCAGCATAATAAATGGTATAGAGGAGGGCATGTAAAGAAAGCTCTTTTCGAGGTCATCATCATTTCTCTAACGAAGGTCGTTCTTAAAAAGAAAAAAAAGAAGAACCGATGAAATACACATATTCTCAAAGCGTTTGATAAAGCGGAACACGTCTATTTTTACCGTTTAAAACTCTCTTTTAGAGCCGGTGCCGCGCGCTTGCGTTTGTATATGCTCGCGTAGGGTCATTTACATTTTAGAAATGACGAAATTTACATTATAAACAGTCTCTGCTCGCATGTATATACAAGCCTGAAAGCTGAAAACTTTCTAGGCGTTTCTATTCCTAATCATTTCGGTGCGCTTATATATATATACATACGCCACCACAAGCTCTGCGTTCAATGACCGGCTTGGTACTATCGCTAAACCGCGTATATATGCATTTTGCGTACGCAAAGAGTATCCTTTTCCTCCGCCTCCCTCCCTCTCTCTCTCTCTCTAAACTACCAAGTATGTCTTCTTTTTCCTCCCTTCGCTTTGATGCTTGCATTTTAGCAGTCTGAGTTACGTTCTTCTTTGAATTCGTACGTTCGCAAGAGCTAAAGATCATTTGCTTATGCGTATAAATATGTGGATCTAGAAAGAGAGATATTCCATTAATATTTGCTAAGATACAATAACTTTGTGTTAGTTTGCACTGACCGATGATTCATCGGAGATATTCCATTGCTGATAAGAAGCGTTCATTGAGAAATCTTCATTGTGAAAATAACTATACTATTAACTCTTTGGTTCGATCGTAATGGCCATTTGAATAACTCGAAAAGCAGGCAAGAGATGAGACATTTTTATCATTAAATGTTAAAGAGGGTAAAGTGACGCATTCTATATTAGGAAGTGATATGCTACTTTATTCCTGCTAAATTAGGAAATAAAAGATAAATTAATATTTTAATGATTAACATCATTAATTTACATAAAAATATTAAGTATTAAAAAATAAGTAATTATATTACTAATTGTATAACAAAAATTTATTTATTAGTAAAAATAAACATTGACAATGCAATTATTTCATCCAATTTTGATTTTGTATTTTTAATGCATACGTTTCATTGTTTTCAATATTTAATATTACAAAGTATTAATTACTTGTAGAAAAAGAATAAATATGATTTTCTAAAAGATCCTTCTAAGCTGTTAGCGTACAAGCATTTTCCAATCATTACTCGTGTAAGTCTTATAAATATGCATCACCTCTATGAATTCAGCAAACGAATAATGCGCGCCTCTATGAATCCTCCATTAACGCAAACGCGTTGTGCGCCGGTACTACTTGCGCAAGAAAAAAAGAGAAAAAAGAATTAAAAAAAAAAAAAGACAAAATAACGTAGAACCCGCAGCTTGATGAATTCACAAGTAACATATAGTACATTGCACCCACTAGTTGAGTCTAACGAATAACAATATCTCTCTGCTCTCTTCTATAATGCGTTTTTTTTTTTTAAATTTTCTATTTTAACCGCATGTATCTGTCGCTTATATGTGCGTCCGCTTTAGAATGCGTGAAGAGTGCCTGTTAGTCTAGCTGTGCAAATATATACTCTGACTGGCTGGGCTGGCGCGAGAGAGAGAGAGAGTAGCATAGAGCCAGCCAACGTATACAATTGGCTCTCTCTCTCTCGCGGAGTTAACGCATACATATACATAGAAACGCAGGATGTCGATGACACTTTGTGCTTATCAGACAGGCCTGCTGCTATGCTGCCGTGACGACAAACGGCCAACTTGACATTTTATAACGTGAATACGTTCAAAGTTAAAGAGAGAATATGTATATATACGCACTCTCTTTCTCTCTTGTTGAATACGTTAGGACTAGATTCATTCAAAACTTCACTTTCGAGATATACTACACAAACTTTGGAATACGTATGTATACAGTTTTGAATGAATCGAACTTTTACAAAATATTGTTCATTTAAATTTAATGAAATTATTGAAGTTAGGGTTTTGAATACAATTTAAAGTACTACTTTTATTTTGCAGATATTAGAAAAACTGAACTTTTATAACATTAACGTTCTTAAAGAATAGTATCATAAAAAATAATTTATAAATCTTAGTAAAAACAGCCTATAAATGCAAGCAAAAATTTATAATATTGAAAGAAATCGATAAACGATTGCCGCTAAAGACAATGAATTGATTTCCTAAACATTCCGCTACGTTTCGCGAAACAATACAACACCATACTATTGATTACGTTAGAGCTTGACATTCTTATCAAAGACACGATGCAAAATCGTTCGTTTACCTCTTTCGCTCGTTCGTTAGTTTGGTTTCGCGTATATTTGCAATCGAGAGAATGAAAATGTTAAACTTGCAGGCATGTGCGTGACGCTTGCTGCACGATGTTACATTTTGCAATTTCAAAAGAAAAGAGATATTTTGCGCAATCTTTGAACAGTTGTAACGAGCGAAGATATGGACGTATTAAAGACTTCACTGTAAGAGATATGGAATATTTAATTGAAATTTTTTTCTCGTCAATTATGAAATTTCCGATATGATTTTATTTTTATATTTTCATTGGATGCACTTGACAGATGAATATGGAGCTGTATATTACTTTAATTAAGTTTTATAATATTCTATAATTATGATTTTTTTTTCTTTTTTTTCAATGGTTAATATATTTCATATATTTTGATTATAAAATGTCACTGGTATTCAATTATTGTGTTTATGTATTTTAATTTAAAGAATACGTTGAAATCTTTCGTTTAATTATAAACTTTGTTGAATCGTTAATTTAACTAAAAAATCATAACATGTATTAGTAGTTTATCAATCTTTCGACCGGCAAGCGATTACGTATGTATTCGCGTACGCGTGAATAAACCCCAAAAAAAAGCGTAAATAAGTATCCGCTATTATAAAAAGATTTACGACTTTTCTCAATGTATATGTGTATCCAGCCATTCCATACGAATCGAAACACACACACGGTGTGAGAAAAGCTTGCGAATAACGAGATCGAAACGAAAGAAGGCCCCCCCCCTACCATATCATGAGTGGTCCACTTACAAATAACTTTAAGACTGACACGGTCGTTTTATTTTTTTTTTTTTTTTTACCGTGTTTGAAAAGGGACATTTTTGTCTGAAGCTTACAAAGAAAGAATCTGGAGCGTTATGTGGGGTCGTCGCCCACATGACCTGACACGAGTTATTTTATGTAGTTTTTTTTTACTTTTTTTTTCTACTTGTAGTTAGCCTTGGCTCTTTTAAGTAAATAGATGTTATTCTTAAAAAAGAAGCTATTTAGAATGGGAGAAGTAACAAGTAGGTTTATGTAAGGCACTGAGAAAATATTATGAAAAAACAAAGGAACACGATGATAATCTTCGGGACAGTTAAGCTTTGTCAATTATCGGCTGCGAGGAGCGAGAAAATTATATTCTTCGACCGAAAATTGGAAAGAAGAGGTATAATTGGGAACAAGACTCGCCAAGAAAAACTCAATTAAAATCGGTGATTAAATCGAACGACCAAAAAATAAAGGAAAAAGAGATGAATTTCGTGAAAGAAATTTTAAAATTTATTTCTCTCGGCTTTTTTTTATACTCCGTTCAAAACGAGGAACCTCGAAAATGTAAGCAGAATCAGACATTTTTTTTCCTTCACACCAGATGTTGCACAGAAAAGAACTTTTGGAAGCTTACGTAAAATGTAAGATATCTTAATTAAAGAAAAAAGGAATTAATTAACAAATATCTAAATTTAGACGGTAAAAATTTTGGAATTTTTTATTAAAAGCAAAAAAAAAAACTTTCGTAAAGTTAAAATAAAATTCATAAATATTAATCAGAATTTAAATATAGAAATAATTGTTTGCTTTGAAGAAATTTAATCTATTGAAATGTACCCCCCAACAAGTATAGATTTATTTAAAATAGAAAGGAGGGAAGAGAATGAAATAAAAAAAAAATAGAGGAAATAAAGGAGGATTTGGCTGTGCAATACTATACAATGAGTTTCATTGTGCGAGACTGTTTTGCTGCTGACAGTATCTATACGTATAGTGGTGTCGCGCTGATAAGACTATTCGCGCGCTCGCACCGGATTTACAGAGAGCAAGTTTTATCAGACTAGGCATGTATTTCTATTGGTTATAGTGAAATTCTCCAAGTTTATAGACACGAACAACTTCGCGCCTTTTGTATCTTTGTTTACTTCCCAACTGTATTGGTGACGTCTTTTATTCGTATTTCTTCGTATATACGGAGTTTACTTGCCGCTGAAGAGATTTCTCTTCCGGGTTCTCTTCTTGCATCAATAAGACTCGCTCGTACATTTCATTTGCTTTATGTTAAAGACGTGAAAAAAAAAATTTTCAATTCACACCTCTTCAATTTACAAAAAAGAACATATAGTTTTATTTTTTATAACTTTTTTCTAAGTATTTATTATATTATTAAAAATGTATTTGTAGTATATTAATATTTGCTTTCGTACCAAACATGTACGAAATTTAAAAAAATATGGATTAGTAATAAAAACTTTCTAAAGATTTAAAATATATATTTTTTCAAAAAATATTAAAACACAGCAGACAAGAGTGATAAAAAATTTTTTTCAGAGAATTGAACGATGTTTTAATGATATCGATTATACGTACATGTAAGCTTACATACATATGAGTAAAAATAAATTAAAACTCGAGGCAAAAACGCCGGCAACAATGAGAAACTTGATTGTGATGTATGAGAGTAATGAAGAAGGAAGTATTCTCTCATTCTCGCCCAGAGGAGAGGAACACACACACACACACAGAAACGTATATGCACACAAACGTGTTTTCAATAATTGTACCGAGAGGATATAGAGAGGAAGGCCTACCTCCGCAATAATGACACATACAAGAGAGAAAGATGCAAAGTATCTTTCGTAAACATCGTGCGTGGGCCGTATATATATACACGCAAAAAAAAAAAAGAACGTCGGGGATTTATGTGTACTCGTAGAAACACTTATGTCGAATGAAATATCGGGAACGTTTCAGGGGCACACGTACTTATAAAAGACTCATATATGTTAGTGGTATTATATACCTCGAAGCAATCGTTTGCTGTGTGCGTTTTCTTCTTCTTCTTCTTCTTTTTTTTCTTTTACTACATCTCATTATACGAGAAGAGCCCGTATGAATAAGCCTCTTTTTTTCGCTGTTATTGTCCAGATGAAGATGAATGCTTGAGAGAGTAAACTTTCGTTGAACGAATTTAAAAAAAACTGTATCAATGATATATTATTGTAAGAGGATTTTTCATTTTATTTTTAGATTAGAACACTTTTTTTATGATTTCGATATTTGTAATGTAAATTGTGTAACTAATTTTGCGAAAAGTATATCTGTGCAGTTTAAAATACGTTGAAAATTTAAAAAACTCATGAATAGATATTTTAGGTTGCTATTATGAATATTAATACTACTAAAACTTATTAAAAATTAATTAAATTAATCAAAGACTTTGGAGAACTTATTAAAATTTTAATATGATTCTTTTATGTAACCGCTATTATTGGTCACTGAACTGGCACTATTTAAGTCATATAATTCCAAATGATGTCATAAATATAAGCTATGTTTTTTTTTTAAACTCACTTGAAGGTCATCACCGGTACTCTACTTTTTCGTATACGATAATATGAGCATTACATAAATTATCTGATTATTCATCTGAAAAAAAGCTTCTTACATCCGTAACTTCTAGGTACGTATGAATGCTCAAAAAAATGTATCAGAATAACAAAAAAAAGTAACTAATTCTGCTGTCTTGACCAATTACGCTCAACGCGATTGTTTTTAATCAAGCCTCGGGGCTTATACGTTATATTACTTTTGAGAGGTTTACTCACGGTGCATTATATATATATATATATATATATATATATATATATATATATATATATATATAAGAAGAGAACCATATGGGCGCCAAAAGCAAGCGCAACAAGATTTACGAGCGCGTAAATAAATCGAAACGGACTTCCATTCTGCTGCTGACATAGTCTTCTTCTTCGTTTTTTTCTTTCTTATAAGACTATCGGTTCTCGAGCGTGGATCGTTTTTAATTCACGTCGCTCTTGGCGATTATGCCTCCAAGGATTGGCAATGATCATCATTGCTCTCGTTGATAGTTCACGAGTCTAGACATGGGCTACTTAACGTCAATATTCGTTTCTTTTTCTATTTTCTTTTTTTTGTTGGAAAACAACATTCGTTTATTTAAATGTTCGAGTTGTTGGACATTATCAACATTAAATTCTATAATCTTTTATCATTATAATTTTTAATATTTGATGATTTTGAAGTTTTCATTTTTTTTTTTAAATCTTTATGTCATGCTTTTTAAGAATTGAAGTGAAGTGATATAATAGAGAGATATTTTTGAAGTTTGAATAAAAAATAAAAAATTTGGAAAACTGTATTGTCGGTATTTTACATCCCCTACATAGAAAAATATTATTTATGTTTCATTTATCCTTAAGTTAAATATTAAACAGTACCAACAATTTTGGTTGTTAACGAAATATTGTAAAAAGGGGAATGATAAAACTCGTTTTTGCACATCTCGATACATACATTCTATTTTTGTATATATAAGAGCATATTACTCTTCCAAGCGACGCAAGGCAATTTGTCCTTCGACAAATTAATTTCTTAAAATACTTGGCAACAAAAAAAAAAGAAGAAAAGAACGCCATGCCGACCCTGACAGACGCACTTTTATTTGCGCCCAACAGCAGTACCGCCGCACCACCGCCAGGCACCAGCAACAGCAGCAGCAGCAGCCGTGCTTCATGGCTTGTCATTTTTTATTCTCCTTTTTCTTTCTTATTTCGGAGAATATCTTCGCGAGAGATAAAAAAAGGAAAGAAATATAACACGCTCGCAAAGCAATTTCGCCAATCGTTGTCAACATCGTCCTTGACACATCTTTTAAATGCTAAAAATATATATTTTAAACAACTTATCAAGAATATTATGATCAAGCTGTTTTATTTTTTTTTTCGATTATTTTTATGCACTTAAAAAAACATGTACTTATATCAAGCTCGATTTCCTGACTATACTTGATAAATATTGGTCAGAAATCAGGATTACAAATCTTGCGAGTTTTATCGATGTGTATAAAGTGTGCGAATATTTTTAATGCCCGTTTATACACGAAAGAATATTAACGGCTTTCATTACTTTGAAATAGATACTTTTCGTTTATTTATGTGGTATTTCGCGTCAAAGGCGCTCCGAGTTATATATTTTGTAAAATCGATTTTCCAGTCACGTGCGCTACAACCGATAGTGTTAAAACTTATAGTTTTTAACCCAACTGTTAATTTAGTATGAAATATTAATACGATAATTGCATGTAACGACGGGAAAGGTGTCATTTGGAAATTTATCTATGATTTTTTCATAGGCTAGAAATATTATTGAAATATTATTGAAATTTTTGTTAATTATTTACGTACTCTTGTATAGTAACTTTTTTCTTTTTTATTTTATTAAATTAACAAATTATGGGAAAAGGTGTTAGAAAGTCATTAATAATTCAGGCAAACATTCTTTAAATAATCAATTCTACAGAAACCAGTTACACGTGTTGCAACTATAAAATATGACGGAAAAAAAAATCAATTAATTAATTTAAATAATAGAATAATTTATAAATCAAAACTTAAATATATCGTTCTTAGATAAAATCGTCAACAATCATGCGAATTTAATCGTAATTTTTACTTAACGAGCGATGATACCCATGGATAAAGAATATAATCACACATTTATCCTACTGCAGCCAAAGCAAAACCGTTCGTATATATACGTGTATACTGAAAACCGGTTCAAAATTTTTTTTTTTCTTCACATCTTGTTTAAACGTCGATCTAAGGAGCGCCCTTCCTACAGCTTTTTCCAGTGGATCTAACGTATATAGCCACCTATAGCCTACAGGCTGAAAACTTGTTTTAGAATTTGTGTATAAGCACGCCGTGAGTTTATATGCAGTAAACATATGGATGATTGATAATAGAGAAATTTTACAATTACGTTTTTATCTTTAATCTGGATTTAGAGTTTAGGGTGAATTCGCGTTATTTTATGAGAATAACATTTAATTAAATGGATCTTCCATTCTTATTAAAACTCTATTAATTGAAGAAAATTTGTAAATTTATTTGGCTGAGCTTTGAATGGAGAATCATACAATAATTCATTCCTGCAACGAAAGAAAGCGTACAATTTAAACTTTTTAATTACGATGAAAAATAATGATTATTTTATTGCTCTAGTCGTTAGTCCGTTAATTCAAAGGGAAGTTTCGCTAACAAACGATTGGTTTTCATTCATAATACCAAACGATATAATAAGACTCTTAATCATTCAACGAATTTCAATGGCTTTAAATTGATTTCCGCAATCTTCCCTGCTATCATTAATCCTTAACAGTATCACAAAAAAAAAAGGCCAACAGCACAATGAGAGACTTTCGTATTTCGTTTCTCACTTTTAATACCGGCCCTTATATACAAGCAAACAAGAGGTTAACGTATTCTTTATTTTTTCTTTCTCTCTCTATATATAATTGTTTATCATTTGAATTTTCTCTTCGCCATTTGAATTTTCTCCTCACCATAATTATCGTTAAGAAACGATCCTTAGATTACCCATTCTCTGATTTCTTATACTTGACGTATTATAATGCTGTATATATGAACTCGGCGCGTGAAATACTCAATTTAAACTCGAGGAGAAGAAAGTTTCTATTGTTATTTAAAAAGCATCAATGTGCGAAGTTTAGTGCAAACGATACATCTGGAGGCGGCGGCGGCAATATGCTTATCCATTAAAATGAACGAATGTTCATCATGTGTTCCCGCATCGTTTCAGTTTGAACTTGTGTTTTGCACTTATTGTTTTATCGTCTGTGGATACGTACACGTATAGTTATACATGCTATGCTTAGATATGAAAAATTAGAGACAGTGTGGGTTTTCTTCATTCAATGCAAATTGTCGAAAGAGAAAATATGCGATGTTGGGTAGAGAAATTTGAGGAAAGGATGACAATGACATGTGTACGTGCAGATATAGTGAATCCATCAAACGTTTTTGTCTTCCTCAATTTAGAGGAAATACTTTAAGGATTAAGTTTATTCTGAAATATTATCATATTTCATTCCATATAAAAATTTTTACATTTAAAAAATTAATAAATATAATTATATATTTAAAAAGTTATTTCGCCAACTTAAACATTTTCAAAGCTCCTCTCTTCGTATACTCAATCTTAATAATAATTCTTATCATATAAATACATATGAAGAATTTAAAGTATACACACATAGCTGAAATCATAAAAGCGACTTGACGTTTATATACTTCCATGTGTATATAAAGTCTCTAATGCAGATAGTCGCACATCTCAAAACCGCCATGTGACTGAGAGAAATACTGCAGATGTCGGATTGTCTGTACTACATAGAAAAGGAGAAAGAGAAAGGGGGAAAAAGAGAGAAAGAGCGATAACGATAGCAGATGTAAGATAGCGCGTTTACGTCCGCAAGAGAGCCAAGAGAGGTTCTCTCTCTCTCGATATGAATTTATTTCTGTCGCGACTTATATTTATGAAAGCTGATAGCGTCTCTTATGCTGCTACAGTGTATAGTTTAAGCTTGATCGAGTTTCCTTTTAGCTCTCTTTTATGTTTATATATTATACGAGTATAGCGGAAATGTATGCGTGGGTTCGTGCACAGAGATTTCGTACTTATTGAGAATTTTGGAGAAGAGAAAAGTGACCTTTGTCACGAGTTATATGCTTCTTTTATTGTAGAATTTTTTTTATTCTTTTAACAGTACAGTTTATCTCGCTCGAAACTCCCAGAACACACAAAGGTTAGTTGTGTAAAAAGAGAGATAGGTATTTAGAGTATGAAAGGATATGAATACTGGTTTGTTCAGCTGCAATATATAAATCGATTAGAAATCTGAATTAATCTGTTGGTTAAAGTTTATCAGGTACGATGACCTTTCTGCTGCGAAAAAAAGCAAATAACTCTTTATTTCGATATTTCAATAAGTCAAACGAGTATGAAGAAAATGAAATTTAACGTGTAAGCTCTATACTTCTATTCTAGAATGCCAGCGAGAGAGAGAGAGAAAGAAAGAGAGAGGAATAGAGAATTGACTGTTGCACGGAAATTCGCGAAAGACAGAGAGACAGAGAGGTTTGTACGTGATATACACGAGGTTGTTGCCCTTTATAAACCGACCGAGTAAACTGGTCGTCGCAATGGTGCTGTGCGCAAACGTTTCAAGCGAGAAAATCGGCCCAGTAACTACTACCACTCCAGCACACAGAAAAACATACAGTTTTGCAATAAGCGTGACTTTCACGAGGAAGAGAGAGAGAGAGATGAGTTCGTGTCTAACGTGGGAGTTTTAATTTTTCTTTTATTATTACAAAACTACATTACAAAATGATTCAGATCTACTTGAATTAAAGCATACGAAAACTGTACAATTGTATGAATTTGGTGCAGATGAAAGCGCATTAGTGTTAATTTTTTCTATTCAATCGTGCCTAATTATACGTATCTGCATGTGTGTTGATAAATAAAGGGTCAAGGCTGTGTACCGGTATTTCCATTTAATTAAAAGCCTAATTTAATGCTTCTTTGATATGTAGATTTGATAAGAAATTATTGGCATACTTCATTACATAAATTAACATAAATTAAGCACTACTACACTTTAACTCCACAATGGAATATAAATAAGTTCAGGAAGAATGAAGGTGAAAGTTTATATTTAAAAAAGAGCTTATTATAAAAAAAAGGCGTTGTACGGAACGTCTGTTAAGAATATTAAAGAACACCGCATCTTAGAGACGAGAATGTATAGAGAAGTCGCGCGCTGGAGAGATAAAGCAGCGTGTACAAAGAAGCGTAGGAGAAGCCTTGAATCGTAGCGCGGGATCGCGTGTGGGTCGTCGTCATCATCATCATCATCAGAGATTACAGCAAAAGAGAGCTTGGCTTTATGCCTACTATATATAGTGTTTCTTACACTTTATAAGTGTCTTGATTCTCGCGAAAATGAGCATAGAAAGAGAGAGATACATACATATATGAGCGGAATATAACGCTCAAAGTAATGATAAAGCAGAGCAGAAAAGCGATTTCTTCGCTATTATATTTTCTAGAAATTAACGACTTTAAACGCACATTTTTATTACGAAATCTTTTCATTTGCACTCGTAGTCGAGTTATCTATATGCAAAACAGTAGAATGATTCATTTTTTTCAAAGAATAATTTATGTTTCAGCTAATTTAAAATCATGAAAGATTATTCTGTAATTTTTCTGCAAACATAAAAATTGAACATGATTTTTTTCAACATTATTTGATTTAGTTGAGAATTTGAAAAAAAATAACTAGTAGTATACTAACAACAATCAGTAAAACCCAGTTACTAGAGAAATGTGTATATATGTATAAAAGAGTCGCACACAGGGGCCTAGCTAGCTTTCTATTCGTTTCCCGTCAATTAACCGGGCGCCGACGTCGACCCTGATTCCAGTTATGCGAATGCGAATGTATAAGCTGCTCTCTCGTATAATGGGCTGCTCGCGTGCACAGCTCGGCTTAACTCATATAATATCGGTACACTAACACTGTATACAGCGAACGAAGATCACATAGCCAATCTTCGTATACTCGAGTTTACCATATATGTACCGTACATATGGGTTATTCTTTATGATTGGGTCACTAGATCGAATTGCTTCAGTTTGTATTTGTAGATTTTTAAATGCAATGAATATGTATACGAAAATTTAACAATATTTAATTAAAGTTCATGAAAAATATCTACAAAATTTTGAACAATAAAATTAAAAAAATAAAATATTAGTAGTATGGCTAAATTCAAAATTTAATGCATAATTATGATTGTAAATTATTAGTGTTTGGAAAACTATAAAAAAGATTAAAAAGAAAGAAGCATTCTTGACCTTGAGATAATAAATAGAATGCTCCATATGTATTAAAATGTATAATCTCGTTCACAAAGTCCCGTACCTCCTAACCCTTTTCTCTCGCTCTCTTTATTTTTTTTTTTCAAGAGCAGCCTGTACATACACGTCTCACTCATTGCCATGTGTCTTTGTCGTTTTCTCGATGGCACAGCACTCCATCTTTCTCGAATTTTTCTTGCTTCTCTTTACATATGTAACCTCTTTTTTTATTCTCATGCGCTATAGAGAAAAGCAAGACTCAAACTTCCCACGGGAAAGAAACGAGCTACTACTGCTGACTTCTGCGCGAAAAACTCGTCTGCGAGATATAACCGGAGAGACTTTCTTTCTCTCCGCATCTTTTTTCTTTCTTTTTTGTATTATTTTTTTTGTTGTTGTCTTTTTTCTTAACGCAAATATATTAAAGCTGTAACGGCCTTTTCTATTCTTGAATGCCATAAAGATATACAAATGTGATGGATTTTATTTTCTTTACGCAAAAGCAATTCGATGACTGAAGGAAGAGGCGTATTGTGGTTATATATAGTCGAATAAGTAATGAGTAGAAAAGAAGGAGAGAGAGAGGGAAGTGCAAAGTAATGCAAATAAAGCAGGCTCGTCGATGATAAGTCGCCCTTCTGACAACGTCGTTATTAATGAAAATGTTGCTTGCTTTGGGCTCTCTCTCTCTCTTTTTTCTTCCTCTCGTTCTCTCTTTCGAGTCATTCAAGAGAGCAAACGCTCTACGGCAGTTTTGCTAATAAAAGCTTATTCGCGGTCATTAACGAACATAAACGACTTTACGTGAGCGCCCTTTCTCTTTATGTGTGCTAATACATAAATATATCTTAGCAAAGAGTACGCGCGCATTTGTTTTTTACTCGTTATTATTTTCAATCGCACAATGAATGGGAAAAGTCTCCCTCCTCTTTCTTCTTTACTTCAATAATATAACGTCCGATTATGCGTATATGGTACCTCGCATTCAATAATATAATAAATGTAATCTCCCCTCTTTTAGAATTTGTACGGAAAAGTATTAACCGAACTCAACGATCCTCTGATTCTTAGTTCTGATATATACATGTAGTATACGTACGTATACGCAAAATTTAAAGCTCTAACAAAGACGCAATGAATGTACACGCTGATAATCATTAATGTTTAAGCAAGTCGAGATATACGTTATGCTTTACAAAAGGAGCGAGATTAAACAAACCGAGGTCGTGACCCTGACGAAAACTTGTAGCTTTTGTGTATTAAATTAACACAATGAAAACATGCGAGATTCCTTTTTTTTTCATACGGTTTTAAAAAATTACCGTTTACGAGGTATGTTTCATGCATCAAGTTTCAAGATAAGAGGTTTTTCGAGATAAAAATTTTTTCTTTTACAATTTGAATATTAAAAAATAATTCAAAGAGTATGGCTCAAAATAATCTTAAATTACTTTTTAAAAATAATAATGCTAATTTGCTCGTAATTCTCCATAGGAATTCTACTCAACACTCTTAGAGTTTATTCTCGTCTTCTCTCGAATGAAAAATCTACATCAGCCGTATTAAGTTTTCCTCACGTGCGTATCTTTCTTTGCTGAATAGAGGAAAGAATGTACACGAGACATCCGTCAAGTGTGCATATTTTTCCAAGACCTTTTTTTTTTTATTTTTCATTCAATTGCACTTTCTATGCGTATTCGATCCAACGCGACTCGACGACTCACGCATCTCATAAATAAACATTTTTCTATGCGTCATGAGTTGCTAAGCTTTTTCGCACATTTAATGTATATATATATATACATGCATACGACGCCAATGGATTGAATGATAGAAAAGAAATTAGCGAGATAAGTTTTATTTGCTTCGAGAAATGTTTTAATGTGTCATGTGCTGTGAGATGCTGAGTTGTGGGAAAGGATGAGAATAAAAGATTATTTTTAAAGAAAAACAAATTACAAGTACAAATTAACACCAAAAATATTCGTTCAATTTTATTTTGGATAAACATTAAGGTCAGCTCTTTGAAGTTGGTTAAATATAATTAAAAATGTTTAAAAATACATGCGAATGAAACGTACATAAATAACTGATTCCTTTTGTAATAATAAACCGGTTCTGCCGTATATCCAATAAAGTTTCACGGTCGTCGCATTACGTATGAGTGTTTGTGTACATATAAACCATAAATCCCATAAAAAAAAAAAATAAATAAATAAAAAGAAAGTACGTTTATCCCGATAAGAAAGTAAAAGAAAATCGAGAATTAGTGCACACGTAGCCTTGAACATATTATCAATAGGCTGTCAAGAAAATCAAGTGGCTTCAGCTTAAAGCTACGGCCAAATGCCGACGTAAATCCAGACATTGTAACTATGTTTTTTTTTTGTTCGCATATACAGAACAACATAACAGTTTGCTTCGTTTGGCTCTTGTCCAATTCGTCTCTCTCTTTTTTATTCCTTTTGCTCTCATCGATTGATCAGAGATCAATTTTTTTTTTCAGGAAAAAAGAGAGAAAGAGAACCGGCTGTTGAATTTGCTCCGAATTGGCTAATTTTTTTTTACGTTTCGATAACTTGCTTCTTGCTCGAATAGTATGTTGAGAAAGTTTAAGGGACAAGGGTAAAGTGTATAGGTATATTTAGAGGTTGTATTATTATGCTTCGATTACTTTGTTTAACCACATTTAAATTTTGCTGAGTAAAGAAGAAATCGCATGTGTTCGATAACTTTAGTTGGCTTTCAGTTAAGGTTTTGTCCATTTTAACTTCTAGAATTCGAAGACTTATATTGTACAACTTTTTTATTCCTCTTTTCTTATATTTCTTTGCCTTCAAAACTTTATCTCTCGATCAAAAAAAGTCTAATCAAACGTATTCGGGAACGTTGAAGGATAAATTGAAGGATTCCGTATAACAAAGTTGATAAAACATGATTTCTCATGTTCCTGAAAAGAATAAGGAAGATGGGTATAAATTTCAATATAGAAACTTTATTAATTGTTTTTAAAAACTATTAATTATTTTCAGTAAAATATATAGATTTTCAAAATTATTTGTAAAATTTAAATTCAGTTCTTAATAAATATTATTTCGAAGTTTTTATATCAATAATAAAATAAATTTTAATAAAATTAAATTATATTTAACGATTTATCTTGCAACAGTTTAACCTACAAAAAAAAAGGTGAAAAACTTGAGAAATAGATAATCTTAACTACAAAGTACAGAAGGAAACTTGATTCTTATGCCGCAACATCATAAAAATGCCGATCAGAACAAAAAAAAAGGTAGCACCAAGCAGCAGCACATCTGAAATTCTTTCTCAACAAACTACAACAACTCGCCAAAAAGCGTGAGCTACATTAACTTTTGAGTCTCGACACCTGCGGCGTAACTCAAACCGCGAAAATTTCGCAAAAAAAAAATGCGACATGCTAGTGCAATTTCAACTACATGGCAAGTTTATATAAATCGGTGCGGACGTGACGCAAATTTTAATGTAGTTTAACACAAAAAATAAAGCGAACACCTCACTACACAGTTTAAATGAAAAACTTTTGGCGTTAAGTGGCCTCTCCGAGTCTTTTTGCATAATGATCTTCCTCTGTCAGCTTTCCCTTTTTTTTATTCATATTATAATATAATGACAACGTTGGCTGCAAATAAAGAAGACGATGTATACGTAACTTATTTGCATGTAAAACCCAACTCGCGACCTTTATCTAATAAGATGCACGAACAAAAAACCAAAAAGAGAAAAAAAATAAGCAGAAAACCTTAAATAGCTAAAACTAACAGAGAGAAAAGGAGACAGATAAAAAGTTTAATATGCAAATATAATGTTTGATTTGTTAGGTTTGAAAAATAAGTGCAACATCTTTTTCTTCTTCGCTTTAATGACTCATTCATGAAGAAAGAGCGTTAATTCAAGCGTTGACTCTCCCGGTGCATGTGTATACGTGCATGATGAAGGTCAATTTAATCTTTTCGGTGCATGAAGCCGAAGGCAAAGCCATTGGTTATATACTTGATATGTGCTTTTAAGGAGACATAAAGTAGATTTATGCCTCGCATAAAAATTTATATCTAGAAAGTTTTTTTTCTTCTTCTCTGTTCGAATAGAAAAGTTCTGTAAGGTCTTACTCTTAAATAAATAAGAAAGTTTTCAGATAATTCTGATTTATAATTCTATAAGAAAATTTGTTAAATTAAATATTCGAAATTTTTTAAACATTAAATTCAAAAATTTTCTTATAGAACAAACTGAAAAGCCGCGGTCATTGATGCGTGTTTAATAGTCAAAGCAAATTGAAATTTTTTTTTTTTTTCAAAGTTGTGAGACATTGCAAATCAGCATATAGTATCTCTTCTCAAAGCTTGCATAAGCGTCGTTGGTGAGTTGTTTCATGCGCCTTGAAAAAGGTCGTTGCGCTGCTGCTGCTGCTGCCTGTCGTTCACTTTGATTCTCAATGGCGCTCGACTCTTCGACGAATAAAATTGCAAAATGCTAATAATCCTCTCATTTTTTTCTGTACGTATTCTACGAATTTTAAATATCTTTCAAAGTGAATTGTATTTTCGTTAAAAGTTAATTTCTATGATTTTGTAAAATTGTTAAATTAAACTGCTTGTAATGGGGAAAAAAGTCATTTGCAAGTTGATATGAAAATTATATACAATTAAAATGCTATTAATATTGCTTAGAATTTTTTTTGCAGGTATAATTATAGATTAATCTTTTTATTAGCAACTATTGTAGGTACGTAACTTCCATACCAGCTTATGACCATTAAAAACATGCGTATATAGTTATCCTAAGCCTCTAACGCCCACCTCAGACTTTTTCGAATTAATCAAAGTAACGTGGATACTTATATATGCAATCTAAGCTACACGTCATTTGGCGTGTGTGCATATATGTATTATCCGTCAAGCTTTTTTTTTTATAAACTTAGACAGCACACGCATGCCAATAATACTATACTCGATAATGATCTACCATCTTTCAAAGCTGAAGAATGACTTTGCAACAAACAACATCAGCAACAACGACGACCAGTTTTAAATTTTAACATTTACTATTGGCCACAATGAAGTGTGCATACGTGTATAGGCGCCGGAAATATATAAATCCCTTTTCTCCGTTCTCCTTCCATACATTTATTTAACGTTTTCGCAGTGTGCTGCTATCTTGCTGTGAAATAGCCCCCGCGGTGTGTAATATATGTGGCCGTCGATATCTCGTGTGCGCTTATACGACGGATGTGTATCACCGCTGCTATTCAACACAAGAGAATTTCTGCCGAGAAATACAGAACGAGCGTGCAGAATACACGTTGAGGAACAACTTTCGCGCGTTAAAAGCACGATCGAAATAAGCAAGGATATTAACTCAAGATAAATGCAATGTTTAAATTAAATAAGTTTAATCTCGCGAAAATTACAATAAAATTTTTTAAGGATTTATTAATAATAGAACTTTACAACGAGGAAATTGTTAAATAAGAAAGTTGACACGAACAGGTTTTACTCGACTGCATTTGACATTAACAACGGCTTGCAAGGTATTACCCAAAAATTAATAAATGAAATATGAGCCAGGAAATTCTTGCTTTTCGCCATAAAATTAATCTTGTGGAATTATAAAAAATCTTATTGTTATTTTTAGTAAGTAATAAAAAAAAAAGCTTAAATAAATCTTGCAATAAGAAAAAGAGAATTTTTATCGATACACAATGGATCGATTATTAAATTACGCCTCATTGAACAAATACGTATATACTCCAGTCCAATGCGTATACATGTTTTTTCATAGCAAGAGTAAAATATATCTAGTCTTTGCTTGCCGTGGCACACGGTACGTACACACTGAGAGTACTGCAGCAACACAGGAAATGGAGTGTCTGATCTTTTGCACAAGATCGTTTCATATAAAACTCTGGAGTAGAAAAATTTGCTCGATCAAGCGATGCACCTAAAATGTAATGCAATGCAACGCGCGCGCTAACCGCGAAGAGCAAATGAAGCAGAGCACGAGAATGAAACGAACGAAACGAACGGACGAAGAAGGGAGGAGGAGATGAGCGTCGATTAGCATTAATTTATCTTGCACGGTCGAGCGGACACAATAAAAATCCTGCGTTGCCGATCAGTATTAAACTCAATGATGAACGAAGGAAGAAGCTGACATTGTATAGAAAAAAAAGGAACATACTCGTGGTTAGAACGGAAAAGAGACTTTTTTGCTCTTTTCTAAGAAACTATAAAGCTACTTAAGGTAGTTGTGAAGAAATTCACTTCCAATTAGATTTTTATAGTATTTGCATGTTCCATTATTACTTACATCATATAAAGATTTTAGAAGGATTCACCGTATCTAAAGCGAGATTTAGAGTTTTCTCCATTTAAAAAGTAAACCCTAAAATAGCGAACTCTTTATTCAAATTATTGCTTTTAATTATTATGTTATCTAAAGATAAACAACAAATATAATGTAAGAAATTGAAAATATGTAACCGCACAGTTATTTAATTATTTTAATTACAACACAATTTTTTGCTGATGAGAAATGCAAGAGAGAAGAAACTGAGAATCATGGCAACACCGCCTTGAGCAAGCAGCACGTATTAAAACTTTTAAAGGAGTGGGGGTTAGAAAAACACTCAAGGTACCAAGATACAGCAGTACGCAAATGATTTTTGAATGACGGTGTTGCCATTTTTCTGATCTACTGCGTGTAAGTTCGTTTACACGTACAGTTACAGCTAAGAAGTTCTTCACATACGGCATGTTTCGAAATAAACTTTTGATACCGACTGTAATACGCTTTTATCTGTGAAAAGTGACAACGTTGCTTCGCATTAGTTCAAATGTATTTCTGAAATATTCAAGTGTTGTTAAGTTTATTAATGTCCTATATTGAACCATTTAATTTTTTTATTGCTATGTTCATTTGAAATTAAAATAATTAGCATTATAGTTTATATTTAAAATTTTATTAGATACAATTTTTTTTTAAACACTAGATATAGAACCGTCAACTTTGCTAAAAATAATTTTAATCCATCACGTTTGTTTTTCTGCATTAAAAAATTCTTACATTATCGACAATGAATAAAAAATTAATATAAATATAAAATTTTCAAATTTTTCTCAGGCAACAATGAATTGCGCAATCTTTAATTAAAATTGCTACACCAGAGACAAAATAAGGGTAAGAGAATAAAGTTTCGAGAAACATAGAAAGGGTTGGGTTATGCCGAAAAGTGCCTCGAGGTTGTTTCGGGACTTTTAACTGCCTCGTGCACTTGTCTTCTAATTATCACCTCGAGAGAAAGAGCATTTCTCCCTTAGCACTATATATTTCCATCTTCTTTGCCATTAGCCGTAATACTCGAACCTCATCTCAATTTATTTCAAAAATTTAACACGATCACTGATAAACATTTCTCCTCGTGTTGCAAATTTAAGGTTTTAATTTCATTTATCATTTTGTTATTATAAAAACAATTTTTATGTTTTGGAAAAAAGAGGAATTTGATGTTTGAAATTGTAAGACGTGAATAAAAATAATTCAAAAGTTTTTTATCACTACGTGGTTTTGATAAGAACATGAAAAAATAACATGTGAAAAATGGCATGTAAATTTATAGAAACGTGACAAAATACATTGCGCCGAAGACTTTCTAGAACACTTGAATGTTTGAGGAGAGAGAGAGAAAAAAAAGAAAATATATTCTTATTTGAAAACGTGCCAAGAACAAAAAAAAGCCTTAGAAAATACAACGTGGAAATAATAAAATTTTAAATTTATGTTGCAATTAGTTTCACGGTACATCTTTAATCTCAAATTTTTCATATAACAACGTTGTAATAAAATAAATTCAATAATGAACGCTAAAGATTTTTTAACCGCATTATGTAAAACGAATGAATTTTTGAAAAATTGCATTTATAATGAAAATAAATTGGATGCACGTCCGTATCGTTAGATTAAATATTTGGGCTCATAAAGTTACATCACGTAATGTCGATTTGGTCAAGTTTATTCCTCCTTTTAGTAGAGACCCTTGGCATATAATATGTTCCATCGAAAATATCAGCACTTTCACTTATACGCCCCGAAGATACATCCACTCCCTGTAAATATACGAAGAAGAAGAAGAAGCTCTCTCTTTCTCTCCTCGCTATACTACGAAGCTTTGCGATCAAGAATCAAGACAAAGGGACGTTCGTCTGAGACTATACTTACGGTTGTCGTCGACGTCGACCCTCCTCCCAAGAACTCTTCAGAATTCAACTAGTACGTGTAGTGGTATGTATGTAACAAGAACACATATATACGCAATCCTGTGTGGTTTTATAGAAATACGAAGCTAGTACACACTACCCCCAAAAGCGTCTTTGACGCAAGAGAGAGAGGGTAAAAGCTAGGGTAAAGTCGTCACATAAAGCCGCCTTCATTTCTCTTCTATTGCCTCATCCTCTCAACACTATGTATTTCTGTATTTTTTTCTATTTTCGGGCTTTTACCCTGACGGCTTGGCTCTTATCTTTTGTTTTTCCTATAGGAGAGTTGCTTTGTCTGGCATAATTTTAGCTTATCTTTAACGTTTTCCTTTTTCATTATTTTCAATTTATTGTTTATGCTTCCTTTAATGGATATTTGATAAAGTTGCAAATATTTAATTTTATCTGGACAATAAAGAGTAGTTAGATATGATTAGCATAATTTATACGTTAATTTGTTACTAAAATTTTTTTCTTTTAATAGTTATTTCTTGATCTTGTAATATGATCAAATTTGACTATGATTAATTCATTTTTACGTTCGTTTCTAAACTTATCAGTGATCTTGTCAAAATTATACGTTCTGAAATAATCATTAAATTACATAACAGGGTGCGATTCAAAACCCATTTGATCGTAAGATCGTTAAGCCTGTTAATAGCAAATTTGGCGGACGTGTCCGAAGTTACACACAATAAAGAAAATTAATGCCTCCATTCTTTGGTAATACAATCCAAATAGTTTGACCAGGCTATCTTTACAAAATCCTGCATATTATTTCTACTCGCGTATATCAGAAACGACATAATCTCTTTAACGAAGATTCTCATCCACAAAGATCTTTATGTACGGGTTATGTAATTCAAAAGGGTCTGGATATAGTCAAAGAGAACAAATTGAATTGGAGAATACCCATCGGATATGGCTAGTATACTTAAGTTTAAGGGGTGATGCACTGCTGATACAATCAAGCTCCAGTCTTTGCATCTGATTTGTCAAATCGGTTTTTTTGGTTAAAGTAAAAATAAAAATTGAATTTGAATAAATTTACATGTAGTATGCTGAGAAATAAATTTTATTAAAATTATTATTTTATGTACGTTTACGCATAATTTATAATTGAATTGAAAATCAAAATATTCAAATACAATTTATAATGAAAGACAACATTTATAATGCAAACGATGAGAAAGTTTACAAGAATTACACATAAATGTTATTATAATAATAAAACAATAAAGCTAGATAAAATGTGCAGGTGCTACAAGAGCTTTAATCGCAAGCCTCTCGTTTCCTTCAGTCATTCGCTTAATCCTGCTAAACGACTTTCGACGGATGAGACGTCGTTAAGAAGACTTTCCTTTTATCCGTAACGTGCATAAAGAGATGAAAAAGGATAAGCAAGTTACCGTTTCTCGGTGTTAAGGTATATATCCACGTTCTTACCATTGAATTTTACATTTTAGAAATATGTTAGTTTTGAACGCATAGAAATTTTAATATCGACGCTTAGAAATTCCTCACATAATGTTTATACCTGAATAAATATATTTTACACATTTAATCGAAAATTTCTAAAATACTTATAATACTATTATTTATAAAACATACATTAGCATAATTCAAGAAAATTTAATTTAACATTCTTATTGTGCATATAAATCTTTTTGTAAAATTTTGATAAAATAAAAAATCAATTCGAAGATTTTCAGCATCTCAAAGACTTTAAGAAAGTTAAGTTTATTCCAAACACATCACTTCGAACTTCTCGTAGTAGTAACTTTTGAAAATGCAGTCAAGCTCTTGTTGAGTGGAATATCTTGTTACTAAAGGATTCCCTAAGTTCTATCCGTACGGCTGTAGAACATCCCATGCATTCGTAGCAAAAGGTTCGATATGACTTTTTCTTGTAAGATGTCAAAAATGAAGGAAAGAAAAGTATTTCTGATAACTCAACCCTATAAAGGAAGTCTGATTTTTACGTTCACTGTTTTACATTTTTTCATCTATTTTATACTCTATCTTGATGCTATTTTTATTTTTATCGATTCTTATGGTTTTTACAGAATAGATTTCATACTTTTTTTTTACTTTTTTCATTTTATATGTTATAATATTTGAAGTTAAATTATTAAAATATTTTTCAATTTTTCGATAAACTTTTATTTGCAAAAATATAAAAAATTCCTCTAACTTCATCAACTGTAGAATATAGTTCCCTTTTTACCAAAAATTTCCGTATCGTTGGAGGTGCTCGCGTGATTCGCTCATGCAAATCTTGAGAAAGAGAGATCCCGCGGGGCAACCTATTCAAGATCGATGAACCGCAACGAAGACGAACGACTACCACTGCCTCTCTTTACCCGAATTCAGAATAGAATTTAAAATCTCGTCTTTCTTGCTTTCTCGACCCCGCTGAATATAAAAAAAAATTGCTAAAAAAGAAAAACTCCATAAAGCAAAAGGAGAACCTTTACCCGAATGAGAGGGAAATTCGAAACCGCGGAAGACGATAAATATTTTTTCTGTTACTTTCTGTGTATTTTTTATGCACAAGTGATTTTCGCTCGAAGGGAGCTTTTGCTTTGTTGACATTTAACTTCTTTGTGGATAATTTATTTACTAAAATATTCATGCTTTCTTTTGTAAAGAGTAAAAAGCTTTTCAGTTCAAGTTAAATTATTTTTCCTGACGATAGTATTTATTTTATTGTGAATTTCAATATATTCGATATTCATATAAACTTTTGAATAAATATTTATGATTTTATGATTGATATAAATATATTTTTTATTTTATTCTATTTATTATTCTCTCGGAGAGAAACTTATGATAAGGAGAATAGTAAAAATGATTTTCGAAATATCATTTATCGAATTTCAAAAATCAATATTATCAATTTTATGAAATTTCAACATCAATTTACTTTAATATATGCAAACAAATTTGAAAGTAGAAAATGTATAAACATCATACTAAATGTTAAACTTTTTACTACGTATCTTGTTATTTTTATTATTGACATATTATTTTTGTTAGTTTTCATATTAATTTTTTTAAATTATATAACTTCATTTTTTAATTTCTAGGTGCGGTGTTGGCCAAAAGTCGCAAACCGTTTTATTATATTTCATAATAGATTTTACCATTAAAAAATAAGTAAGAAAAAATACAGTAATTTTTGACATAAAAACATAATTTCTTTCCTTTTAATAAAATTCTCTTTCACAAAATAAAAAATTTCGAATACAGTTTTGATATTTATTGAATAATTATACTAATAATTTATAAATAGAAATTCAATGAAAAAGAATTCTATATTTTTTTACCCATTGGTCATCTAACTAATAATATTAATGTTTGTTTATGAAAAATTGATGACGGGAAAACATTTAGAAACCGAAATATGAGTAGTTGTATATAATTTATTAAAATGCGTAAATAAATGAATTTCATTCTTTTTTGAATAATTACAGAATTATAAAAGATATAAAATTTAAATTTTATCATAGTTTTATTTCTAATATCAAAGTATTATGTAAATGTTTACCGCGCGTGAAGCGTATCCAAAATCTCTTATTCATATAAAGAAGTGTTGTTTTTCTAATTAATACTCGAAAAAGAAATTTTTCAATTTACAGCAAACAAGCAAGTACACGTAACGCAACATTAAAGATCTTTGACTTTTCTCATCTCCTCGGGCTATATAAGCGCGAGGCGTTCACAAAAGGCAAAAGCGCCCGCGGGCACGTACACAAGAAATGCCGATGACCTGTTGCGACTTGGCGCGCGAAAAACCGACTCCGTCAACGTCCTTTCTTAGTCGTCGTTTCATGTGTATGTGTATGTATTTGTATATATATATATATTTGTATGTCACCCGTTAGAAAGGTGTCTAGGGTATGCCACAAAACACACGTAACGCAGATTCATTTACACAACCCGTTTATCGTATATACCGACATCTTCTTCTTGCAATATATGTTATACTCCCCACGTACATCAAGAGGTTCAAATAAGAAAAAACTAAATTTATTGTACGAATATTACAGCTACTTTACTAGAATATACACGCACACATTAGTTTCTGTCTTATACACATACACATATACGTATTTCAATTTATGATATTTAGAGTCATTAACGTTGCAATAACTGGGTGTAGTTCTGACAAAATAAATAAAAAAAATGAAGTTTTTAGTAAAAAGGCGCGTTTATCTTTAGCAATTTAGATAAATCATTTTATTTATTGAATACATTAGAGATTATTTTTACCATTGATTTATAAATAAATTCTAAATGTACGGCTATATATCAATTTTCTATATGCCATATATATACGAGACGAAAGTCACTTTATAATTGCAAGATAGTGCAAAGAAGAAGAAGAAAAAAAACTATGTGTACATTTAAGTTTTATCGTGGTGAAAAGTCGGCCAAACGTGATACGATGATTTCGAGGTCATCGTCACCCACTGAGAGAAAAAGGAAGGTGAGCCCGTCGTCTGTTATAAGTACACACGCCTCTGGACAACTGGTTGTCAGATTTTTTTTTCACGATACCGAAGTTTTTGTATTTGATCGAGATAAATAGCGGCTTGAAAATTGCAGTAGAATTTTTTTTATATTATCTATGTTTACTCTACTATTTAATCGAATTTTAAATAAAGTCACTTTTGTCAAGCATGATTATTTATAATTTTATTTCAAAAATCGAAACGAATGTTTAAATAGATAAGATACGGAATTTCGTATAAGAAAACTTAAACGAATTTAAGATTTAAAAGTACTCAAAATTACACGTAAAACTACTTTCTAAGCTTTTTAAATATTTTTTTCTTCAAAAACTTATATGACTACGCATTAATATATTCGTTCTCCTTTCAAAAAAAAAAAAAAAGAAAAAAAATTATGAGCTCTTGAAAAGCTCAACGAAATATGTAATACAGGCATTAATTTTACCCTGCTACGATGTTCATTACACGATGATGTACTTGACACCCTAGACTAAGATTTACAAGCGCGTATACGCAACGTATATAGCGCCTCGAGCACCTTACTTTCGCGGAATTACACACATACGCGCACACACACACACACATACATCTAACGATCATTTGCAAAGTCGTGTTAATGATGAAGTTTCTATGCGTCTGCAGCTTTGTATGCACCAAGTGCATAAAATCGTTGACATATTACTTTTTATTCTGCTTCAAGTGTCATTATTGCTTTAGTCTATACGAGAATATGTCGTGCTTTAATTTTCATGATCACAATGAGAAAATTTCTGTAAAGCATTCGTTGAACAGTATAAGAAATTTTTATCGAGTGCTTGAAAACATAATTGCGTATATATTGAAATTAGTTATTTGTATTTAAAATGCGGAACGATAATTTTGTTTGAAAGTGAAATATTTCTACGTCGTGCAATAGTAAATTGAGTTAGCGTTAAATTCAAGCAAAAATTTAATAATTTGTGATAGCATTATTATCTCTCCTACATAGCAAATATATTTTCTCATAATTTGATAGAGCGTAAAGATAAAATAAAACTCGTTAAACTAGTATATTAAACTACGGTGATCGAAAAAATTCCTTTGTGCCTTTATTCGTTTGCTATAGGCGACACTCCTGTCAATAAAAAAAAGAAAAATAAAGAAATGCACAATATGACAGCTTCTTAATAACATGCGGTAATTTGAGCTCATAGAAACGGAAAATTTACGAAAACTATCTAACGCAATTGCAAAGAAAAGCAACACGTATACGTTGCTGCTCTGTCCTTTGGTATATATATACACGACACGTGGCCCATTGTTGTAATTGATGAAATAACCGACAAGCCAGCTGCTGTTGCTGCTGTTGCCTCTCGACGCATGAAATGTTATAAAGTCTTGTGTTTTCGATATAACAGAAACGTCTGTTGACATTTGGTTAGATTTATAATTTGATTTTGTAATACTTTGGTGTACGGCAAAATGACATTTTTCTTTTTATCAAGCCTTTTCAAAAGTGTTATTTCAAAAATTTTTATTTAATGTTCTGAAAATTTGATGAAAGATTGTTTTTTTTTTCTTTTTATTATTATTTGCACTGAAAATAATGGAGCACATTGATGAAATATAAAAATGTACTTTCCGAAAAGTCAATTAATTAAAAGCACTCGCTTTGACATAAAA
The DNA here is from genome assembly GCA_017163975.1 of Anastatus disparis. Lineage (NCBI taxonomy): Eukaryota > Metazoa > Arthropoda > Insecta > Hymenoptera > Eupelmidae > Anastatus > Anastatus disparis. Next base: position 516,210 of record JAFFSR010000009.1, read on the forward strand.
ACATCAAATGAGAAACTTAAAGCCATCAAAGACTTGTGCTAACGAACGAAAGGAATGAGAGGCTTGGAAACGAGTCTATCCATAAAAGAAAACGGACCGACAGATATCTAACGAGATTTCCTTCTACACAGATGAAAAAAGCGCAGAAATCGGATTCGCGTGATAGTGTATATATGAAAGAAGAAAAGAAAAAAGGAAAATGAAGTGACAAGTCACGTAAAGTATAGTCGCGTGCCCTTCTTTCTTTCAAAGCCCTTTGAACTTGTCACTCGTCGTGTATATATGTGGGGATCGAAGGGTCTTATGGTACGTGCTTCTATAAGCACAAAGATTTTTTTTTTCCTTTCCTTTCCTTTATTTTCCATTCTCCCTGTTATGGTATAAGCAATCAAGCAACAGTTTCCGCCTGTCGATCTTTTACTTGATGATCGGACGATGAGAAGGAAACATTATGTGTACAATAAGATTATCGGATGATCTTCAAGTGTAAGTAAAAATTTGACGATACGAAGAGTTGAAAGATGGGATTTCTTAAGTAATTGATAAAATCCAGAGTAAAATTATTTTTTATTTTTATTTAAAAAAACTTTTTTAATATTATCATAACTTTTATATGCAATAAAATCCATATATGGAATTCAATGCAGACGTACAAATATATCTATCAATAGCTCGAAACTGATGAAAATTGTCACAATAGCATATACACATATATACTCGTAAAAATGTTGACGTATTCTCTCCCTTTGTCCAATGGCTGCAGTAATAAAACGAGAAAGGGTGAGAGAAGAGCGGAGGTCCAGCAATTGACGAAATAAAAGTGTCAAATGCAGGAAAAAAAAATTGACAACGATCACGTGCGCGCCGCGCAGCTTCTTTCAATCAACGAAAATTCTGATATAAACGCTGTAATTGATATTGGGGATCGAACGAGGATCTGGAAAAAAATTTTTTTCGCTCTTATAAAAGCTTGATTTATTTAATTGTTGAAATCGCTGATTGGGATCGAATATTGAATTTTCATTACTATTTTCGTATTTTTTTTTCTATTTTTTCGTACTTGATATTTTGTTGATGGATCTTAAGAAATATAACGTTGATTAAAAAATAAAATTGTTGCATTTCAATTTGTCGAGGTTTTTTTTTAATTTGCATTGGCTCTAAACGTACGGTTTTTCAACAAGTAATTTTATAAAATTTATATCAAAATTATATGAAAGCCGAGATCAGAAACAACCTTCCCATTAAAAAAAAAATATATATCCAATAAGTTAAATTTATTAAAAAGTTGTAAGTGGAAAAAATTATGCAGAAATTGGATATGTAACATGAACCAAAAATTAATATTGAAATTTACTTGATTTTTTGTTTTAATTTTTATTTAACTTTTTAACAGATTGAATTTTTCAAAAAAAAAATTTTCTTAATCGAAAAATTTTTAACTCAACTTCCATATAATTCCAGAAAAATCCTCAACTATCACTTCTGAAATTTATTGTGTTAAAATAAATTCAGAAATTTTTTTCAAAAAACTTCAAAATGAAACAAAATTGCTTATAATTTAAAAAAAAAAATCGAATGTTGAGTCGAATGATCGTGACTTTTTTCATAAATTTCTATAAGGAAAACAAAACTCTTACACTCTCCTTGTAATAGTATTTAAACTTATTCTATTTGATTGATTACCATTTACATTTATCAGATCTTTTGCTCACGTCATAAGATTCTAAAACTCCAAGCAATGATTAAATATTCAGATAAAATCGTATTCTCATTGTTTTAACTTAAGAAACTATTCAATCCTCTTAAAAATTTAGCATTCCAAATCAAAAAAAAAAACTCGGTCGCTTTAAAGAAACAATGAAAACAACTTGTTTCCCAATCCAATAACTGTCAGTTCCATTATAAAGATTACAGACTAAACTCATCGTCCGAAATAACAGCAATTACCGTCGAGCAAAAAAAAGATAAAGAAACGAAAAAAAAATAAAAACAGAAAAAAAACTGCAGCAGCTCTCCTTCAAAATGAATCGATGTATATATTTTTTCAAGCACCATATGTATATATATATATATATGTAGACATAATAATGTTATGTAATCTAATACTAAAAGGAATCAAAGAGCGCCGGTCTCCTGTGCGTGCGGCAACAAACAACTTATGTAACTATACGTATATAGCTATTATAGTTAAAGGCGCCGGTGGTATGCTAGACAAGCCAAGCTGTGCCAATGTGACAGTTTGTTTTTTGCCGAGGTCACGAATACGTTCAACTCTCTTCTAACGGAGGCTATTACAAAATCTAATGTACATCTTAAAGGGATGATGACAACTCTGATGTTTCATTAGTCAAATGTACCAAATTTCTCAAATAGATATTTGCTTATTTTTTTTTAACTAATACTATGTTATATGTTATCAAAAGGATAATTATATCTATATTATATTTTAAATTAAAGTAAAATATATGTTACACGATAATATTAAAAAAATAAATAATACAAAAAAATATATCACTAAAAATCCCACACTGATAATTCAAACTGAAAGGAAGCAGTTCTATTAGGAGTTAAAAAAAGCAAAGTGATCTGCCGGCCGGCGTTTAGTCGAATGATACTTAAGGGAGAATGACTCTAGTATATACCAGCACATGTTAGCGTGAGCTCGTATCGTTTTTCCGCTCGCTACTGGCTGGTAGTAACGTATAGTAGTCGTAGGTCATGTCTACCAAGAGTCCTGACGTTATCTAAACAGCCGTACAGCTAGCTATAATGCTGTTACTATTATTATACCCTCGAACGAATACTTGGAATATCCTTATCGTTTATACATTGTACGCTGATGTTGAAAATTTTTAAAATTAAATTTCGGTTAAATGTTAAATCTATTATTGTAGAGAAGATTTCGTTTCTAATAATTCGATAAGAGCAAAGAGAATGACTAAATTTATGGTAATTGGAGGAAAATAGTAATAGTAGAAACACTAACATAAACTACACATGTTATGAATCATGTGAGCTCGCGTAAAAATAAATACTTTAATACAATCCTTCAAGTTATACTAAATCATCAAACATTCATAACAGTGTCAGTTTGCTACAATATTTCAAGGAATAACGATTGAATATCTTCTATCGTAGACAAGCATCGATCAGAAGCAGAGCATAACAAGTAAATAAAAAATATAAGTGAAAATCAGTGTAGAACAATTTCCTTACAACAATCTTGAGAAAGAACTAGTAGAAGAACGATAAAGATAGCATATTCTATACTAGGCGTCTGCGCATGTCGATTATCTGGCGTCTCGAGTAGGAGTAAAGGAAACATACTAGTATAAGATATGTGTGTATATATATATATATATATATATATATATATATATATATATATACAAATCGCGTGGGATCGTTGAGTATAATAATACCAGGCAAGAGAGCAAGCGAGCAAAGAATAAGAAGCGAGAAAGAGAGCTAGTGGTAAATAGGCGCCGTCATAGTCGCGTTTGCTAGCGCAAATATAATATAAACTGACCTAGCCTAACGTTATATAGCGATGTTGCTACTACTACTACTATTCGCACAACATACGACGACGACGACCCTGACGCTCGAGCGGTCGTTGACTGATTGTTATGCATTTGCTTCATAGAAGGCTGACACATACTTATATATGTTTGTGTATGTGCAGCTATGCACGTATATCTATGCAACGCTATAGCAAAGAGATGAATACATAAAACAGCGAGCGCGCAAATATAGCCGAGCGCGCGAATATTTACATGTTTATAAGCAACGTATGTGGGCGAGCCTATACTACAGAGAGCATTAGAATGGATTGGCTAATCAATGCTTGGAATATTGAACTCTCTTTCTCGCTTAAATGTACATTAAATTTAAACTTTGTTTCAAAACGCATTAATCCTTTCAAAAGAGAGCTTTTCATAGAGATAATTTTAGTTTTTTTTTTCGAAATTTTGCTTTAAATAACTTTCTAGCTGAGAAATGTAGACATAAATATATCAGGAGTCAAATAAATTTTCAAAGACTTATCAAAAAGAAGGCAAAAAGGTTTTTCTTTTTAAATAAAAATAATATACAATGCAAACTCCATAAACCTGAGAGTAAAGTTAGAAAATATCTTTTAGTCCGTTTGACTTAAAGCGCGGCAGATCAGAGAGAGAGAGAAATAGCTAGTGAGTCTAAGGGTGTAAGGATAGTTTTAAAAGAGAGTCTCTTCGCGGTATAATTCGGCTGTAAGCCGGACAGTACGCTGGTGATTAAAATAAATTTTGTAGCTATGCGCAGAGCTACAAACGGTTCAGATTTTAATGGTCCAAGCGCCCAAGCTTTAAAGCCCCGCGAGCACTTGACTTGGCACGGAAATTTATGGCGCACCGGCGCCTCTTTCTCTTTCTTTCTTTTTTTTTGTTGTTGTACGTATGTTTATACCAAGAGGCTGTCTCTGATTCGACGACTTGTCGCTCTGTAAAGGTATCTTTTTTTGTATTAACATTGGTACGATTTATTGATCTTTACTCTTTGCACTAGTTGGGAATTCAGAATTTAAAATAATAGAAATAAATACAAAGGCAGAAAAAGCTTTAGATAAATAAAGTTAATGAACGATGCGAAATCAAAAATTATGTTTGGCAGTATAGCTATAAAGCTTGAGATGAACATTTTTAAAATGTTTCTGTTATCGAATTAAATATTTTTTTTTTTAAAATGAGTTTTGTTTTAAAGGTTAAACCATATTATTGTAGCATTTAAAATTCTATAACTAGTAAGAGTAGCAAGGAAATCGCGCGTGAAATAATCAAAGCCATCACAATGATAGCCAGAGCTAGAACAAGAGCCACGCATGAACTCGCGCTTAATGAGTGGAAATTAAAGAGCTCGTGAAAGTTGTAATAACAAAAAAAAAAAAAAAATGATGAAGAAAGAGAAAGCTCATAATATCGAAGTTTTAAATTGTCAAATATTTAAGAAGAAAAAGGAAATAATAAAAAGGCTATTGGTTGAGAACGGAACGCGCGGGTTTCCATTTTCGTAAAGCCGTGCGCGTCGTCCACTTTATAAGCATTTGCAGGAGATAGATATAACGAACAAGTGGCAAGTTTTCTCGTAATTCTTATTGGTTAGGAAGTTGTATGGAAGAGAGAAAAAGAGAGACACTTGGTTTGCTAAGGCGGTTAACCATAATTGAATAGCCTTGAACCCCAGACGGGCACGTCCCGTCTATATTGCGCGATTGTCCCTGCAATATGCTTTCTCTCTATTTTTCTCTTTCTCTTTCTCTCGCTTTGGTCTTTATCTTTTTCTCTATTCTCGCTCTGATGCTATACGAGCGACCAGAGTACAACGACACTTGGCAAATAGTACTGCTGAGAGGCAATATCGTAAAAAATATTAAACTCTTTTATGTATTAATATTACTGATAAGATATGTTAACTGCAAATTAACAAAATCATCGATTATTTAATTTGGAATTGGAAAATTTGAATATTTAGATGATAAAAGGATGATTACAATAATTTACATAATAATTACGATAATTTGTACTTCAAATATTTTAATCATTAATATACAAGTCGTTTGAAAACATTTATTGTTATATATTCGAAAATATTTTTGCATTTAATATACACAATTCATAAATTAAGATGAGAATATGACTTAATACATTTTAATAAAATTATGATGAGATAAAGCGAATATCATTTGATATTCGATTAATTTAAGTATCATCATTGTAATGCAACATGAGCATCAAAGTCGAGCGCTGTTTATATTAATAACCGACTTACTTAATCGTCTCTAACTGAATTTGCCAGTCAATACCGTCGGTTTGTTTGCGATACGTTCTTATAAAGGGAGAAAAATAAAACAAAAGAAAAGATTAAATTTGTACAAGACAGCTTGAGAAGGAGAGCTGCAAGAGCATCGTTATACCAAAGTTTAAATGTCGTGAGTTTCTGTATATTAAAAAGATAAAAGTTCGTTTTGTATTTCCAGTTAGTAAAATGAAATTTAATACTAAGCGATGCTAAATTTTGTTCCTTTTTTTAAATTTTCAGTATCGAATACGCGATCGAATCAACAAAAGTATCATAAATAATGATACCGATAGGTTAAGGTAGCAGTTTAAATAAAAAAGAAAAATTTTTATTGCTGTAGCAATAAACGAATATTTGCTTGTATGTATCTATAATTTGATTCTAATATTTCTTCATAAAACATTGAGTCACGTATTTAAATGTCCTGTCGTAACTCGATATTTTTGCCCGATGAAAATAAAATAATCTGATTAGCATAAGATAAAAATATAAAACCTCACATATATATCGAAATAAAAAATATTTCACAATAGAAAAGAAAATTCACTGTAAGAAATAAAGCAACTTAGTTATCCCAATACAGTCTCTGTTAGTTCACGGAGAGAGAGCACAGCAGAGCCAAAAATTTTCAAGACAGTATTAATAGTTTACATAGCAAACAAAGAGAAAGCAGGTTAAATTAATCCCTAGCGGTTAAGTATCTTACCTACAGTCGTCGTACATCGTATATATATTGCTGTCTGTTATTCGCGTACACAAGAGTGACAAAGCGCTACACGATTATTGGATGTTAATCCCTTGAGTATTGCCAAGAGAGAGAGAGAGAGAGAGAAAAACTGAGAGAAAACAAATACAATGTGTAAGGTCTGTAGAATAATGTCGAGGCAAGCACTCGGGACACCTTTTTCCAAATTAACTGCCTTGCCCCTTTACTCGCTTAAAAGACATCGTTTTTCAAATCGCTCAAGCGTATAACATCAATAGCCAGCCGCACCTGAAACTCTCTTTTCTCTTTATGTTTTTATCTCTCTCTCTTTCAATTTGTCGCTAACAAGTTTTCTCTCATTGTCTCGTCGTAATGAGTAGTTGCTCAATTTCTAACAATACTTTAGCGCAAAAGCATAGTGCTTATGTATAACCGTAGTGCAAATAAAAAGTTAATATATTATAATGATCTGATTTATAGGTAGTACGCGGTTTCCTTAAAAAAAAAGAAGAGAAGATCCTTTCTCGCGTACATTATTTTATGATGATGAGGCGATTTAAGAGTCTAATAAACGAGCCACGGGCATCTTGTTAACATGAAGACATAAGAGGAAAAAACGACGAAGGGGAAAGAAGAGAGCAAGAAAGAAGCTGGCTTGGCTATAAGAAGAAGCGATTACATAGAAAATGACAGTTTTACTTTAGTATAGAAGGAAAGGGGCTCATCGAGCTAACCGATAACCCATATCCGAGATTATCATGGTGTGCAATTACGCAGCAGCCAGCAGCCAGTCTCTTTCTCCCTTGACTACATAAGAAGCTAAAATTTAGCCGTGCTCTCTCCCCCCTTGCATATAAACTAGACGCGCCTCGTAAAATCGTACAAGGGATGGTAAAAACAGTAACTGGTAGTAGTAGCAGCAGCTCCCTTCTTATTTTACAAAACCGATATGGTTAGCTTGCTATTAGCTATATGGGGCTTATATAGCCCTGCTTTTAAAAAAAACAACTTCTTTATTCGATTTTATACTTGCGACTCTCGTTGTCGATTATATTTATTTATTTTCTAAATTATCTCGTACCTTTTTTTGCCCTAGTCAATTTTCACGATATTATAATATACATAGTCATAAATGTTGATGGAACGTTACATAAAGAACGTTTAGTTTTAATAAATGATTTTCTTATATCTGCTTTGGGATCAGTGAAAAAAGCTTATGAACTGAAATTTATTACTTTTCAAATTCAAAGTAACGAGATCACATTTTTATTTTTATGTTCTAAAAGTAATATTGGAATTAGGAAGATGGCCTCGTAAGACTAATTTTTAATTTAAAATTTTCATGTGCCTACCAATTTAAAATTCATTATCGTTAAATTATTGATAATAACTAATGACTAAACGAATTATAAAAATGTATTTAAATGATAGAAAATTTAACTATATAGCAAAATGATAATAAATATTATTAAGATGGAATCAATAAAATTTTTTAAGAAAATTTAATTATGTAAATATTATTATAAAAAGAAATTGTGTAGCTGTACATTTTCGAAAACAAAGTAGAATAAAAAATGTATTTACTATAAACGGTGCATTGAAGAAAAAAAAAAATCATTTAGCCTAAGAGTCTCTCGTCTAGAACTGTAAGAGCTTCCTGAAAGGATAAATCTGTAGGCATCGTAAATAAGAAGCGGTATAACCCTCAACAACAAGGTATAAGACAGTTCTTCACATATGCTTGAGCCTTCGTTCAATAAAATACAGAGAGCGAAAGAGAGAGAGAGAGAGAGAGAGAGAGAGAGAGAGAGAGAGAGATGTCTCATACATCATGTTAATAGGAACGACGTATACACATACATACATACGGTGTGGTAACAATATTCAAGCACGCAGTCATACAATACTATTGCTGCTTACCCGACAGCGATGAAGGATACATTGTGTCCTAATCATACTATTGTCTGAAACGCGATGAGATTGTGACAACGGAGAACTTGGCTCAGAACAATCATTTTTCTTCAGAGAGACGCGTTTGACTTGTGCGTCGCGTATTTTGATTCTACGGATTCCCGGCAAATTTCTATTTGATATTTAACAAATAATATCAGAATATCAGAATATGATAATTAATGTTAATAATAATTTCTAAATAATAATGATGACTTGATCGTTCCTACAAGTCAAACGTTATGTAGAGCTTATAAGTAAACAATACTTGCTGAATTAGTTAATAATTTATTCGAATACAGTCATTGTTGTAAATGTTGTATTTGAACTGAATGAATTGCTAATTAAATCAACAACTATTGTTTTGTTGAATTCTACATAATTTTTGTCTCGTAGAACCGATTAAGTAATCATTATTAAATATTAATCAGCACGAGCGATATCTTTAATTTCTCAAAATAATTTATAAATCTCAATTAATTATCAACTCTAAGATTTAATAAATTCAAATTAATTTATAAATGTACGTGTTGTTAAGTTTGAGCAATTGGACTGCAAGTACTGCAACAAGACCATATAATAATACGTATAATATTAACAGCATATTCTATTAATTACGCAATCTCTTACACTTAATTGCAGCGTGTAGCCAGCACGAGGAGAAATTAAGTCGAGATAAATATCCATATTCATATACAAGTCAACATCATTATCGCTATTATCATTAAATTCACGCGCAATTACAATTGCCGCAATGGCTGAATTAAATACCACATGGTTATATATGTAAGGGACTCTCTTACCAAGCGATTCTTACGATGAAGAAAAAAAAGAAAATTACAAGCTTCGCGTGAATACACGTATTTACGTTATATAAAAGACAGATGAAGAGCTTGCAGGATTTAACAAGATTTTTTTTCATCTCTTTATTTTTTGTGTGTGCTCGGCGTGACAGATAGTCCCAATGCGTTAAAGGGAAAATCTTCGTCTAAAGCCACGCTCACGTACAAATTATATAGATATATATATTTGATGTGTTATATGGTTTGCAGGGAAAGCGCAGGAGGAAAGTCAAGGCCGCTGCAGCAGGTCGGCGGCGCGGGGGCGCGCTTGCAAGTTGACATCGTCTGCAACCCGTTCGCTCAACCCAAACCCCTATCTACTTCCCCCCGCTTAAACTTTCTCGTATATACGTATATATGGGTGCATGTAAAAGAGTAGACGAGGTAGACCCAGCCAACGGTCGATAAAATCGTCTGCGCGCCTGCGCCTAAGGGGAAGAGCTTGCCGAAGAGGGGCTCGTCAGCTGCGCCATTGATCCTCATACCACCCATCCCAGACAACCAAGCACTAGCGAAGACCAGACTTAAAGAGGAAGTTACCAAACGAAAACTCCTTTTCCTTTCTCGTTTATTTCGCACCTTTTGCCACTGCTGCTCAAAGTGCACAATTCCATTTGCTCCGATCTGATAAGAATAGTCAACTTTTCCTATAGAAATTATTTTCACCAATTCCCTTGATTCTCTTTATAGTTGCAAACTTAGGAAAATAGATTATAGAATTTTAAAATTTCAAATTTTTCATTAAGGTTTTCAGTGAGAAGAATTTGCAACCGACAATTAAGAATTTTTTATTACTTTTTTCTTCGTCTTATCCTTTTATGAATTATATAACTATTATGCAATGCATTGGTTATTAAAGAACTGCTGTATAACTATTAGCGTAGTTTTTTATTGACACACCCTTATGGACGTTACATTACAACATAACTATAAGATTTTTAAGATCAAGATAGTTAAAGCTCGTAAATTAAATTTTCGTACTTTTAATCTTTAGTAACAGTAGCTCTCTGCGGGAATCCATTTCTAGTTAATAATTTTCTACGTGTACAGGCACTGCCAGTTTCCATTAGCCATGCACCGATCGTTATTGATAGCTTGCGCAGTCTGCGCGCCTCTGCATCTTTTTCTTTCTTTTTTTTTTCATTCATCTTTTCTCTTTGTTACATTTCTAACCCTTTCCTTTTAACGATCTCATATACTTCGAGAATTGATTTATTGAGTTTTTTAAAATGCCATTACTATGATTTATTAGTGGCAATGCTGAGAAAATAAACGGAAAAAAAATCTTCGCAAAAAGTTGGCATTTTTTTGCTACGAGTGTATTTATGGAATATATGTATTGTTAAAAAGGTGAAAATTAAACTTTTACTAGTATATTTTTGGACAGAATTCGTACATTGATAATCACGAAATTCTTTATTTATATGCGAGGAGAGTCGCAACGCGGAAACAAAGAACGCGACGGTTGCTTTAAAGCCGAACAGCCACTCCCCGGCAATGTGGTGGTATATAGACACGTTTGGAAAAGTCGGAAAATCAAGCTGTGCGCGCGTTGAATTCGAAATGAAGGAGAGAATAACGAAAAACTTTAATAAAGAGAGATGATAAAAGAAGCTTTTTTGTTCACGTCCAACGTATAATGTATACAAAAGAGCTCAAAAAAAAATGCAATGCCAGAGAAATCGACAGAAAGAGAGAGAAAGAGAGAGAGAGCCAATGTCGCATGGTATGTCGCATAGACATGGCCACTATCTCGGTAAATTGAGATTGGATCCTATAGTATTGACTTCACTCGAAAGTCTATCAGTGTCATGTCGTGTTGGGAAGTACAGAAAAGAGAATAGCTGTAACACGAAACTTTATTTTATTTACTCTATTTTTATCTTCAGAGAGGAAAAGATAAAAAAAGAAGAAATAAAAAAAAAACGAAGAAATTCTTGATCTTTTACTTTACCCGGAAATTGTAAGAAAGGAGATGAAAATTTAATCGATAACGTCTGGCGCTTTGGAAAAAAAAAGTTCAGACACGAGAAAAGCTTTTAAGATTATTCGGCCTTGGCACACTAAAAGCAAGTAGAAGACGAATTTTTTCGATTCAGTAACAAAAAAAAAAAGAGTTACAAGTAGAGTTTGCTGTAACGTTATTATTTGTTTGTGAAATCTGTTCGCTAACTTGGTACATAAAAAGTAGGAACATTATTCAAATAAAAATATTCTTCGTTAGGCAGTTATATAAAGTTGGAATTTCTATTCTATCGATGAAAGAGAGGAAACAAATTGGCGAAAAAAAAAATTCCGAACAGTGGTTAGCAGAACTTTGTCAAGTATTACGAGCCTGCTGATAGACAACGAGCAAAGAGGGCTTATTTTTAGAAGAATGCAAATTTTTAGGCATTCTTTTTACTACTTTTCTGCTCCGCTACATTTGTGAATTCAGTTCAAGTTTTAGTAGGCTGCAAAATGCGATACTCGACTGTTTATTTTTGACGAGGACCATGTCTAAAATAAATTTTAAGACTCAGTTTACCAATAAACTTTAATGTATTAAGTGTGAAAGCGTAAATTTATAATTCTTAAGATATCTTTTTATATCATGAAAAATATCTTTCACACATATGGCTTTATGTAATAAAAATAATATGTTTTTAATGAATCATCTTATACCAAAAAAAAAATGTTATAATCAGTTAAGTACATGATAAAAATTGAGGCATGTCCAGTTGGACTAAATCGTATTTAATTGAAAATAATCGTAAGATCCTCGGTTGAGCCTTAGTATCAGTAATCCGGCTCCTCATAAATAACGTTCGCGTCTCTCGTACAATCTTGCTGAACCGATCGGTGTGCTAGGCGCCAACAATAACAGCTTACGAATAGCAAATCGATCGAAGTATGTTTACATCGTGCGCGCCTCTAAGAATGCGAATTTCTCTGATTTTCTTATTTTTCGCGCAAATTCTTATGTGCTTGATTTTTCTCGCGCAAATAGAAGAAAAGAAAATTGAACAGAAAAAATATATATGTATATAAGGCGTCTAGACCTCATAGCGCTGATGCACGAAGTTTAAATGAAAAAGACAAAAGAAAAATACTAAGGCGTATCGCGTGTGTCATTGATACGTGGATTGTATTTATAAATAGAAGACTGGAAGATGCGAAAAAAAAGGAGAGAAAAAATAAAAGAAGCACAAGAAAAACCAAACTGTCACGTTTTATGCATAGACGATGACAACGACGACGGCGACGACAACAGATTTCATTCGCATCATTTGCCTTCTTTCACGTTCAATTTTTCTATATATGTATATATGCATCCCGACAGTCAGATATACGCATATCATATCATTTGTTTGCGACAAATTTGATGAAGGATTTTCATGACAGCCGGAGAAAGAAAGCAGCGGGTTTTAATTATATTTTTAAAAGCTTCTATTTCTTATCTCATTGATTAAGCTTTAAAACGTACGATCCTGGCTCTTTTATATATATTTTCATCTGATAAAATAAAAGAAATATGAAGATTAAAATAATTGTGTGTACATCGAGGAGATTCTGTAATCTGATTTTGAATCATGATCGAGTGCAAGATCTTACAAAAGATTACGCATAAGTTACGACAAATAAAAAAAAGCGAATAGAGACGAAAGGCAAAACAAGAGCATACGAAATAAAAAAAAAAGGAGACAAAAGAACTCGGCAACAAAGTATTGACCTCCCGCAGGCAAATTTCATTCTCTCTCTTCTCTATTTTTTCATTGCTCGTATAAAAATCAGGCTTGAGTGTTGTGTATGTATCGTCGAAAGTAATGGCTTAATAAATCCTGCGAGTCTTCGCGCCATCATCATTCAAAGCTTGAAATAGTATATTACGCAACGAGTGCGTAAAATATGTGATTATCGCACGAGTCGGTTTTGTCGCCCGAGCGCAGCGAGGGCGACAAATGAGACGAGTGCGATGATCACTTTACGCATTAGTTGCGTATATTATTTTTTCTAACAAGTGCGCAAAATTCTAAGAATGACAAACTTGCGTCTGTGATAGCATGTACAATCTTGTTCAAAGGCTATCAAGATTGTAAGAGGTAGTCGAGGTCGGGGCGCAGGACGGGGTCCAGGGGCGGAGCCCCGGTGGGGGTGCAGGGGGCAAAGCCCCTCTGGGGGGGTTTCAGGGGCAGCGCCCCCGCCTCCAAAAAAATAAATAATATTACTAATATAAAAATAAAATTAATAAAACCATCAACGGCAAGCCGGAGTAGAACCTGATATCGACCGAGTAACAATTGAGTTGTTTGTTATTTACTCAAGTATTAATCGGTGTATCTTCAAATTAAAAGTTGAGCGCTATAGATATTATTATTATGAACATCTATGCACAAGAAAAAAAAAATCTACCGCTTTGTTTTTGAGAAAAGTAAGTAACGCCAAAGTTCTTTCGCGTTACTTACTTTTCTCAAAAACAAAGCGATAGATTTTTTTCTTCTTGTGCATAAATATTTGTAATAATAATGTCTATTGCGCTCAACTTTTAATTTGCAGATTCACCTGATTAATACTTGAGTAAATAACAAAAATCTCAGTTAGACAAGGATAGCTCTCAAATTAAAATTCCATGAAAATATATTATTAAAATAATAATTGAGAATTCCTCCCCCCTCTTTAGTATTTGTAGAAATTTACCCATTTAAAATGGTTATAAGCCAAGAAATAGCATTAAATCCATTTTTACTAGGGATTAACTAGCCATTAAATGGAATCATTTCTACCAGGGTATTTAAATGATTAACTCTAAGATTAATTAATAAGAGAGTTCACGTATCGCGAAAAAAATTGTACATAGCACTTTAAAAGAGCACCACAAGAGTTTTCAAATGAGATGTATAAATGTCTGTTATGATGTATACTCCTAATATTATGTTCCTGAAATATAATACTTTAAAAATTAAAAAAATTTTTTTTAGATGAAATCATTTTACGCACGCTCAAATCATTTTACGCACGCTGTATTCATTTTACGCACGCTGAAATCATTTTACGCACGCTGAAATCATTTTACGCACGCTGAAATCATTTTACGCACGCTCAAATCATTTTACGCACGCTCAAATCATTTTACGCACGCTCAAATCATTTTACGCACGCTAAAATCATTTTACGCACGCTGAAATCATTTTACGCACGCTCGATTCATTTTACGCACGCTAAACAAATGCGTCTCATAATATGATATTTTATGTACGCAAACGGGTACATGAAATCGAATTTTGCGCACGCCGTTAGAAAAAATACTTTCTTACTTTCAACATAACCAAATTGATGGCGCTGTTATAATTTTCTTCAATATAATACGCACATTGCCAATTTGCCAAAAATGACCATTGAAACTCATTGCGAGACTAATTAAACCTTTTGAAGTCATCATTTTTTTCAATGGGGCTACTTGAATGCTGTAAAAGCCGAAAATAAAGAGGTTCGTTAAACCAGATAATTTCATCGTGTAACATTAATCGTCGTTTTATGACGTACTCGTGAAAATATTTCATCTTTACTTTAATGTTTTTTATTTAATAATTATTACATTTTACGCATAATTTGCAAGACATAAATAATTCTCATTTTAACAACATCTCATTTTTACAATCAAATTAATTTTTTTGATATATCAATTAAATTAATTTTTTTGATATATCAATTAAATTATATATTGTAATTACACAAACTAATGCATAAACGGGTTTTTGAACTTATTTAGACTAATAATATGATAATAATTGAAAAATTTACAACACTGGGAAATTTTAAAGTAATTAGTTTATTTAGAGGGTTGGTACTGTATGAAAAAACGAGTGTTCAAGAATAACTATTCATTTTGTTGTTCATTTTCTGGTCAACAACTTCGGTCGCCGGTGGTAGATTGACCTTACAAATCAAGAAATAATTATTCAGTTTTCAACGACTAAAATGTCTTCTACGCATTAAGTAGAAAAAAAATTGAAATATCGACTGCAAAAAAGTAGTCCCTCAAACACGCTTACAAACAAAAAGTGATGAACGAAAAAGAAGAAGTAAAAGAAACAAAAAACACGGTGCAAAAAATCTAATTACTTAGATACGAGATACTTTTTTTTTAGCCAACCCTGTAAATACTTTTTAATCTAGCATTTAAGTCCATTTGATATCAAATTTCCAATATCGTATTTACGAATATGTTATTTTAATAATTAAATAACACGAGAACAATGTCAAGCTTGTAAAAGATATTGAAAGCGAGCTGGGAATTGCGCAATACGAACGTACTTAACCTTGAACTTTAATTAAGCCAGTGTCGGAAGATTCAAGAGAAAAACATTGTAAAAATTTAAATCGTAAAACTTGTTTACGTTTCCTTTATTGAATGAAGAAAAACGAAAATAAGCGAATGGTTATCTTTGTCTTTCATCCTAACTTAAAAGTATATACGTTATATTAAAAGAGGTTCGCTCACGCATGTGAGGGAGAAAAGATATATACAAAACTACAAGACACCAAGTCGTCGTCGTCGTCTTTTATCGAGCATGTTGAGGAAGGTCTGGTCTCTCTCTCTCTCTCTTTCTCGTTTCTCGTCTCGGCATCAGGTTTATATACGAAAAAAAAACTTTCCCTTTACAAGAGAACCAAAAGAGGGCGAGATTTCAAGGTCAGTACAGTTATTTCCACCCGCTCTCTTCGTAGAGCTCGATAAACTGCGTGACGCTACATTGCGTAATTCTCTCAGGGTTACTTTTTTTTTCTATAAGTTTTTTTTTCTTTCTGACCTAAGCTCTTATTCGGTATTAATCGGATATTTTTTTTATGGAAATAGCGTCGTATCTTTATTCCTAGTAAAAGGGTTTCATTGTTTCATCAAGCATAGCTTGATCAATAAAGTCATTCTGATTCATCATAATAAGACTATTCCTTATTAATAATTTCAAATAAATTAAGTTTTTTTTAGTACATTGTATTGAATTGAAAATTTAGTAGCGCTAATGTTACAGTTATGCGTGAGAACTTGAAGAATTCGGTAGGGTAAAATTAGCTTGTATTTCCGCCGGTAAATAAAATCAACGACTCAAAGTCACCTGGATTGTATCGAATAACATTAACCGTTTTTCAGATCATCAAAGTAACGACGTGTACATGTTCACATATAAACATAAATATAACTTTAAGCCTTTCTTCAAAGGCTTCCTGGGGGAGAAATTTTTCATAAAAAATAAAATAAATCAAAATACATTTTCACAGTTATCGCTTATAAAAGTATTGATTTATGCATTAATGCATTAAGCACTTCGCGTAAGGTGTGTACAATTAAAAATGATATGTTAAGCGTATCAGATAAAATGAATGGAATTTCTCTTAAGCTTGGAGCTCGAGCAAAAAGGAGATATATATAAATACTTGAAAGGTGTTTCACAAGCAAATCGAGTTAGCTGAGCTCTTTGTTATCTATTTCTGCATCGAAAAATACCCTGGCAGAATCAACATTAAAGCATAACCGATTACCAAAACTGATCTTTCTTTGATAGACGGAGTTACACTACACTAAAATTAATTCCGCTTATGTATGCTTAGCTTAGAGAAAGCAAGTGTGTTTTTACCTCCCATAATATATCATGCATCAATGGCATCTCATTGTTGTACTAATGTAAGTTCTGCCTACTTTTAATGAGCTTTTAGCGAAGACGAAAGATCTGACACCAAGACAAAAGTTTTGAACAAATTGAAATCAATCCATCGTTCTAGGTTTTGGATTAATATGCAAAGATTTGATGAGTTTCAGATTGAATTAATGCATACCATGCTGAGGTAATCACAAACAATATTACTTCAACGAATTGAATAGATTCTGTTTTATAATGTAAGATTTTCATTACTGATTTTTGGCTCGGCGCCGCTAGAAGCATTTGTCTTAGAGGTAAATCTTTGGAGTGTCTTTAAATTAATTCAATACAATCTGATAAAATCTGACCTCAGTGCTTAGTTGTATCTTCAAATATTATATTTACGTTTTAAACCCTTTCTTCTAAGCTGAGAAAAGTGAATTGCTTTTGATAAAAAAATTTTACTTGAGGCTATAATATTGCTTCGTAAAAAGTTTATAAACTTCATAAAAGTAATCCTTCAATTAAAAAAAATATTTTTAATAAATTCGTAATACTGAATTTATTGTTAAAAATATTTGAATTGAATGGCAAAAATATTTAAAGCCTGAGTTATATATCGGTATTCGAAGCCAAAGTTACAGTTTCATTTCATGAGAATTACGAGGCTCATTCATAAGAGGTTCTCTGTATTTGCGGCTTAGCGTAGGATAAAAAACTCCCCTAACAAATTTTTTTTCTTCTTCATACACACTGGACCTGTGCCACATTGCACACACACACACAAAAAAAAAAAAAAACTAAAGTACGCATATATACGAATACGATCAAGACAGATGGGTTTTCTCAATGCCATTACTCACTTTTTCACCTGCACCAAAAGTAATAATACGGTAAAATGTGCGGCTTCTAATTTTTTCGGCAATTCATCAAGTCTGTGACGAGCTGAAGGGTAAACGCTTTTTTTTTATATATTTTTCTTATTTTATTTTATTTTTTTTTTTTTTAATCTTTTTGCCGTAGACACAAGTTCTCCCTCTTAATGCATGAAGGCTCATTTCCAAGGTAAATTTTAACATTGCAGACGATATTATCGACTAGACATGCAACGCACGCGATAGCAAGTAAGCCAGCAGGAGAAAAACAGTATTGTAGGTGCTACAGACATCCAAGCTTATATTTACTGCATGGGGAAATTGCACGGGAGTCATGCTACTACTGGTTTATTGATTTCCTTAGCGAATTTAGAGTAGGACGACTCTTTTTTATATCAGCCTTTTTACATCTTCTTTATGTTGCGGTTAAGACAATTTTTCTTTTTTTGTCTTTCCTTCTATTTAGATATATAATTTATAATGTTAATGATGATTTCAAAATAAAATCATTTAATCTGTGTAATTCTAACCGACTGTATTTTTCATTTGAAAGATTTCTAATACTTCGTACTATATTAGTTGAGGATTAGTTAGATAATATGTTATACAGAAATTGTATCCAAGTTCTTATAAGTACTTGAATAAATTAAATGCAATTACATCAGCTTGCTTCTCATTTGACAACTATCTAATTTGTAGACGCATTTGATATGGCAAATAAAAGTTAATGAAACGACCTATTAAATTTAAATGAAGTTAAACTAGAAAAAAAAAATGAACTTCCATTCGTGATCAGTGTATGCCTTTTATATACTTACTTTGGACTGGAATTAAATGTATTTAAAATTAGGCAATAAATTAAAAGTTATAAAATCAGCAAATCGCTTAAATATCAAAGTATATAAATAATGCAAAGTTTAAAATTTAATCTTTATTACTTATGTAATTAGGGCTCGTTTTAATGAATACATTAATTGGGTCAAGTGTGCTTATGCCCACATGCTCTTTGATTGGGTAAGGTCAGAGTCGTATAAAAGTCTCACTTTGCGTGCGAGTGACTCAAAATCTACATGCGACACGCATCGGATTATATACGTGATTAAAAAAAAAACAGTGTCGTGGATAAGAAATCTGATAAACATAATTTTAATGTAAAATAATTAATGGTTTACCTTAATATGATAGGAGTTCAGCTTGGTTCTCGGCAGACTGTTAAACGCGCTGAAGTCCAAACGTCGAGAAAAAATACCGTTTGCTCCGCAACTTTGTCTGTAAAAAAAATAAAAGGAGAAAAAATTTATCATTCGTTATGTCCATAAAGAAATTCTTAGATGTATACCGGTTTTGTTTTGAATATAACTCTGATTTTTTACCAAAATTAATTATAAATTAATTAAGATGAAAAAGGTACTTATAAAATATTTTTTTTATCATTAAAGTATTTCCTGGATTATAGATTTTATTGGCATATAAATTCATTAATCCGTTAAGATGTAATAAATAACAGTTATCTTATGATTCTCTTTTCTTATTTTTCTATGAAATACGCAGGTATAAAAAAAATATTCCACTAAATGAATAAATCATCTTTGATTAAGGTCTTAATGATCTAAAGAACTTAATCTCGTTTTAATCAACAGCAATATTGTAAAATAATAAAAGGTTTTATATATCAATACCAATACTCAATGAGAATTATGTGAAACTCGGTGTACAGTGAAGTTTTGAATAATCCAAAACTGTTTAAAATATTAATTCGAGCTCGGTATATTTTATGTGAATCGATAAAAAGTAAGCATATATCGAGACGTTGAAAATACTCCCGAACTCTCCAAGGGATTCTAAAAGAGTAAAGTAGTATATATACATAAGTGCGACATTCTCTTGTGGAGTCGATGCATTTAAAATTGCCTAGGGTCACGAATAAGGTGTCAGGGTCACGAGAGTTGCTTGGCTCTATGTGTGTAAGAAAATAATATGGACGAATTTGCGAGCTCTCCAAAGGGAGCACAAATTGAAACGTCGACGCCGCATGACGTCTGTCATTAAAATATCATGACATCAACGAATAATAAAATAAAAATAAAAGAAAAGAAACACGTAAAAACCTTTTCCTGAACTTATAAAATAGTCATTTTTTTCTAGGAAGCAAGGCTTTGAGTAGAAAAGAATAACACTTTGAACATATCGTTTCATAATTTTCAAGAGAGAAACAGTAAATGATATTGAAAATGAGGAAAAATATATTCGTAAACAAAATCCGTGTACAATGAAATTCGAGATAATAAGATATGTCGAAGCCGAAGGCATAAGTAGGCTTGTGACTCGTGTTTCTCAAGGTGACCGACTGATCAAATCCATTTCGTATATAATACCAACCAGTCAAACTTTTTAGCTCCTTCAAATGTTGTTCCCCTTTTTTCAAACACCAAGTTTCGAATTTTTATTTCTCAAGTTTTTTATTGCACAAAAATGTGCGTCAATAAAAAATATTTTAATTTAAATAAACTTGATATCAAATGTATATCAATACTTTATGTTTTATATAATATTTTTAAAATTCTACTTTCCAAAGATATTTTTCTCTCTGTGCATTATATGAATTCCCAAATAAATGTAAACTTCATGGCTATTTATTTGAATGACTTTTGTGCGTCATTCCCTAAAGCTACATAAATATCGTGGAAAAAGCTTTTTATATTTAAAAAGGTATCGCGACAAGATTAATTACTACAATTACTCCCTTAACAGTGAAAAAAAATTATACTAGTTTAAAAAAATGCAAGAGCGATCGATTCGATACAAGCAGCCTCGTTTGCTTTGTGAGGTGAAAGCCTCTGCACCGGCAAAAAATACACGCTATAATAAAGTTGAGAGCTATGAAGAAAAAAAAAATCTACAAAAAAAGAGAGAAAGAAAGAGAAATGATGTATACGCAATTAATGTCAATGTTGAATGTGTACAACAACTTATAATCGTAATGCACAGCTGGATAAAGCCTACACGAGTCGCGGATATGTACGTCGTCGTATATGATGGAAGGAAAGAGAGAGAGAGAGAGAAAAAAAGATCGACCTTGACCTTGACGTTACTCTATCGGGGCCCGCATGTACAATTTGAAGCGTTTATTTTCGGCAATGTCACCTCATCGGGTCACGAAAACATTACACGAGCGCTCTTCTTCTTTCTCTCTCTCTCTCTCGCTTTTTTTCGCGTTGACGCGCTATACCGTTCAACGGCGTGTGTGCTTTAGTTGCTTTTGTATTAAGAAATGAAAAAAAAAATCGAGACCCAGGACGCGTTTCTTTGCTCGAAAAAGCTTTGTTTTATTATAATTTCCCAAAGGATTCTAAGAGTTTTACTTCTTTTTTGTTCGGATTACTAAAAATTTTATTTTTGCTTACTTTTGTATTTGCAACTTTATTGAAATACAATTTGTAAAAAGCTTTATTTACTTTAAAATTACATGGCTAACTTTTACTTGGAAATGAACATTATTAAAACAAATTTAAAGGCAAATTAAACTTAAATAATTCAACCTTTAACTCTTGAATCAAAGTTGCGATGAAAATTAAATTCTGAATTATAACACGTGTTGAATTTTAATCTATTTTTAAATATTGAACAGAAAAAAACACGTTGGTAGAAAAAAAATTGAAACTTTTTAGCTCTCTCCGTAAAGTAAACATCTTGGTTTAAAAGTAATAAAAAGAAGATCATAAAAAAAAGCCGGCAAAGGCAAGAGAAAGAGAAAGATCAAGCAAGAAAAGAGTATAAAAGATTAGTTATGCAATCTTCTTAACAGGCGGACTATTTACCGTGGCCGTAAGTTAAAAAACTGACGCGACGTATATGTACGAGGCTCCTCTTTTGCTACATAAAGAGGAGCGGAGGAGGAAGCAGAAGAAGCAGAAGGGCGTGCTTGTATTCTATTATATACGTGAAAGTCCGTGCGTACCAATTTTCACGGCGAAGGACGTACGTACGTACGTACGTCGGTATATACTCGATCGGAACAATAACGCTTGTAATTGAGGCAATATAAAAGAGCTTCGTTGGGTGACGTTCTCTAAGCGCAAATTACTTTGACCTATGGGGCAATGTTCAATAGTGCGGAGAAAGGGAGAAAGAGAAAATAAAGTACATTATCATTTGAGAACTATTCAATTCTTTTTAACAACTACTTTCACATTGTTATAATTGGAAAACAAGCCAATTGTAATGTCCGTTCTAAAGGTTATTTGTTTTTTTTATTTTTTAATTAACATTCATAATGATTTTGCGATGTCGAAAATGGTAAAAAGAAATATTTTTCAAATGGTAATTAGGTGCGTTTACTTTCTAATAATTGTTATTTTTTTTCTTGTGTAAAAAATATCGCTTATAAATTTTTAATGATTAACCAGTTTCCTTTCTTGAGCCGAATGGTAATCAAAGTCTTTTGAAAAAATCAGAAATAAGATCTTGAAAAAAAAATTAATAAAATACGATTCTTCTTAAAAAATTTTATATATTATTATAACTATACATATAAATAGTATACATGGATAGTTCTTTGTGAAACCAACGAACAATTTTTTTTAGTTTTTATTTTCGAAATTGGAAGATTATGTTCCAGAGCTCATTAATGATGCTAATGAATTTTTTTTCTGATTTTTTCAACTATGGTTTACATGGGTTTAAAGTTATGCATAATCAAAGTTAACCATTTTAGCATACGAAATTTTTGGTCTTGGTCCAAATGGTCGAACTTTTTGTTATAAGTATTAAACAGTCACCTTAATTATTTTTTAACAGTTATCTTTATTTTTAACGATAAATATAGCTTGAATTGCTATTCTGAGGGTTATGCAAATATTTTTTGTACTAAAAAAAAGTATTTTCATAAATTTTTTCGGTGTTGATACAAATGATCGAACTTTCAGATTTTAAGGAATAAATTGGACACATGCCAGTTCGCATAAACTTATGTGACTTTTGAAATTTTTTTCATAAAAAAATTTAAAAAAAAAGTTAAATTTAAGTCAATAGTAAAAAAAATATAGGAAATAAGCAAAAAATTCTAAAGTAGTCATCTTTAACTGTACATAACGTTAAAAGCGTTGACAAAATCTGAAAAAATTCACGAACATCAATAATGAGCTCTAGAATATTTTCCCACACTTTAAAAAAAAAGTAAAAATTTGTTAGTCGAACCCAAACAGAAACCCCCATATACATATTTGTTTAAACTCCGTTTCAAGCCAATTAAGTAGCTATATATTGACGACAAAAAGAAAATAAAAATCTTTACGTATGTAATATCATAGTCTGATAAACAGCTTTAAAGCTAAAAATATTTTATTGCCAAATCTATATCCCCAAAAACCGGTTTTCTCCTTACACCACACTATATATACGAGCAACGAAACAACACAGGATAATAAAGGGTATATATATACACACGTCGAACGAAGAAAAAAAAATATATTACCAATATATATACGATTACGGATGAAAGAGGGACAAGATTATTATTATTCGAGTCCAATTGTATCCCCTGGCCTTCGAGTCTTTAAAGCGAAAACAAACTTCCTCTTCTTATCCTCTATATAATAAATAATTTTTATGTCTTTCTTTCTCTCTCTTCATTTTCTTTCTTTTTATATTCATCGTCTCGTCAAATACGAATCTCAGCGTGAACGAGATCCATTAATTCCAAAGAGCCTATATCTCGATTCAAGCAAATTGACAATACTTAAATCATATATTTTTTCATTTCATCTCATCTATGAATTTATAGTGACACGTTTAAAATATTCTATTTATAGAACATAATGCGCGTATGTGATTGGACATGTATATCGATGAATCAACGCCGGTATTATTATCTAATCAAGCGAGTGCAAAAAAAAAAGAAAGAGACACACACACAGAGAACGCATTGGACTAACGGTTGCGTCACCCACATTAGTTCACGTGTACTTGGCGTCGTTTTTTTTAGCGAAAAACGTGCTAATACATTGAGCCGTTAGCTTTTCACGAGACTTATTTCTTTGACCTCTTTTACTTTTCTGACGAATATGTTTTATGTGTGGAGAGTTTTTACTATATTTGAATCGAATCAAGTTTTTAAAACTCGTTACTTTTTTTGGAATCAATTAAAATCTCTACAGTCGTTAACTTCGTTGAAATAACTAAACTGATAAGATTTTTATTTAAATTTTTTTATCTAAAAATTACATTTTATTAAGTGTATCTAATAAGTCAATGTGATTAATTTGATTAATAAATAACAGAATTATAAATCGAAGATAAATATTCAAATACATTTTTAATCTCAAAGTATTTTTAAATTTGTAAATACGACAAGTATTATTTTCATTTTTCGTTTGAGAAATAAAATTCTTGGAAAATCTCAACACGAGCAAATTAATTGATAGTCCAGAAGCTCGAAAAATTTTAATTTTGTAAACAAGATTTGAATAAAAATATAATTAAATACTTGTGAATTAAGAAAATTTGAAATTCTAAAGACGTTACGCAAATTCACCTTTTTTTTCTTCACGAGCAGAAATTTCGAAGCTTTTAGTCATACAATTCACAAGTGAAAAAGTAAATTTTGAATGAACTTCTACAGCGGGCACACACATATATGCCAGGCTATACACAACGATCATTTATTTGATTATTATCAAAAGCCGCATGCCGGGCTCCTCTTATGCAATTTATTATGTACGAGACCGAGAGGCGATTAGTCAACGCTGCTGGTGCGCGCTTTTCTTAGAATCTCGTCAGATATTCCTCTTATTCAGCTGTGAGACTTTTAAAAAGCACTCCCCGAGGAGAATCAACGATTTCCTCATCATAATATGACATGTCGACTGTCTAATTATACTTTAAGCTTTGAATAATTTTAGTAATCAAGAAAACTGCAATTTTTTTTTTATTATGTAATATCAAAGAGTTTATGTTTTTATAAGCTACATTTCTTTTATTGCGAAACTTTTTTTTCCACAGAGTATACGAGATTTTATACTTTTCACGTATAATTAGCGTGTAGCGCGTGAAGCACTTAAAGTGGCATCAAAACTACTTTGCATACTAAGTCTTCGATTCTTGATCTGTATACGATTGTCGTGCTCGGGTGAAAAACTTCACGCTCTTCGAGAATCTAATTTCTAATCTTATTCAATTAATCTCTGAATGTAATTATATCCCATAAAACTAAAACGAATAAAGTCCGATACAAGAGAACGGGATAGATAATCCTCGCATGAATGTAGTTTATCGGCCGAGTAAAGGCGAGCATTGTTTAACAATTAAATATTTTTTCAATCAAACATTTACATATTCCCCATTGATTACATTATATTCGAGTAATCTTTAAAATTGTTTGTTTATCGTCGTCGTATTTATAATTTGCGTACATATTTTTCATAATAAATAAATCGTAATAAATGCATAAAAATAAGGCGATAACGTTGCACGATTGATAAGAACAATAATAATCGAATAAACAACTGTCAAGCGTAGTATTATATATATATATATATATATATATATATATATGGCATGCCATATATATATCGTAAAGCACAATTTTGCAATGAAAATAATTAAACATTATAATACAGTTATCGCAAAGCATACTAGATAAGAGTTACGTGTTTTTTTTTATTAATTCGCAAAAAAATATGCGCTAAAGATCTTACAGAGGCGAAAAAGAGTTATTTTTAAACGCTTTAATCGAATGAAAAAAAAATTCCACGAAACGGAAAGATAAAAAATGAAAGAGAAGAGAGAAATATTAAATTTCTCGTGAATTTATTATTGGACGAGTTACACAATATTATTTCTTTTTGAAATTCAAATAAAGATCAAAAATGTCCCAAAGATTCCCGTGTATATACATAAAGTTTACTATATTTGCAAGGTGGATTTGCAGAAAAAAGAGAAATAATAGTCGATAAAGTCGACGAGAATGTTTTTCACTTAACACGAACTTGCGAACGATATATACACATGTGTATAAACATTATACGTATACGTATATGTGTAGAATAAAAAACGCATGACTCACCAACTTACGATACGCCAGCTTTGCTCGCTCGCTAGACTTAGCATCGAGAATTGATGAAAAAAAAAAGAGAGAGAGAGAACAAGGAAAGAAAAAATAAAGGAGTTTTCAAGCGATACACACAGAGCGTAGTATTACTTCTCATAAACATAAACGCGAAGCTTTAGCAGAACAAACAAAGTATTTTATGAAATATGCAAAATAGACCTTTGCCGATGCAAAAAAAAAAGAGCAAAGAGCTACAGTCCCCTTGGTATATAAGGCTCGTAAAAAGTCATGCACTGAGTGAATATAAGTCTTACTTTCTATCATTTTATACGAATCTATATTGACATAAGTTATACGAAACATTGTAAGTAATATTCTCTTAGCTACAATGTCATTTTAATGTCTTTTGTAACTATTTGAACTTTTCTTTACGAAGAATAAATTAAATAGATTAAAAAGTCATTGTAGATTTTAATCAAGCAAGTTGACTAGAGACTATATTTAAAATTAAATTAAATTAAATTGAATGAACAATGAATCCATTTAACGATAAAAGGAGACTAGGGTAACAAGAGAGAAAATAAATTCCTTGAAAAAGTGGCAATGGGTATATGCAGGATTTGTTACACGATTTTACTTACTTTAGTATGAGTAGTGTAAGAAACGTGAATTTCTTACTAAACTAGACATATCCGTCTGTCTTTTAAAGCACATATATACATAGCACACATATTCGTTTCTCTCTGTCAACTCTCTTTCCCATCTATTTTTAGTCTCGCTCGTTTTAAAACAAAGGAAAAATTATCATTCCGAAGTCTCTCTCTCTCTCTCCATTCTCTTTTTAACTACTAGAGACTTTTGTAATCGAAATTTAAATTCAATGGAACAAATTACCAAGAGTCCCCTTTTTCTTAAACTTTGTCTCAATGAAAAATTTTTTGACGAATAACCATATAGATATCTTTAAAAGAGAATTTAAGTCACGCAAGTATACATAATGTAAAGACACGCACTCAATTTTTTTCTAATTGTATGTTAATTCGACACTCGATCAACGATCCAGCGCATACATACAGCAGTATGGAGCAGTAGCGCACTGCTTGTTCTCTAATTAAATACACACAAGGCACCGTAAGTTAGCGATCTTAACTCGTAGCGTACATAGATCTTAACTCGGAATGTCTATATACACACACACATATACAATACACAAAAATTTAACAAGCGCTAAGATTTGTGTTAAAACACGCAAAGCTCGATGCCAAAGAAAGGAAAAAAAATAAGCAAACGGTAGAGAAGATACACGCCAAGCGTGTACTGATTCAATTTGCTGAGCACAGAAAAGAAAATAGAGCTAATTATGTTTCTTTGTAAGTTTGATTAAATTATTTTGCTAATATGTAGTTTATACTTATAAACACGAGGATGAGCTTTATTTTTATTTCATATAAGTTGCATTATTTCAATTTCAAAATAATAAGTTAATAAATATAAAATAAATGATAAAAAGCAATAAAAAAACTATTGTTATGCAGTTAAAGAACTAATATACCGAACGAGAGAAAAATTGAGATGTGACAAGCGACAAAACGTCAAATAAAGAAGGGCAAGGGGGGCAGGCAGCAACAAGCAAGATTGAAGCTTCTTGATTTTTCTGTATTGTAATCGTTGCTAGCATATACAGCCAAAGTAAGGTCTGCAGATGACAACGAGCTATTCACTCGTTGACTAGCAATTTAAAGAGCTTTACCCTCTTTACTTTGTGCCACATTGCTAAGATAAATTCCCCTCAGGAAAGCGAGATATAAGTTTTTTCTAAACAAGTATTACTTTAGGATGTGTCCATGGATTTATTTTTATTGCTCAAAAATTTGCTACAGATTTGCTATCAGGTGTATAGGAATAAATTTAACAAGATTAAAAAATTGAATTCTTTTAGTAATAAAGCATCATTATAATTTTCGAGAAAATTTTAAGAACAACTTTGAAAACTGAAGAACGAAATAAGAAGCTTTTTGAATTAGGCTTATTACGTCGCCTCAGTGAAGCGAGATTACAGACAAAGACGATTACTAAGAGCTAGTTTTTTGAAAGAAAAGTATATATATATATTGTAAAGATAGAAGCAAGGGACCTCACAGAAAGGCAAGAGCAGCCGACCGAGTTAAGGATTATATTTATAAATATTAGTATAAGGAACCTAGCTCGCACTGTTGTATTATATATAGCCTAGCATCTAGAAGGCAATCCTCTATATTACCCAACTCAAAGCAGCACAACTCGAAAACTGGACTTCAGGTATATGTTTACAACTTTCTACGCACACCCTTTCTGCATCTGAGCATTTCTATTTTCATTTTAATCGATTATAAATCTCGCTTTGGGCGGTTCTTAACGGATTAAAATTAAAAGATTAAATTTTGAAAATTATTAAAAAATTTTTCTGGATTATTATGATGAAAATTCAGTTGATATACCGTACAAACAAGTCAATAAGTCAATATAAAAGACTGTTCTGAAATTGCTGGATGAATTTCTAAAGAATCTTAAAGTCAGTATTGATTAATTGTCTTAATGTCCCTTTTTACTTATAATTAAAGAGAAAGAATCTTGAAAATATTAATGTAATATATAGATAGAGGCGAATCAATAGAAATAAGAATTTATTAGTACAAGTTGGTTTTTCTATGTTCTAAGAACATTCATTTATCTGCGTCCGAGCTGTTTAAGTATAGCGTCGATCATTACTTTATTTCCAACTTGCAGCCTTTTCCAACTTACCCTTGAGACGTAATCCAATCCCTTAGAATAAGAAAAAATTTAAGGATATACTTTAGGATCATTGAAGCAACGAGAAATTTTATCTGGCGTTTACTTAAACTTTCTTCTTCTTTCTTTATTAGAGTAAAAAAAAATCTCATTTGATTGATTGCCATTTTTTTGGGCAAGAATAAAAAGGGATTAAAGCTTATGAAAATGTATCGAGATATAAAACAAGCAATCGCAAAATGATGATTGATTTTGATTGATTTTCATGATATTACATTATAATTATTCTATTTAAATATATCATTTATATTTATCATGTTTTTCGCGCAGTCAATATCGAGCAAGTAAATCAGGGGATCTCGCGAAGGAATACAATTAAAAATTATATAATTCAGATAAGAAGCTATGTAATAACAATGAGCTTATTTAACTTTAGATTAGATTAATTATTTATCTACCCGAGTTTGGCATCTAAAATTGAGATAAAAGATATTTGCTTTGGAATATCATAAACGTGGATATAAATTAAGAATGTCAATAATTATTGTTGAATATCATTTAATATTATTTCCAATTAATCAGATAATGTCTAATGAAGCGAAATACCGAAACATTCCAGAATTCTATTCTGGATTTAATTAAAAATATAAAATTAGACTTTCCACGCTGGCTGGTTTTAAATGTCAAATTTATAAATTAAACAAATGCTTTTCATTCTTTTCAAATGAATTCATTAAAAAATGTATGATTCATAAATTGGATTTTTATTTTGGGTAATAAATATTGTTATAAAACGTTTTATTACTTTTTTCCAAGAAAATAAACTTATATGTTATATAAAAATCCATTTTATTTTAGAATCGCCGAATATTTTTCTTGAAGATATATATACCGAAAGAATAACGTATACAATCGAGCGGTGCGTATAGGAATTGAACAGAAAGACAGAGAGAATCGACAGTAAAAAGTTCATGAATGTTAATGACACGCAAATCGAAAAAAAAAGACGACGACTACGACGAGACGACGTGCGATCAGCGTAGAGTTACTACTATACCTTTCTCTTCATGTAAATTCTAACCGCATTAGCATAAATTTGACAAACAGTATACGTATAGTGCCTACGCCAGGCGATGCGAGTGTGTCGATCACGGAAACCCGTGCGAATAATACCAAATTTCCGTACAAATAAGATAAAACCGAACCTCTAGGTTAACGTGTGAAGGACACTCTAACAATATTATCAATTACATTTACATTTGGTCATTTAATTTTACGCTTTTTTTTACTTATTTTATTCTTACTTCAATGCTATATCAAATTTTTAAGGTTCGTATATTTTTTATCTTAAATTTGAAATTTAAGCTTATCTTTTTTACAAAATTAAATTGAGTTATGCGTGTAATATGCGCATAATTTATCATTACTTTTGAAATACATGCGAGTGAAAAAGAAAAACAAAGTGTAACCTTTTAAAAAAATACATATTCACAATCTAAAAATAAGAATCATTATAAATTATTTATAAATCACAATTCGTTTAAAGCACCAAAATTTATTCGAATCAATCAAAAATTATTTTCAAAATACAAGTTTAATTCATCAATAAAAATATAAATAAATATAAAAGTAATAAACGTCTTAAAATTCTGGATTTATGATTAAAAAGCGAGTCTTCAGAAAGATGTAAGAAAAAAAATTCTAAAAAAGTTTGTTAAATAATAACATAACTATAAATATATCAAGATTATTTATTTACGTCGTAATAAGGAAAAAAAAGCTTAAAAAAAAAACTAAATGGAAGTATCAAAACAAAGAAAAAGTATAAGGGATTACACACGCAGCAGGAAGGAATCCTTAAAAAGATATTTCATACCATCATCTTTAAGAAGTCCTTGGACAGAATGGTAGAGGAGTATATACTCGCGCGCGGAGGGCTTGAGCGTGGGGGGAAGGGAGAGTAAGTTCAGGGTCAACCTTCAATCTCACCTCTTTCGATCGCAAAGCCATGCTTCTCCTTTATTATATATATATATATATGCCTTTTATTATTATTATATCACGCACTATTGCGCGACGTAATAATCCCCGTACATCCGTTGTTAAATAAAAACACGTGTCATGGTTAAAAATATTTTTATATACATAATTTATTATTTTTTTTTTTTTTTCAAATATCAAAATGTTGTCCATAGAAAGGATTTTTCTATCAAAATTACAAATTCTGTTAATACAATCGTGGAATATCGTATATTTTTAGGTTATCTTATAGACACATGATTTAAATATTATTGAATACATGGACTAAATTTAAAGTTTGTTCAATATTTTTTAACGCAATGGTCGTATAATTTTTTTCTATGTAAATTTTGTGAAATTTCATTATAATAATTAGGAAGAAACGTCGCTATAATTTTTATGCAGAATTTCATTGTAAATTTTCTATGGAAAAATTCTCTCCCTGTCAAAAATTTCGTATTTTATTCTACTTTTAATACGAAGATTGGCATTCCGGTAAACTTATAAATACGTAAATCTCGAAAAATACGTAAGTCGTTTCTTTTATCTGGATAAACGCTACACATATGCATATATAAGCCCGCAGGCGAACTCGCTATTCATTTCTCTTGATTCTTATTATCTATATACGTATGTATATATAAATTAAAGCGATATTTATGAAAATTGCAGGAACGATTTATCGCGCTCATTATAATCTCTGCCCGTCGTCGCTGAGCTACTACACTACTGCTACTACTGGCGCTTTTAATTGGCGGTTATAAAAGCCCTTCAAATTATCGAAAGGATGCAACCGGTTTTTCGTTGCATTATACGCGTTTTTCCGTCGCTTTTATTTAATATCATATTATATACAAGAGAGCAAGAAGAAACATTTGTTGCATCGATGGACACAATATTACATGTATAACGAAGCGTAAGAGAGACTGCTGCTCTTGTGCTTCATTTGACGCGTTTCGCTAAACAAAGCCGCAATTATGCGTATATCGAATCATCGATTTAATTTGTTTCGTAGACCCGCTTTATATTATCAATTAATCTGTTGCGTTTATGCGCGTAATCAAGGCCGGACTTTTGCAATTAGTCGACGCTCCTGGACTTGTAATGGGTAAACATAGTAAAGTTCGATAATTACGCTCGCAGGAGCGAACAACAATATTTTTCAGATTAATTTAATTTTGTTCATTTTCAAATTATTAACTTGACCGGTTATTTTTTCCAGTCAATTAATTATGATTTTTTAACAATATTTTTAACGAATATGTAATCCTTTACAGGCTGTAATTGAAAATATTAAAATGACGCTTTAATAATATTTTTGGAATCATTTATTGAAATATGTAAATACATGCAGTACCCGATTAATTTTTCTTATCAAATTTATAAGCTTATAAAATCTTTCAAGATAAATAACTAAATTGAGAAAACAAAATTGTTATTAAAATTCGACTTGATTTGTGTATTTGTTCAATTAACAATTTATTCAATTAAACATTTGTCATCGCGAATGTTTGTCTTTTAGTATTTTAAATATCAATAAAGATTAATCAAAAACATCTGATCCGTTCAATTAAAGTCTTTTTCAAATTAATCATGCAGCGAATCTCAATAGCTTGAAAAATATGATGTACGTTACAATGATAAAGGCAAGCAAAATGTTTTTGACCAGTTGAATGATATTATAAAAGATTTAACGTTTAATTTTAATCTTCGCAAGGCCAAGCATAGTTTCTTCAAATATTTACAAACAAAATATTAAAAAAACAGCAAGATAAATTTTCATGGGTAAAGAGTGGTAGAAAAAATGAAAGATATCTTTAGTGCGAGAAGTAAGAACTAAGGTTAAGAAAGTCAAACAATCATGAAACTCGTTTGAGAGGAAAGATAACCATAATTTTATGAATGTAACTTTGAATTTTAAAAATACTAAAATTTTTCTATAGAATATAATATGCTGAAAAAAGTTATTTTAAAATCATATTGAGGAATTTCGGTAAAAATAAATTCCGTTAATTTTTTTTTACATTTTTCATATAACAAAACAAATTATTTGAATATTAAAAATAACGTCAGTTAATAATCGAATTTTTTAAAAATTCTTTTTTATATTTCGTTAATAAATTGTATTCATTTTTTCATATTGTAAAAAATGCAGTGTTTTCTGATTTATAATTTTATTTTCTCGATCAGATTATTTTGGCAGCAATAATTTTTCTCGGAAAACAAAAGCCAAACACAAACTGATTACAAAGTCCTTGAAGGGAGCGTCATTATTTGGATGCAATTTATTTCCGAATTTAAAAGACGAAGGGTGCAAGCATCAACTAACAACGGAGTCTTAAAAATTGTGGCTTTACGAAAAAAAGGAAAAAAAAGAGGAATCTTTGACGGAGTAACGGCGCCGCTATGGCAACATCAAGTTCAAAAAGGAGGGTAAAAAGACAGCAGGAAGAATTTATAGGTCGCAATGCGCGTCGTCGTCTAGGTGGTAGTCGTCGTCGTCGTCGCCGCGACGTCTAGGGGAGAGAGCGCATATACACACACGGAAAAAGATATTTATCGTGAATCAGTTGAAGCAGAAAGTTCTCTATCTCTCTCTTCTCTTTTTGCTTTCTGCTACATTTCTCTCTATTATTTTGCTGACATAAACCAAGTTTTGCTCGAGTGTCGATGAATTTTCAAGCTCTCGTTTTTTAAATTTGAATTCCAATAAAAATTCGAGATAAATAATTTCGAGGCAAAAATAATATGAGAGCATTATTTATTGATCATTATTTCAACGCTGTTTATCTGAAGTTTCAAAATACCGACGTATAGAAATGAAAATAATAAAATGTTATTATTGATACATTTTTATAGATTAAATTAAAATTTGTAAGCTAAAAAAAGAATAAAAACGCAAATTTAAAAAACTAATTAAATAAACAATTTGTTTTGTCGAAAGAAAAAAAAAACATTAAATTTTTAATCAATTCAAGATTGTAGATGTGTTTCTTATATTACAGCAATGACGTAAGAGGTTTTCCCGTGCAGTCTGATTTATACGACGCCGTCGTAACGTCGACAACTTTAAAATTACAGTGATGCTCTCGATTTCGCGACACGGCATCCGATGCGCTCACATAAGAAGAAAGGAGAAAGAATAAAAATAAAAAGGGGGAATAAAAGAAAAAGAGAGAAAAATAAAAGAAAAAAAAAAGCTATAGGCGAAGGATATAATGCAGGCACGCAGGAATCGCGGTTTCTCGGAGAGCGCAGGAGCCCGAGACGACCTTGAAAGCGTTCTCTTGCTTGCACACGCCGGTTCCTCCTTTACTTTACTGCTCTTGCTGCTGCTGCTGCTTTTGCTGCACATACGTATATATATATTATATATACATGTATATATATACGATGGCCCTGAGACTGCAATCGAGAAAGAAAAAGAGAGAAAGAGACACGATTAGTCGCAACCACGGTCAAGGTTACAAAACCTTTACTCTTTCTCTCCTCTCTTCGCTCTCTCCTCTTCTCTATATGCTCTTTTCTCAAGTGCAGTTTTTCTTTCTCTCTTTCTTCTCTCTTTTCGTCTCAAATTTCATCCTCTTCAATTATTTTTCTTTTTCTTATTTCTTTTCTTTTTTTTTTTTTTTTTTTTTTAATTCTGGGCTCTCTTTGGTGATTTCGTATTATACGGATTGGTCCTTTTGCCGAAAAAAGAAGCTGATCGCCGCAGGGCCTCGATGCAAAAACTCGATTACGGGGACACATTTCGGGCTCAGAAGAGAGTTTTTTTTAACTTTATTTTTCTCTTTTCTCTTGTTTAACCGGTCCTTCTTCTCCTCTCCCTTTTTTCAAATCCGGTTTTGTCATTTAAAAAGACGGCGATATGGAGTTGCAGTTTGTCGAGCGAGCGAGGGAGAACCAATGGAAATAAGAGAAAGAAATAAAGAGAGAAATAGAAAAAGCGTAGGGTAGGACGCGTTTCGCGAAGTTAAATGTTTGTGTGTGCTATGCGTGCCGGGGATTTCGTAATGTGTTTACGTTTTGATAACGTCTTTGTGCTCGTAAGAGTCGGACTCTTTTTTTCTTCTTGTTTTCTTCAGGGATTATATTCGACTTTTAAAAGGCCGTATGCTGAAATAACTTTGTTTTATACTTTTAGAGAAATTTAATATCCAATTTATTTTATTTTTTTTCATTTTAAAATA
Source organism: Anastatus disparis (assembly GCA_017163975.1). Lineage (NCBI taxonomy): Eukaryota > Metazoa > Arthropoda > Insecta > Hymenoptera > Eupelmidae > Anastatus > Anastatus disparis. Next base: position 551,065 of record JAFFSR010000009.1, read on the forward strand.
ACTACGCAAATTATTGAAATATTTAAAATTAATAAATCGAATATTTTTCTTCGTGTTTTGAATTTTCATTATTCTATGATTTTTAATTAAAATTCTTTTATTCATTATTTGTTATTATATTTTAAAATTCAATTAAAAGATCAACCCAATATAATACAGTAATATAAAATATCAATAAACTTGTTTTTTATTCCAAGAAAATAAGCGAAAAATAATATATGAAAACGTAAATATTGCATAAGCCACAACAATGCACGCTTCTAAACCAATTACCTAAACAAACGTGCAAACGAAAAAAAAAAACGTATATACACAGAGAACAAAAAATAAAAAAAATAACGAATAAATGTATATACCGAGCAGACGACGTTGCTGTACGTATTACGATCGATAACGATTTTATATATCGATGAGTATAAGCCGTGCGGTTATTTTAACATATATATAGCCGACATAGCCGGTTTCTCTCGATGAGGCTTCTTTTCCTCCTCCTCCTACTTCTTCTTCTTTCCTCTCCCAAACAGCGTATATACGCACACGCACACAGACACACGTTTCACGTTGGCTTACAAGCATAAATAGGACAGGTTCTCCAACGCCGGAGTCTAAATATAGAAAAAGAACGTGTGTGTATATAACGCTGGGTGGGGCGCACTCTGTATAACACGGGAAGAGATCATCCTCGTCATCTCAGTCCTCTTGTTTTTTTTATTTTTTTTTACTTTTCTTTCCTCTATATTGAGTTTATGCATATGTATATGTATCTATTTATCCTCCTTCTCTTTTCTCCGGCTTTTTCTCTGATCAACTAATTATTCTCCCATGACATCTTGCTTCGTAAAAGTATATACGACGCTGGGTTAATTTTCTTATTTCCGTAGCACCACAGCGCCTGTTTATGTATACACATATACATAAGATAGCGAGCCTATACTCGTCGTCTGAGGAAAAACAACCTACGCCTTAGAGACAAGGTGTGGAGATATAAAACGTTATACATACGCGTATATGCATGTCTCATTCTATTATAACAGAGCCAAAACTTGCGTGTCTCGAGAATATTTTAAACTTTGTATTTATGAAGCCGAAAATTATTGTTGTTTTTTGTAATCGTCGACGTTTAACGTTAACGCGTTTTCTGTTTACAGTTCGAACGAATTGATTACGTTTCAAATCGTTTCATTGATTAATGTATGTTTCTCGCATTTTTTTTTTACACAAAAAACGTACTTTAAAAAAATTAATTAGCAAGCGTGAAATATCGTGTACTTTTTTTACGAGAAAAGATAAATTCATGCAGGCAAAAAATTTTACAAACGAAAACATGCGTTTTCTCTGTCTATTTATTACTTTTGATTCATAAAACTGTAATCTTAAGCTTTGCTTGCTTTACCTTATAATATTTACATTAATTAGTTATTATGTTAAAAATAGACTATTTTTTATCATTACTTAAATTATAGTGTTATTCTTTTAAAAAAAGATTAGAACGTATGTACGCATTTTATTAAAATTGTAAAACTTTCAACGCCTATGAAAAAATATAAACGAAATAGAAGGAAAACTCCAACTTCAAAGAAAAACTAAACGCTCTCTTTTTCTTTTTAGAAGAAAAAAAAAGCCGAAGAAATACACATTGAAACTCAACGAAACAAAAAAAAAAAAAAAACTCGGTAAAAAAAAAGTATCAAGTGTCCCAAAGAATGCGCGCTCTTTATGTATATTGTTTGAAATTTCCGTAGAGATCTGCAGGTAGCACAACCGTACTCCAAATATAATGTGTAAATAACGGTAGAACGAAGTTTCTTCTCTAATACTATATATTTTTCAAAATATATCGCTGGCAAGCGTTTCTTAAATTTTCTATAATATACAAAAATATATACATTTATTTATTTTGATTTAAAAACTTTATAACTTAAATTATAAAGTTGTATATTCACAATATATATATAAGTTATAAAATAAAGCAGCTCCAATAATGCTCTATTGTATGTATATCAAGAAATAAAATGTTTTTTTTTTAATTGCTTCACCAAAGCTTAATTCAGCATTCATATCTTAATACTTAATAAGAGCAGGTTATTATAAGATTGAAAAAACAACAAAGTACTTTGCTAAAAAGCACGATGATAAATTTGATATTTATTAAGACTAAATCACTTTATGTTTAAGTATCTTAGCGTTGATCCCTAAGAGACAAAGAAGGGAAGCCGCCGTGATATTTTTCCCTGCTGTTTTTCGTGCATAATAAAAAAAAACAGTCTACACAAAAAGGGGGAGAAAGAATCTCAACGTCAAAGTATTATACGTGTGAAAATTTCCTTTTAAATTCCCATGATTGTTAGCGTTTTTTATATATGTGCTTCTAATGCTAGCCTGTCATGTGTATTTGAATTACTTAGAGCATGAAAAAGGCGGCAGTCGTGGCGGCTAGTCGTCAACGTTTTCAAGCTATTTTCTTCTTTTCAGGCTCGGTAAATTTTCACTAAATACTCATTAACGACGATTCGTTACGATGGCAAGTTTTATCGTCGATTTTAAGAGTTTTAAAAAAAACATAAACGGAATTTAAAACAGTTTGCTTTATTACACGTGGATTTATGAATTTTTAAATAAAAAAAAAAGAAATAACATTTGCATGAGGAAAAATCGTATAGTATAAAAACTATAAATTGTATAAAAAAAATGTTGAAACGTTTAATTAATAGGATGGCTTGTTTCCTATGTGATAATCGCTGTAATTGCTACATTATATCCCCTAACACTTTATTTTTAAATAGGTTATTATCGTCAGAATGTAGAAAAAAAAAACATCGTGAATTTCTTTTTTTATTGACCGAAACAGTTTTGTAAAAAAAAGAAAGAGTAACTGGTTGGACGTTTATTTATAGTTACTTTGTATACGATAACGTAATCGTCGAATTGTATCCTTAATTAAAGAAAAACAAATCAACTTATCTAAATTTGATTCTTTCTCAGAAAACATCAAAACTGTTAAATTATAAATTTTTTAAATATAATTTTATGTAGATTATTATACTTTGTTCGTTTTTATCTGCTATGAGTTTTGTTTGAAATATAATATTAAGAAGTAATATATTCAACACTTAATTAATACTAGAATAACGTGCACAATGATTTACTTTTTAAAACTATAAAGATTTTTATAAAAAAATTATTACAAAAAAATGTTGTGGTTGATCTGCAAATACTTTTTAAAAAATATTAAAATTTCAATGTAGACTTAAAAAATAAAATAATATTTTTATTTTTGTGTAAAAAAATAGTAATATAAATTTTAATAAAAATAAATCTAAAGAATTTAATCATCGTGTCTATTTTCATTTAATCGTCTAACGTAACACATCAACACTAGACACTGTGCAGTAGATAAAAAGTGCTGCGACAGCGTTCTCAAGAATCAATGAAAAACGTAAACAAAAAGTCTCTCTTATTTTAAAACGGCTAAATGAAAACAATAACAGTTAATACAGTTCTACAATATAAAATTAGACGGTTAAACATGGAAATAAAATAAAAATAAGTATATCATGTTTTTACTAACCTGATCCTGTCGCCAAAAAATTCGACCTTGCTCTTCTTTTTGACAATAGCCTGAGGTTGATGCAAAGGACTGACGCTGGTTTCACTAGTAGCCGGTGGTGAACTCGAGCCATTACTGGAAGATAAACTACCGGCTCTACCGCGAGCTCCGTCAATAATTTGAGCATCGCTACCTCTTATCAAGCCATGATTTCCTATAATAGCAGCATTGTTATGAGCATTGTTGGATGGTGGTCCAGCTGAAACAGCCAAGCTAGGCCTGCTATTTTGCTTGTTACGTCTTTTCTTCTTTTTAACCTCAACTTGTGTATTGTTAAGATTGTTAGCCTCGTTATTAACGCCGCCGGGTGTCAACCAGTCCAAATCTTTTTTCAAATGTCCTCTACCACATTTACATCCGCACGCTTTGTACGCTAAATCGTAACCCTTTTTTGTCCATAGATTTTGATGACGTTGACGCTCGGACCAGCTACGTGCTCTACCGCAACCTTTTAAATAACTCAGCACTGTCTGCTCCCAAGCATCGAAACACTCGCGATGCATAAATTGGCCTGTATTGCAGGCGTCGTTATTACAAGTGACCTTGACGCAATCCTGAAGCGACGATAGTCTTATCAATGCATCGCCGCGTAAACATTCGGATGGCGTGCAGCACTGAGTTAAACCACCTGTGCCAAATACATGGCTCAATCCAAGATTATCAAAAGCATCCAATGGATTGTTGCTGCCGTTGCTATTGCCGTTATTATTGTTGGCCAATGATGAGCTCGTATTGTGCGATTGTTGTTGTTGATGCTGCTGGAAGGTTGAAGCCTCGAGGAGGCCGCCACCGTGCCCGTTACCGTGGCGTCGCGGTGCCATGCCGGTACCTCGCTCGTTGCCTCAAACACGACACAGACGAGCTATACTTGACTAGTCCTCTTGCTTTATCTCTCACTGTATCTTCTTATTACGTCTTTTTCTTTGATTCAAGTTTCTTTTATTTTCCTTTTTTCTACGTACGTGTGTGTCCACTTTCAAACTTACGGTTAATATCCCATGTTTAAATGTAGAAGTAAGCCAAAGTCACCGGTAAGACGTTGGATAGATTAAATTTAAAAAAAAAAAAATAGAACTTATTATGACAAAAAGCAGATAAAATATGAGATAAAAATAATGAACGCACTCGCGTGTCACTAAAAACTAATGTTCCCTAGACGAAATCATTCCCGTCACTATGATTTTTTTATTATAGGCAGGTTATGTTTATCACACTATTTTCGTCCTCTGATAAAAATTAATGAGAGAAAAAAAAAATTGAAAAACAATGTCAAGTTCTCTCTCTCTCGTCCCAGTAAGCAGAGAAGAAACAATATAAAATAATATTCTCGTCGATTAACGAAGAAAAAAACCAGTCTATTATGCCTTGCTCTGAATTAAAAACGACTCAATAAAACTTTAGGTAAGAGAAAATAAATGTTAGTTCGTAATGTAGGGATGGGAGAAAAAAAGAGCGACCGAGGCTGTTTGTTATAAAAAGAGAGACACGAGGCTCCGAAAGACACGTTTCCGCGCGAAGTGCGCAGCAGTTACTGAACGAGGGAGACGAGAATAAAGTATAAGCCTCCTCGGAGCGGCAGCGGCAGCAGAAGGCTTTTGGCTTTCGTGTGTTGTCTTTCTCTCTCTCTCTCTCACTCGCTGTAGAGCGAGCAGCCAAACGAACGAACGAAGAGGAGAGAGAGAATTCTCCGGCCGGCGTTAGTGGCGTTAGTGTAGACTGTAGATGTATATACTTCTCTCTCTCTATGTACAGTATAGAAGAACCGGCGTATACCGCAGTCGCAGTCGCAGTCGCAGTAGCACCGCTATAGCACCCAGCACCACTACCATCAAAACCAAAACCATAACCATAAGCTTCGTATATATATATATATATATATATGAAAGAAGAGCGAGCGCGAAAGTGAGATCTCCCATTGGGTGAAAGGGAAAGCGAAGAGTGGTGGAAGTCAGGGCTATGTTGGCTGCGACCAATCGATGCGTTGGCCCCTAACATTGCATGCATGTATCTGTGCCTATACGTACAGCACTATGCAGCTAGGAACGTGTTAGATGCAATATTCTGCATATATCTATATATAGTTATATATACAAATTCCCAACCATTTGCCACGTGTCGTTGTTGTTTTCTCAAACTCTTTCCTTCTTTTTTATTTGAGCGAATGTGTTTGCTTTTTTTTTTTTATTGCATTTTACACAAATATCTACCCTACATAATTGCTCAAAACGTTTTTATAACACTATAGATGAGAACGTTTACAAAACGCTTTTTTCAGATTTTTTTAAAAAAAGTTTTATGTTTACTTGTCAAAAAAGTCAATCATTTTATTCTCAAATTTTTTCTAACATATAGTATGAAAGTTTGTGTATCAAGAAAAAGCTTTTAATGTCTTTTTTAAACTTTCATATTTATTTAGTTCGAAAAATTTTTTCTCTTAAAGCTTAATCAAACGTTTTATTATAATTTAATTTTTTAATTTTACAAACAATACGAATAATTTGTAACCTTAAAATTGTCTACTTGTAATATTAATTTATCTTTAGATGTTTACAAGCTTTTCAAGCTGTATACATTTAAATAAATGAAAGATTTAATTTTTTTCCAAACAATTTTTATTAAATACCGTTTAATACTTCCATGAAAGTTTTAGTAACTCTGAAAAATTTAGCAAAGAATACTGAATTATTTAAAGAACATTTTAAGATAAACATTTTTAAAATTTAACAACTTTTTTTCATTAGTATTATGTCAGCTTTGAAAAATGAACTCTAAAAAAGAATGAAAAATAAAAACAGCAGCGATTTCGATCTGACTGTATAATCATAAAACAAGGATCGAAAAAACAGTCGTTCTAAAAAAAACCTTTTTTTCCCATATACAAACGTTCCACGATCGTTATACACATTAATATTTGGCCAAGTCGTGCCTTCTCTCTCCGGGCTCCACATATCCACGTATACTCCCTCGTGCACACTTGCAAAATGCATATCTTGTGTATCCTAAAGAAAGACTATAGAAAATAAAAGGCTGCATAATGAAAAAAAAAAGAAGAAGAAGAAGAAAGATGGTGTATGGGCGCATATAAAACAGCAGCAAAGCAGTAACTCTCAAACTTAAAGCTTTCGAAAATTGCAGGGCAGGGAGACGCGTTGGTGTGTGTATATATATGCGCTGGACCCTCGCCTAAATTTAGCACAAGGTCGCACTCGCTACTATGCGACCTCTTCTTTTATTTTTCAAACACTTCTTTCTTTCTCTCTCTCTCTTTCTCCTAACTCTTTTTTCTTATCCTTTTATATCTTTCCTTTTTTTCTCTCGCTTGATTCTAGTGCTGCTTTTGCGTTGCATGCAGAGAACGAGAGAGAGAGAGAAAGAAAGCCCTTTTGCGGCGTCGAATTTACACTGCACCAGTCGCTTGGTTTATTTACTCTCAGACCCAGAGACTATATTGCGTTGCTTAAAAAAAAAAAAAAAGAACCCGATATGAGAAAGAAAGAACTTTGGCTGCAGGAGGTTTTTATGGTAAATGTATGTGCGTACGTGTGGGTGGCTGTGTGCGAAATTTAAAAGAAAAAAAAACTCTGTGTGTGACCCCTTGCAAGAAAACTGTTTTTACATCATTGAACATATTGTGCGACAACTTTAACGAATCGCTTCATCGCGGAGAACTTTAACTATATGCTTAATTTCACGTTATATTATGACAGTTAAAGAAACGAAATTTAAATGTTTGTCAAACGTTATTTTTTTTATCTACACACGAATTTTCGAATTATAGGATTACTCTGCTTTGAAGTTATTTCATTAATTTTTTTTTTTTTTTTATCAAATGACATTTAACTTGTTTACATTAAAGTAATTTGATTAATATTGCAAAATGAAACAATGTTATCTAACATTAAAAATTTAAGGGGAACGTATATACATATTTAAATTTCGAAGATAAGATAATAGAGAGGAGAGAAAAAAAAAGTTAAATAACAATATACTTTATCGTCGCTCTTGATATCTCTTGGATTTTTTTTAACTTTCTTAAGTTCCACATCCCACGTTTATTGTTGATTATTAAATAAAAAAATATGTAAACAAGAGTATCGAATGATTTTAGAACGGTATTAGGAGACTTTATGTTTACTGGATTTTATTTACTTTTTTGTATTTAAAAAACACGTTATCGAGTATTTTGAATTTGCCTCAGTTTTGAGCTTACAATAATAAAAGCTCATGTGGTACAGCTGCAAAAATAATTTTTTTTCTTGCTTTAATCCATTTTTTTCTTCATCGACGTTCTCGAAACATGACGATATATGTTTGTGTTTGCTCATCATTTTTTAAATATAGAAATAAAGAAGATTTATAAAAAAATCATTCCGATTCGAAAATTTTTGTTTACGAAAATAATTTTTCTTAAAAGTTTACTCTCGACGCTCCGTCTTTCTCCAAGCCCGTTATCTCGGCTCGTTTTTACACGTGAAATGATAATGTACTCGCATATAAGCACACGCTAATATCCAACAATGTGTATTTAAAGCACACGAGTATTATTTCTATAAACGAAAAAAAAAAAATAAGCGTGAAAAACAAGTGATAGCGTGCTGTAACGTTGAGCGAGAGAAAAAAAAAAAAAAATAAGCAAGTGTTGTAAAATATATTTGAGCGTTTAGATAAATTAAAAGCGCGTAACCGTTTTATTGAATGCAAAATTTATGATAACTCGAAGAAATTATCAGTCTCATCCATCATAAAACACACGTGCAAGCTCGCTCACGTTATTATACTGTGTAAATAGCCAAAGCTATTTTAGGTATTGGTGCAAAAAAGCAAAAATGAAAAAAAAATAAAAAATAAAAAATTTCACGCATGACCTGAGATGTTCTTATCACGCTACTGTTGTACACACAAACGACTGATTTTCTCTTTTAGCATATATTGCTTTATAATCGTTCTTTTAAACCAAGCACCTTTTTATCAGTTTCATTTTTTTTTCTCTACACAGAAAGCGTTGGAAAATTTGCATCTCAATAGTTAAAGTTTCTTTAGAGAGATTTTCAGATTGCGAAACTGCTTTTGAATTTTAATGATATACGGTGCGGCTGGCTTAGTGGTAAATAACGCGTTTTTTTAAATCCATCAATAAAGCATTGTATTCAATACTCCGTATATACTTATTGAATAAACTTTTCTTCTGCTTTTTTTTAAAATTTTTAATAAAAGAATTTTCTTTGATAAAGAAAATTAAAATATTTTTTTTTTCAACAAAGACTTTAACTTTTCCTGTTTTGCACATGCCCTTTAAAAAAATTCGCCTCACATTCAACTTATCTCATTAAACAAGTTACACAAATAAAAATATCAGTTGCGTATCAGCTTTCTTCGAGAGAAAGACAGAGAGAGAGTATGAAAAAGAGTTACGTCAATGCTTATCAAATGCTGGAGAGAGAAAAAAAAAGTGAAAAAAAGAGAGAGAAAGAGAGACATTATCACCGTCAACCGTCAGCATCGAGGAGCGCCGCTAATAAGAAGAAAACATTTCTTTGTTTTCCGATTCTTTAACATACGTATTGCTTCATTCTTATATTAGCACTTAAAACTTTAATTCCTTTTTCTTTTTTAATAACACGTCAAATATTTCATTTTCATTTGCGCTTGCTGTAAGCATTGAATAATTGATTAAAATACTTATCTCGTGTACTTTAACGAATTAATGGCTGCATATTTATTATGATTCATAATAATAAGATAAGACATAGTGTACAACAATTAATATCTAAGATAGTAAAAGACTTAAATAAACTAGGTTTTTTTTTCTTTTTAATAAAATTATTTTAAAATTACACATTATCTATAATTATGAAGCGTAATTCAATGTCGCATAATATTATTAATTTTATTCTCACGTTATCAAGTGTAAGTTTTGTTATTTCATAAAACAACATTAATTAATCGTCGAAACTCTTGAGTTTATCGAAAGTTAAATAAATTTTAGAATATCGTAAACTATCGCGAGTTTTCTTATCGCAAAAAAAAAATATAATCCTCGCTTTTCGTTAATTAATATTTATAGATCGAATCAGTCCAGCTTTTTTTATGCTTATCTACAGCAGAAAATTTCTTTTTTTAAATTTTTAATCACGCTACAGAGTATTTTCAAATTTGTAAATGAGTTTTGTTGATAACATTTGTACAATGTGAACCAAAAATTATTTACGATTCTCTCATTTTCACAAAATGGAAAGATAGTAGATATATTATCATATTTTTCTAATTTCATTCAATCTCCAAAGTACGTGAGTAAGTAATTGATCTTCTATGAAAAAAAAATAATTTATGATTATAATAATAAATAGCTTAAATTCTAGCTAGCACAATAAATTTTGATCTTTTCACCATTGATATTAAAATCTATTGACAGAGGTCTGATTTCAGTGAAAGTTGCTATCTACAGTAGTAATAAAATAACTCGCAATAAATCCTACACATCATACGCATCGAAAAACTTAAAAATATTTAACGAGCTCAACAATGATACTCCAACTGCGCACCGACGCCACATTGGCTTCTCGAAAAAAAATATGTATGAAAGCCTCGTGTATATATTGCATGCGTGCACGTTTTTAAGCACACAGGAGGGCTGAAAAGAAAAATGGTTTCGCCAAACAGCAGCGGCATAGCGCTGCCTGATTCCCACGTCTCTAAGACCAGGCTTTTTTACTCTTTTTTCTCTCTCCCTCTTCGGTAAATCGCGTCTCTCTTTATCTTGGTACTCGTTCATTTCTAAAATAGGACAGTATTCAATTCTGTTTACTTCTTGTGATGCACAGTGGTATAAAAAAAAACGCTTTTACTCTCAGAAAATTTTAGACAATCGTACCGACATGTGCGGATAATCGAGGAAAAATTATAATCTCATTAATTTTCAATTCAAATAACACTGAAAAAAGAATTTTAATTATTATGTGTGTTCCGTTGAAAATTTCCATTAAATATAGTCTGTTTACTTAAGATTTAAAATAAAAAATGCATCAAGCTTACGAAAAAATTTAAATTTAAATGTGTTAGCTATTCGACAAATATATCAAATAATTGACAATCGATTTAATGGTAATATTTAATTAGCTTACCGTGAAAAACAAAGTTAATTAATCACATTTAAATTTCATTCCAACAAATATATTTGCCCATTTACTAAAAAAATCTATTTTTACCCAAATTCCTTTTTTATACTTCAAGTTGTTTTTAAAGGTAAAAACAAGCACATAGACTTTGTCAACAAAGTATGACGAAGCCAAGTTTATTTTTTTTTTTCTCTGCATAGAATAGTACAGCGGTAAGAAGATACATATTGGATTATGTTGCATAATTTTATTGACCGGTGCAAAACATTTGAAATACGAGAGCTAGAGCGCTAGGCTATTAAGTTCTTTAACCCAGACACTCTCTGAAGCTGAAGCTCGTAAACATATTATTTTTTTTTTTCTCTTCTCGTAGAACGGCCATTAATAATATAGCGAACGAAACTACAAGATAAATGGGAAAAATTCAAATTTAATTTATCCTATAAATGTTATTTACATAATTATTTATGCAAATAACATACGAGTACAAAAACTTTGTCTCGAACTTAAGTTTTAAAATAGCTTATAAATAGAAAAAAGTCGTTCTATAAATACAATAATTTATATTCGACAAACTCATCTTCGTTGATTTTCAAATCTAAATATAAAAATCGACTCTTCCGAACACAAAGAAAACAACACGACAAATTATCCGTTCGTTTTTTTTTTTTGCTTGCGCAATGGAATTAAAATTATTGAGAGAAAGAATTCCGAATTGAAAGGAAAAAAAAAATGTTGTTTTTATCGTTCTCGGGTTTCTAGAACGAGCCCAAACTATAAGACGCATGAATGGCTACGTTTTTTTAGCCTGCGAAGTACCGACCATAGCTGGCTGAAAGCATCCAGATGTTGTTGAAAAACATCGAATTATGTGAACTTTAAGTATACCTACTCTATAATACCAAAAGGGTTTGAAACGTACAAGCTCGACTAAATGCTAATGAAGGCGAAAAATTTGTTATTGTATTGGCGTTATTGAATAAAAATTAATAAATATACAAAATGAATTGCAATTAGAAATTTTTGGATTTGATATTAGAATAAATCGTTTCCTAAAACTTTTAGTTGAAAAATAAATTTTTTTGTAAGTACAAATATGATTTAAGAATTAATTTTTATTAAAATTTTATTATTTTTCTATTCAACTTACCCGTATTGAATTTGATATAAGAAAATTTTAAAGGAATTCCAAAAGAATTTATTATTAAATAAACAATTGATTAACAATTAATCGTTATCGATCTAAAGTCAATGAATCGATAAGACACATTGAAAATAAAAATATTTTCATAATTACATAAGCTTTTTCTGCGTTAATTTTTTTCATCATTGCACGCATGTACGTAATGTAATCAATTTGTAAATTGATCGATCGCTCTTATTCACATGTCAAAAAGTATAGCTCGGTTAAAATCGATTTGTACTCATCGTTAAACATCGATGATAAGTGGGTATATTTTAAATATATGTCAACAAAGTTTTTAAAATTGCATCGCTGACATAACTAACGATACATCATGAACCAATAATGCATTCATATATCTTTTTCGGGGATTATCCTTTTGTTGAAGGAGAATTATAAGTTTAATGTGCAATAATAGATCATTCGATTAACTAGGTAGAAAAGTAGTTTGGATTTGATATGATGAAAATTTTCTATAAGGAATTATTATAACGTATGCAAGAATTCACATGTAACACAGGAAATAAAATAAGTAAGGAAATGACTATTTATAAAGTAAAATTAAGATATGGATTTATTTATATCTACTCGATAGAACTGTATTTGAATGTTATTAACTTTTATAGTTAACGGCTTAACCGAAGCTTTTTATTTTATTATTTAGGTTTAAAAATATAAAACCGCATGATTGCTTTGCGTCAATTTATATCTTATCTTAGCAGCATATTTTTACTTTCAATTTATATATTTAATTGTAAGATAAAAATAAAATATCCAGAACGAACTAGTTTATTTATAGAGCTTAATTACAATAATATTTTTAAAAAATAACTTTTCAATCATATTAAAGTCATTTGGTAAAAAGCCATGATTTCAACAATACAGAAAAAGCAAACACGTAAAACCAATCCAAACTAAAAAAAAAGCTTTTAAAAAATTTCTATCTTAAAAAAACCATAAAAAACCATTAAATGCGAAAAAAAATTAGAAAAAAAATAAAAAATAAGCAAAAAAAAGAAAAAATTTCGGACCTTTAATCGACATAAGAGCCTTCTCTGACCCTCACAGTACATATAGTGTATAGGGTATAATATATAGTTGGTTGGTGGTGTGTGCCAGGGTTGCTCGAGCTGGTTTGCTTGGTCTGACACACGCCATATCGGGAAAAGCAGCCTAGCAAGCAAGCAAGCGGGGGGGAAGCGGGCGGCCCGGGGGGTAGTATGAAAGAGGGAAGAAGAAAAGAGAACAGAGAGAAACTAAACGGGATGGAGAGAAAGTCTGAAGGTTGGGGGCACCGGGTTGCGTTGTCTGCCAGAGAGCTCTCCTCTCTCTCTCTGTGTGAGTTGTGTGGATGAGTGGGGTGGGTGTGGAAATCGAGGGTGTAGGTCTAGGTTTCTACCACCCCTCCTTTTTCTCAAGCCTCTTTCTCTCTCGTTTTCTGTTTGTCTGTATTAAACCAGGGCCAAGGGGGCGTGTCAACTTTCCATTTCATCCCTTGCGCATGCTCTCTGTTCTGTATATAACTAAAACTTTTCCCTCCCTCGCACAATGGACGTATACGTTTCGGTGTACGTTGAGCGTACGTATACACAAAGCCATGCCGTACCACTACACGTTAAATAATACGGGAAGCCTCGTTTCGTTTCCTCTTTGTACGATGCTCCCCTGCATATAGAGGCTTACTCGCTTTTGAATAGGGGCTGCGCGAACAGTTATACTGGTATACGCACACATATACAGCTAGTCTATCTTCTTCTTTTTTTTTATGCGACCCTCCTATGAGTAGCTAACCCTCTGAAAATCTATCTTTCTTTCTCATTTTATTCTGGAGCACATCATTTGCGTATATTTTGGTGTACTCTATGCTTACAATTTACAGTTTATTTTTATTTTTAAAGGAAGATTATCAGCGCGTGTAGATTCTATTAATATTAATTAACTTTCTGTTAAAAGGCTCTCTTAGCAGATAATATAGAAAGATGAGATGAGAATGATGTATGACATTGTTAGCCGAGAATTTTCATATATGATCAATATTATTTTCAAAAATGACTTTAATAATTTTTAGACAGAAAATTTAAGTTTATAACCATTTATTCACTATTTTAAGATTTTTCTCATCATCGGTGACTAATTATGCTTTGAAATTAATTGACCATTTTTTCAAAGCCATTAATTCATTCGACAAGAGCCATTGAATTTTAAAATTAAATTTAATATTGAATTTTCAAATTAAAATAAAATTCAATTGACATATAATTTAAATGACGAAAGGCTAAATATCAATATCTGTTGATCGCTATAAACTACATACACAGAGTCCATAAAACGATATAACTATATCTCTGAGAAGCATGAATATAAAATAGCGCAATGTAGGGCGCATGAACGCGTATAGGACAGTATTAAAGCCGACGATGCAATTCGCACAATTCCCCCCCGTATATATGCTGTGTACGTTTTCAGTCTCTCTCTCTCTCTCTCTCTCACTCGCATACTTTTCTCTTCTTATTCGGATTCGCAAAGCGTGCACGCGTAATTCAGTACGGCGTGCCTAGAGGAGACTCAAGCAAAATTACAGAGCCCCGCGTGTCTATGCTGCGCTGCAGTGCACGTCAACGTCGACGACGAGAGAGCTTGACGCTCCCCTTCTACACACTCGGATATTTTCTGTCTCGCGTAATTTTCGTGCACAGTTTTCTTACATATCCCCGTGAGCATTGCGTTAGGATACGTTTCACGCTTTCATGATTAGATATCACTGACGATTGTCAAAATGACAAATTTTTATTTCAAATCCTGTTTTATATTAATTTTGTTCGTTAACTGTTTCAAATTTTAGGAATTTTATATATTTGTTAGGAAAAAAAATATTATAATTTATTCAATTCTCTGAATGCTTTCTTATGCGAAATAACTTGTTAAAATTTACGGATTAAATAAATTAACATTTCTGAGTAATAAAATTTCTTTAATATCTTGTTGATTTTGATTTCATTTGCGTTGATAATAATTTATTTAAAGGAAAATATTTATTTTTAGCGTACTGCACTCAAAATTATCTTCAATATAAATTTATTTTTTAATAATATTGCACTTGACATAACCGAAAATTGACGCGCATCTAGATTAAAAAAAAATATAAAGGGATAATTATATGTAGAGCATCACGGCTCAGAAATCTGCTTTACAAGCCATAAAAACTGAGCCGACTTCTTAACTCAACGGATGAATTATTTAATATAATCGTGCAATTTGTATGCACAATGATTTTTTTTTTAACGAGCTATAGCCCCGCAGTCGCGCGCAAAATTAGCGAAAAAATAAAGGATTATCGATGTAAATTACACTCCCATTATATATGTATTAATTATTTACTTATTCTTTAGCGCACTTTTCGCTTGTTCTCACACTTTTATATTCTCACGTCATTCAACTTCAACCTTATGAAAATTATTATTTTTTTTTCTTTCTTTTTTCCTCGATTGTTTCGAGCCGTATTTTACAATAGGATTTGTATTAAAACGCATTCTCGAAATGAAAAAAAACTTTCAATGTTTGTATGCATCTGCATTCGAAATTGAAAAAAATATATGCAATTTCTCTTTGAAAGGTATTTTGAAGCTTTTTTTATTCAATAGAGAAAAGCATTCTCGGATTTTCAAAACACTTTTTTAAACCATGTGTTCTATTCAATATTGTATGGATTTGAAAAAAAAAGTTTTTTTTTTAAATACGCTGTGTATACTTTGATTAAATGTTTGAAATAAAAAGCTCTTTTTTTCCAATGACTCTTTTAGAATGACATTATATTCGTTTAATGATTTTTAAATTGACTTCAATCGTTTTCACAATCCTAAATGGTAAATAAAGTTTTAATTTGAATAAAACAGCTGTGTTATGTACATTTAAATTAACTCGATAAATTTTTTTTCTTTTCGAACTACGAATCTTTATTGACTTAATGACTAATCATTGATCAAAGTTGTTTTTTTAGCAATGATGAACGATTAAATTATTATGAAAATTCTATTTCTATCTATCTTCATTTTAAAATGTTAAAGAAAAAAATAAAGCACGATCGCTGATACATTATTATTAATTATTGATAATAGCAGCTTTTACGTAAAGTGATTTAGGTAAGTATCGATTATAATGAGTTTTTCAGTTTGCCAATCCTTGGCAAAAACAAAGTTGGAAAAATTTTCCAAGGTCACGATTGTATCATTAGCGTAGTGTACAAAGAAAGAAAAAAAAGCTGAAAATTTCCTTGGAATATCTATAAAGTATAAATGTTGAACAATCGTGTCCCTGGTAGCGAACAACGAACCCGTATCTATAATGCTTCTAACGTTAAACGCGAGCGCGTATATACACGCGTTGCATAATGAAAGTTTTGCACGCTTTAAAGTCTCGCGCGTGTGTGTGTGTGTATGCGTATATCTATACTGTTGGCTAGGCCGGCCTCTCTGTCTATTCATAGAGCCTTAGCGCTTTACCGGCATGCAATTGCATAAAACTTCAACTGGGATACATTGACCCTGTTGCTTACGTAACTCTTTTTCTTTATTTATTTCTCTCTCTCTCTCTATCTTTCTCGTTAGTTATGTACGTATACGTGTATACACGTCTAATGCCAGAGCTATCAAAGTTACTTGGCTTCTAAAACGATAACAACATGTGCAAAAATATATAGAAAGAAAAAAAAACAACGTCACACAATCTCACGCCGCTAAATGTATTGTGCATTGTGCGCGTATGTACGTACGCTTTGGCTATTAGTGAAATTTTATCTCTCGTACTGGCCAGTGACTTATTTGATAAGAGGATGCCTTTTACAGCCTTGGGCCTTATGTGTGTTTCAGCAATTTTCCGTCTATTTTTTACGTATCCTTAGGCTCGATAATAGATGAACTTTATCGTTAATTGCTTATTTACCAATGATTTTAATTTGCGACATTTTTCTGTATTTTCATTTTAAGGCTAAATGGGGAAGATTACGCCGAGGTGAATGAATTAATAATGTCTGTTTAGATATTGTTTGACTAAGATAATGAACTTCTTTTTCTGATAAAGTTTCTCCTCTTTTTATTTTTTTGTATTTTTACGTGATTTTTTTTCAAAAGCGTTTTATTAACTTGTTTTAATAAGAATCAAACAAGTCGAGTCTATGCAATAAATTTTCAGCAAAGAAAGATTAGCGTTAAAAAATAAGAAGAAGAAGGAATTTTAAAGTACGAAACAACATTAAACATTTTTACGCTGATTGAGAAATAAATTACATTTGCTATACGCGCGCGCTGGATACATGGAAAATATAGTTATAATTTTAGAATATTGTATCTTTGTTCGTTTAGTTTGTCGATAGGCAGTTTATGAATATATAAAGCCGTAAATCATAATCTCGTTTATTATTCAACATTGTATACTTATGCAGATGGAGCGAGAAATAACGATTGCTTTACGAACTTTTTCTAAAGATATGATTTTCTAATTCTTGATAATAAGCGATTAGGTGAAAGGTGAAAGTAAAGAGTTTAATCTTTTACGCATTAGTTTATTATCTCTGTATCTTGAAAATAAGATAGGGATGTTGTGTACGAGTAACAATAAAAGCAACTTAAGATCGCACAGCCTTGAAAAGCTTTCCCGTCTTTACACTTACGTATACGTACAAATGTATGTATCGTTTTGCATCCAATTACGCGAACTCTATATCGGAAGCCTTCTATCTTTAGTATGCTGAATATACAATTTCTTCTGGTATGTATATTACCTTTTTTTTCTTCAATTTTTTTTTTTTTTTAGTTTAGACGTGCGCACGTGATACAACTTGAAAAGCTCGAGACGCTAAAAAATTTTTTACGCTCGTATATTTATATAGAAACGATGATTGATAAAGAATTAAATCCTTTTATCTCGAGCTGATTACGTATATAGACGTTTATATATATTTGTTGTTGCTATTCCGATGCTTATAATCTAAGGTATTAACATTAAAAGCAAAATATACAGATATATCTTTCTGTGTATAGGTGCTACCGCTTTACATATTCATTGAGATTATACATATATATGTATTTTAACTTTCAAACAATCGCAACTTTGAGATCTCAGTCATGTCATTTATAATGTTATTCATTACATTCCGTATATTGAGTGTGAATATATGTGTATGTGTGGCAATGTGTTCTAGAGCTCATTATTGATGCTCATGATTTTTAAAATATTTTTTTAACTCATGGTTTTAACGATATGCGCGGTCAAAGTTAACCATTCTAACATTTTTTGCAATTTTTGCCTATTTTAGATTATTTTTCATCTATATGAAGAAATATTTTCTCAATAAACTTTTTAGGAAATTTTCTGAACTTTTATACAAAAAATTTTATAATTCATGTAAAGTTATTGGATTTGACTTATAATCCATTTGAATCATAAAATCTGAAAGTTTAATCATTTAGACCAGTATAAATAAATTCATGAAAAAAAAGTTTTAGATAAACGCTAATAGAAATCAAGTTTCTGCACAAAAGGAATCAGTCATCCAAAACAGCACTAAAACTTCATATTGAGGTAGATTTTCTATAGTACAAAAACATTTATGTGGTTCCCAGAAAACCACATTTCTTATTAAAAATATTTTATCTGACAATTTTTTAACAAATACAATATTATATTAATTATAAATTAAAATTTTTTCAGCTGCACGTCCGTAACATAAGTTTGGTTAATTTGTATATTTTATGATAAGTTCGTTGTCCAATCACTATTAAAATATTTAGCCTTAAAACAGTAAACAGATAGGTATGAAAATTCATTTAATCAAGCTAAAACTATTTTAATTTTATAAGCTTTCTCTCGTTAAAATTTTGGTTTTCTCATATTATGAATTTCTTTTTTTTATATTTCGGATATAGCAATGTATTTTTATGCAATTAAAAGTGGAATGTTTCCTTAAATGTCCACCTATATCGATAGATTAATCCTATAATACCAATGTATTCACAATAAAGAGCTAAATAACGTTTTAATACGTTACGAAAGTTTAGATATTATTGAAAGTCGAATTTCTGGCATCATCTTCGGTATATAACATTTGACGATTTAGATTTTTGCTATGAGAATTGTTAACGCTCGGTATAGACAATATATAATAACTATATCGCTATTGATAGGTCTGGAAAAGAGATATGTTGAAGAATTATTTAATAAAAGGTATTATTATGTATTATGTAGATTGGCTATGACTAAGGAGATTGCTATACGAATTAACGAGCGCCGTTGTTTCACAATTTAAAAAAACAAGAAATTACAGTGCTCTCTGTCACGTAGGCCACATTCGAAACTTTTTATATATATATTTTCATTTTCATAGACGCCTATATACATATGTAGTTCTCAAATCATATCAACCTTTAACTCAAAGTGCTCGAGTGTTTTTCTTTAAAATGTTTAATCGATCATAATTCTCTTGACAAAAGCCAAATCTCATTAATATATTTATTTTTTTTCTTTTCTTCTTTTTTTTTTTTTTGTTCGTTCAATGGAACTATAAACACACGTGTATACACTTTTTATTTAAGCATCAACTTGAAAAGACAATTTATCTCTGATTCACTGAATAGGATTAAAGCGAATAAACAAGGACAGAAGAATAACAAAGGTGTAAAGGTCTTTATTCGTGAAGAAAGAGAGAACCACGTGTATTATGTAACCTTGTAAAAATCACGTAGGTTATTCTACGAGTTACGAATTAAAAATTGATCCTTATAGTTTTTTTTTTTTTTATAAATGACTATAGTTTTTTTTTGCTGTCAATCGAAGTATAGATGTTCTATTGTTGATAAAAGTGCAAAAAAAATTTTTCTAACGTGGAAGATTTTTGGAATATTTTTGGACTAAACGGTTCAGTCGTAAAGTTTACAAGCATCGTGATAATAAATAGGTGAAAAAACAAAATTGTGTAAAGAACGTCTTTTTTTTCCATTGATTGCGTTAAAAAAAAATCACGCTCTTATAATAAAAAAAAATTTTCTCAATTTCTGTTTGGTCCACGCACACATGGGCGCGCGCGTATAGCTAATTAGAAAATTAAATTTCGAAATTCCCTACTGGCCGGGATTTCGAGTGAGGCGTATGGTTGACAGGGGTCCGACATATAGGACATTAACCCAAACGTGTCACCAGTATATACATCATTCTCTTGTACACTTTGGTCATAAGGGCCTTGCGGTCGAGAGCGCGATTATACTCTTCAATTGGATGAATAAAATTCTAATCTACAATCTTTAGTATAATAAACGACTTTTTTGTACTTTATTACTTCGATTCTTTTGGGCTAGTTGAAAAAATACATTTTTTGTTGAATTTTTTATATATTTTTTGTAGAACCTTACTATTGAACCGATATTTAGTTTAATTATATATGATGAAATGCTGAGTAGGTGAAATAAGAATAAATCAACGTAAATAATTGATTTATGCATAACCCAGATAAGAGTTCCATAAAAAAATACTTTTTAGAAATTTCTCTCCATTTATAAATAAATATTAAACGTCGCTAAACGTCGTCGATATATATTCCATTTTATTTTTATTATTTCCAAAAACTAGTATATCGGCATTTAGAAAAAGCTATACAAAAAAATCTATACATCGAACGGTCAATTGTTAGCCTGTTCATCTGTCGATGACCCCATGAAATCGAGAGAAAAAGAAATTCGCTCATTAGATTTTTACGAGCCTATAAAATAGTCTCGTCGTTCCAGTATATAGAAAAATTTGGTTTTGTTCGTTTCGATCTCAAGCGTTTTATTCCTTTTTTTCTCCTCATACACGATTGGCTAAGTCTTGGTAATTCTGTCTTTAAGCAAGTTGGCAATCAACTAACCATGTAGGTTTGTTTTGGTTTTTAAAACTAGGCCGTCGGGTCTTTGACCGCATCTATATGCTATTATAACGCATAAGCGTTAAACGTGAACGGAACTTATACCAGCAAGACCGTCTCTTATACGAGGATAATATAAGAAAATGAGAGAATTTTTTAAAATCTTCTTTGCCAATTTTCTTAAACTCGCGTAAAGTTTGGTTGGTTAATACGCTGTAAATGTCGGCGTTTGTTCGCGCATTAAACTGTGCCAAAAAAATTTTTTTTTCTTTCTTACAGAATCTCGAGATAAAGAAAGCCAAACTTTGTATATGTTCCACTATTGCCCAGCTGGGTTATTCTACTATTTTACCTAATTTTATGTTTATAGATTCAAGTGCCTTAAACTCTGTTTGAATAACAAAGTCAAAATTCAAACTTTACTTTATACTATTTTTAAATGTCATTATACAAACTGTAAGCGTTAATAAATATAGAAATTTTGTTTTAGAAAAGAGAATCTTTTTTAAAAATGATTTTTTAAGATCCTCTTATGATTTCAAATACACTTGTCAATCTTTACAAATGAATCTTGTAGTAAGATAATATTTATCCGATCATCGACTATTTTTTCAATTATCACCTCAATGAATATTTTAAGAGCCTTTTTTGCAAATAAAACGTTTAAATGCAAATTTATAAATAATTAAAA
Source organism: Anastatus disparis (assembly GCA_017163975.1). Taxonomy (NCBI): domain Eukaryota; kingdom Metazoa; phylum Arthropoda; class Insecta; order Hymenoptera; family Eupelmidae; genus Anastatus; species Anastatus disparis. Next base: position 572,551 of record JAFFSR010000009.1, read on the forward strand.
AAGTAAAAAAAATAAAGTGCCATTAAATAAAAAAAAAGATTCGCGAGATTCTCAAAAGTGCTTAATAAAGAAAAGGTTGAATAAGCGTAGATGCCGTTCTAAATTCAAAGTCAGTAGATCTGTTTATTGCACACGTGACAAGTCATCGTATAGTATATATTCTACTGATCCAGTATAACATATATGCTCGCGTGAACTTCTCAACGCATTGACACACATCGTTTCTTTTTATCACAATACACACACACACACAACTCATGATTTGATTAATCACAAACAATCTATCGTGACTTATTAAAATTGCCGGGATAGTCATTACAAGTATTTTTTTTCTTTTCTTCTTTTTTCCATCTTACAAGGCTAAAAAAGCGATCAGCTGGAAATTTGGCCTTAACATCAATCGCTTATTTTTTTTAAAACGATTTAATTGCTCTTTACTCGCGTTATGTTTATAACCGCATGATTTTAAATCCTTCGAATTTCGAAGTCTTGCTTTTTTTTATTTCTTCTTTTTCTTCGATTTTAAGCGACTTTACGAATGACCAAGTTGCGCATTGCGCATTATGTCACCATAGCAAGCAAGACGAGTTACCAACTCTTACGCAATAACTGCAGCACATGGGGTCTCTCCTTCTTCTTTTTTTTTAAAGGGTGATATTTTTATAGCTTTGGAAGTCTATCAAATAATTTAAAGTCCGACGAGTTTTTTCGATTACCTGCTGATAAATGACACAAATTTTTTTTATCGATATGAATCATACGAAAAATCGTCTTTGTTATTTGTGACTTTTTAACGTTCAGCATTATCAATTGAGCAACAGTCACCAAATTTTATTTTATTCGTAAACTTCAAATAAATTATCGATAACTTTAGTTTAAAAATTATGCGTGATTGATGAAGTAAGTATGTAAATTTAAAACTTTAAAATTAATAATCTTGTTATTCCAGAACTTACAGTTACCTAAAATAGAAAGATTTTCAAAAATCAATAACTTCAAATTTATTATTCAACGGTCATTGTAAATAATACAATTTTGTTATTTAACAAATGATTTTTTTCTTATTCTCGAGCTCACTAAGAACCTGATAAACAAAGTTTCAATAGCAAAGTAAAGATGAACTTGTACATTAATGTAGAAAAAGCGAAATACAAAAGCGACGCAACAATTTCATTGAATGTGTTTGCGTTACAAAGATTACAATACGAGCGTGTATATATGTACACATCTGAGTGACAGGAGAGTCGTTCGTTATCGTCTCGTACTCTCTTGCGAAATTGGAGACAGAAGCTATAGAGTGCACTTAAACTTTGCACGCTTTGCTTTCTCAGAACTAACTAGCCAAGAAGGAGAGAAGAACAAGAACCAGAAGAAGAAGAAGAAGACCCAGAAAATAAACGAGACGCTGTGTCGAAAGAAGAAGAAAAAAAAAGAGAAAGATGACCACGCAAGGAATGCACGAACTATACGTTTAAAAAAAAAATAAAGAAAAGAAAAAGGAAAAAACGAGGCATGGAAATCAGTGGCTGCACATCCTAAACAATGATTCACAAAAAGTGTGTTTGTAGGGGAATCGAATTTCATAATATACAACGTTCAAAGCAGCAACTTAGAGAGAGAGAGAGAGAGAGAGAGCGTATGGGAATATATGTATATAAAATTCTACCCGACGGCGACAAGTGGCATGTTATATATATGAAACAGATGTATATATATCCTACATAAAAGGAAGAACAGGTTGAAAGTGAAATCTTTAAAAGTTTTGATCGCTTCAATTCTATTTTCGATGCAAGCTTCTTATTAATTTAAATGTACTATTTAACGCAAGAATTTTTAATGTATTGTGACAGTCACGAATTTTTAAATTTTTAGTCTTCCTTATAGTGTATAGTCACACCTATAGTCTTTAATGATAAATTAATTTCTAATCAAGAGGCGCGATCGCGCCTTTACGGCAAGTTAGTAAATAAGAATAAGAATACGTTATAGATTAAGCCCTTAAACGTAATGATTGGTTGAGTTTTATATTCCATGCAAGTGCCTGATTGGTTTAAATGTGGTATTCAGCAGGAAAATTTGTAACGTATTATGACAGTCACAAACTTTTAAAGTTGGATGCGTACGTAGTGCGCTTATATTCTCTATAGTATAGTAAATATAGTTGACCACCGAGCAATTTTAGAATTTATTTTTCTTCTTGCATAGAATTTTAAACGAAATAGCTCAACTTTTTTTGTTTTGAAAATTCGTTTATTTCTCAAAAACAGTTTCGTAAATTTGAAAGAGGACTTAAAGTTTTTTTCTAAAGAGATTTACGTTTAAAATACTGGCTGAGATAAATTTCAAAGAGCGAATGGAACGTTGACTCGACAATTTGCGGCAAAAGAGCGTTAATGAGATGAATGAAGAAATGAGCGAGGATAATAATTTTGAAATGTATATAATGCGCCCGCGCTAAATTAAAGATAATATAACGAGTTAAGTGTGCATAATGAAGTGCACCTTTTTGCTCGGCCAGTTGCTTAAAAAATAAAAAAAGATAAATATTATTTATGTTTGCGAGAGAACACGCAAGGCCAGTTCTCTCTAATCATAAATCACGTAATCGTGTTCATCAAAATTTTCAATTGTAACGTGTTATATCAGAGCTATTATTATCAAAGATGGATCCCTCAAATTAAATGATTTGCTAATTTTTTTTTTTTTTTTACTTTACACTGTATATCTGTAACATCTATCTGCTATTTGAAATTCATATCTCATTCTGAAGATGTAAAAAAGATTTTTTAAACGGATTCTTTGTATGCTAAATTCCTTTTTACAAAAAAATATAAGTTTTTAAAAGGTTTCAAATATTTGCTGCGAAATTCAATACACTCATACTTGAAATGATCATATATAAAAAATGAGAAAACCCTTTTCAGATTCGTAAATACTTTCGTATCACTTTACAAAGAATAAAAAAGAAACATTTAAACAGACTGGCAAAAATATTTTTTAATTTATTTCTCAACAATCCTCGTTGTCATATCCAACTAAATAATTCAATTTACCTTCTGTGCCTGCTTATTTTTTTTTTTATTTTTCATTTTCACGTTGATTTCGAAGGAATGCGTCGACTTTGTTGCTGTCGCCGTCGTCATCGTCTCCATCTTTCTCAAGTACGGAAATAAAAGCGCGGTAATCGCATTTGGTGGGCTGTGAAGAGTGCAGTTAAGTGTCGGCAAAATACTTACCAGCGAAAAGAAAAAAAGGAAGAAAAAAATATTCTACGAGAGACAGCCACATCATTCTTAGTTTTAAATTGTTCGGTTTGGAAAAAAAAGTGCGCATCATGTGCCTTTTTCAACTTTTCAATGTCTCTTGATAAATTTTTCTGCATACGTGAGGCAATGTCATCTTTTTTCGTTATACTTTTTTATATAAATAAATTTTAAAAATTAATTTATATCTAATCGATTTTTGTAAAAGGCTTTTTCAAACGAGCGCTTTGTTAAATATTTAATACTTAGTATCAGTATTATGTAAAATATGCTAAAATATGTTGTAAAAACTACATTATTTTTTAATTAAGATCAATTTCAAAATACTCACTGTGACTAAAAAAGACAGAATCATTTAATTGTCGCAAAAATTACCTGCGATTACATAAATTACGTGAATAAAATTTTTTTTCATTCAAAATTGCTGCTGTAATTTTATCAAAATTATCGAGCAGATTATAATCATATAAAAAAATTGCACGGCTAAAAATAAAGCGTATTTTATTAATAGTAATTTACGCTTATTCAAGACGTTCCGTATCATCATAAAAGGTATTATCAAATTTCTCCGTCACAAAAGTTCCGCGAAAAATTCGGTAGTGATAACGAAAAATTATCAAAAGAATTGTAAAATTTCAAAAATGTGCGCAATAATTACATAAAGCATATTATGTTGATTACCCTGTGTGACTAAGGAGATTACTGTATAAATCAACAAGTCGGTTGTTTTTCAATTTAAAAAAGTAAAAAAAAAAAAGAGAAACTGGTATAGTGCTTTCTGGCACGTAGGCCAATTTCGCACTTTTGTATTCGGTTTGCATAGATGGTACTAACGTTTTCAATATAATTATGTCAACCTTACACGCGAAGTTCGGATTATTTTTTTTCCTCTAACGAAATTCGGCTAATTAAAATTCCCTCGACAAAAGCAAAATATCAAAAAATGTACAGTGTCTTTTTGTTAGAAAAAAAAGTAACTACTCGAATAGACGTGTATATTTTTTTTCATTTAAACATCAGCTTGAAAAGATAGGATTTATCTGATTCGCTGAATAGTACCGAGGCGAATAAACGAGTACATACACAAAGAAATAACGAAGATATAAAAGATCTCTATACATAAGAAATAAAAAAATGAAAAAGAAAGAGAGAATACCGTTAAGGCGTTTTTCCGTCTGGCTGCCTGTACTTTCCATTTCGAAGAAGGAAACGTCTCTTTGAGTCATGATGCTCCTATCGCATATAATATACATTCAGAAGTAGAATACGGATAGACTTTGAAAATATTTATTTTATATGAGGAAATTTTCTAAAAAAGGTGTATTTAAGGTATTTATAGTTATACATGACCTTATGACCTTGAAACTATGGTTTTAAAAAATTTGGAAAAATTCATGAACATAAATAATGAAACCTAAAACGTATTCTCAGTTTGAAAGAAAAAAATTTTTTTAGTCGGTCGATCTCGCAGAGAACCACTTACATACACATATATGTATATATGTTTGTATATGCACAAAGTATCAATGTATACCAGGTGACGGATTTTCCTTTTATGTGTAAAAGAGACATCATACAACATAAGCTACGTTTCATCTTAAAAAAAAAAACAGAATAAAATATTCGCGATCAAAAAAAAGTTCTGAAAGAAAGTCTAGTGTAGAGCAAAGGAGATGAAGATACGCGTATATAAATTATGCAATTTATGAATTATTTAAATATATATTTTCAATGTTTTCAAGAGCATCAGTAAATTTCTGACTTGTTACGACAAGTCGATTAGAAATTTATTGTTTAATCTACGTTCTGACAGGTATTTCAATTTTAGATAAACGTGATAGCGATAAAACAGTAAGTATCATTAGCTTACACATACTTACGCTCATTATCCAAATTATAATTTATAGACGCATGATAGCCGTGTTATAAACGTTGCAAAATTGATAGATTTCAAGTGAAAATTAAATTTAAAATGAAAAAATTATTTAATAAGTATGCGGTGTATGTCATATGCATGTTGAGAAATTTACAGAAACGATGCAGATTATACTCAACACTAAAATTCATAAAATTATTTTTACCAACTAGAAGTTTATCAACTTTTATAATAAAATTAACAAGCGAGATACCATTGATTCCGGTTCCAGTCTTATTATTAAAAAAACAATCCTTTTTTCCTTATTTTCTTATAGCAATTAAAAAATAACTTTATTCCAGTTCATAAACGTGTTCCATTGCCAAAAATACAGTGAAAACGTGTTTACAATAATTATTTTCAAGTTTAAGTGGTCGATATTTTGGTCAGCCGCACGTATATAGGTATATATATATAGAACTTTTTGCTTTTTTTTCTGCATGTTTTCAAGATCGCTTCTCCTCTCCCTTCGCTTTTAAAATTCTACTCTCCTCGTGCCCCTTCTTTTCCTTTTTCTTTTCTTCCTTTTGCTCTTGTTAGCGCAGCATGCGATTCTTACTCGGCAGAAAAATCGTGCTCTTCGGCCAAAACCTGTGCCTCCAGTTCTCTCTCTCTCTCTCTCTCTCTCTCTTCTCTTTCTTCTCTCGCACAAGCAAAATATTGTTTACAGTGCCGAGATGAAACGAGAGAAGCCAAGAGAAAAGAGAAGGAACAAAAATACATAACATGTTCCGTAAGACAATTGGAATTGCGAGAGAGAGGTTGTTCAGTGACCGGCTCTCTTTTTCGAGAAATATGTGTGTATACGTGAAACGAACGAAAAAGAGCCGACCGATCGAGCAAATTTATTTCTGTAATTCGTCGCTCATTGTTTCACGCTAAAAATCCCAAGACTTAAACTCTCCTCTCCTCTGCTTAGATGTTTTTCTTCTTTATTTTTCGAGATTTTCCGGACCTATTTTCAAGCTTGCTTGCTTTTTCACAAATTTAAATGCCCATTACTCATCTCGTATATAAAGCCGGTGAAAAAAGTCTTTCTCAAACGTACAAATTTTCATATATCACGATCTATTTTTCAACATTCTCGCTAAAAATATCGAGATTTTCTGAAAATATAAAAATTTATATTGTATACCTCCGAATAACAAAAAAAATAAAGTAAAATAAAGCTCGGCTTATTAACGTCGAAATAATTTTCGAGAAACAGAATCTTTAAAGCGTCTATTTTGCGGCATTTGCTTCTAAAAATAAATGACTCTTTCCAGAAATAAAGTATCGCATGTTGTGTCTTCGAAAACAAATAAACTCCGATGTAAATATTCCGATTTAATGGCAACATTAAAGTGTAATAACTGTGCCGAGTTAATTACGTAAAAAAAGAACATTGTTGTTGTTTCTTGTTATTTTTTTTTTTTTTTTTTATTTTTATCTCGATGAGAGAACGTTAGAATACATAATATGTTATATGTTCGGCACGTGTGCGTTGTTGTGGCACCGAAAGACGCCATTATGGCTCTGTTCTTGCTCACGTTCTATCTCATCATCGTTAGCTGTGCTTTTATTTTCTCTTTGTATAAACTACACAGATGTATTAATGACCAAGACGAGAAATAACGATTAATAGCGCAAATTCATTTATCTAGCTTATTTTTTTCAAGCTCCAGAATTCAAAGCAAAGAATATCTTCGCGAATCGATTTCTTTCATTCTTTCATTTTTTTTTCTTCTTTTTTCTTCGCTTGGGTTACGTAACGATTGTTATGCTTCATTTTTACCGTTTACTCGCGAGATATTTTTAAGACTCGTTATATATATATATGTGTGTACGAAAAAAAATCCGCTTTACTACTTATTTTCACAGCGTATATTGGTATATCGCGCGCGTTTTTCCATTTTTATCTTCTTCGCGTGACTTTATGCGCAGCTAAAGAACCTCTGCTTGATTTTGGCTATACATACATATATACATATAAGCACCAAAGGCCCAGGGTCATGTTGTTCTTCCTGCTTGTTTTTTTTTATTTCTTTTTTTTTTCCACTACGTCTTCTCTCCTTCGTTCGCTTTCTAAGACTTATTTACTCTTTTATTAAGCCACACAACTCTTTTTTTTTCTCTCGTATTCTAATCTTACAACTGCTATCTCTTTCTTCCCATCCTTTAATGTTTACCTTTTTTTTTTCTTCTTTCAAACTCGTACAATTAAAGCGAGATACGACTATGAAATCTTTTTTGCTCTTTTAATTCGGCATTATAAATAAACTCTTCTGGTAGAAGTCATTTTTTGCGGCAGAAATTTAAATAATGTTTTGTAACATAATGACGGATAAAAAAAAGTATCGTATCTTACTCGGTTTTATTAATTATACATTTCCTGCGTGCTTTTCGTTAACCGAACGAGAAACTTGATAGTTTTTTTGCGATTGTACAAATTTTTTCTAAAAAAATTATTTAATTTACGTGTTATTTTTGCTAAATTTTATAACAATACATGGCTATTAATAGTATAGCTTGTATTTCTATATTTTGTATTTTGATCAAAAATATTGTCTTTGCCAAACTAAAATGTTGAAAAATCCAGTAAAAAATATAATCGCCAAAAATCGAAATACAAAAAGGATCGTTATAAAGTTCGTTAATAGCCGCAATAAAAATATCGCTAAAAGAAACTTGAAAACAATTTTTTTTCGCGCTTTCGTCCAATTTATCGATTCGGCAACATATACATAATGCGCGCATAATGTATACGGACCGGTTGATTGAGTATATATTTTAGCTTATACGGGCGCATTGCGTAGTTTTTTAATGTTTCTCCGTCTCTGTTCTTCTGTCAAGTTTAACCTTCGTCGTGTCCTCTATTGCCACGACCACACCCACTTACGACCTACTGTCTACTCAAGCGATTATACGACGAAGAGAGGAGAGAGCAAGTCCGAGGCAGGACCGAAAGAGAAAAAGAGAAAAAGAGAGGAGTTCCTTGTTGTTATGCTTCTTCCTATCCTTCGCTTCTCTCTTTCTCCCTTTTTTCTCTCTGCTATTGCTTCGCTGTGTTGTAGTGCAATCTATGTGTATACACGCTCGCGCGCACATTTATATGAAGGATGAGTCTTTTGAAGAGAAAAAAAAAGAGAGAGAGAGAAAAAAAAACACAAAATTGGGGGACCAGTTGTATAGAGAAAGAGGCCGAAAAAAAAACTTCCTCCTCTCGAGGAACGGCCATTTTGAATTTTCGCCCTTCGAAAAGCTTTTACGTAACCCCCGGCTCTTTATTCACTGATGACGAGAATGTCTAAGTCTATATTTTTCTTTATATCTTTTTCTTTTTGGCGTATACGCTGTACACATACACAGAGAGAGAGAGATCGAGAAAGGACGAATGCTGACTTTAAATTTATACCGATGCTTCGAAGCACATTCTACACGGTGAATGTATAAATTTAAAGAGCTTTATGCGCGTGTATATACGTATATGTGTGCGTCTACACGTGCAGATCGCGTGACGATTTGCGCTCCGGATTGCCAGAACGTAATACTCGCAATGAAAATTTCTCGAGAGAGTTCGTTATCGATGCAACGAGCGATAGGCCAAACTGTATCTTATCACATTAACGTTTGTGCATTTTTATTGTTTAATTACATACTTTATATTTCATGCGTGTTTATATACCTGAAAAATATTTAAAAGATGCGTCGAACGAATAAACGATATCGGCTCTCAAGGCTATTGTAAATAATAACGTTATTTATTTTAAAAATATTTTTTTACATTCTTCGCGCTTGATAATGTTAACATTATTATTTAAGAACAATTGCGGTTTATCTCTGACTCGTGTTTTCAAATGAATTTTAACAATTTTTTTTCTTTTCTGTATATACAAATAAAAGAAATTAACGTTTCAGGAAAAAAAGGCATCAAGGAAATTGTAACGTCAGAGTTATCGAAATTAAATTTGCTACCGATACGTATACACGGTATCATTTACATCCTTCTTATGCACAACCTCACGCCGATTTCACTTTGTAATATCGAAGCTGGGCGCGAAAATAATTTCTAACCGATCGAGCGTAAAGACGTATTAAATGAAAAAAAAAAAAATATAGTCGCTACCTATTATGCGCGTTTACAAGACAACCAAAAAATAAATAACTTCATTGCTGAATGCAAATGCAAGGCTCGTTCATTTTAGAAATCTCGTTTTAGCGTACGGCATCTCGATGATTAAAAAAAAAAGGCAGCAACGACGAAAAAAAAAGTAACGAAATGAAATAGCGGGTGTTCGATTTCAATAGTTCACCGATAAGGTGTGTGTACGTGTAAGTTGTAACGCCAGATGTGTTCTATAAATTGAGCGTGTGTTCCATTATGTTAAGGAAAATTGCCTTTCTAATTGATAATCTCAATAAAAAAAAAAATGCCTTTTGATTTAATGTAGGAAGTGACCCGCTTAAATGTATATTCTTATTTAAATGCTTTTTAATAACGACATTATGTTACAGCAATCGTTTAAATGGATCTATTAAATTTTCTTGCGAACAAGATATTCGTTTTTTTATTTCAATTTTATAAATAATTTTATTATATTTTATTAATGGAAACGTAGACTTGTTTTATCGAGAAAAAATAATTGATTTTACATATGCATATTCATACTGAATTTATACATTCATATTTTAAAAAACAATCGTAAATTTTAACGAAAAGTATACGTGCTAAAAATAGACCTTGGTATCGATAAGTTTATATTTCTATAAAATTGAAATACAAAAGAAAACAAAAACTGAATGTCGAATAAGCTTATTTTTTAGTAGGACACTCGTGAGTGCCAAGCAAAAAAAAACGGTTGTTTTCCTCCTCTGCAACAAAGTTTCAAATGTAATAACATCGGCAGCGCGATATAGCAGAGTCGGGCTCTAAGGCCATCAGAAAAAAACACGCACACATGTACGAAGCAAAAAACGCAGCAGTGTGCTTCGTTCCAAAAAATTTTATTGCAATTCCGGTGATAAGTATCGATAAGAGAAAGAGAGGGGCCCAGGCGCAGTAGGCGTGTTGCGTACAACATTAACTCACTCCGAACAACAAAAAAAAAAAGAGAGAGAGAGAAAAAAATAATAAAAGAAAAAAACAAGATAAGACCGAGGGGGCGAGAGAAAAAGGAATCTTAAAATAAAGTAAAGAACAAAATAAAGAATATAAGTATACAAATAATTGGATGTTAAAAATAAGAGCCAAAAATAGCGAAAAAAATGAGCGACGCAAATGTTGATACACAATCAAGTCATTTAAAAAAGGTTTTTAAATATAAACACATGCTCGAAACTTCGAAACGTCCTATATATATATATAGAAATTTCAGGAGGTTTAAGCGATAACGCCTGATAAATACTAACCTTGTGAGCGTATTATACAAATACATACGTACATATCCTATGAGCAGTAACGACCGAATTGCCCGCAAGACTCATTAAAAATAAAACCGTGATTCATGCCGTATAGCAATCAATTTCGGATGCATAACATCCGAGCGCGTGAAAAAAGAGAAAGAGAAAAAAAAAGAATAAAATAAAAACTCTGAAGAAGAGTTGCGTAATATTATAAAGCGAAGCGGTTGTATCATCGCATATATAGTAACAAAACACATTCGGGATCGGGTGGCAAATATTTGCGGATCGTAAAATGAGGAGCCGTGTAAATTGTAGCACACAAGGAACGATCGGTTGAAGGTCATTTCGATATATATATACATATATATATTTATTCACACCATACACTTCCGTATCACGTGCATGGGACGAGGTTCTTTTTTCCTTTTTTTTTTACTTATAAATATTTAGATTAGAAAAATTTAATGAGTACAGTTCTACGTATGCATTTTGCATAGAAATGCCAACTATGTATGTGATGATTATGATATTCATGATTTTATTGGTGATTCAAATAATAAGTAGAAATCACAACCAGTTTTTTTAAAACTATGTTGCAAATTTTATAGATAGAAAATAAATAGTGTCTAATAGTCTTCACTTATAATTAATGGAAAGTCATTAAAGCCAGCATTTGACAATAAACGATAAAAAAAAATAAACAATCGATTTATTCAATCAAGTTCCACATATTTATATGCATTTCGCATAAAAGTTGCAACAATGTTTACGTTGAGGATGATATTCATGATTTTATTGATAATTCAAATAAAACATACAAGTCGTAAATAGTTTTTTTAATTATGTTGCAAATAATATGAAGTAGAAAGTGAATAATTTATAATGTTCAAATGTATTACGGTATTTACCTATATAAATTATAAAAAAAAACAATCAATTCATTATCTTTAATAATCGCGTATTTAAATGCCTTTTAAACTTACAGTATAATAATTAAGTTTCTAAAATACACGTTAATAAATTCAGTTTACTAAATTTGCGTAAAAATATTCTTAAATTTTATAAATTTAAAAACAAAAGAATTTAATGTTCTTTTTATGATAATTATTGTATTTTTGTAAAAAAAATTATTCAATCGCTTGTTTATAGTGACCTCGCATGTTTCGCCAATAAGATAGTGGTTTCCTTAGCAAAAACTGCCTAATGTTAACGCGGCCGAATATACGAAGCGCCCGATACATAAACGAGGCGAAATTTAATTGCCATGGCACAATAGTTTTGAGGTTCGCACGCTATTTTTGGACGACTCGCAACTGCACAATGGACTCTTTGTTATGCCGTTTAAATCATATAGGCTTACGATATTGTTTTCGTAACATGGTTCAAAAAATAAAATAAAAATTTCAATAGTTTTATCAAATTTTATTTAATTAAGCAACAAGACACTCAGAAATTTTTACTCTGCGTTTAATACAATTCACTTTTTCGAGATTAAATTATTTTTCATTATTGAAAATTACATTATTTTCATACAATTTTTATATCTATTGTTCAAATAATTCTACATTTTTTAACCGTCATTTTTTCCTCGCTATTCAACATTTTCTACTTAACACCATTAAATAGACAATCCTAACTCGATCAAAAAAGCTCTTCCCCTTTGGCATAGAGCCCAAAAAAAGAGGAAATCGCATACTTCTTTGCAATCCCCTAATTCACAAGCAAGTTGAAAGGTACATGCTTCCTTACAAGCCCTTGATACTAAAAAAAAAAAACCAACTTTTTTTTTTCGCGAACACTCGCGGGTATAAGAAGAAGAGCAGATGCGAGTGTACAGCTGCAGTAGACCTACTGGCCCAATTTTAGCCGGTGCATCGTCGCTTCATAGTTTTCATCCCTATAATACGCGCATGCACCTTGCACGTGACTTGATCGATGCGCGCATGCACCCCAAACTCTTTTTCTCTTTCAAAGACAAAGAACTATCCTCTCGTTCCTTACTCTCTTTTATAATATGCAGGGGAAAATATCATCCCTCTTTCTTTTTGTTCATACAGATGTATATAGACGTATACATAAAAGACCGCCTTTTATATCCCTTCCTAGATTACTCCTCCCTATCATGAAGAGTATAGTCTTACCTCCTAGTCTCTTTTCTCTCCCTTAAGCGAATTGATTTCAAGGAGTAGAAAATCGATTTTTCTTTGTTGCTTGGGTGTCGAGAGACGTTTTTTCCTTTGTTCTCTCTGTCTCTCTGTCTCGATAAAGTTATATACGCTAAGAAAGAAAAAAGAAAACGTCCTCTCTTTGATTTCTATGTTTGTTTCGTCGAAAGCAATTTACCGGCGAATCACTACCAATGCACGAGAGTACGTGTCCATTATAGTTGTATAGGTCTTATATAGAAAACGACTATTGTGGGTACGCGCACGAGGGGGATAGAAGAGATGTTGAATTAAGACGTGAACTAATGGAAATTCCTAATGGTTGGCCAACTTTTCTGAGATATTTGATGGCCGTGGATGGCTAAATTATTGCGAGTTATGAAATTATTGCTTATTGATTTCCAAGAGTACTTCAATCAATCGTTAAGTTATTTTTTAAAGAATTCATTTTAATTAATATTTCATGAAAGCTATTTGCAAATTACTTTGCGAAAATATTTTCACGAGCTTATCTATCGATAAAGCTTTTCATCGCGGATTCGTTTTTTAATTAATTTTAACCAACACCTATAAAATTTACGCTCTTCTACAATTGATCGTGCATAAAGAATCGACGTTCCAAGGCTATCCACATGTTAAATCATACATACGTGCTAATGATTATGTGTGCTAGATTACATGATTTTCATTTAACATTTTTAATTTTCAATATTATTCCGTTTACTATCACTTACAACACTATTACTTTTGCTTTCTCAAAGAGTTAATATGTTTTAGCATTCCTATTATAGAAAGATAATTGAGAGTTAAATGAAGGCTAATTATCAATTTTCTTATTTCAAATATTTATTATTAAAACTATTATTGCATTTGTTAATTTGCAAGAATATTCGACGATTTATAAAATGATCACTCTGCTTAAAAATTTTTTTTCAAATAATTTTATTTATTTAAAAAATTTTTAAGTTTTTTTTTTAAATTTAATGTCACGTTTCAGCATAAAATAATAAAAAGTTGATCTGACGTTAAAAATCATCCGATCCTTGATTGGTTCATTGCTTCCCAAAAGAACATCAGCCAACATAATATTAACCAACCCTCCATAGTAATACTATTGAAATTTCAGCATCACTTCACCTCTGCCACGCGCGTTACGTATGTTTGCCTTTCACGCCTATAGTCCGTCCAGTCCGTTTACCTGAGAGATCATCGCATAACCGCTCTTTTCTTTCTCTCTTTTTTTTCCAGAAGTATATTTTCAGGTCGACTTACCTTCTTTCTTTTCACTTTGGATCGGTTAACCTATCTTACTCGAGATCGGCTACGATTCTTTCTTGTTCTCATATATATATATATATATATATGAACTCGAAAGTTTTTGCTCCGCCCTCGTTTCGCAAACAAGATCAACGACCGCGTGGAAAAATTCACATGTATAACTTACTGGAATAGTGCTATATATACACGCGTAAATATAACCTGTAAACTGTTAAGTATTATAGAATCGATCGGTTGAAGGAGAGATTTTTTTCGAGGTGCGGTTCATCGATTTTTCGTTCTTTGGCTATTTAATCAACGGCTTGAAGAATTTGCTCGAGTGCTGTTTTAGACGAGCTTTTACAACTATCAAGTGTATGGAAAAAAAAAGGTGAGATACTTGATCGTTTATTGCACCGGTTTTATGTAGCTCCGAGGTATTGTAGCTATGTATTCTATTTTTAGATGTAATTTTGCTTGGTTCGTGTAAATCTTGATAAAAGCACGGAGTTTTAGGTATGCTGAAATTAATTGCAAAAAAGCTAACACGAACTCTGCTAAAATTATGTCGACTAGAATTGGATTATTGAAAATAGTTTTAAATCTTAACACTAAATAAGCAAATTCCGCAAAAATAACCCTTATTAGAAGCTATATCTGAAATCAAACTTTTTCAAACTTAAAATCTCTAAAAAGTTATTATGTGCTGTATGAAATTGTTGCTTGGGATTTTTCTATAAAAACCATTAAATCAATAAGTGTCCACTGTAAAATACATAGCTGAACTGTCTGTATGTTGCAATGCAAAATTGTGAGGTCATACGGTACTTAAATCTATTCTACACCTATGCAGATAAAAATTTCCAAATTATTTTTTATAAATTTAGCGATTTTTATGCAATATAAGGTCTACCAAGAGATGAAATACTCTTTTGAAAACAATATTAATGTTGAGAATTTAACTTTGAACTTAATTTTTTTTAAAAGCTGTTTAGACGTAAAGAAATTGTAAAACGAAACTTCTAGCATCTTTGAAAAGTCGTTTGATCGATTCTCGATTCGATTACGAGCGTACCTTGAGGCATTGAATAAACACCCTTCGTTTTTAGCACTCAACTCAAACTTTATAGTTTAATGTTACGTAGCTTAACCTACAAAGAAATAAACTTGAGTAACAGCATTTCTTTATTTTATTACAGTATTTTAAATTAATAAAAGTTGCTATTAAAATTTTATATTTATTATTGATAAATTTTAGCAATGTTTTGCAGTAGGATAATTTATGAAAAAGAATTGGAGAAACTGGAAACAAATTTTTAAAATGAAATATTGTTGTTAAGTTTTTATAAATTAATTTTACCTCCTTAAGCTCTGTGAAAATAATAATACAGAAAATACAATACCAAATAAACAGTATGAATTTCTTTTTTTATATGACAGAAAAAAAATGATAAGTATAAGACAAGCTTTAAAGTGACAGGCACCATAGATTCAGTACATTTAAATTAATATTCCAGTCATTTTATTTTTCTATTATCTGCGGCTAAAATTTTTAGATAGCTGTAATCGTTTTCTTGTCCTACGAAAAAAATTATTTGCACCATAATTTAAATTAATAACTAAACTGCAGTTTTGAAAAACATATTTTTAATTTATTTTATCATAAAATATTATATACATCCATGATAAAAAAGTATAGATACAATTTGGCATTTTTTCAGAAAAATTAATACGTATATAACATACCTTATTTAAAATGAATTGATAAGCATTAAAACATTTTTATAGAAAAAAGTGTGGATGTGATTTGGCATTATTTTCAGAAAGATTAATATGCAGAAAGGATACATAATTTTAAAGAATTAGATGAATAAGAAAATTTAATTTTCCGTCATTTTTTATATATTTTTTTGTTATATAATACAATAATATTTTCAATAAATACAAGATATATTATTGATATTTTAAATTGACCGAAAAATTAAATAATACATATATAGAAGATGCAATACGAAAAATCTATTAATACTTGACGCAATAATAACTTGTTGTCTATTAGCGGATTTTCTTTGTAAAGAAAGTTTTCTCGTCACGTGGAGCAAAATATCGTCTCCATGTGTGCGTTTATACATATAAATACACAGACTTATATAGGCGCCAGGGTTTTCGTATACGCCCTATAATATATAGGACTCGCGCGAACAAAGAAAGCTTTCGCCGACACGCGCGCTGCTTATCCTCCCCTCGAATTCTCTCCCCTTTTTCTTTATTTTTTTTTCTCTCTCTCTTTTTCTTTTTTTTTTTTTGCGTGCGATCTCATCCCAATTCCCATGGGACGATCTCTCCCTCTCGCTTGCTCTCCCTTAATTTTTCCATCTCTTTGTCCTTGTGTGCCTGTGTGTGCTTCTTTGTTTGATACTACATATATAGAAACTCTCACTCGCTCTTTCTCTTTCTTTCTTGGTATTCTCTTAGTTTCTTTGTCCTACTGACGATTGTTTTGCAGTCTCTCTCTTACATTTTTTTTCTTCTCTTCCTTTTTTTTTTATTTTTCTCGATTCTTTTTCCCTCTTGTACTTTCTTCTTTCGTCATTCTTACATATGCGCTTGGTCTTCCTTTCATTGCAAGTTTTACTTCACGGTATGTGCGCTCGTGTAATTCTTCGGATATTGTTCCAAAGATGCATTCACGCCTCTTTGTATTTTCATTGTCATTATAGATTATCTTTGTCTGTATTAATATATTCGAAACAGTAATTAATCATACTTATTTTTTCAATAAATAAATACCTAAATCAAATTATTTGAAATCGAGCAACTATTTGTTCATGGGTAGATTCGTTAATTAGCAGTTCTAAAGAAAGCTTTGAAAAATCAAGGCCTCATCTTTCTCGAAACACTAAAACGCCTTAAATTCTCAATGCTCGAAAACAATTAAAGCTTTTTGTTATTCCGTCAAAACTTACACACGCATAATAACGCTCATATTAACGTACGGGTTCTGCACGTGCTTTTTGACGAATCACGCGGAGGTCGCGTTATGAAATCGATTAAGAATATAAGGTGTACCGTAAACTGCCTCCCGTAAAACTGTCCTCTCTCTCTCTCTCTTACTACAACTTATGTATATGTATACTTTTAAATGAAAAGCCCATGGACACATAGCTGATTTACGAGGGGAACTCAAACACGTGTTATTCTCGCGCTAAGAGTAAACGAAAATGCTCGCAAACACTTTTTTTTCTCCTTTTTTTATTGTCCCGAAGAATGACGGGACCAACTGAAAAAAAGAACGTATTGCTTGTTCTGTTGCTGCATGCATTTCAATTCATCTTTTATATGCTGTTGAGTTATAACGTGTACGCGAAAAAAGTGCATTGCTTTAACGTACGGCAAAAAAAAAGAGGCCTTTCTTGCACTAGACATCCGCGATAAAAAGTGCTCATTGTACCTTTACGAGCTTGCTCTGCACGCCTTTATATTTCTTGCAAACAATTTTTTTTTTTTCTTTATTCGAATAGAATCGTGTTATTGAATTTATATGCTTAAATAAATCAATCAAATAGTAAAGCTTAAATATTCAAGCGTAAGAATGAAAAAATTTTAAGGTGATATAACGGGATATCTGATTTATACATAGTTACAATTATTGTAGTTTTTCAAATCTTTTATCTTAATTCCAATATTTTTAAAAATATTTCTGTTATACTTTTTGTTAGTTAAAGTGCAAGTGTATAATATAGAGATATTTTTAAAGCTCTTGGATAAGAATAAAAAAATCTGGAAAAATGTAATGTCTTAATTTACATATTAATATTTAACATTCTCTTAAACTTTATTATTAATGAGTATAAATTGTCAAGTTAATTTTTTGAATATTTACTTAAAATAAACTTTAAAAAAAAATGAACAAACAAGTTTTATTTATAGCTCAAAGTATTTACGATCATTTTTACACGACGTAAAGCCAACCGATGAATTTTTTAAGAGCGCTCGAATCATCGATTGAATTTAATATCGAATTTTATGACATTCGTTGTCTTCGAAACAAGCCACTTTAAATTCATTTGAATTAACGACGCTTCGAAAATAACAATACAATGTTTGATAAATACAAAACAAATTCAACTTAGAAAAATAAAGAAAATGTGATTCATAGTAATAAACATAAAACTGAAAGTAGACGCAAATGCATCGATCAGTGCACGCGCACTTTTACCAATATGCATAAGCAAAGTTTGCATTCTACATTCTGAATTCCAAGGAGATCCATTTCTCAAGAAATCGCACTGAAGAAACTTGGGAGGACTGGAGGATATTTATTTTTTCTATAAGTTCATGTATTTTTAATGGCCTTTCACCGCTTACTCTAATCATCTCGCTACACATCCTCTCGATGCAATACTTGCATTTGAAAAAGTTCGCCTCTCTCTCTCGTCGTCGTGGTCGTCATCGTTAAAAAGGCTCGGAGAGTCGATTTCTGAGCTTTACCTTTTATGGGATAACTGCTCCTTATATATAAATATTGGCTGCACAAACACATATTTAGCGCTATTCGAACAAGGAAACCGGTATACTTATAATCCCAAACAGGGCCTGCCGCTATTAAGCTCGTCTTTTTCAATCGCATATATATATTTCGCACTTATGCGAAGGCTGTTATCTTTGCAATAAGCGCGCGAGAGAAGAGAGCCTGCGACAGAAAGAAAACGGGAACGTGTTTATGAAAGCTATTCGAGAAAACTTGCTGGCTTTATTATTATTCTTTTCAGGGCGACTTTTGACGAAAATATTTTCGCGTTAAGCTTGTAATTAATGTTAATTTCCAGTTATTTTTTAATGACTTAACTTTATTTTTGCTACTTAAAATAAGTAAAAATTTATGTTTTCGATTTAAATATTTACTCTTAATTTATTATTTGAAAATTTTTAATAAATATCAAGTAAATACAAAGAGCATTTTGATTTAATTTTGAAAAGATATAATTTTGAGAAAATTAGTTTGTAGAAATAGAGTTTGTTTACAATTAATATTGTTCAACATATATTAAACTAAAATTTTTAAAAATTAAACCTTTTCATTTACAAATTACGTGTCCCGTTATACGTATTTATGTAATATCATTTCAATACGCGTATTAATTATTCATGAATTTCGCTACCAGAATCCTTTGAAATCCTCGCCTAAAATCAATATTAAAAAAAGAAAAAAAAAGGAAGAACAAAGAAATTGCGCAATAACCGATTCCACCTTTATATATCCGTAAAAAGCCACAAAAAAGATGAAGTAAACATACGCAACAGTCGCTATATAACCGAAAATCGTTAACGCCACACGTCCCTTCCCTATTTTCAACTATAAACGCTAAATATGAGATTGAAGAGTGTGCGAGCGGCTGTTTATATAAAGGACCTGTAGTGTATATTTGCCCATTCACCGACTTATATACGCGACAGAAACGCTAAGTTTTTTTTTCTCTCTATTTTGCCGGTACCCATTGATCAAAAATAGTAGTAGTAGTAGTAGTAGTAGTAACAGTATAGTAGTAGCGTTAGCGAACAAAGACGGAAGATAAGAGAACACATAAGACGCTACTACTACTATACTAAAAGCCGGATACGAAACTCTCTTGATCCGGAACGCTTTGGTTATATGGATGTGCCTATATATATAGCCCATATATATACGATCATGGCATTTTCTTTGTCTAGGACACAGATGCTTCTCCCTCTTTCTCGAATTATCCCGCAACGAATAAATATATACACCACGAGGTCAGCACGCGCGCGTGTATAGCTGTTGCGCTTCTCTCTTTTTCTTTTTTCTCTTCCTTCTTTCTCTCTCTTTTTTTTCGTTACCGAATGGGATTAAAAGAGTTTAGCGTTTAGGGGGGACACGAATGCGCATTACATGTATAGGATATAGCATAGGAGGGGATTTTTAGGCAGCCGGCTTTTCCTTTGTGAGTTAGCAAACTCCCGGCGCCCAACGCGATGACGCGTGCATCCATGAAACGGAGGACGACGCTACCACGCTACTACTACTATTACTATACTCTTTGCTCTACTCTCGTTTTCGTTCGCCCTTTATTTCGCC
Source organism: Anastatus disparis (assembly GCA_017163975.1). NCBI lineage: Eukaryota > Metazoa > Arthropoda > Insecta > Hymenoptera > Eupelmidae > Anastatus > Anastatus disparis. The sequence goes on from JAFFSR010000009.1 coordinate 592,630, forward strand.
CTGTATTCCAGGCACGCATGTCGATCTACTTGCACAAAGGAAAAGCAATCCTTCGAGAGTTCCAGTTAACATTTTCTTACCGATTATTTGGATTCCTTCTTTTTTCCGTTAAGCTTCCTTTCGATTGCGCTCGAGTTTTGTAATACCAAACTGAAGATGAGTCATTGGGTTAGAAATAAAATTTCTGATGAAAAAAAAAGCAATTGGATTAAGTAATTTTAATGATTAAAAAAGTAATCGCTAGTATTTAAATATTGGTCAAATTAATAAAAAAGGAACTTTTATTGTTCTGAAAATAATGTAATTCAATATGATTCATGAATAATTCTAATAATTCTCGTATACGAAACAGGTTGATGCATTAAATTATAGATAGCAACTGTTATAAGCAAAATAAAAAAAAAGTTGTCACGCTCGGTCGATCATTACATTATTCCTCCAAATTGTCTACTAACGCTCTTTCAAACATTCAATTATCGAAGCATCCGCATATTACGAATATATAGAACACGAGTACGACACTATAAGTCTCCTTTGTGCTTTAGTTCTCTCTCTCTCTCTTTGCTTCTTCTAGTTTTCTCCCTCGCTTGAACACCCCACTGACCTACAACTGCACACAAAGAACCATTTCTTTTTTTTTTCTTTTTTTTTCATCTAAAAAACAAGAAAAAAAAAATATGCGTTTGTAATGATAGTCCAACGCGACCCTCGAAACTGTACTGTAGGTTTTTATGCGAAATTGCCAAAATGTATACATGCAGTTAGGAAGCTTTGCGCTCTTGGTTAGAAAATACGAAACGCCGCACGATACACACTCTAAATAGATTTAAAGGAGGAGCTATGAGCAGCTAAAAGAGAGAAGCTCGCCGGCACATCTGCGCGCAAATGTGGGTTACTATATAAAACGCCGCTTCTTTCTTTCTTTCTTCTTCCGCTTGAACTAACCTACGATCGATGAATGAATCAAGCGTGGCGATTACTTTTTCTTTCTTTCTTTCTTTCTCTTTTTTTTTCTGAAATTTGCATAGAACAACTAGCGGGGTTATACGAAATATATATGTTTGTTGTATGTATATACCTAACCGAAGAAAGAATATATGAAGATAAGGGGGCCAACGTTTTTTCGTCTAATATCGGATGGCGCCTGTCACTTTAGAACCTTTCTTTTATACCCATCTCTATTTTTTTTTTTTTTTTTAAACTCAATAATACTATTGAGTTCTAAAGTTTACCCGTACACACTGCTACAGGCACACGTACACGCATACACCGCTCTTTTTAGATCTACGTGTCAATAAAAAAAAGAAAGAAAAGAAAAAGCTTATTTGCGCGTTATAGAGCGCCATGTCGATGTATATCTCGTAGACGTACGTTTAGGGAGGCGAGGGCTTTCATCGGAAAAAAAGGTAGTATATTAACACTGAAACTTTATTAGCATTTTTTTCAGCAGTCTACGAAGCAATTTACATATTGTATTAATTCAAACAAATTTTTTCGATCAACGCGCATCTTGTATAAATAATTTATATGTTGTGATACAACGTGAATAAAATGTATTTAGATTCTTTAGTGTTTCCAGTAATAACTTTATTACTTTTTCTTTCGAGATTCAATGGTCTTTACCTACTTTGCCTGTTATTAAAGTTTTTTTAATAAGAAACTTTTGTATTTATGTTTTCATTTCAAGTTTGACTGACATGAGCGTATGAAAATTTAATACAGATATAAACTCGCGTTGAAAGCGCAAAGTATGCAGTAACAACAAAGTTTAGTATTCCATTTGTTAAAACAAGATTAAGCTTGCCTAATGTATTAATAATAAATTCTCAAACTTGTAGTTTAAACTATTATTGTACGTTTCAAAGTTTTTAATGTATTAAAATGTATACTCAACTTCATGCGGTATTTTATATGGAATTATTTTATTGCTAAGATTATAAAATACTTAGACAGAAAAATACTTCAGTTGTGGGTTACAGATCGGAATAAAACTTTGGTGTATGTTTTTGTTTTGTTCATTTATTCAACCGGGAAAATGAGTAAAGCTCCGTTGTATAGACTAACTCTGCAAAAAACTTAAATTCTGTACATTTTTAGACTTATTTGATGTAAATGAGAATAATTAAGCTTAGAAAAGTCCTTAATAAATTTTCGATATCTAAAATAAAACTAAAAGAGCCAGTTTTAATTTATCGTTTTAAATTCTAATTATTAAAGAATTAATGATTATAGGACTAAAGCTATGCTTGTTTAAAGTTGAGCAACAAAAATATCCTGAAAATCATCTAAAATTCAACCTGCAGAATTCCATAATTAATTGGTAGAATTTCGTTGCTCAACTTTAAACAAGCATATCTTTAGTCTTAATTAATTCTTTATTCTAAAAAGGCCAAATTGAAGCTTTCTTTTTCTAGTTTGATTTTAGATTATTGACAATTTATTAAGATCTTGTCTACATTAAATTATTCGCATTTAAATTAGAAGCTATTTTTTAAAATTTTCCTTAAAATAAGACTACAAGTATTCATAACTCGAATATTCCAAAGCGTTAGACCATACAACTGCGATTTTGCTTATTTTTTTTTACATATTCCAAAGTTTTATCAAATTCCGGGACTCGCAACTCAGACGCTCTCCTAATTAATTATTAATAATTAATAATGTATTCTCCTAAAATGAGAACGAATTTTCAAAACTTGAAGATTATATGTAATCATACTGTGACCAAAACAAGCATTTAAAACATATTTTATAATTTAATCAAATCAATTCCTTATACTGATTAAAATTTAACATTTATATATTTATTTAATATTAGCAAATTTTTCATGTATAGAATTTGTCTCTTTAAAAGTCCACAAACGGCCATGAAACACAATGTAAATTACACGAAGAAGTCAAAATGGAAACTGAAATAAGTTGGTAGAAAAAATTTTTTCCATAGAATGTCTCAACAAAGCGAATTGGAAAAATGAAAAAGGATAGAGGCCACTTGTTAAAAATCAAAGCTGCTACAGTACACTTATTCGTTCTCTCAAAAGCAAGTATCGTATTCTTTTCTCAACTCTTTTCTTTCTTTTCTCTTTATTCACAAGTCAAGCCCGGATACAGGCATGCACAGCTCTCTGTGTACGACTCGTAAATTTAACGCGCGAATGGGTCCTACAATGCGCATTAAATCACCTTATGCGATAACTTCACTAAAAAGGGCACTGAATTATTGCAAGGGGCAGAGATGAATAATATTTTTAAAAATGAAAAAAATAAAATACGTGTAAGAGCTGTAGTATAAATTAATTCGGAACTTCCTGCCAAGGTAGTATTGTTATTCGTTTAAAAAAAAAAATAACCCTGCTTTTTATGTGTACATTTTTACATAGGCATCAATGATCTTAAACCAAACGGAGATTTTGGCGCTTTAGCAATAGATGATAAATACGTTTTGGAATGCCTCATGCGGTGCAATCAAAGGAAAAAGGATATTTCATTCAAGCACCTCAATGGATGAAAAAATTTAACTATTATTTAAATTATACTCTTTTTAATAGTCCAGCTCGAATTAACAAAGAATTATAACAAATATTATGTAAACATAAAATACTCTATAGTCAACGTTTCCTCCAAATTGAGAAAAGCGCACATTTAAGTGTACGTACAAAAATAAGAGGCGAAAAAGTAGATTATTCAGGCTCACGTAGGACGTAGCTGAAAGTTTTCTTTCCGGCTACTTCTTTATGCGTTCGTTTACGATGTTCGCCAGATTTTTTTCCATCTTATCTTTTATACCAATTTATCGGCACGATAAAAATAATCCCAAATTTTACATCATCTCGACTACGTAAATCCGGCCTGGTATACATTTCCATTTATTATCGTAAAAAGAAAAAAAATTCAATATTCTCATACAAAACTGCTCCTATTAAGATCTTCTTGAAGACAAAGTTACATTTGCGTTTAAACAAAGGTTGAATTTTATTTAATTTTACAATCAAAGATAAAAGTTGGGCATTAGTTTCTCGAATACAAAGCGATTCATCCACATGACGCCTAACAAAAGATTTGAATCTTCGGTCTGGCGTGTTTATTGAATATTGCTGAAAGATGAAGGACAGGAAAGAAAAACTAAACAGCGCAAGAAAAAAACCAAGAGTTCAAATGAAAAGTCACGGCGGAGCTTTTCGTGCGCATTTGAAATTCAAATGGTTGAGCGTTGGATTGTTTCTTCAAATCAATAGGAAAGCCCAGCTCTTTTTCTTCCCTCGGACAAATGATATCAAAATCTTTTCTTCATTCTTGCATGGTGAAATGAAACTTTGTTTAGATGAAGTTGAAAAAAGTACTCTTTCATGTCTGGACATAAAACTCAAGCACCTCCGTTTTCTTTTGTGTAATGAGTATCTTTATCTTCAGTAACCATTTCTAAAGATTGAATTAAAGATTTTTTATTCCTATTGACATTTTAAAAACAAATGCTCTCTGCGTTTGATGCGGTAAGGATTAAATTTTAATCATAATTTCAACAAGAGTGTAACAGACATTTTCGGATCAAGGATCTTCTTTGCCCGAGGGCACAAACAACTTAACTATTTTTCATTTTCTGTCGCATAGTCGTATGTAGCAGATGGTTTTTAAAAAAAAGGAACGTTGCGTTAATTTCTTGTATATATAGAGAGCACGCAGTAGAAAAAGGCCCGCGGGCTCCACGTGTAGTCTCTCGTATACTCTATTTCGTATATGCTCCGATAGGTTCTGTATCATTATATGTTTCTACTTAATTTCTGCACAAGTTTGAGATTTCCATGCAGAGGCTATTTTTCTCGAGTGTTCGGGTTGGCGAATTTCTTCTATCCCTCGAAAAATATATGGCTCCGTTGCGTGCTTATTTCTAGCCGAACTATCCGCGTTAAGTATACGTGCACTTGTATAGCTTCTCGATTGTGTATATGTGGTTATATAGTCTATATTTGGCTAGGTATATAAGCCACCACTGGAACGCGTAAGTCTTTTTTATTCTCTCTCGTATATATCGCTCGTGTTATTTTTCTTTCTCTCCACTTCTGTTGAGTTTAAAAATACTGTGTTTGTGTGCGCCTGTGTGCGAGTGCTTTTTCTTTCTTCGATTCGCGTGCTCGACTCTCTCAAGGTTACGTTAATTTGCAGCAACAGCAGCAGCAGAAGCAGCAGCAGCAATAGCAACAGCTCAAAGGGGGAAGAGAACTAAAAAGACGAAGAAGAAGAAGAAGAAGTCGAATAAGAAGAAGAATGAACGAAGACAAGGAGAAGGTGCTGGTGGAGGAGGAGGGGACAACGCAGACAACGATGAGAAACTCTTTAGAAGTTAGCAGCTGGAAAGGCAACGCTGGGCCTCAAGGCCGAGATATATACATACTTTTTTTCTTCTCCTTTTTCTCTCTCTCTCTCTTTCAGCCCTCTATTACGTATGTATATACACGCGCTCATGTTAAATGCCTTCCTCGACTTTTGCTAATGCTCGTATGTATATAGTCTTCTTTGCCTTTACTTTTGCATCATTCGCATATACCAAAGCTATATTCGTTTTTCTTCTTCTTGTTTTTCTTCTACTTCTTCTTCTTCTTCTCCTTCTGAGCGTTTTACGCAAATAGCTCTCTCTTTCAACTGCGGTTACACGCCAAAACAACTTTCGGTTTTTTTCAAGACTGCTCCCTCTATATAGCTTTTTACATTGCGCGTAATATTACAACTTTAACAGCAAGAAAGAAAGAAAGAAATACAAAAAAAAATATAAGTATTTGGCTTCTAACCTGTGCTTCAAGGTTATGTAGGACAGATGCGTGGCGCATGCGGTAGCACACACGCGCGAGCTATAGCTGCTGCTACTGCTGCCCCTTTTTCTGTTGTACAGGTGCTTAGAAAATGTATATCGCTAATTGTGCGGGCTTTTTGTTTAAATCGTTGCCTTTTTTTCTTCTTTTAATATACGTAGAACAGAGATAGAAAAAAAAATAAACGTAAAGTCACATGTCGATTGTTGCGCCCTAGTTTTTTTTGTCGAAGGTCAAATTTGAACAAGGGAATAAACTGACACGTGCGAGGGTTGAATCGGAACCAACTGAAGTTGAAATAATCGGAATCGAATGCAATATTGTCAATAAAGAATACTTTTAATTTATCAAATTACATGAAATCGATGAATAATATCAAGCAGAAAATATATACTATCATGCTAATAATAAGAAAAACATCATAACCTTTATTTTTCCAAGTTTAAAATGATAATTTATTCATCGAAGTATAAAAAAAATTTTTTTATGTAAGCTCTTTAAGAAACATACACGAGCACAGCTTGACTCATTTAACTTTATTAATACTTCGTCATACTTCAAAATACTATAGCCTCGAAGCTTATAAGCTTCACTCCAACGAAACTTCAAAACACATTACGTATATATTTTAAGATAACCCGAGGAAGCAATTTTATTGTACTCCTAAATAATTTCCAGGAAAGGCCCAAAAAGTTCTGCGTAGTTGTAAAATTAGATTTTTTGTGCGATATGTGGATATATACATGTATAGGTATCACACACGCATACATGTGTATAGTTGGAACTTACGTAATCGACACAGACAACACGTAAGACTGTGGGAAAGAACGAGACCTTACACACATATTTATTGTCTTTGAATGTAGTAGTATTATATGGGTCAAGCCACACACATAAGAAAGAAGAAGAAGAAGCACGCTGTGTGTTTTTTTGATATTTTATTTTCAAGACCTTGAAAGGGTCCGTAAAGAAGAAGAAGAAGAAGAGGAGGAGGAACAGCATACATAACCGGCTTGGGTATTATATGTATATACGGTAGAAAAAAAGGAAAAAAAAAAGTTAAGTAAAAGAGGGGCCCGTGGGGCTCGCCTGGAATTTCTACTGCCTGGGCCCTCCTCGTTTCGTTCCTTTATTTTTGCCATCATCGATGTTGTTGTGTATGTAGGGTATATACGTGTATCAGATGAAAAAGAGTTGAATTCAACAACTCCACTGGGTATTTTTACCCAAGAATTTGTGACGCAGTTTTTTTTTCGATTCAAATTTTTTCAATAATTAATAACTATAAAATTAAGAAAAGAATAATGGTTGATAAAAAAAAAATTAATGCGCAAGTATACACTGAGAATAATTAATTACGCGTAAAATTTTTTTTAGTATCGTTTTGAAGTTTCGAATTAAATTCGTATTCGAACTTTACTAAAAGAACTTGAACAAAAAGTTGATATTGCAACATCATTTGAAGAATAAAATATTTTTTAATCTCGCAACTTATGTGAATTCATTGAAATTCTAATTTGGTAAAACTTTTCTTTTAAAAAAACCAAAAAAAAAATTTCTTTTCATTTCAATAATAAAAAAAAAAGCAAAGATACAAGCAATTTAGCTTGCAAGCAATTTATTTGAATAAATTTACAATTGGTCTAGAAACGAGGGTAGAAATGGCCGTTTTCTCTTTATTTCCGAGGAGAGCTGGCAATCGAAAGCTCAGAAAATGCTTCAAGATGGCTCCTTGATTTGGGTTGCCCGGCTCAGTCTCCAGGGTGGAATAAGGCAACATCCCAACAACGAGATATTGCTTAAAGCCTTGTCTCAAGGGTTCGTCTTTCTAATTTGTCGCCTTATTTTCTTATATTTTTTTTTCCTAAAAGAAAATGAAAATTTACAGTACTATTCAAAACATTTTTTGCCCTATTATATTTTCTTATATTTTTTTTCAATGAAGCAGAAAAAGAAAAAAAAAATATTCACCGGATATCAGGAAGCGCACGTCGGTTCCTGACCAATGATCCGTAGTATTCTATGGTTAGATAGCTTATACAGTCGCTGTATACAGTCCTTATAAAATGTAACTTTCAATTTTTTTTTCGTGCGTATACATATATGCATGTATATTCTTGTAACGCGGTATCATGTGAGTAGATTAAAGTTACATAAAATATCGTATATCATATATATCTTTTAAAATTTTTTAATCAAACGTCATCGAGAATCGGATTGCCGTGCTTATGCAATTGTGAGAGAAAGAACCTTTGATTTTATTTTATTACAGTTTCATATATAAATATTCATATTATTATGCTTCAAAAAAAAAACCGACAATTTACAAGTTTATTCGGTTATTGAATAAATTTCATCCGAAACTAGCATATGCATAAAAAATAAAATTTACTATACGAGTTATTAAAATGGATGAAATATAAAATAACTCAGGATATCAATTATTCGAATGATAGAATTAATGTCGAAAAATTGTATTTAACATTGAATTTCATTCTGTTTAGCAGCATATAAATATACTTTAATTAAATAGCATAACTTCCCGTTGACAATTGTATACCGGAACGCTGAGCCGGAATTCGAGATGCAATGCGCTTCCGGTTAGTGGCTTTTTGATGCTATATATATATACACACGTATAATAGCATAACAAGCGCTAAAAGAAAACACCAAATGCGCGTGTTTATGTTATCCTTACAATTTTTTAATTTCGTTGTACTGTGCGTCGAAAAGAAAAACAACCTGAAAATATTTTTCGAATACCCATTTTATAAGACATTTTCTCTAAAGCTCGAATGGCACGTGGAAAATTTACGAATCGGAAATGAATTTCCGCGAGTAAATTTATATGAAAGTATTAATATGTAAACAGCAGATGTTTTTTTTTATTTTTGAAGTGAAACAATAAAGTCTTACCAACGAACGAAGAATAACATAACGTACACGTGGATCGATATTTTAAAAAGCTCATAAAATAAACTTTGATATGCAAAAACTCTTCTTCTCTCCCGCGCAAATAAAATAGAAATAAAAGGCATACAAGCATTATAATGAAAAGGTGATCGCGCGTCTTGATTTCGATATCTAAACGTTCATTCGATTACAAATAAAAGTGAGAGAGAGAACGAGAAAGAATTAAAAAAAGAAGGTCGATCGACAATGAAAACAGTCGTTTGTGCGTGGATCCACATATACACGCGCTCATATGTGACACGAATTTCCGGTACAGCTGCTATAGCAACCTGACCTGCTTTTTACGCACACACACTTACTACCGAATTTTTTGGCTGCGCAGTTTTTCATTGTTTATATGCTTTTTTAAGGGAGGAGGGGAAAAGGTACGCCGCGTAAGTGCGTAATATAGGGAGTTTAATTTATAGTCAAACGCGCGCAATGTTTTTCATCTGCAATGACGCTTTCAACGGTTTATACAAATAATTACAAAAGGAAAAAGGGCTTTTATTTAAACTTTTATCGTTACTGTTTATTGAAATTTTCTTAAATAAATTTATTAATATTTTTACAATCCAATTAAAATTCGACTCTTTGCTTAATGCATTCAGTTATTTTTTACGTGTTTACTAATTACATTATATGGCATAAATTGTCGTATCTGATTGTAATATCGTATCTTATTTTCCTCCTTATTTTCATTCCAAATAATGAATAATAAAATAATATTATAATTTTTTAAGAACACATATGATATGTATATTACGCTCATTTTAATAATTTTTTTTTTTTGCCATTTTCCGCCTTCTTTTTATTTTTTATTACAGATAAAAATATACATTTCGCGCCTTACATTCTAAAAATAGCCTTGAAATTTAAAAAAAACGTACACAGGTCGGATTAAATTTCATTTACTTAAAATTAAGCAGTCAGGCTATATGTAAAATAACACTTTTATCGCATATGTATAATAAAAAAAAAACAATACGCCAACCCATAAGTAGCTCATTGGGAATACCAAAAACATTGTTTATATGTTTAAAAAACGTATATTAAGACATTGTGACAATAAAGATTAAATATTTTTCAAGTACTTTATAATTTTTTGTATTTCGATTATTCTGTCATAATATTTATTTAAATTAATAACTTCTTGGTCATTGTCAATGAAACATTAATTAACATTTCTAGATTCTTTCATTTTTTCACATCTAAACCCGGTACAGTACACTCAAGTTTGCTTGATAATTTAAATATTCAATTTATATCTAATCAATCTATACTCGAACATACTGTGTAAGCAAAGTGTTTGAATACGTCAATAATAATGACGGTGTATATCGTTCTCCCTGTCAATATTCACAAATCTAAATGCTAAGCACGCACATTTTCATACTCCACCAGCAATATACCATTTTTTTTTCTCTTCTTTCAGCCAATAAAACTTAATGCTTATATTATGGTTTATGGGTATATACGCAATACTACGGACAAGGAAACAAAAGCTTATATACATACTCTTTCGCGCCTGGTATAATCTAAAATGGTAATTACTAAGGCAGTCGCTTGGTTTCTATATATACACCTATACCTTGTATGCATATATACATGTACCCTGAAAGGTGACACCTGCACAAACGACTTTTTTCGTTAAAGTCACGTGATAGCCCAAGGATTCTTTCTTTCTCTTTCTCTTCCTATCTTTATCTCCTAACTTTTTTTTTCTTAAGTAATAGAACACCGCGTACTTGGGGTGCATATAACACGCGCGGTACAAAATAATCCTGCTAAAGTTCTGTGTGTTTCTTTTTTTGCTTCAACTTTTTTTTTTGTCTTAAGAGCGAATAATAAAAATTGGAGGACAAGGACGTTTCGGCTGTGGCATAAAGTTCATTTGATAATTTAATGCGAAGATTATACTTTTTTTCTTTCATTTAATTCAAAAGAATGTTTTTGTTAACATAAAGATATGCGAATGCACAATGAACTTATGCAAATACCTCTTCCCACAGTGTGGAACAAAAATAATATTCTTTGTTTTATTTGAATAAGACCTTGAGAGTAAAAAATTCACCATAACAAAACCAAGCTCGACTTTGAGATTTTTTACTATCGAGTGAAAAAAAAAATGAGAAAAAAAAAAGATTGACAAGTGTTTATTCTTTAAAAGCAGCTACACAAGTAGTAAAAATCAAACCGGCTATCTAATAAAGTCATATTCCATAAAAGTTTAACATTAAGCATCGGGATACCCCTCGATTTTTTCGGGAACAGCATCATTATCCAATCATAAGAGCAATATAAAGTCATGAAAGAAAAAAAAAAAGAAGTGCTCTCTCGCACGTCTGCAGCTCGTTACCTTGCTAATCGGCCATAAACGACAGATCCTAAAAAACATGCTCCTAAAAAGCTTACCGAATTTTTCTATAACTCGTAATTGACGAACCTTTTTTTTTTTAGTAGAGTAAAGACTTAACACATTTTTTTTTTTTACTCTATATCAAGTCCAGACTTTTCCTTTTCAAATGTACATATAACGACATAACATAGAAATGTATAAAGAGAAAGAAGCAGCGCACAGTAGCCTCGAGAGAAAGAGATGTGTACGTTCACGTGGGGAGTTTACTGTAACACACGTACATTGAGAGAAAAAGAGAAAGAGAGAGAGAGAATTGTGCACCCCCTGCGGCGTGGTTAGAATCGTTCGAGATCGAGGGTCCTCGAGAATTGCCACCCCAGTCATTACTTTGGCATTAACGAGGGATGATTCTTCTCTCTCTTTCCTCATCCCTTGTATACCAAATACTAGGCTATACCCTCTTTGGAAAGTACCTCCCTGAGCCTCCGAGCGATTACACTTTTTCTCTATATATACATATTCTATGGCCAAAAGTAACGTCGAAATTGTACGGATTACACAAAACTTCGTGGCAGTATGTCTATTACTCTGAAAGAAAGAGAGCAAATAGTGAAATTGCAAAAGATTGCAACTGATGACGTTATGATCGGAATCAGGTTCAAATAGATGTTCCTTGTACATCCTCTTATCGAATCCAAATATTTATTACTTCAAAATTAATATTAAATATTGAATTTATTAATTGAAAATATAAGCGATTAGTCAAGATCTTTTTATATTATAAAAATAATTTTGTTTTAACCATTGTATTATTACTTTTTTTTACATATTTCATTTTTTTAATTATTACTAAACTTGGAATAAAATCATCTAATAATGTTGTTGAACCACAATTTTAAGAATTTATAAATTTTTTACGAAACCTTTAATTAAAAATTAAAAACAGCATTTAACCAACAATCACAAAAAAGCAAAACGAATAACCAACGTTTATTCCCATCCCAAAAAAAAGACAATACTTTTTGAAGCACATTTCGCTTACCAAGCCCTGTATACGCGCGATCCCTTATATTTTTCTTTATTTTTAATTCCTAAAATAAAAAAATTTTCCACGTGGACTTTAAAAAAAAAAAAGTAAGTAGGGGGGTATATATACGAGGCACAGGGAGGCCATGAAGCGCGAATTTGGCAAAAGATTTAAGCGAGTAGTAGCAGGAGCAGCATATTGCATGGGCAGAGCCCGTTGCAGCTGTTACGATTTCCGGGCCTATATACACGAATGGCAGTTGGGCTGTGTTGAATTGTTGGTAAATTGCACACTTCCTCCTTCTATATGGCGAACATTTTGTTGCAACCATATATATCTATATCATAAATATATAAATCCATTGTGGAATTGAACACATACACACACAGAGGAGTTGTTGTGTTAAAGGCACCTTGGCATATTGCAATTCATCATTCTTAAAAAGCCTTTAAAAACGTCAACTCGCCGATGCGTGCACGCGCTGTATATATGAGGGCTGACGGAGTGCAAAAGTTTAAAATAAAAAAAATCTTATTTCGTTATGTTCGACCGAACCATACCGAACAATTGTCACCAAGCAAAATTTATGCTCGCACGCTTTTATTTTACTATTCTTCAAAAGCTTATCTTCACGCGTAGCTTTATCTTTGACTACAACTGATCGTAAGCTAACTTTTTACTTGGAAATTATATTTTCCTCGAGTACACTATTAGTCATTAACAAAAGAGAAGGGTTAACAAAAAAACCATAATGCAGAAACAAATGGAATTTATCGCTTTTAGAAACGTCATCGAGGGTAACAGGAATCATCGGCTTCGAGGTTACCTCTGCACTCGAAATAAAGAAAAGGAAAAAAATATGTCTTTTTAGACGTACGCTTACACATGTGCATTTACAACAGGATGCAGTTTATCTTTTATTTTCGCGGTATTCAGGTGCAGCATTAAAGTATCGAAGGTATATACATATTATAAGGCGTACGTACGGTTCAACGAACAATCAGCAGCAGTGAGCAGCAGCAGCGACTTTAATCTCGTTTGCTCGGTGCTTAGTGTGCGCTTAGTATTATATATATAATGCTTAGTAAGAGTTGGATGCCCGTCGTTGGTATATAAAACGACAGGTTCACGAACTCGATTCAGTTCAAGGAGGCACTTATTATAGTTATATTGGCTCTTTCTCGCACTCTCTTGTACTCTCTCTCTCTCTCTATATGTGCGGCACGTCATTTCAGCTGCTAGTCGGAGAGATACAAGCTCAGGAAAGGAGATATACCTAGATGTATCGGAGTTGCATTAGAAGAACACGAGAAAGGTAAGCGCAAAAATAGTTTCAATACATCGACAAAGCCAGCGTCAAACATCATGGAATTCGAGAAATCATATGAAAAATTTATATGCCCTACTGTTACAGATTTAAGATTGTCTTGCAAAAAATTATATCCAACCATTTTTATCATCAGCTCGGTAAACTTGCAAATGCTTTTATTTTTAAAAACTAGAAAAAATTTTCAATACAAATGAAAATTTAACAAAAATCCAAGAAAATACTTAAAATATTTGCAAGGTTAAACAACTGACTCATACTCGATGCAATAGAGTAATTAATAATTCAAGCCATAACAGAAATACCAGTGGACTTGTCTTTTTTCATTTTCTTAGATTTTATATTTATCCTGGAAATTGTCAAGGTGCGAAGAGACGTGCGACGAGCACTGCTGCTGCTGCTGCTGCTGCTGCTGTGTGGTGGACGACGTTCTATTTGTGGCTATACGCTAACAGTAGCAGCAGCAGTATATACCGAGGGCAATGCTCGTATGTGCAATGCTATGTTGCAAACTTGCTTAGAAAAAGCTCACGTACGAATCGTTCAGGTGTCAGTATGTATGTTTTATCTATGAGCTCTGACTGCGCGCATGCCAGCGACCTTTCTTCCTTCGTCAAATTATCGAATTCTCGATGTACTGACCTAACTCTCCAAGAAATAAAATCAACTCTTTGAGAATTTACTTATTGACTGAATAATATTTTATTAATTATCATGTGAAATTGAGAATGTTTTTAGAAAATTTAATACTTATTGTTGAACTTTTACTTTCTAATCGTTTTCTGTTGGGCTCCTGATGGATGGGTATACATGAATATAACTTTATTTTAAATTAAATTTGAAAAACACGTAATATTGCAATTTATTGTGAAAAAAATTTCAAAATTATATCAAATTATAATGAAAACATAAAAACAGCTTATATAAAACAAATATTATTAAGTACTTTAAATTTTTATGTAACGCAGTTATTTTATTAATTTATTAAATCAAACAAAATAATGACATCAAGCAAATCTTTAAAATAAAATTACGGAGATACGAAATTGATGCACATTTAAAAAAAAACATCGAAAATATTAATCGGTTAAATTATTTCAAAATTCAAATTATGAAACAAAATTCAGATACTGATTATTTTTTCACTTTACATATAATTAACATAAAAAATTTTTTACAATTTGTCACTAACTTCATTGTTTTTAATTTATTTCTCATTAAAACAAACTCTTTATTCTAACAATAGAAAACGTATGCCGATAATCCTCTTGTTTTTATTTATAAATAAAACACATTAAGCGAAGATTTACAACATCGACAAAAGAAGTAAACACTTTTAAATAACGCACTTATACATTCTCCTTCGCGCAATTAATTTTCATCTAAATTTAGACATGAGTACATTATCTATCTACGCTCGACCATTCATACAAAACTTTTATCTTTGCATAATTGCACGCAGTCGCACGATTACGATGTTTTGTTACAAATTATTATACATCGCCTTCTCTCCTCGCACATATCAGCAAAAGAATGTTTACAAAGCTTCTTTTTTTTTCCTTCTCTTTTTTTTTTCTTTCGTTTCGCGCTCGCTCAATCATTGCGCAAATGTATTTCCAATGTACTTTCAAAAGCCATAACCGATGC
The DNA here is from genome assembly GCA_017163975.1 of Anastatus disparis. Classification (NCBI taxonomy): domain Eukaryota; kingdom Metazoa; phylum Arthropoda; class Insecta; order Hymenoptera; family Eupelmidae; genus Anastatus; species Anastatus disparis. The sequence goes on from JAFFSR010000009.1 coordinate 607,746, forward strand.
GCTACCACACACCTGAGAGATACCGAGATTCATGAAGCAAAAAAAAGAAAATAAAATCTTAAAAAAAATTGATGATAAAAAAAAATATATATATAAAAATAAATTATATACGTATGGAAGACGCGTGCGTTGGCGATTAATTGCGGTAACGGGTATGTTGTTTATATACTAGTAATCTAAGCAATAGATGCGTTATTGACTTGGTCGTCGTGCAAATAATGTCACGACGACAAGCTACTAATACGAAGAGCAACACAGCAACGAGCAGCGGCAAAGAGTGCAATGCCCGTACTCGCGGCTCTATTGACTATATAGCGCTTTTTCTAAGCGTGCTACGACCACCAACTAGCTCAAGGAGAAAAGTGCATTGGCTTCTTTAACAGTCTAGGCTTATGTATGGTAGGTATATGTGTATGCGCGTGTATACGCTATGCGTTTGAATTTCCAACTACGCGAGTTTATATACGCGTATGCAACTCGTGCGATAAGAACCTTCCTTTTTTAACTTTTTTTTTTAAACTTTATTTTTTTATTGTTTTTTTTTTTCTTTTTTTTTTATGTTTGCTAAGGCTTTTCAACTCTACGAAGGACTTTCCGTCATACGTGATCTCGAATACGAATCCCTTTTTTGTCACGTTCAAATGACTTCTGCACTAAATGATCATGTTTAAGTCAAGGTTGAAGTATTTACATGTCTCAGCTGTACTTGGATTAAGTTTCTTACTTTAGATTGCATAGATACTATGTAATAACTATATCGGACTTACTTGTATAGATTATATCTGCATGCATGTAAGAGAAGTACATATCAGTTAATGATATGAGCGCAAAAAAAGATTTTTTTTTTAATTCGTTTGAAAATTTGATAAATTTAATTATTTATACTTTGTAAATTAATAGGAATAGGAATGATTTTGAATTTCAGATTATATTTTATGTTGAAGAAGGGAAATAGATCATGCAGAGGATAAGAATAGATGTGTGCCCCTTAGGATCAACTACCAGGCAAGCGTGTAAGATTGTCTACACACCGCGATAAAGGCGTTGGTATTATATGTTAAGTTTTTATCCAAACACAGAAAACATTTATAAAACTATATATTTTAGGATTTTATTTTTCACAATTATTTGATTTTAAAGATTTTTATTCTGATAAATAATTTTATTAAATTTAAATTTTAAATATATTTGAGTTATTAAAATTGAACGTAATCGCACGGTGATTTAAATATGGGTTTGAAGCTCTCTACGTCATCCAGAAACAAATTTATAACTTTTTGAATGTTGTCTTCGCTTATAATTTGTTACCTTAAGTGTTTCCCGTTTCGCTACCTCAAACAATTTACAATCTACAACAATTTAAATTGCTGTAACTTTACTTCAAGAGTTCGTGGAGAGCTCTCTGATTGCTCGGTCCAGTTTTGGTGGTAACTTTCCTTTTAAGTATCACTTGAATGTCTAATACGCGATCAATATGCCGTTCAGAGAATTCAATACATTGAAAATGTTGCTTATTGTGTAATTGAAAAATTGTTTTTTATCATTTTTATTTAAGTTGTACATCGAAACCTTAAAAATTATAAAAGCTTCGAAATGTGGGAAAAAGTTAAAATGATTTCAAGAAAGGAAAAAACGCTCCGAGTTGAGCTAGCAATTTAAAAGTTGGCATTTTTTCAAAAAGAATGTAACTTCAAAATGACACACTTCTTGTATTTATTATTAATTAACATATTTTCAAATAACATACTTCCTGAAAATTGGCCAAATCTTCAAATTATAAACATTTGTATACAACAGTGAAGAAATTAAACGCTAACACGAAGAATCTTCAAATAGAACAAGGAAAAAGTAAATTTTTCGTCAAACATTTCAAAAGTTGTTGTCGTTAAAGCAATTAAATCGTTTAGTATTTAGGTAAATAATTTAAAATCATTTAATGAAAAATTTAATCACACTAAATGTCTTAATTACTTACAAAAGAAAAATGTATTTTCCTTATTTTGGAATATGTTAATGTTCTGATATTCAATATAGTGTATAGTGTTATTAATAGATATTACTAATTTAATTTATTTGTTACCGCTTTTCTATAAATATATATCATCATGTTTTTCTATGGAACTTGCATTTGTTATATGATGTAATTTTTTACAGTTTCAATAAACAAATAAATAAATGAACTCCATGATTTTTTTGAAAATTCAATCATTAAAAATATTTTAAAAAACAGCTGAATTTGTAAACTGAAATTTCGCTAAAGCTTTTTTTTTTAATATATATACTTTTATTGTCAAAGTTTCAGCCAAATCGGCTGACCCAAGTGCGCAACTTGGATCTGGTCATAAAGAAACTGAATAAAATCTGCAGAGAGAATATATAAACAGAAAGATGGAAGCTTTAACTTTGAAAAGAGATAAATATACGTAAAAAAAGCACGTATACGTAAACTAAATAGGCACGTTAAATTCTTGGCTATACTAAAATTTTTTCTCTTTTTCAGCAACGGCTAGCTTTCAATTTTCATGAAAGGGAGATTATATGGACGGCCGGATTTTTTAATTCCTACGTTGGCCCCGTGCATTCGATACTCAAGCATATACATGTATATATAAGTATATACAGCTTTTGGATAGTATCCAAGCAACGAGCTAGCGAACGAACGAACTAAAGAGAGGGTCTTTGGTTGGCGACCACCCGCGCTCGTTCCCTCTGAAGCGCCACTTCAAAAGCTTATACATCATTGTTTCATCCCGGAATATATAGCAAGTCCAACGTTATACGGCTCAAGGTTATATATATATGTACATTCGTATTTTATCGGGATGTTCGTGTATAAAAGCAACCAACTAGAAAGTCAGAATATGCTTCAAATTTTTAGACTTTCTCTCCCTCTTCCGGTACACAGAGAGAAGGACGTTATCTCTCTAGCGCTGGGCTTCTCTCTCTTTAGTTTCTGTTTCATTTGAATTCGAGGCAAAAGAGCACTTCCGTATGAACAAAAAATAAAGAAGAATAAAAAATCGAACAATGACAAGCCAAGTTGTTTGCGCTCTTTGTGCAGAGCGAGCTTTGCAAATTTTCGATGTCATTCGTATGAGGAACGAACGAATGTTGAAGTTGGGCTGGAATGAAAATTTAATGTTATAATTATAACTTTATGATAATATTTGAATCTCGCTGATATATTAATTTATAGTGATATTGTTATTTTTTAAAAATATTTTTGTTTAAATATTGTTCCTTTTAAACGGTATCACACATCCTTAAAATAATTAAAAGTTTACCGTATTTACTAAAAACCGGCGAATATTCAGTTAACATATACAAAAGTGTTACATTTATTTATGTTTATATAAATATAAATAAGATTAATTTTCTAACTGACAGACAGTAATGCAATAAATATGTTTTCAGAGTGAAATCGTTGAAAATTTTTTTAATTTCTTGTAAAATAAAGTTAATACTTAAAAATGTTATGCCCAACCCTTATAATTGTCATAAAAAAATTTATGCAGGAATATACTTTTTCTAAATTTAATCCATTGTAGACAAATTTTAATAATAAATCTGCATTGAAAATCATTGATTTCAAGTAAATAAATTTAAATGGAGCTTCAAATTTTTTTTAATTTAAAGCTGTAGAGCTAAATGGAAATTTTATAAAAAAAATGAACTGATTATTTATAAATATGCATTTATTATTATGAAAAAAAAATTGAGATTTGATAAAATTTCAAATCAAATTTTTAGTAAATTAGAATTAGTTAAGCGCGATAAGTTTGATTTTTTTAATTTTGAAACGAAACAAATATGAGAAACTCAAAGACTGTAAACTGAAGAAGCACAAGAGCAGGCACTCAATCATGTGCATTTTCGAGTGTCTAATTTGAAAAAGATTTGTTAGCATATGTTATTGTATATTAGATATTTAACGTCTAGTTTAAATGCAATTATTTTTTGGTTACATTATTTTTTTTTCAAATTTCACAACTGAATTTTAATTTAACTTATGAAATATCTTTATATTATGCTTTTTTCTAGTTAAAATAGAAAGCTTTAATATAGATATATTATAGGAGCGCGGTGGCGAATAGGAGCGCGGTGGCGTAACGGATAGAGCTCTTGCCTTCAACGCGGTGGGCACGGGTTCGAATCCTGGCCAGGCACCTCTGACTTTTTTTCGAAAGAAAATTAGTGTATGTGCTACCCATATCGCGACTCTTAAGAAATCTGGCCTCATTGAGTATCGGTTGATTGTTGGTCACAAAAGTGGCTGACCATCCATCGGTAGTCAAAGTTTCCGGTATGGCGGTGTCTGACAGTCTAGCCTGATGTAATGTGTTAAACGGTTCCGGGCTGGGCTCCCTCGACATCTCCATAGAAAAAGGTTAATTATATAGAGGATAACAATATCCTTTATATATTAATCTTTTATAAAAAAAAAAAAAAAAAAAAAAAAAAAAAAAAAATATAGATATATTTGAAAAAATTTTAGATTAAAAATAAAAAAATTGGAAAATTGTAATATCGGTATTTTACATTCCCTTCAGGGAAAGAAATTTGGAATTGAATTAAGTTTATGCGTTGATTTATTTCATCTCAAGCTTAGAATTGTACGAAGAGGTGAAATTTTGAAAATAAGTCAATAGTTGGAATAAATTCAACTTCATTTTGTACATACAAAATGTTTGTAGCTCTCGGAGTATTGTCATGACGAGCTTAACGCTTCTCCAACTCGACTTTGGACATGTGAGAGCTCCAAACCTCGAGATACTGTACGTTCGTGTTTCTCGGAGTTACGTGAACGCCAAACTACACATCTCTGTTGTTTAACATCGAGTTAAGCGATGCAATGTTTTGTTTTATATCAACTTCATTTTTCTCGGAGTTCTTACAACTCGAGTTTAACGAAGAAATAACACAAAACACTGAATTGTGTAGTTTCGAGTAATGTTGGAGTTGTGTTAACTCAAGATTTCTATCCGTGTTTATGAGATTTGTTAAACAGACTAATGCGCAAGATAGATTGCTTTTGATTTTGCAAATCTAAATCATGTTTATTTAAACTTTTCAATTGATAAAGTATTTAGATTAATTTTTTAAACGAAATAACATTATTTTCAGTTGCAGCAAAGAAATAAAAAACTTCATTTAATTAAAAACTTCATTTAAATTTTTAATAAGAATGATGATTGTAAAGTTTTTTCGGTCGTGTAGCAACCAGAACTATGAAAATTACGATAAAAAAAGTATTGTTATTAAATATTTTTTGACTAACTATAAAATTAATAAAATGTTATTAATATAATTTTAATACAGGGATATAAAAAATATCTGCATGATTGATCGAAAAAATTGATACTAATTTGTTTATCGAAACAGAAATATTTATATCCTTTGAAATTATTATGTTTTCAATATCTATGAAAATTAATTGTATAATATTATATTTTGTATTTAACAAAAAGTTTAATTGCATCATATCGTGCAGTTGACGGCAATATATTTTTTTATGCTTCTTTTGCTATCATTTAAAAGTTACACGACCGTATTGGATAATTTTTTTGGAGAATTTTTAAATGACAGAAAACAGTCATCTGCTTTTATAACAATAACAATTAATTTATGTAATTCAATTTCAGAAAAATCCATATATTAATGAGAAATAAAAAAGTTTAATCTACCTTCTTGCTCTTCGTACATTCTTATTTAGATGTATGTACAGAAAAAAGAGAACAAAAAATCTGTACACTTTTGATTTTCAATATTTGTAAAGATGCGCGTGCTCTCACGATGAAGTCTGGTTTTTAAAGCACTCGAGACATCTCGATAACCATTGGATATCGAAGATTTCAAGAACGATTTGTCTAGTCAATGCCAAAAAAGCGCATCCACGTACATTACTACGTACTCCTGTCAAAAGATGAATACTGAGAAACAATTTCAAGTGATATTGAAAATACATACAATGTCTATCATGTATTTTCCTAAAAATAAAATGGTAGAACTCTAGAAATTCTAGACATTTTTCAAGTATACATTTTACGAGGCATACCTAATGGAGATAATTTTTAAAATGATCTGTTAAATTAGTTTTTTTTTAATTAGAAAAGTCCTTAGATATTTCTAATATTTTCTTTTTTGCATCAAATATATTTAAGCTAAAAAGATACTGTGAAATATTTTGAACATATTAATATTATTATTTATATATTCTTCGTTATAAAAGGAATATTATTTTTTAGTAAGGTCGTTAAAAAACATTATTATATGTAAATTTAAAAATTAACAGTTAAATCAATATCACGAGATAAATATATAAAAAATGAAAAAAAAAAACAATGTGTCAGATTCATGTAATGAAATAGAGAAATGGCAGGACCCGCATTTGCTTTTAAGCTGAAATGGCTCCTCCCATTTAGAGTCGCGAAAACGAATCAATTTATATTCCTTTTTTTTTCGACCACCCTGTGTGCTTTTGTGAAAAAAAAAAACGAGCAAGAGAGAAAGAGTGCATGAAATCGCTGTTCCGTCAAATGAACTTTTTCACGAACGACTGATAAATCGCTATCCAATCTCATATGGTGTACGTATTTTATATTTATTTATTTATTTTTTTTTTCGTTACAAGCCAAAATCTAAACTACTATACTATATAATGTATATCCCTTGAAAAGTTCTTCACATACGACGCGCACAACAGCCAGCATCTATTTTTTATATATCGCATTAGAATTTTAAATGACTCGTCCTTTTTTTTTTTCTCAAGTTGATTCAGCATATAGGCTTATGTATGTACAAAGCTTTCTCTGCTTGTCTCTTACACAGCAGTAACTTAGATTATCTTTCCTCCATCGTTTTTCACGTTCTCCCAAAAATTTTCCTCCGCCTACCATTTCCCCCTCTCCGTGTACAATATTATTTTTCCTTCCTACACGTCCTGTTGTCCCCCCCTTCCTTTACACACCAATACAACCGTATTATACGTGCATGTAAGGAGCAAGAAAGCTTTGTCTATCCCTCGAATGCGTCACTCTCTCTCTTTCTCTTTCTTTCTGTCCCACTGACCCGCTCCTTTCGTAATATACCAATCCTCCAATCAGCAAGCTTTAGGGGACGAACCATACAGCTTTTTTCGATTTTCTATCTTTATTTCCTATCATACGTATACGTGTATATACGTATACATAAGAAAAGAGTCTTTCTTTCCTCTCATGTTACTTATCCCTTGTCAGAAAAATTCTGCCTTTGGATTTTCTTCCTTTCTCTTAAAAAAAAAAAGAAAAAAAAGGGAGAAAGAGGGTGGAGCAGAGAGTTAAGGTACCCTAACGACGAATTGCCAGTTAGCGACTTTTAGTGGTAACACAGAGAGAGAGAATGAGAGTTTAGGATTTTAGGCGCCGAAGCTTTTATGTTGAGTAAGCTTCGCTGAGAGAAAGGAGGATTATCTTAGTATGAGAAAAGACCAAAGAAGGATAAAGGTGCTTCAATATTGGGGAAAATAGAAAAATTTTATTAATCTCGATTCCATTAACTTTTTTTTTCTCTTCTGTAAATTTTAATTATTATAAAACACATAATTAATTAATAAAAAATCTATTTATTACACATTACAAAATGATATCATTTAAAATTTTCAGTTTTTTATTGAAGTATAACGGCCACTTTGCCATTCCCATTTATTCGTCAATTAAATGTCAATAAAAACTCTGAGCAATAAAACTCAGCCATAAAGACTCTCCTTATACTTTCAAATAAATCCTATAGCTAATCAGACTTAGATTATAGTAGTCAGTTAACAAGTCAATCTCTAACGATCCTAAGATTTTGGAGTGCTCAATTAACGAGCGATTAAATACGTCCATGAACTCGTCAGTAAGTACACATAGACATGGGCTTCTCTCAAACTAAACTTATCTCTTAGCCAAGCATTGCACTTTGAAGTAAATACCAACGTATTCTCTCTCTCTCTCTCTTCTTTACTTTCTCTTCAAAAGCTCAAGTATTGAGAGAAACAACTCGTTAGTGACTAATTAGCGACCCTCCTTACTGCTTTCTCAAAGTTTCAATGAAAACTTTAATCAATATGCACACAATCTTAGACGATGGCTTCGTTAAGAAAAGACAATTTTATAATCTGTTTAGATCTCTTGTGTCTATTGTAAGCATCTTTTAAAAAAATTATGGTGAAAGTGTAATTTTAAAGTTTAACATGTATTAAAGTTATTGTAAATCTAATTTAAACAAAAGATTAAAACAATTTTAAAATTTATAATAGATTTTATGGTGTGATAATATTTAGAATATATAAAATTTTGAATTTTAGCAAAATATTCTGATTTTTGTGTTATCATTTATAAGACACAAAGAAAATTACACTGATATTAATGAACTTTTATTAGAAAGGCAGATGTCAATTTCTATAATAATTAATAAAAGGACTATTTAAAAATAAGAAATCAATGTCTTTTGAATCATTAAAAAATGAAATATGACATACGGGTGAATAAAATTGTTCATTGAACGTATATCTGTTAAATTACTAAAATTTCAAAATTTACATATTACTTTGTAAAAAGATCTGATTTCAAGATAATATAACATTTTTTTTGAATAAAATTATTATCCTTTATCATGCACATATTATCCATTATTGCACCACAGCTGCAATAATGCTATAAATTAAACAATGTCTTCTACAACTTTGCAGTATCAGTAAGAAGTGTTAAAATTTCAATTTTCTACTAAATTCATTGATTTTATAATTAAGCATCTTTTGCCAATAAAAGTCATATTTTATATTTAAAATAAAAAACAATAATTGTTACAACAAACTACGATAAAGTTTGTTAAAATTAAAGCCAAAAATGTTAAAATTGTTTGAAACGAAGCAAATGAGAGGAACTCAAGTACTGTCAGCTCAAGAGTCACAAGAGCAGGCACGCAATTACGTGCAATTTTCGAGAGCATCCCAGCTCTCAAAAGTATCCTTACATTTGTCGGTGTTAAACGTGCGGAAGTTGTAGTGTAGTGTAACTAAAGTCCGATATATAAGGACAGGGTACTAGTGAATGAACAAACAAAAAATATTTCACATTCACAAATGCTTTTTGCACATTTATTTCTACATTTGTGTAAATTTACATATTTATTCGTATAAAGTTTATACTTATATATTTACATATTTTGAGCAAATTTTTTTGTTCTTAGGAATAATAAATAATGCTAAGCCCGAGAAATAGAGTAAGAAAAATCCTAATTATTTTCGAATTAAATTTATGAAGGAAGATTTTATATGTGTGTAGTCTGCATGCGGTCCCCTATATAGCATTAAATTTGTTCTGTAATTGCTTAAGAGAGCGAAAGAAATTACGCACTAAATGTTCACTGTTTTTCTCTATTTCACTTCAATAAAACGAATCTCTATTTTATTTAGCTTTAATTGCTCAGAGTAAAATGGTAATTTTACAAAGTTCCAGTATCATTTAATTTTGCAGGATTTTGAAATTAACTAATTTTCCAAGTTGAAATTCGAGAAAAAGCAGCTCCTCAGCATTTTCATATTTCTACCAAGCTCTCGGTTTTAGGCATTATACGGATATAAAGTAGATAAGCGAATGGCAAAGCCAGCTATAATCCCGGCACACGCATTGCAAGCTCAAACAACTTTTCCTGCTATATATAACATTCCAATTCCAATATTTGACCGAGGAAAAGAGCCGGTTTGGTAATGTAACCCTTCGGCATAAGTCCAAGGGCTTCTCTCTCTCTCTCTATATATATATATATATATATATATATATATATATCTGTACTTTCGCGCTCGGCCAAACTTCCGAAACTTTCAACTATTGACAAGTAACGTATATTATGGGGACGCTGTTTACTTTCACTTTCGTTCTAAGCACGCGAGCACTTACAGAAAGCTCATTTCAAGCAGATTCCGTGTATATACATATATTGCGAAAAATATTCAAATATTTACGGATAAAAATGGAGAGGGTATAGTTAATACGGAAATCTTTCGCGGATATAACTATTCGGACGGAAAAAATTAACGATGCATGAAAACGAGAGAGGAATTTAAATTGATTTATATTACGCAGTCTGATAAGTTCGATAAAAGTTTAAAGTTTAATGTATTCTCAAATTTTAATTAATTACTTGAATTAACAATTATTTTTACATTCAATATCAATTTCGTTAAGTAAAATGTGCGCTCGTTATATCGTGTACATTTTAAATCTACTTTAAAGTCATAGAAAATTTTTAATACATTTAAAACGAAATGCTATTTTTAATATCCATCCAGTGTACATAAATTAAAAATAAGAATAAAACATTATGTTTCATGGATGTTATACGACAATGTAGCAGTAGCTTTTGTGCCACGTGCATTTTGGGCGTAACCTTGAAATTTGACTGGAATTTCGATTGATTTCGCTAACCACGTACATATGTGCATGCATATAGATATATAATACATTAAGAGATCTGAAAAAAGGGGAGAGAGAGGGGGGTTGGCAAGGGGGTTTGCACTAACTGGAGTCGAGTTTCATTTTTGGCAACGGACACGTGCGTATAATACTCTTCCCCCTTTTCTCTTTTCTATACTGCTGCTGCTACTGCTGCTGCTGCTGATGCCTTGGCTAAAAATGAAAACGATGCTGCATGTAAAGAGGGTCCTTCGAGAATTTTAAGCTGTTTCTTTAATTGGGAACCAACATGGTCGTCCAATCAAATCTTCGTGTAATAAGTATCAGAGCTTTTTTTTTCTTGTTAATCGAAACAAAGAACGTGGTATCGATTAATCTTTGTATTGTCTGGATAGAATAGTTGATTTTTTTTACTTGATTTTGCAAATTAATGAGTTTTATGAAAAGATCGAACTTGCGGTCTTTATCTAACAGTGTTTTTCATCATTTTGATTAAAATCATAGTTTGAAGAAGAAGATAATAACAAAATAATTTTTTGGGGTAGTTTTTGGGTAAAATGAAACCTATTAACTATCTTTAATGTAACCTATACTTTTCGGTTTTATTTTACTAGAAAAATACGTAATAACGTTATTTTGCAATTATTATGAAATTTATTGATTATACCTACATTTAATGAAGGCTGCTATTATTTTCTTGGTATAATAGAAAATTTTTATAGAAATAATGAAAAACGCTATCAAATAAAGATATAGAGTTTCCTTCCGGCTTCCTCTTAAGAATGTGCTAATGATTATTAAAAAATAAAAAAAAGTAAAAAATTCACTATTTTTCAATGTAAAAACGAATTGCGCAACATTAAAGAGTGACATTTAACGACAGAAGTTAATCCTCATCCCATTTCAATTCAGCATTCATATAAGCTCTAACAAATCCTGCGATTCCTTGCACGTACTTTTAGGCAAGCATATTACAGATCCCTTTATAGACGGTAAATCCTTTTGTGAATTCGCACTCGAACGAAATAAACAGTAAATTTTGATTATCAAATAGTTCCAGTAATGACGCACGTATAATACGCGCGCACACATACGCGCACACGTTATTACGTATGTATGTAAAAAGGGAATGAAGGGAGAAAGAGCTATAGTTAAATTTCGCATCTGGGTTTTCCCCCAGCTGAAATTTAGCGAAGCCCTTTCACTGAAACTTCTCTAACTATAGCAAGTAGTATAAGCTAAACACAAAACTTGGGCTATACGTATGTATATAGTAGTAGTTCGCGGCTTTTTCGTCGTCGTCGTCGTCCCCCTTTTTGCACACATTATATAGACTTTGCCAAATGTAGTCTTGTTAGTGTAGAGCACGCATGAAAAATGCATAGGAGTAGATCGCGTGCTTCTTTGCTTTTTTTCGATGTTACACATATCGATTTAGAGGTAGAAAAAGGCTTTATTTTATTTCTCTATCTCTCTCTCTTTCTCTCGAGTACAGAGGGGCCAAGAGGCACGTGCTTGCAATCTTTAGTTTTTTTTTAGGGACTAGACGTGTTTAGCGAAGCAAAAATTCATGTTTTTTTTGATTATTAACACTCTAATTAATGTTGCAACAACAATGAGAAACGTGATACCAAGAGCTTAAGATGACACGATTATTCCGAGAATTGGAATCTTAAATTTTTATTTTCAAACGATAAAATATTTTTTTTCTTCAATGAATATACATATATTTTCTGATTTTCTATTGTATCTACTTTTGTCATTACGTCGAAATCTATATTAATATTCATAAAATATTCTTTTCTCTGCTAATTATTTTTCATTCCAATTTCGCACTGAAGTATCTGTCCATAGTTAATTATCAAAATTTTTTTATTTCCTCAAAAGTATGCTCCATTCACGTCTCTTTCAGATTTATTAAATTCACTCTCTTCGGGGCGTTTTTGTATAAGGTAATAAAACCAGAATTCCACAAAAGCTTCATAATAATAATAATAAAAAAAAAAGTATCATCTCTCTCGTCGCCTTCTCCTCGCAACTTTTGAATACAGACGTATAACTGGGTATACGTAATAACACGATTGTATGGTAGAAAGTACGCATAACTCGCTGGATAATAAGTAGCAGGAATGCTGCACGAGAGCAAACATATACACACTCGCGCGTATGATACTCCCCCTCGTGCGCGCGCTACAATCTCTTTTATTACTGAAATCCAAGCGAATTTTAACGAGCTTCAAAATATATGTGTGTGTGTGTTTGTACGCACGAAGACAAGGCCACTCTCGTGAAGTTTGTATATGTATCCTAAGCTGCGATATGATAATTCGACGAATGGTAAATACTGTGCTAAACTTTATGAATATTCAATTAAAAAGGAGAGAAGCTCAGGAGTTGCAGTGCAGAAAAGTTGCAAGGATTATCGTTTATATATTTGCTTTGGCTTTATTTTTTTTAAGACTTTCAAAAGACCCTTTTTATTTATTTGTCATAGGATTACCAAATGAAAGAAAAAAGCTTTGTGTATATCTATAAATATAGTTTGTTATGGGTATAAGTATTTGACGTATAAATATATAAAAATATATATACAATTTTTCTCATTAAAGCGCCGCATTTCCTGCTTCAAAATCATTTATTCATCATATAATTATTATCATACCCTTTTAATGTTTTTTTTTTTCAACTAGTTCTGCGTTTACAAATAAATAATTTATTTTGTATTTCTATATTTACAATAATGATGTTATTATTATAAACCAAAGAAGCGAGCAAACCCGTGAATTGCATTTGAAAAAATGAAATTGCTGTATTATGTTGAGCTAAAACAACATCAATTAATATAAATTGAAGTATCTTTTATTAACGATTCGTTACACGAAACATTCTGTTGGTTCTACTAATTATTCGTTTACAACAGTATACTCGCATATCTGCAATCAAAAATCCTTTTTTTTTACAGCCATCTATTACCTGAAAAAAGCACAAAAAAAACCTCAGCGTTGGATAAACAATCGCGTGATTCGTTGCAACAATGTTAACTGTACGCATATTTGTAAAACTGTCGTCGCACAAAAGCATTTCCTTTATTATCGCTTACTTTTTTTTTTATTGCCATTTTCGCATGATCGTCCACTCCATTGTAAATACTGCGATTTATAATACGTTTACATTTACATTTGTAGAGCCAAATTGTCGACTACACTGGTGCTAAAAAAAAAGCTTCGTTCCAATCAGTTCTTTTGACAGAAACCTCCCTTCCACAAGTTGTTCGTTAACTGGTCCATTTTGGGCTAATAGAAAAAGGCTTTTTCTACGTCATTTAATTGCGCGACCCTGGCAAATCGATCGAAAATGCGAATTTGTTCTTTGTTACGTGTGTCACTGTTAGACATGATTGTATTCGTTTATTTTAGAAAAACAGTTAAAAAATTTGTATCGTTTATATTTTTTTATGAAGTCAACTAAAATTTATAGTGATAAAGAATTTGAAAAACTATCGGTATTAATTAAATTAAATGTTAAAATACATTCTGCTTGAAATTATACTGAAAACATATAAAGTAGATGATTAAAATAGATCTAGCCGACGGTAATATTCCTGAAAATTCAAAGTAGAAATGAGGTTTATTCGGGCACAGGTGTCAAGAACCCGTGTTATTTGCCCATGGTAATCATCTCCCCAAGGTTAACAAAGATGGTCGTAAAACGATAAAGGACGTACAATATACATATATATACGATAAAGAAACTAGAGTAAAGGAATATCATAAAGTTGTAATCTAGTCATTGTGTAAGTTTGGATTTTGCTTTTGTGGATAATATAATTCAAAATGGTACGTATTGATGCACGCAGAGAGGGGTTCATAAGTTATATACAAGCAAAGAGATATACACACCAGGGTAGAGGAAGATCTGGCTATATAGTTATCCCAATATCCGGATGGAACGCGATAACGTCAGCCCGATGAGAATAGCAAGGGCTCAAAGGATTGCCATTATATCTGTGCTGGGATTTCTCTTTCGTTTTCAATGCCACGTCGAGCTCAATATCGTAACGACAACGTTAGATGCTTCAAATATTTTTTTTAATATCAAAAATTATTTTTTCAATATTTTTTTTTTGAAAATTACAATATTTGTTACGTTATAAACTATGTTTGGAAATTTTATTTTCTTTTATTTCATAATGATTTTCGTCACTTTCATCCAATATGTCTATTATGAAATTATGAATTACGTCATTATATTTACTCAATATCGAATGACGCATTGAATAATATGTTATGAAGGGTTCTCTTCCTTTCCCGAAATGTTTCAAGATTCATCGATCCGTATTAAGGTTTGCTAGTAAATATAGTATGTGTATATATCTATTAGAAACATACACTGTTAAAAAATGCATGAAATTTGCTTCCAGTACATGCATTAAATTTTCTGAAAATACATTAAAATTACGATAAAATGTATTAATTTTCATGCAAATCATCATTAAATTTTATTTATTAAGATGAAATTTAATACTGATTTGCATGAAAATTAATACATTTTATCGTAATTTTAATGTATTTTCAGAAAATTTAATGCATGTACTGGAAGCAAATTTCATGCATTTTTTAACAGTGTAGAAGTTTGCAATTACATTCAATGTAGCATACATTGGTAATAACATCATTAAAACAAATATTTTATTAGATCATTAATAAACAAATATTAAATATTACTTTTCAAAAAGATATCATTAAAACAATAGCAAGTATTTATTTAGCGAGTTAAATTGAGATTATAAATAAAAAAACATAAAAGAGATGAATTAGAAAATTTAATTAAATAATTATAATAATCTGTTATTTTTAATAATTTTATGCTTAATTAGATTTCATAAAATTTTATCTTTTTATTGTTTTTTTATAAAATACTGCAAAATTTTTTTCTAAAGGATCAGCTTTAATGAAAAAAGGAATAAAGTAATTTTACAATCTGGCAATTACATTGTCTCTTAGCTATTATTACAAAAGGTACAAAGCAAACATTGAATCTCTGTACAAATATATTGATCAGTCTGCTATATCCCTTCGGTGTATTTTTTAGCGATTATATCATACGCAACCAATGATTCGGTCTTCATACAAAAGTTAAAGTTATTTGCTTTTACACTGTAAAATCCAGCAACATTGGCTAGATATCCGGCGACATAACACACAAAGTGCGGAATCAAATTTCCGGCTGCGTGCGGGTGCCGATGCTTCTTTTTCATCTCCTACTGTATTTTTTTTTTTCTTCTTTTTTTTTTATTATTTGTTCTCCTCTGTCAAAATTTCATTGTCACAGAAATACAAAAGCTCGTCTCGCCGCCTGAGCAAACAAAACTATTGAACGAACATATATATAACCTTCCAAGTTCATATATAAACGGCTGAAATAATTAGGAAACACGCAAACAGGGATCATATAAAACTATCTTTCTTTTTCACTTTTTTTCTTTCTCTCTCATTCTTTTGTATGATTTGATCATAGTTATCATAGGCACATTTTATTGACAAATAGCGCATGAAACCGGTCCTGCATATTTATAGTTTAACCATTATATGTGTATACCAAAAATTCTGTTCGTTTAATATGAATCGGTCGACTAGGCGCAATTACACGACTTTCACCAATTAAGTCAATTACCAGAGTGAGACCACTGGCTAAAATTTAACCCAACGATGTACTTAAATTCGTAAACGTTTTTGCTGCGTACTATAGTTAATGCGCAACTTTCAGGAAACTCAATGGGTTCGATGCAATTTTTAACCTGCTGGCGTCATTAAATTTTTCATGCTACACCAAAAGAGACTTTCAATGGTAATTTTAGCATTACAAAATTGATATTACTAAACATTACATTTTAATGCTTTCGAAAGAATTTTTTTTCAATAAAAAATAATAGTCGTGAAAAATTTCTTGAGAAACCTTGAATAATATCTGTTTTTTATTTGAAAAATTTTTAATTTTTCATTGAATATAAAATATTAATTATTTATTAGATAAAAAATGTCATTATTATAATAATTGGTAAATACGTGATATTTAATCTAATAATATTCAAACATGTATTCTTCTCAATTGTTAACTTCTATTCCTTAACATTATCTTTAGTAATTTTTCTTATTATTTTACTCTTTGAAGCTACCCAAAAATCTTGAAAACATTAAGACAATGTCAACTCTTCATTTCATTATCATCGACGACATTTCAGAAGAAATTCTTTATAAAGTTTTGCAATCATATTAGCACACTTGAGCAAAGTTGCTTTTGTGTTTCACTTTACTTGAATAACATACATCGAAGGTACAAAGTTTAAAAGCTTGACTATTCGAGTAAGCAGTTAGTCGTGTTCCTGAGATGGCCCAGCTTGTATTCAAGCCCTTTCTTGATTGGTTTATATGGATTTAAGCAACAGTACGTCAAAGCTAAAGACTGTTCCTCTCTCTCTCTCTTAAACTTCAGCTCCTCTTTCTTTAGATTCGAGACTGAGTTAATTAATTTTAGCCGTAATTTAGCGCGCGTACACACAGGGAGGATAGACTTCCAATCTAGATCAAAGGTATCCAAGTCTATATATACGTATATATGTATATAAAGTACATTTCATTATTATTTTCTTTTCTTTCTTTTAATTTATAAGTAAATATGAAAAGAGCGTCCTGTGCGTACTTCTTATTTTTCTCATTTTCAGGATTAAGCCGCTGAAAATAATCCCATAAAAGCGTCGAGGGACAGTATATTTTTTTTTTTTTTTTTGCGCAAGGGAAGAAACTTTATGAAAAACTTGGAACACAAGACTTTATTAATCTAAGATTCGGAGGTAAAAAAAACTACAAAAAAGAAAATGTACACATATAAAGTAGAACAAACAAAAGGTGGAAATTCTAAGCATTAATTTAAATTTAAAATTATAGCTCACGTGTATGTGCGTTGCGAGCTGATAAATGCGATGCGTTTAAAAAAATTTCGATAAGAGTTTATGATACCCGATGTCCGATCTGTTCCAGATGCAAGAGGGTCACTAGAAATGTATACAATACGTATACTCAAAAGTAATAAATATTTCATGTGCTTTTTTTTTTCTCGATATAAATATATATGCTATTTATGCGTCTTTTGTATTACTTTTGTTATTTTCTTTTTTTTCTTTATATTTAACGATTACGATTTGACCAGAAGATAAACAAAGTTAAATTTATTAAGAACAAATTTATTGAAGTTGTAAAATTTAATCTTTTTATTTGCGTTTAAAAAAATTTTTATCTTCGTTCAAAATGTAATCCAGTTGTATATTCAAATTTTAATACCTTTCGCGATGCTTACGTCTTATTTTAATCAGTGTGACTCAGTCTAAATATTTTTTACACTCGTGCGTTCGTTTTCGCACCTGCTGGCTGGGCCTCTTTTTATCTTTCGCGAGCGATCAATTTCCCCTAAAAATGACATTAATAATGTCGCGTTAAAGGCATCGTTATATTGTGCATTCTCGAAACTTTGAAAGCTACACGTGTCAGCTCTCGAAAATACGATATCGTAGTTAGTTTTTTTCCTTATTTTATTCTTTCCTTGTTTTTTGTTTTTGCATATGTTTTGTAACAAGCCACGTGCCACGAGCGTAATAAACTTTTTTACCAATAGCGTGCGAAGTAACTTTGACTGATATGGATTTTCGGATAAGACTGTTGGATATTAGCTAATTTACAATGAAATAAATAAATAAATATATATTTGTGCTTTGGAAAAATTTATTCTGATGAATTTTTTCTTGTAATTTAAGAGTAGCAGAAATTATAAAATTTTAATTGGGAGTAACTCAGTACTACTAATGCTCCCTTGACAAATTTATGATTGTTTTAAAAAAAAATTTTTTATTTTCAACCTAATTTACTGAAACTTGCATAAAAATTTCTACAGTTAATGATTTTAATTATGAAGGATGAGTCTAGGTTCATTGAATTATAGTGGTCCATTAAAAAAAGACTTATGAACTTGACAAATTTCAAAATGATGGTTTTTGTATAAAAAAGTTGTATCAATAAAAATTTAAGATCTTAATTTATTAAAAATATATTTTGAAAATACCGATTCTTTTGGATTAACAATTTTTTCATCTTTTCAATATAAATTATCAGAGCAATAAAATTATGAAGTAAATCGATAAAATCGGCAATAAAAATTTCATCGTGTAACGTATTCTTTTACAAGCAAAATTTTCATCGAGCTCATTTGATTATGATAAAAAAAAAGACTAAATTCTTTGTCCCATCTCCCAGCGTATCACAAAAGTAGAATGATTCACGATGTACGATATTGAATTCTCAAAGGAGCGTTGTACATCGCGCACATTCTTAAAGATGCCGATTTATTCGCATTAGCTCGTCGTAATTTACAATTACTTAGCCTTAATATTACTCTCTTGAAGATTTCTCTCCCAAGGCTTTTCACCCTCGATCCCTTCCTTTTTTTTTCTTACTTTGCGTGGTAAACAGCCTAGAAGAGAGAAAGAGAGAGAAAATGATTTTGGATCGTGAAAAATGTCGCTTGTATGTAAAACAAATTGCGCCACCCTCGGTCTCTTTTGCGCACGATGCTCGCGGCGTTTCATTATTTCAACCGATGCTTATACAAAAAATAAAAGAACGAGAGGCCCGCGACGACCCCAATTCATTGAGTCCTCGTCTGCGCATATATAGGCTGGAAAAATTAATTTCCGCTTGCTTCTTTTTTTTTTTTTATTTTTTGTTTCAGCTTATATATGCTAAAGAAAGTTTCATGGTTAATGATAGCTATTCATCTTTTCAGGTATGAATAAGAAAGAAAGATTTTTTTTTCCTTTGTATTGTCAATTTTCAAGCGATAATGTATTCGTACTTTTTGAATGATTGGATCTTTAATAGCTTTGAATAAAAAATAATTAAATGTTGGTTGCATTGAATGATAATTTGAATAATGAAATATGTTACAAAAAGTAGTAACAAATTTTAATTTTTAAAAATTCATTTGCTTTGTCTTAACAAAGTAGGAGTAATTTAACTAATGTTTATAATGGTAAACTATTAAAAAAATATTTATCATAAATTAATTTATGAATTTTTCTGATTTTTGGTGTTTTTTAAGATCGAAATTTATCTAATTTCAAAGAAAGTGTTTTTTAATACTTTCTGATAATTTGTCGACTTTCCAAAAAAAAACAGATAAATAAATACAAAAAAGTAAATGACGTAAAATTTAATTAAAATTCTAAACAAGGCTTAGAAGAATTACGTAAGTATAAAAAAGTTTAAAATAACTCTTAACGCATCAGTCGTCAATATTTCTTAATACCCAATCATTATACGTTTGTACTTTAAAACTCCCTTTTTCTTATGCCCAACGCACACGAGCTACATCCGCTTAATACCATCGACCAAACAAAAAGATGACATCGCACGTAGCAGGCACCTGCTTGGTTCTTTGAAAATGATTAGCCATATTATATCTGGCCACTTTAAGCGCCAATGAAATATAAAGTGTAATTAAAGTTCTTTCAAAGACAAAAGATAGATTAGTCTTTCTGATATGAATCTATTAAACTCCCATTAAGCTCACGGTAAGCGCTTTTTTTGCACGCTGATTAGTCTCGCTCGTTTAGGTACATTTTTCGTTGAAATCTTTTTTTGTTTGGTATTTTTAAATTTTAATGGTTTTTTAAGGATAAGGCATATTATTTAAATTCACAATTTATTTGGAAATTTAAAATTTATTCATTTAGATCGACTATTTAATATTTTTTAAGAACTAAAATTTTAAAAAAGTTTACATATATAATGTCCGGAAAAACCATGAAAAAATTTACTCTGGATATTTTTGCATATGAAACACTTTACCATATATTTACAAAAACAATATCCTAAAAATTCCAAATGGAATACATAAAATTTAAGTTTATGTATTGACTACGCGGCGCGAATCAGATACATTTCTTTTTTGTTTATCTATTTCTCTTTTTAAAGTCATTACCAAGTCAGCATGATGCGTATGCAACAGTTTGACTTGACAAGTCGATTTATCAAGTGAGAAACAAAACGTTTGCTCGACCCATTCGTACTACATATGAATATCGATGTTCTGTGAATACAAGATTTACTCCTTGTATAGTCAAGATCAGATTTCTGAAAATTTCATGCTAATTAAATCCTATAAATATTAGGAAATCTGAAACTAATAGAAAAAATCTTTTTTATTTATTAGGTTTCATTGGAGAATCATGAAAAAAAATTAAAATACAGTTTTTCAAATTTTCTAAAATAATTAAAAATGAGGATCATGTCAAAGTTAATTGTTTTTCCTGAGTCATAAGAAAAAAAGAAGATTTATTTTTTCTTTTTGAAATAACACAATAGCAGTCATCGGCTTTGGCAGATATATCTGTAATAGCATTCTTTTTCCTTCACGAGTGAATGATGCGATATATCTGATCCATTTGGACAGAGCTTGCTTTGCAGCCCTCTTCAACTTGAGCTTGCCTAGGCACTCGGGTTAATGAAAACTGTGATTGAGCCCTAGAACGTGGCAACGAGGAGAAATCGATCGTCCCCTTTTTCGCGAATCTTTACCAATAGACACAAGGGGATGCTGTATACTTGCGACTCTAATCACGCCAGCTAGCCGAGAACAAAAGAGGAGTCAGGCTCTCTTTTTTTTCTTGTCTTATATTTAGTTTTTTTTTCTTTTTCCTTCTAATCCAATTATCGTTGAGAATAGTGCGTTAGTTTTGGATATGTAGGAGAACAAGGATTTATAAGCCACTATATTATTCAAATAAATTATTTTTTTTTGTAATTCTTTTTCTTATTCAGTTTCAATGTAATGTGTAACATGCTTTTTTGTTGAAAATTTTGAAATTATAAATTGTGCGTATGATTTCAAAATTTTGGTCGTTTGTTCGTAAGTTTCATGTATATTTACAACTATAATTAAAAATTAAAAATAATTGAAAGAGAGGATGGAAAGGAAAGAGAAAAATAAAACACAAGTGATTGATTACGACCGTAAATCTAGTCGGTTGTCGGTTTTTATACTCTTTCCGTTTAACTCTCCGACTGACGCTATCCATTGAAATGTAGGACAAAAAAGAAAATTAATATTAAAAATGAGCGCAAAAAATATGAAGATTGACTTACAATTTAAATACAAAATTAACATCATCAATTAACAAAGTCAGAGTGATTACATGAAAAAATAAGAAACATTTTTAGATGATCGTCTGCTTATTTTTAATGGATAGCTTTATTATAAATCTGCATACTCAATTTGTACTTAATGTTAATATTTTCGGATCCCATTTAATATAAGCTAGACTTAAATATAATTTGTTTGTATTATTTTGCTCACTAACTCATTAATCATATGTACTTAAAAAATAATATTTTATTTATTATTTCATGTATTATAAACATTATTTGTCAAATAAAAATGATAAAAAAAGTTATAAATCAGAAAATAAAATAAAGAAGTAAGACTCATAGAAGAAGATTACAATCGTGAATCGTCCTTAAAATTGGCAAAATAAAGAAGAAATATTGGCTAATTTAGAAAAATAGGAACTCCAAAAAAATCTTTGTTTTGAAATCGACCGTCTGGCAAATAAAGCACTTCAATATCAGTTGTTCTTTTTTTTTCATTTCCAAAACAACCACATACTTCATGTACAAGAGCCGATTAATTCTTCTTTGACAGGATATGACTAAGCGCGTAACAAAAATTCTATGTTCTTTTGTGCTTGCATATATCTACCGCTCCTAAAAAAAAGAGAAAGAATAAAAGAAAAAAAAAATACGAGAAACACCTATGAAACGCACAATCACACAAAGGTCTGTTGTTTGCCTCGGCAACGAAAAATTCGGCAACTTTTTTTTGGGAAGAGGGGAGGAAGGGGAAAATAATCTACCATGCTTAGCTAATAATTCAGAATCGCGTGAGGTCTCGTTCGTATATTTTTTTTTCTTTTTTTTTTTGGCGTATCACTTTCAACTGAAACGTTGCCAATTATACGCGAATCGATATCAACATACATGCGAGCCATTGAAGCTCTCTCTCTTGTGTATATACATAAGTTTTGACGTCGCTTGCATTGTATCGATTGACTAGACACACGCCCTACAGACTCCTATATATATATACGCCTTCAATGTTCCCTTTCAAATATTCCCAGATATTCGTATTGCGGTTTCGAGTAATCCTTTGATATTCCATACTTTTGTTTGACTTTGAGACGTTAATTTTGCAAATATAACAGTTTACAAAATTTAGCAGAGATATTAATAAAATGGTAATTATTTTATTTTGTTGATTTTATCAATGATTATTCTATAATAATTATTTGACAAATGTCAATGATATATAAATAAACAGGAATACTCGTTTAAAATATTTTCAGTAACATTTTATTATAAAATTTCATTCCAAATTTCATTGAAAAATATTTAATATCAACAATCACATAAAATTCATTCTAAGTCTGTAATAAGAGAGCAACACCAGCGAGGGTCCATTTAGCCGGTTTGTCTTTGGTCTTGAGATTAAAAGTCCAGATGTAAGTCGGACCGCGTGTTCGAGTTTTATAAACTGGACATTCGTACATATTTCTTAAATCCTGTTTGTCTTGAGTAATAGCGCGAACATTTATCACGGGCATTGCTGGAAATAGTTCTTTAGGACGAGAATCCACTATGATACCTGCTTGGACATCCCATCTGGCACCCTCCATAAAAATTCCGTGAACGTAAGCACCGTCTCTTGGTGCAGTCCTGATGAAAAAATTTTTCAAGATATGTAGAAAATAGAGGTTTTTTCGTAAGAATTTTAAATTTTATTTTTCTTTATTAACTTTTCTTTAAAAGTTATATTTTATTTTTTTCTTGTTATTTTACATTAAAATTTTAATAGATTTTATTTAAAAAAGATATTATGAACATATGAAGTTTTAGATTATTTTTATTCGGTAATTCAAATAGTTTAAAACTAATAAACATAATTATATGAAATAACATTGAATTTAAATAAAAATATTATAATTTATTCATTATTACGACTGATTATTTAATTGACTTACGTAAATTCTTCTTTATTTTTCTTAGTTACATCGCACTGCAGGCACATCTTATCAAGTGGTAATTCTTGTCTTCTTGCGGTTGACTGCATAATCGCTGTCAACAAAGATTGCGGATTGAAGAAACCAGCGAGCCATA
Source organism: Anastatus disparis (assembly GCA_017163975.1). Lineage (NCBI taxonomy): Eukaryota > Metazoa > Arthropoda > Insecta > Hymenoptera > Eupelmidae > Anastatus > Anastatus disparis. The sequence continues at coordinate 631,441 of JAFFSR010000009.1, forward strand.
CCGATGCTGGCAACTACGTGAAAAAAATTCAAATCTAAATAATATTGAAAAGCTCGTTTCATAATATTGAAAATCTATGAATCTCATACCACAAAGTCAGTGGACCAAGTTTCGAGTTCGCGTATTCTTAACAATAAGTCGACGAACCAAGCTGTCAAACCAAGCAGCGATGGGTATGCTCGTTGAGTCCATGTAGATGGTACTTGATCGAGAAATAATGCTGTCTCAAGATCTTCCATATCCGATGTGATTGTTAGCTCGCCTTTTAGACCGAGATCTAGCTCGCGTAAGGAGCGTTTTATTTCGCCCGTCAGATAGTTCATGCGTTCGCATTCTTGAAAAGCTACGATGACGTAAGGGGTGCGCTCTTCAACTTTTCCCGTAATTTCGGCCATATTGAATTCCTCCGGTAACTTTTCAAGGATCTCGTCCAATACTTGCTTTACCTTTGGTAAAAAATAATATTTTGAAATTTAATTATCTTCATGCTTTATAAATTGAATTAATTTTTAAATTTTATTAAAAAGCATTCGAAAGCAAAAATTAAATTAAAAATATAGATTTCTTACTTTATCTTCTCTGGTTACAGTTTGACCACCAGAACTGCCAGCATCTCTAGGTTGCATTTCAAAAACAGTTCTAAAAAGATTTTCCGAAGTTGTTGTTAAAAATCCCATTTCAGCATTAGGGTGTAAACCGTATAAATAAGGAGATTCAGGCGGTAAACATTCATCAATGTAAGCATGAAAACCGACTAAATCAGTATTTGGTGGAGCAGGAAAACCTTGAAATTATTAATATTTTTTTTATTAATTATTAATATTTTTATTATATCAATAAATATTGATCTTAACGATTTGATAATAATTTATAAAATTACCTGGAGCAAGATTAAGTTCCCCGTCCACAAGATCCGGCTGCATTAATTCTTCCAAGTAAGAAACGCAAAGTCTTCTATCCCAATCGTCCGTAATATGTCCGCCATACATTATTTCACCGAAAAGATATCTAAGATCTTCCCAAGGTATTTTTGGACTTGCTTCCAAATAATTATGCAAAACGCTAACGCTTATATTTAAATCCCCTACGTTAAAAGGATAAATTTTATTCCAACCTTGAGGTCCAAATTTTCTTCGTTCGGCCACTACAGCATGGAAATAACAGAGTGAAAACAAAATGACTTTGAATTCGGCTTCTTTGCTACACATCTCTAAAGTCTCTTGCGTAAAATTATCCAAAGCCTTATGTAAATTCGCTTGCATTCCCGTTGGTGGTTCATTTGTAATTTTTATCGACGATTCTAAAATTCCCTATAGATTTCACATACATTTTTTATTATTAATTTCATATTAAATATATTTTGTATAAATATTTATTAGTATCAAAAGAAAACCTGAGGTATAATATGACCAGCAGGAGTACTTGCTGGCTCGGCGCTCATAAAAACTCGATAATCCGCATGAGAGCCTTCTGAAGCCATTTCTAGTTTCTTTTCTAATAAGGGAAGCCATTTCTTTACTAAATGGATATTTTGCAGAATAACCCAATGTCCTTTCTTCGATGCTACGTCCATCGCGTATTCGGCAACGCTTTCCTGTCCCTGGCCAAGAGAAACATTATGAAAGTTTTCCGCATCCGACGTAAATCCTAAACGTCTTCCTAAATCTTCTACGTCCTGTGAAATAAAAATAATACAAAAATCAGTTTATTTTAATTTTTTACTAAAATTCTTACAATAATTAAGTAATTTAGTTAGAGTAATTAAAACTCTAATATTTACAGTAACCAATTGAACGTATTAAAACCATAAATCATTAAAGTATCCACATACTTGAGGAAAACTCAATTTTTTTTTCCTTCTCGAATACGTGGCTTTAGAGATTTATGTTTTTAATATATTTGTGCTAGCTTTTGCTTGCAAGTTTGTGGTGAAAAGGCGCTTCTAAATAACTATATGGTATTAATAAAAGCAAGAAGAAAAATGCGTCTCCTATGCTCATATTAGCTCTGACTCTTACACTTGCTGGGTATAATTTTATGACTGCAAGTGAGTAACATACGTAACTTTTGATTTATTAAAACTTTATGTTAATTTACCTTTAATGGATTAACGCCGGGAGACAAAATGAAAAATATAGGCGTCGATGGACTTGTCTCCTCGAATGACTTGGCAAATTCCACCGTTCTTCCCTCAACGTATCGCGGTCCTAATTTTTCCTCGATAAAAGCCGCAATTGCATAAGTCATGCGATCGGGTCGCAGAGCTCGCAGCATACATAATCGCTGAAGCGCTGTTTTATTTTTCCATTCTTGTGGAAATTTTTCTCGCTCTGGACACTCACATTCAATTAATTTTTTCCAACGCTTTGGCGAACTTTCTATGTCTCGGTCCAAATTTCTAAATAATTTTAAAATTTGCATTTCAGATAGCATACCTTTTTTAATTTACAGAATGAAATGTTTATTATTAAAAAACTTGGAATTTTTTCACTTTAATTTATCTTTATTTTTAAATGTTTAAATTGAATATTGATTGAATATTGGAAAAACTTTTTAATAACTTTTTTTAAGGACCAAAAACGGTTGGCTAATAAGTCAATAAAGTATATCAACACCTATATTTAATTAAACAAATTCAATTAATTGAATTCATAATCTTAATTTGTAAAACAAATGTCTCACAAAAAAATATTATCATTATTAGAAATATTTTTTTCGCTTATTTCTCATTGAGTTTAATTTTAGAATAAAAAAATATTAAAATTATAATGCATTATCTCGATGAAATATTTAAGAAATGAAAAAGAACGTCTCACCTAAATTCATCTCGAGAGGCCAAACTGCGAATACCACCCCAACTGGTATTAGTTAGAAAATCAACGGGTGATGTAACGTGGGGCGTGATAGGAAAACGTAAAAGAAAATCAAGTTCCGCTGCAGAAATCTCTTCACGCGCCAATAGTATCTGAAAGGCCATCTGTGAAGTAAAAATTGGTTTGTCACACTCAAAGAGACCTCGTGTTGTGTACATGAAAACAGAATACGTAATGCATTCAATGAGATTTGCTACTCGTCCAGTAACATCAGGTGCTGGATCAGCTTTTAATACAGCTTTTTGAAAAACCACGCTAAAAGCTTTGAGAGAAAATTGGTAAATAGGATTTATAGTGTTAAGATCATTTAAAATAAAGTAGAGTAATGAAGCACGAGCAGCGGCAGCTCTGTAAAGCTCTCGAGCTGCATCGATTTCTCGCGATGTGCCTTTTGCTTCTGTTACTTTGCGCTCGACTTCAGCTGCTGTTCGTTTCGTAGTTTCAAGATTTTCTACTAGAGCTGTATCTCCTAAGACGTTGCTGCCAGCAGATGAAAGTCTAGAAGAAATTTATACTTTTGTATATATTTTTTTAATAATTTCATAAATTAAATTCTTATTTGAAAATATATGTAAACAATAAATCTAATAATTATTATCGACATGAATATTGAAAATATTTTTACATTTATTAAAATACGAAGTTAAAAAGTAAGATGTACGCAAACACATATTAAATAAGAAAGGTCAGGAGCGCGTACAAAACTATTATTAATGCTTAAATTTAGTCATAATATAAAAATAAAAAAACATATAGGGAAATAGAGAGACATGTGAGAAAAAAAATCGATTAAAATTGCAAAAATAAGTGAAAATATCAAGATTTCGTTCAACATTTTTTTTACTAATAATGGAATAATTTTTGTTGTCAACTAATTTATTTTAAATTTGTATGATTTCATAAACTTCTTAATAATAAAAAAATTAAACCTGTTTCGTACCAAGATTTTACAGGTCACTTGATGAACATCATTTTTTATTTTACTAGTAATTTGAAAATTAATTAAAAATAATTTACTATTGGAATTTTATTTAAAAAGCTTAAGAACTTTAAGCGAAATAATATAAACAAGATTAAGTACAAACTTTGATAGAAGCGAATCTTCAAGACTATTAAGCGTGATTTTAAAATCATTTTGCTGTCTCGTCAAATCCGCCTTTAATTCTTCCAAATCTGGTCGTTCCGCTTTAACTACTTCTGCAAGAAGTTGGTCTTCTAATCCATCTCTAGTTACGGTGAAATTAATCAGGGTTGTCTGAGCTTGCATTTCAGGCTTATAGTGAGGATTTGCAAGTTTTGTATGTAAAAGAAGACGAAAATTCGGATTGTATTCAACTTCTTTGTCGCCAATTTTCAAGGCACGACCTTTTTTTATTAAATTACGCCCAAGTAATGAATCAAGAACCGGATCAACGTATTCTCCAATGTTTTCAACAAGAACAGTTGATCCTGCAGCTAATGATTGTTCGATTACGTCCAAGTAACCACGTTGTCCTAGACGAATCACACGCAGACTCTCTCCATATTTTTGTTTTATCCATTTTATACCTTGAAGCTTTCAAACATATACAAGACAAATTATAATAAATTATATTAATATAATAAAAAAAAATTTAATTAAAATGAAATAAAATTCAAAGATAACAAAATTTTTCATTGTAAACAAGATAATTAAATATTATATTAGAAACCTGCGGATCAATCATAAGCGGCCATCGATCAGAGTTAGATAATATTGTTGCATTTTCTGTAGACATCCTGTCATTAGGCAAACCTTCATTGTTCCATTTAGCTATTTGGGTATCATCTGTTAATAAAGACAATGGATCAAGCCCATCAGTTATTGGTACACTTGGTTCAATACCACGTAGAAAAGGTAACCATTGTTTATGTAGCAGATCCGTTCGAAATTGTTTCGTGAAGCACCCAACATATGAAATAAATGCAGTCACTAATAATACATCGCCTGGTAATGTAGATGACTGTTGCATAAGACTGAAAACATAATAAAGTATAAAATAATATAATATTGAAAAAATTAATAATTTTTTTTTTAGTAATAATACTTTGCAACTGAATCGGCCCATCGAACATTTTCTGAAGCTAATCCACCAACTAATCGATTTGCTAATGCAATGGTTGCATTTGTTGCATCAGCCTCTTGTTGACATTTCAATTTTTCTGCCGTAGCTTGTTCAAAATCTGCAGTTAATTTTGCTAACATTTCTTCTAAAGACTAAAAGATAAGTGCATAAATTTAAATATTTTAAATAAATTGAATTTTTAAATTCTACTTTTGAAAAATGTTATCAAATGCTTTTGTAATTTAATAATATCAGTAGTACTTACAGCAACTTTTTTCTTAATTACACTTAGTTTTTCTTGAGCTGCAGCTAATTCTGCATTGGCTTGAGCTAAAGCTTTACGTTTAGGCTCTACATCACAGAAAACTTCATAAAATTTAATAATATTTATAACCCAGGCACACAGACCAGCTGCGGCTGCTGATTTTGATCTAACAAATTCAGGCTCAAACTCTGAATCTTTAAGATAGGGTTGAATAGCCTTTGTAACTTCAGGATGAATATTCTCTTTATCGTAAGTTATAAGTGCATCTAAAAAGGCATCAACTTTTGCCATCACAATCTAAAATGAATTACATTAATAAAAAGTATATAGATGATTATTATAGATCTTTGCGAATAAAAGTATTATAGATGATTATTGATTATATATAATTAATTAATTATAAATTACTTTTGCTGCTTTCCAACTTCGATCTTTAGGCACTTTTCCATTCGGTGCAAGAAGAACCATGACTGCAGCTGTGACATTTGTTACTGCACCAGGAGGTGAACCAAATGACTTTAATTCTGTCAAATTTGCCTTATTCAAAGTGTTTAAGGCTTCTTGAGCTGCTATCAGTGCAGGTTCTGCTTTCAATAAATCAGCTTCACAGTCTTTTTGTTTTTTTAAAACTTCTTCAGCTATTACTGCTACTTTCGATTCTTCCTCATCCGCTAAATTTTAAAAGCAAGTTTTTATTAAATATATTTATATTGAATTTTGAAAAATTATTATATCAATGCTAAATTATTATTATAATATTTAATATAGACATAAAATTTGTATAACAAGTGTAATTTTTATAAAATTTTATATAAAATTTTGTGAAATTACCAAGCGCTTTTTCTCGTTGAACTTTTTCAGTTTCAACACCCACGATAGCAATAAGAGCATCAGCAGCTTCATTTTTTTGTTGCAATTCGATTTCTTGAATAGCTAGTTTTTTTTTTAATTCATCGACTTGAACAGCAGTTGATTTTAGTTTTGCTAAACCATTTTCTAATCTTATTACACGGCTTTTCAATTGCTGAGCTTTGCTTTTAAGAAGCTTTGTATACAAACTGATTTGTTCAAGAAAAGATTTTGGTGTTGTATAATTATAGCGTCGTTCACTTATCAAATACTGTCGACTAGCTACATTGACAGTAGTATGCGCGTGTGCCATAAATTTTGCTACAGATTCACTATTTAAAAAAAAAAGAAAAACATTCAAATAAGAATAATAATTTTATATTTTAAGTTGATTACTCACAGATAACTTTCAGGCAATTCTTCTAATTCTTGCAAAAATCGCTTAGAAACGGACATTAACGCTTCTTGAGGCCATTCATGAAACCAATTTACAGCGGTGCAATTAATTATTGCAGGAAATTTTCGCGATCGAACTCGTAAAGTTGAACCAACTGGCGAAAAGCATAGTACTATTCTTAATTGACGACGAACTCTGTCAATAAAGAATTTCCAACAGTTTTCTCGAGTATCTAAAATTCCTGCTCCTTTGACTTCATTACGCACTCCTATAATTAACAAAAAGCACATAACATTATTATATTTAAATTCACATGAAATATTTAAACTCAAATTTTTCATATATTAATGATATAAACCAGCAATAATATTTTCAACTTCATCTTCTGGAAATAGATCTGGAATTTCTCCTGAAGCCAACATATCGTTAATTAAAACAAGAAATTGTTCATTTGGTACTTGAGCATCTGTCATCAAAAACATAATTCCCAAGTTCTTAAGTCCTGATTTTGAATAAAGAGAAGCAAGCTCCAATTTAAGATCTAGTACTCCATATCCTTTACGTAACTGAATTTGAAAAACTTCTAAAGAACTAATAAATGCTGCTAAACGTGAAAGACTTTGTTTTCCAGAACCACCCACGCCTACAAGAAGCGCACTACCTCGAGGTGATTCTAAAATACGATTTATTTTACATACATGCATCATTGCATCTTCAAATAAAACCAGATTCATGGCTGAAACTAAATCATTATAACTAACAAGAGCTTCTGTTAATAAACGATGTAAACTAGCCCAATCTTTGACCGGCATATATTTTGGTTCCCCTACCCCGCCTAAAATTAGTAGACTTTTTAGTAAATTTTATTTGGTATACGATTAAAATTTTTTTAAATATAATTTAACTTTAATATAATAATATTATAATAAAACAAAATTAAATTAAATTAACTTCAACACACTTGTACCCGTGAGTTAATGACTTATTTTTGCCAACATTTCAGATTTTTTGGTAGGTCCTTTATAAGGTTTTAACATAATACAATTCCAAATATATTCTACAATTTAAAAGTAGACTAACAAAAAGGTCCAAAATGTTATTCTCTTAGATAAATAGAAAAACATTAGAGCGTAAAAAAGTAATATTACATTAGTTTAAAATTTCAAGTGTGATAAAATTAATGTATTCCAATAATTAATAATAATTAAAGCAATAAAAAATTTGCTTCATTTTAAAATTAAAATAACCTGCAAAATGACAGTAAATATTTGGTTTTTCAAAAATGGCACCCTCGTCAATTTCTTCAACGTTTTTTTTTAAAATATCAATCTGAAGTTTCCCAAAAGTTTCTATATCTTTATCATCTGTGAGTTTATCGCCGTAAACTCGTTGTGTTTCGTGCATCCAAAGTCGTATAAAATCTGATCCACATTGAAGACATTCATTACCGCTAAAAAGTAGACCTTGGAAACAATTAGATAAGTCGCGTAAGTTAAAGATGTAATGAAACTTGGTAGCTGTTGGTAGAAACACTTGAGCGCATCGATGATGTAATTGTAAAGAAGCTTGTACAATATTTCCGCAAAGATCACTTACAGATAGTGGAAACCTCAAACATTAAAATTTAAGTTTTAAGTTACAATTTATTTAAATAAAATTTTTAAAAATGTATATATTGTTTGTAATATTTACCTGTGTTCTATATTGGCTAGATGTTGAGAAAGAATAGATGCATAAATAGTTGTAAGTGATTCTGAATTAGGAAAACTAACAGCAAAAACTGAAAAATGTCTTTGAAGTCTTGGATTTATAGTAAATGATCCCGCGGTTGGATTCATGCAACTTACATATTGGCAATTATGAATATCTTTCAGTGCTAATTTTGTTCTATCATACCAATGACTATAATCTAAATGCTGCCTTATTAGCGTATGAGGTTGAACCGTACCATAAGTATCAACTTCGGGCATATTCATATCATCAATAAAATAGATCAACGTCTTATTTCCTGGAGGACCATAATTTCGTCCAGCTTTTTTCTCTAAAGGTTTTTCCAAAATTTTTTGAAGCATTTCTGATGTCGTATAGAAATTAAATGGAACATTTGCTATAGCATAATTTTCTGAAAGTTGTAGAAGTTTTTCTGCGACTAAAACAGTTTTTCCACATCCTGCTGGACCAACTAACATCACAGGATGTTTTTCTGACATTAAAAGATCTAAAAAGTATTTAATTCGAATGGATTCTGACGTATAAACTAATACAGCCTGTAATGGTAAATCAGGGTCTAGTTCAAATTTTGGTAATTTTTCTGTCCATGAAACAAAATTTTTCGATTCTGGATCAATGTAATAATCAAAAACAGTTCCTTGAGCAGGAAATTTAACTTGTTTGAATTCGTTCACCCACCACTTACTGAATTCAATTCGATAATCAATAGTTTGATCTTGAAACATTGCTGAACCAAATGCCCAAACTGCAGCAAAAACAAAATAAAGTTCATAATGATCTTTCATAAATTCATTAGCAGTAAGCTCTGGCGTCAATAAACAACTTAGAAGATGACAAAGCATTTCAACGTGAGCCATATCTGCAATAGGTGTAATCTTTTTGAATCTTGTACGTAAGGTTTCTAGGCAAGCCGGAATATATTTATCAAAAAGAATCACAAGATTAGATTTTTCAACCTGGGAAGTTCTAGTTTCAATCCAACTTGTTACATAAGGATTCCAACCCAAATCTTGAGGATTGATATATAAAATTCCAGCACGTGAAACAGTTGCTGGTGTTGCTGTACGTAAATTTGAAATTTCAAATAATAATCTCATTGAAGGAGTCAAAGCAATTCTTTCATTACTAGCTAGCGTTAATACTTTATTGTCATCCATCACGGTATTTAAAGATTCAATCCACATTGGGTCAATATCCCCATCTAATATTATCCATTTTGGATTTTCTCCTCCAAGATTAGCTTGTTCCCTCATTATTACTGAAAATAAACCGTCTTTCCATTCCCGAGTGGCTGGATTTATTATTCCAAACAGTTCATCATTGGTCACTGCTTTTGGATTAAGATCATTAAAAATAGGTTTTCTCTTAATATTTTGATACGTCCTAAAGAGTGTTTTCCAAACCTGTGTTTTACCACAGCCCGCAGATCCGACAATAAATACAGAATGTCTGACCTCTAGTAATTCTTCAAGCTGAACAACTTTTAAAATGAAACCATCTTCGGGTTGCAATGAAAGATCAGTAGCTGCTGTCTTAACTGTTTTTTCAAATTCAATATCTCTTTTTCTGGGAACATCAAGAGCAGGAAAAAGATCGGCTATTAAACCCATAAATACAGGCAGATCATCAGAAACTACTTTCGGTATATTAAAATCGCGTAAGGCTCTCATAAGTACTTCTTCTTCTGGTCTTCCAGGATCACCGCGTTTCAAGCTTCCAGCTACTACTAAGACAGATTTTATAGCTCTCAAACCCCAATCATAATGATCTTGCTTAGATAAAAGCTCTTTACAAAGAGTATACAAAGTTATAAATTTTCTGGCAAGAATACGAGCTTCTTGGAATCCTTCTGCTACCAACATAATTTCACAAATCAATTCAAAATCAGGAACAACCATAGCACAAGGCCTAAATAGTGCTTTCAAATTTTCCGGGAGTTCTGTTCGACCTGCATAGCCAGGATTCATTGTAATAAAAATGCCAACCGATGGAGTTAATGCAATTGTTTCACCCATAAAATTGAAAATAGTTTTTTTGTCTTTGATGGCATCTTGAACAGATTTCACTTGAACAGCAACTACAGAGAGAACTTCTACAGATATCCTATTAAATTCGTCAAAACAACCCCAAGCTCCAGTTTGAGCAAGACCTTTATAAATGTTGCCGCAAGACTTATAGTCCATTTGTTCAGAGCAATTAAACACATAAACCATAATTCCAAGTGCTCGACCGAGATCTTTAGTAGTTTCAGTTTTACCTGTTCCTGCTGGACCAGCTGGGCCACCACCCATCACTAAGTGAAGTGATTGTGTTAAAGTAATGTAACATCGATCTGTTAAAGGAGTGATGACTAATCTGTAAAATAAATTTACTCCTTATATAAAATTAATAACAAAATAGTAAAACTTTATTTTACCTGGGCGTGTTTCCTAAATATTCATGAGAATATCTAAACTGAGCATCGCAAATATTTGCAAAACAATCTTTTTCTTTTTCATCCCATCTGTGCCTTAATTGACTTTGCCATTGAAAAGCTTGAGCAGTTTCCACTTTAGTATGTACAAGCTTTGCGACAACGTCTCTTGAGTGCACATCAATTGTACATATGGTCATGATTTTTTGACGATCTTGCTTACTAAGTTCTCCGAGTAATAAAGATATTAATGTACTTAACTGTGAAATTTGTTTTTTTAAATAATCTTTTAATGCATTATCGTAACCTTCTTCAAATCTTGCAAAAGCAAGGTTTACTTCAGTAGTCCACCAAATCTGAGTACCACACAAAGATACTTGTGCTGGATAATCGAACAACCATTGTTCTCTTGGTTTTTCTTCGTATGATATTACAGCATCACTAAAATAGTGTCGAATAGAAATACGCATTGAATTTTGTAATCTATTTAACCAAACTTCCACGGCTCCTTCACAAATCATTTCACAGTTTACAAATTCAACATACTCCCCATCTTTCGCATGCATACCTAAATGAAAATATTTTTATTAAAAAATATGCAATAATAATCATTTTTAATACTTACCAAGAACTCGTTCAGGTTTAACTCCTTTCTGTGTTTCGTCAAATTTCAACCTTGCCATTGAATCAAATAATTTAATTAAATGCTTTGCTACAACTTCTGGTTGATTACCGTTTGAAAGTACGTCCAACAAATCACTAGATGATACAAAATAGAATCTTGGAAATGCTAATCTTTTAGTTTCTAAATACTCTGCTAAAGCTTTTTCGCATAAAACTAATTCTTTCTGAAGAACATCTAAAACATTAACTAATCCGTCTTTATTTGTTGCTTCTACCACATTTGGAGTTTTTGCCATTACGTGAGTCATTTCTTTGAATTGTTGATCAATTCGATCAAATCTTTCAGCATCTACCGGTAATTGTTTTCTTATATCTTCGGAAGACATGAAAATACTTTCAAGATGCATCCAAGTGCGTTGGACTTCAAACCAAAGTGTAGTAACTTGGTCGGCAATACTTAATTTTTTTTGCCAACATGACACTTCTTCTAAAAAGTGAGCTATAAATTTTGATGTAATTAGATTTTGTAATTGAACCTAAAAAGGTAGTCATATTATAAAATATAATTTTAATTCTTTTAAATTATTGAAACAATTTCAAATATAAAAATATAAAAAGTGACCTGATTTTCTTCCAAAGTTTCTATTAATTCTTCGCTTGCTCTAAGTAATATAGCCCCTGTACGTGGATGAGGTTCTTTTTCAAATTCCATTCCTGACCAAGTGACATTTAATTCTCGCAGGTATTTTTCCATAGACATTTCTTTAACAGCCTTATCAACAATATTTTTCACTTCCTCTTCACAATCATGTAAATTTAGCTCAAGCAAGTCAGCCAAAGTAGTTGAAGCATTCATTACGAATTGTACCTGTTTATTTTATGATTGTTTTTCTAGTATTGAGTTAAGCTAATTAATAAAGAAATAAATGTTAGATACCAGAAAACAGTGAATTATTTAAAATAATGTGCAAACAAATATAATTTATTTATAAATTTACAGAGAAAATTATGAAAATGAGGATGAGATGAGTTTGAAAATGAATATCTAAGATTATTTTTACAATGAATTTTATTTTTTCATTTTTAAATTACATGAATTATTTTATATGAATATATAATCTTTCTATGAAAAAGAATTGTAGAATATCATAAAGGTGCTTGATAAAATTACAGAAGTGGATTTCTAAAACTTTATTACTTTATTCATGCAAGTGGTTTAATTTATAAAAGTATGATTTATAAAATGTATATGCGAAATTTATTATCGAAATAAAATTTCATTTTAAAATATAAAGATGTACAAAATCTAAAACTATCTTTTTTCAATGATTAAAGCTAAGGTGCCTATTAAAATATAAAAATATCAGCTATGGGTTGCAAAAATATAAATTTTACTAGATTATTACTATACATAGAATTAAAAATTATCTTACATTTAATGTACGAAAAAATAATTTGTATAAAAGTTAATTACAAAATTAATATTTTTATGTACTCAATAATAATTAATATCTAAATACAATTGTGAAATTTGATTATTAAAACATTTATAATCATTGTGCTTTTTATGTACAGTGAACTTACGGTCATTTCTGGAGTCATGTTGCCCAATTTCTGTAACATTGACAGCATATGTACAGCAGTGCAACTAATTCTAATATTTTCTCATATAAAAAAATTCTACTTAATGAATTTAAGACTTTTCTATGTACCCGCTTATTTACACGCTCAAAATATGTATTTTAAACATTTTTTTTTTCAAAAATTTTTTCAATAAAAAGTATATGAAAATTTAGTGGTTATTAATTATTTACAATAAAAGTCTTCTGCTCATTGTCAATTTTCATGATACCTTCGTGCTTTTCATCAGTTGTAACCAATGCCTTTCACGGATCGCAGGATTTTGAAGTTCTGCTACAGCTCTTAGTGACGTAAGCATATTCTTTACTGTTGCTTCAAGAGACATATAAGTATCCCATGGTCGCATCTCCTTATCCAAACCTTTAGTGATAATGTGATACTCCTTTATTATAATTAATTTTGATGAAAATATGTAAACAGTAAACTTGTAAAATTTTACCTCTTATTTCTTTGGCAAACTTTTTACATTCTATATCCATATTTTCAACATCAATTTTCCTCCACGGTGTTGTTTTCCAACCTTCAATGCTACTTCTAACGATGTTGACGTAATCCCACAATTGCTTAAGCATCTTTAACTCTTTTCTACATTGCTTAAGTTGTTTAAATTCTGGAACAATCACTTCAAACAATGATGCAGATTCTTGTATATCATTCATTTGTCTTTCTAACATTGCGATTTCTTTATGAGTTTCATCTAATTGAACATAAGGATCTTCGCTGTCAAATTTGAAAAATTCGTAGCGTCTGAATGCTTCTCTATATTGAACTATGGTCGTATCAAATGCAGATATTCGACCGCGTATTCTTGATACTTCACCTATAATTTATGACATTTTTTCAATTCAAGTTGATAATAATAACCAATACTGTTTGTTTAATAAGCTTGAAATATTATTAACATATTACCAGCTTGAAGTGGAGCCACTTGCTGTTTTACAGTTACTGCAAGCTTCTTTGTGTTAGCCCATTGATCAGGGAGTTCTTGTAAAAGAACATTCACCTCCTCTGGTATATCTTGATCATAAAATTTTAAAAGTTCGATCGTTTCTTGTAATGGTTGAAACATTTCATCAGTAATTGGTTGTCTTTCTTTGACTTGCATTAAATATCCCATCACGCTCACAAGACCTGCATAATCACCAGGTTGCACTTGTTGAAGCAACCCTTCATCAGCTAATCTGTTGAATTAAAGAATTATATTTTATTTAATATCAATTTTTGAATGCAGTTAACTCGAAAGCAATGTGAACATAAAAATTTCCAGGATATTTTGTATTGATAATTAAATAAATAAAATACTATATTACATTTTGTTAAAATTTATGGACTAAATTACCTTATAAATGTTCCTAAATCTGAGAGACTTGTTGTAACTCTTTCAACGAGATGCTTTTTAAACATATTAGACCATTTACAAATGGTATTTAAAAGTGATTGACGAAAGGGTTTTAAATCAACTCTAAACCAGACACAAAAAATTTTTGATGAATTCATCGATTCAACTTCAATATAAAGGCTTTCGTAAAGATCTATTTGTTCGCGAAATTGTTCCATTTTAGGAGGACACTTTGGTGGAGCTTTTGGATCAAGGGCTACTATCATGTCCATTTCTTCCATAGTCAATTGTCTACTGTATTCTAAAAATTGTTGCATAACAATGTCTCTATCTTCCAACCATAAATAAGCATAACCTATAGTAATTAGAAAGTATAGGTAAATATAATAAATTTAAATTATATTAAAATAATTGATTATTTATAAATAAATTTACCTTCAAAAATTCCACAAAAATCAGTGGCTTCCTCAATAGCTTTTGTGACTCCAGAAAGAATTTCGTTTTTCATCTCACATATATCTTCATCTCTTTCGAGCTCTTGAGCATATCCTTCTGATTCCGTTTTTAGTCTTGGTATGAGAGCTGCCATACCAATAATATCATTCAATAAACCAGCAACCAACTGATCTAAACCATCAGGATCATCTGGTTCCAAAGAAGGAATATAATAAAGATCTGGCTCTCTTAACTCAAGTCGAGCTTCTAAAAGAGGCTTATTATGGTTAGTTGGGTCCATATTTTCAGTCAAGTAGCTCAAAGAACAGCCAACAGATTTGCGTAGTGACTCAACTACAATTTTATCAACGTAATTTACATACGCTTGCCATGCTTCGCTAACATCTTCGGAAATTTCAAACAACTTCTTATTTTCTTCCAATAATTGATTAATTTGTTCAGCTGCTTTTCGGATCTCTCCATACCGTTTACATACTTTGTCACTACGTTCTTCTATACATAATAGAGTATTTTTTCGTCGATCCTTTCGTTCAATTAAGGGCATTTTCATCCATGGTTCTATAATACTACGTATCTTCTTTATATTAGCTTGCGTGACATTAACACGTTTATATAGATCTTCAACCAGACTTCCTAGCTCTGTCATGTATTCCAAAAGACCTTCAGAATTCCATTTTAATTCATTTTGACCTCTTTCAATCAAAGAATCAATTCGAGCAATATCAAGTTCAATTAAATTAAATTCAACTTTTCGACAGGTACGACGAATATCGTTATAAAAACTCACAGTTCTGTTAAGCAACGTCCTAAACTGACGAAACGTTTCGGACATTTCAGCTACCTATATCATAATTAAATTTTATATTTCATTTTAAACAAAAAATGATTATCATATCTATATGAATAATAAAATACATACTCTTAAAGCTCCTTCGGGTATATCATCAAAACTCATTTGTTTCAAATAGTTAACTTCTTTCAATACTGCAAACAATTCAGGATCAAAATTTAGTGTCAACATATTAACTTGATCCCTCTTGATTAATGATCTATTCAAGCCGTTTTTAACCGACTCTGGTACTGTTTTGACCCATTCCAAAAATAAATTCTTTTGTTTCTCATTTAAAGAAGCAATTAATTCCTCGTATCTAACTAATATATTATTTGCTTCTTCGGTCTCGATGATCCTTAAGAAAACGCGTTAATACCAAATATGAAAAATAAATAGCATGATTTCCCACTTAACTTTGTCAGTAAACATTGATAATTAAAATAAACTTACGGATGTTGAAGAGATTTAAAAGCTTGTACCGGTAAATCGATACGCTGTTTCAGCATACTCGTAAATTGTAAAGCACTAGCAAGTGGCGGTAGATCGGCTAAGGCACCGCGTGTACCCCTATTGAACAATGCTTGAACAAGCGTCAGCTCGTTACTAAGTAATTCAAGAATACGGCTGTAACGATTTGTGAATTGCTTCCTTATCACATCTCGCTCTAATACGCTGCCTGCTACGTTGATCAACTAATTGGAATAATAGTAAAACAGTATATTTTTATAAATGAGTAAACATACTATAATGTGCTTGAGTAATTAAATATGATTTATTTCTTTATTATTTTTACCCCGAGAGAAATATTTTTGTAAAATCACAATAGGTTATAGTAACGATATCAAAAACTGCTATTACAACCAAAAATTATCATGGTTCATGGTGAAATTCACAAAAAAGCCATAAAAACTTCTAGACATTTTATCATCTATCATGGTGATTTTTGGTCACAATAGCAGTCCATGACAATATATGTAAATTTGAACCTTTATTTTCATATTTTCAAGTTATTTATTATGTATAATAAACAATTATATAATATCAATTTAATCTTAAATTCCTTGAATTCTATACTAAAATTTTAATTACATTAAATTTTTATTTAAATATTTTAAACTTAATTTATTTTTTAATATACCTTAAATACACTTTCTAAATTACCGCAGTCATCAAATGCTTGACAAAGTATAGCTGCTAATTTACTATCAAGATCAATAATGGCTTCGCTAAACTTTTTGCAGTCTTGTACAAAAGATTCATCATCGGGTTCAAGAACATCAGTGGCACGTGTTGAAAAAGCCGTAAAGAGTTGTTGAAATTCCTTGTAAACAGCAACAATACGCGTGCTCAATGATCTGCCTATAATACCTCCGACTTCAATTTTTTCTAATTTCGAAAATTCAAGAACCGTATCGAAAAGCCATTCTATATCAGAGAGACGTTTTAAAAAAGCATTGAGACGGCCAAATACGGCATTAGGGTTAAACGTCCATGGCGGTGCTTCTTTTCTTAGTGCTGGCATATTTTTTTGAAATTCAAATTGTCGTTTGAATTCTTCCAAGACATCTAATAATGACGAATATTGATAAATTTTTTGATGTTTTAAAAACTTTTTATATATAAATTAATAGTATTTTACATTGATTTTGAATCAGTATTCGAAAATACTTTGTTCGACTAGTTAACTATATTTACATTGTCTTTTCTTTCATATGTTTTCTATTTATTTTGAAATTTTTTAAAAAATATGAAAGTAAAAAAATAAACTTTAAGAAAACTAATTTGAAAAATTGAAAAAAATCATGTGAAATTCAATATTTATTTTTAGTACATACAATAAATTAAATTCCTACATGACTTTTATCCTTCCGCAAGAAAGTTGTATCGATAATGTATTTATAATTTAATTGCTGTTATTTAAATATCACTAAAAAAGGTAAATGTAATTTATTGAAATCACAATATATTAATAAAATTCATAATTATAATAGTTTAATATTTTAGTATTTTTGCCTAAGTTCAAAATATGTGTATTTGACGTGAGTAGATATCATAACAATATAGATTAACAAAAATCCATACATTAGCATTTTAGCTCTGACAGTATTCCAGCCAACTTAGTAGCTGGATAATAACAATTATTATAAATAACGTAGATATCAATATTAAATTTTTTCATCGGAATTCAAAAGTATGGTTAATATTCATCCCAATAAATTTTATTTTATTAACTAAAATAAAAAGCCTTATATTTTATCTTTAATCTTATACTAATTTATTCTAAACTTGATAGAATTATGAACTTTGGCCCTAGGAATAATATATAAAAACTAATTATTAAAATTTGAAAATAATAATTGAAAGATCTGAAATTATAATTATCACCTTTAGATATTTGTACGCGTTGTAATGCTTCATCAACATCACTTTGGAAAATGAGGGTTGGATCGAGGAAACGACGAGCCTCTTGTATGAGTAAGTTACAAATTTGTCGAAGCATTATGATGAGCTTAGATGAGCTTTGATAATAGCGAGAGTTCGCCCATACCAGGCCAATTGAATGTATCAAAGTAGCCATAACAGGTTTAGCTTCGGCAAAATCAGTCTCTTCGACAGCTTTGAAACATTTGCCAAGGGGTGTTAAATATAAAGATATCTCTTTGGCTTCGGCAAGTGATGAGACGACGTTGGTAAACAAAGTTCGAAAACAAGGATAATAGGCGCTATCGGTCTTTTCCAAAATTATGGCCATCTTTCGTACCCTGTCTTCTCTCAGCTGATCAAAAATATATCTAAATAGAAATAATTATTACTTTTATATTAACTTGTAACCATATCGACTAAAATTTTTTATCTAACAAATGTTACTGCAATAGCCAAATCACTTTTAGCAATAATTTATTATAATTGAATTAAATCAGAAAATTTTGGAAAAATTCAAACAGAATTTTTAGATAATATGAAATATATTTTTGCCGAAAAAAATTATTTAATTCCTAAAAACAAGAAAAATGAACAAAAAAAATTTTTAATTTTTTTGTTTTTTTTTTCCTTAAAATTTTATAAGAAACGATTTTATTATAAATTTTAGTTTAAAAGTTGCAGTGAATGAAGTAATTGACTTTTTTATCATTGATCAACATTATTTTTAAAATTACTAGAAAGAAGGTTAAATATCAAGACAACCTCAAATTAGCGAGTCTTGTCGACCAATACTCAAGCTCATAATAAGGAGTTGGATTTTGTCCATTCTCAAAAGCAGAACTAGACTCATGCGTGACGACATCGTTGACCAAATAAGCCCACTTTATAACAACTCCTTCAATGGCACTTTTCAGATAAAGATCGACTGCTTGTGGCCCTTCTAAAGATACGAGTCTTTCAACTTCCGTAACCTTTTCCAAGCCTGCGGGCATTGGTAATACCGTTCTTCCGTTCACCTGTCCTTTAACCTAGATCCATTTTCAAGATTTTTTAATTATATACGTATGTGCGCATCTTTAGAAATTTTTTTATCATTTAAACTTTTATTATTATTCATATACCTGATAAAGAGTACCGCGTAACGAATGTACGTGTCTCGAGATATCTTCAACCGCAACGTTTGGCAATTCCTTATGGTTATCAGCTTTACAAAGTAAAGGTGCAAATATATTGTCTACTATAGTGGCTAACTCATCAACAACACGATGCGAAAGATCTCCTGTCAGTAGCATCGATATGCATGCCTCTTTTTCTTTTGGCACTGGGGCTATACGCATTTTTATTGCGTATACGCCTGAAGGAAAAACTCAAGCTCAAAATTAAATCGTATACATGTTTTACATACAAGCGAAGCAGTTAAACCGGATAAATAAAAGGGAATTATTCAGCTTATCATTTTATCTGCTGCAAATAATCATGGGCTCAACAATTAATGTAATAATATGCGTTACCAGTCATGCAAACATTTCGAGCCTTTTTTCATAAATTTTTATAAAATTCACAAGGAAGACAGTGTTTATTAAAATTTTAATTGAGATTTATGTAAAACCAATTACAATTTATTTTTTTAAATTAAGTATTATAATTTATTTCAAGGATCTACTAATTATAATTTGTAATTTCTTATTAAACCCAAGACGATGTAGTTAAAACCAAAGACATACATCATTAAATGTTAATATTTTCTACTGATTTCTTCTTTTTTAGCAATATTATAATTAAATATTTTTTTTCTTTTTTTTTAAGTGAATAAAATAAGAAAAATTTTTTTTTTTAAACTCCGGTTGTTTAAACAGACAACCGAAGTATTTTTAAAAAATGTTTTCTTTTTTTATTGAAATCACAATTCTCACAAAAAATACAAAATACCCAAAAATGAATTGAAAACACAATTCTGATTTAGACAACATAAATGATGAAACGAAATAAAAATAAAAAAACATAATAAGTCATAATTGTAATCTGTCCTAAAAACACATTAAATAACATTAGTTACTTTGTAAAATATTAAAATATTCAGAATTGTGATATTTCTGTTAATTTTTTTGGGGGAGTTTTGTAGTTTTTAATGCATTTGAAGAGGGTTGTAATTAGATAATCGAAACATTGTAATAACCAAAAATATTCTTTAACAAAGTTATGGTATCCTACTATATGGAAACTTCCTGGAAGCTTCCATGCTAAGTGGGATACCATTAGACTCTAATTTTATTATTTTAAATGGGTTCACTATTATTAACTTAAATCCTATAATAATCTAAATTAATTTTATCCAAAGTATTATAATTTACGATAATTCTAATGCATCTGTTAATTAATATATTTATTATATGTTTACTATACCTTTCGTTCTTTGACAAGGAATTGGAAATCCGCATGATGGTACGAGTTGTGCGTTTGGCGTTAATACAATAAAAAGTGCGGCCGGCACTGGATTGTCTAAAAAATCCAAAACAGCATTGCGATGATCCTCTGTCATCAGTAGTCTTCCCCATTTTTCCGGTTTTAGTTTCAATGATTTTTGAACTATCGAACCAATATGTTCCAATCGGTAATCTCCGGTTGATTCCATTGTCGTTGTTTCAACTGTTTTACAAATTATTAAGGTTTTGTATTTCTGGTAACTATTTTAATTTCAATGATGATTTGGTAGATTAGTTCAATTATAGTAATATTTATACTTAATAATTTTTTCGGTACTCTGAAGTTTAAGAAAAAAGCAAATCTAACTTGATTTAGGAAGAAAAAGCTTTATATTCTTATATTATTTTTAGCAGATAAGAAAAATGTTGATAAAAAATGTAGCTCAAGTCCGCATTAATAATAACTGCGGAGAAAAAGGAGCATAAGGTTCTTGTGTTGACGGTGGTAGCAGTAACGTCAGTTAGAGACTATCGTTTTCGCGTGTGTGTCTTTGAAACGTTTGAAAAGGGAGAAACCCCTCGTGCGCTTTCTCGTTTTCTCATTTTCTTCTGTATATTGTCACGATAGAAACAGAGACGGAATTATTCTGCCAACAAAATTCGCCTTGCACGCGATCATCTATGCGCAATATTGCACTGCCAAACCAGCCAGCCAGTAAAGAAACCTTCAGTTCGTTTCTCGCATCTTTTACGTCAACTTTTAATACCCAGTACTTTTTTTTTTCCAACAAATCAGTTTTTTCTACTCCCCATCTATTTCAGCTTTTTACTAGTCATTGATTTTTTTTTTCAAGAAAATTTGGAATGCGTAAACCTTTTTCATTTTTAATTGCAAAATTAATTGGATTTTGTGTATACAGAAAGTTTGAGTCAAATAAGGAATTCAAATGATGATCGTTTATTTCGTTGCGAAAGGAAATAGAATTATTTTATATATGCGGTTTATTGCAACGACTGGAATCTAAGTAAGTTTTTGAATATATAGAAATGTCACGATATCCTTGTAAAATGATTTATTTGCACTTTCGTTTTCAAATTTCTTCATTTTATTATATTTCAAGGCTTTTAAAAAAAATCAAATAAATTAAATTTTTATTATGTAAAAAATAAAAATAAAAATAAAAATAAAAATTTATAATTTTATTGTAATTTTATGAATATATAAAAATAAAATTTTATTATTTTATCATTGATAAGATTCTTATGAGAAATACTATTTAAAAAAAAAAAACATAGATCAAGATAAAATGTCAAGATTACCTGTTGATTTTCATGTAATATAATAAAATTTATTATGAAAAAGAGCGTGAAATTAAAAGTTTTGTATGATATGTAATTATAATTTGTAATTTTAATCATTATAAAGTTCTCCATGCATATCAGGTTTATCTGCATAACGTACAACTGCTTAACCATTCTTACTTATATAGGCGAAGAGTTAAAAAGGGAGGATATGCTCGCTAGAAAGCAAATAGTATATACTATCTTGCGGTATCCTATAACTGCTTGCATGAGCTTATTCTCATTTTCTCTCTTCTAGACATTTTATGAGTTTAATTTTAGAGAGAAAGAGAGAGAGAGAGAGAGAGACGCGTTTACGAGAGAATCAGCTAAATATTCCAGTTTTGGTTAGATGCCAAATCTAGGAGACACTTAAAGGTGTAAGAAGGGAGAAAGGGCTATTATTTTCAAAAGTTTATTTTGCTTAAATAGTTCTGCGCGGTTAGTATACGCGAGACATTAAATTTACTGTTTTGCGGTTTACGTAGACATACAAATTTTGTAAATACTTGAATTTTTAATGATTTACAAAAATATTGTTGTCAAAGCATGTAAATTCTCTTGAATGCATTACAAGTATCCTTTTTTTTTTTTAATTCTAAGTTGGGAGACAATTTAAATAACAAAGTACATATTTTGTATGTAAATTTGACAAATTTTTTTTGTTTAAAAGAACACAATAATTTTAGGTTTGCAAAAAATTTTATATTAATTTTACGCATTTATGTGTAAAATTTGAATAAAAAAATTTTCAAATAGAAAAAGTTTTGACGGATTACACTAAATTTTTTAATGTATAGTACTAGTATAGCATAAATAGATTGCATTTCTTACAGAAATATGAAACTGCTTTTTTATAGCATGGCAGAAAAATCGAAGGCTTTATTTTTATTCATAGTTACTTAATTACTATATACTATCATATAAAAATAATAATACGAATGTTAAACTTTCTTTTGGCAAACGTTAAATTAAAATTGTAAGTTTGCCCTTGCGAGTCGAATTCAATAATCGATGAATAAACGTGGCTTCGGTCTCCGGCTTTGGTTGCCAGTTCAATTAATATTTTTCACGGGCTATTTTTTGATTAACGATTCCGAACAAGTTCTCCTATACTTTTATTTTTGCCCTTGGCTTTGCAGAAAAATGTAATTCTTGTGTCGGCTAATAAAGTTAATCCTCTTGTAGGAGCATTAAATCGTGCAACGCCCGCAAAAATTCCAAACCCTCCAGGGAAGAATATTGACTTTCTGCTTTTCTGGTATAAAGATTATCTTTTTCGCCACTAACACTTTATCGGGCTACAAGCCTAAAACTGCAGTATCTGCATTAAATGAATAATTTTATTGCGGTTAACATTAAGAAAAAAAAAAGATATTAAACTCGAGTTAAAAGGATTAACTGTTTCAATGAATTTTAAATTCTTCGAGTGTAAAAGCGAATGGTAGCTTTGAAAACATTAAATAATTTACAACTTTATTTATGATCATTAAAATTAAAACTTTTTTCATTACAAGAATCTTGAGCTAAAAATACGCTAATTTAACTCTAACGAGTAAGTAACATCGGCTGTATTTCGCTGCTTGTAACTTCATGTATTAAAAACGTAATTTGAAAATCTTTTTGTTAGCTAACTTTTGAACAATTCTGGCATTGCTTCCTATGGCAGGATATATCAGATGTATATATAAGTCTAAGAAGGAAGACAGAAAAGTCAGACTATAGGAGAAAAAGACAAAGTTAATCCTTGGAATATTTCGGCTGTTTCGTCTATTCTTTCAGGAATAAGCGTCTGATGCTTTTTCCCTGCCAAAGGGGGTGTCTGGAAAATTTTCCAAGTAAAGCCTTATACGAAAAGCTCTTCATTTTTCTACCCCTCTCTCTCTCTTTATCTTTTGCTTGCGAAAAGCTCTCAACAGGTTACTCGTCTACTTGTTTTTTTTCTACCTCAATTTCGAGTCTACTCTATGCGCATTGTGGCACGAACGAGAGTTCGTACATACCGCTTTTATCAAAAAAATTTTTTTATGAAACTCCTTTTCATTGCACTAAAGTACAATATATCTTGCTCCTCTTTTTAGATCTACACCTTTATAATATAAAACAAAAAATTATAAAGGGGCTATTGTTGTTCGTTTAACTTTTTCATCATTTTATAAGCAAATAGTTAAATATATGTCTTTACGTTGTAAATGCTTGACGATAGAAAGTGAAAATCCCTTTTAGTAATTAACAGGTAATCTTTGGTATTGGTTAATTTACTCTATTAATAAGTACAATATTATTTTATAATGACTTTATAATTGACTGATTTATTATTAATTATAAATAACTAATTAAATTAAAGAAATAATTTTTTTTTTTTTAAATAAAAATAAATTTTTATTCTAATGTTTTTGAATCAAAATGTAATAAATTTCAATTTTTTTTTTTCATAATATAAAAAAAAGTCGTAAGTAAATAAAATTCAGTTCTTAAAAGAAAGCGTATCGAAAAAATGAAAATTGATGCGACAGCGACGCGACTAAACGCTTATATATGTATATATATAAAATCGATAAAGCAGTAGCAGCTATGCATATATACCTGTAGGGATTTTAAGTATGTTGTTGATCTCCTCTTGGGGCTCATCTTCGTCTAAGGAAACAGCACGCGAGTCCATCATCGATCGTAATAATTTCTGAAATTCCTCAAGCTTGTCTCCATCCTTGTTGTTGTTATTGCGAAGAGGTAAAGGCCTTACGTCTTCCTTTACTATCATTCTCATAAAGCCGTTCTCTCCGCTACTTTCGGAATCTGACATTTCTGCGATTTTACAGGCTTCCTTGCACGTCTGCTATGAGATAACCTGCCAAACATTCGGTATACCATGAAATGTCATAGGAAATTGTTTTGCTCAGATAACTATAGTTTGAAATTTATTTTTTTTTTTGGTTTTTGATACATTGTGTTTTAAAATATAATATTAAAACATTTTTTTATTTTTACATTTCAATAAGTGAATTGCAGTAATTATATAAAAGTCTTTACATCAATTATACAGGAAAGAAGAGATTTTCATATAGTTTCATTTAAAATTCACAAAAATTTACAAAACCATAAAAGAACGTGCATTTTTCATCTAGGAAAATTTTAAAAATAGTAAATTATTAAAGTACTCGAAACTTTATGAACAAACAAAGCAGACGAATACAGAGATTCAAAGTTTTTTTTATTTCATTTTGCTAAAACTAATGTAAAAAGTTGCCAACTCTCTATATTAAAATTTCAAGTAGTTTTTCCCAAGAGCTTATACGCAATAAAAGTATGCTAATCCAAACACAATGAGAACGTCCATTTTACCGCTCATTTTACCGGACAAATCGAAGAGCTTACATTGCCCATTCGAAAAAGAACCGAGCATCAAGAGCTTTAAAAAAATTCAATGAAATTCCTTCATTCGGAAAAAAAATAGAATCATTTGTATTGATAAGAAAATATTTTACGATAGTAACCAGTCCTCGGATTAGGATATTTCAATAATAAGATATTATCCTACATGTTACATGTTTTCCTTCTTCTGGCCATTCGATTTTATTCTTTCGGATATTTCAATATTCTTTGCCTTGGAACGATGATATTCAAGGTCTTGCACGAGAGACAGAGAAAAGCTCCGCGCCCAAGTAGAAGAGAAAAGAAAAAGATTTGAAATCCGTGTACGCGCTGATGCAGCAACTTTTCTTCTTTCAATCTCTCTTTCTTTTTTCTTTCATTTTTCTTTCAAAGCTTTAGCTCTCTAGTCGAGCTTTATTCTTTCCATTTGCCCGCAAGCTGGATTTTTGTCGCACGTAAAAACCTCATCCGACGACGCCTCGCGTTGAAAAAAGAACGAGAAAAGCAGAGTTTGTTCTTTTTTTTTATGCTTTGTCGAGATAAAGATAGTGGATGTTAAAATTTCAAGGACAATTTTGCAATCTCTTTCAGGTCTTATCAGAAATTATTAAAAGTTGTATTTTTATAAATTTTTTTACATTACTTATGTTTATTAATAATTTACAATACACTGAAATAAAATTTGCTATAGATATTTATTGAAATGGTCAGCAGTAAAATATATGTTTCAGTCAATAAAATGTTTATTTTTAAAAAATATTGAGTTGCTTAATTTAATAAACTTTATATTAAAATAAGTTAAATTAAAAATTATTTGATTGAAATAAATATTTATTTAATACAACCAAATTTTTTTTCTTCAATGTAGTAAAATTTTTTAATGAATTAAATATTAAATTAATGATTAATTATATATATATATATATATATTCTAAAACTATTTTTTATCAGTAAAGTTTAAGTACTAAAGTTCTCAGTTGCTATAAACTAGATTTTAAAAAAATCTCATTTTACCTTGATACTTTTCTTGTCATTTTGACTATATTGTGCAGGTATACTATCGTTACGAAAAAGCTCAAGAGTTTGGCGCGCTTATTCTCAAACTTTAGCGCTTTGAGTTCAGCGTTCTTAGCAACGGTTGCCTTGAAAACGTTAAAGGTATTATCGAATTTCTCGCGCGAGAAAAAAAAAAGAAAAAAAAAGAATGAATCGGAAACTTGTAATAAATAAAGTTTGACCTTTTTTGCATGTTTCTCAATAATTAAATGTTGGAAACCTTTAAATATTGATCTGGAATTATCATTTTTATCGGTCTTTGTTAAATTAACTTTATTCGTTAATCATTGTACTATTATCTAGCTTCAAATTTTTTACGTGTACAGTTTAAAAATAATTTAATTATAGTATTTTTATATAAAAAAATTGAAATTTAAAATTCTATTTATTGTACTTTATTCTTTAAAAAAATGAATATTTTCATTATTATAATACTAAAAAAAAGTTTTGAAAAAATAAAAAAATTTTTATTTCATACCTATAAGTTTTTATAAGATTCACATATCTGTATGGATTAAACTTTCTTATGTACCTTGGTTTTTCTGCATCAAAACAAAAGTAAATGAAATTTCAAAAACGCAACAGTTTTTAAATTAAACATTGTAAGAGCTTTTTAATTTCTGCTCTAATTTTACAAAGCACAACGATACTAAATTTTAAAAAATCCCTAAAACGTTTGACTACCTCAACGTATTGCGTGTATAACAACAATGTGTGTTTTCTTTGCACCGCTAATATGTGGAGAATATTCACGCGCACTAAACAGTGTTATAACAATCGACACTTGACGCCCTTTTGGCGCGATTTATAAAATTTCTTTCTCCATAAGAAATTCATTTTCGGTTCAAGCTAATGAATAATGTAATTTTTATTAAAAGAAATTTTCATTAAAATTATTGTAACAATAAATTTAGATAATCCTTTCATCTAAATTAACTTTTTTTATAAGTAAATTATCGTAACTTATAAATTAATTTTTTCAACGACGAATTTTCAGTTTGCATTATTTATTTTTTAATGGTATTATATTTAATTTATTTTAACAAAATTCAAAGTTATTAAAAATTCAAATTAACATATTGAAATCCATTACAAATATGAATCCCATCTTTTTTTAAATATTATTAATGAATTATCTTTCGAAATATTATTGACGAAACGATGTTATTAATTAATGAGTAAAGCATATGCATACATAACTGAGTAGTCCCATTTACAACTGCAATATTTAATGACATTTTTAATTAAAAAAAAGTTAATCTT
Organism: Anastatus disparis; assembly: GCA_017163975.1. Classification (NCBI taxonomy): domain Eukaryota; kingdom Metazoa; phylum Arthropoda; class Insecta; order Hymenoptera; family Eupelmidae; genus Anastatus; species Anastatus disparis. The sequence continues at coordinate 658,824 of JAFFSR010000009.1, forward strand.
TTACGTGATAGTCTTATTTGAAATAAAAAAAATTTGGAACCGGAGAATTAATATACGTAATATGATAAACGAGCTGAAATGAATATAAATGAATATGCATGACGGCAACCATCTGGTACGGTGTATTATGTCTTATATAACGAGCAAAAATAATCTTTCTAAAATCAGTTCAAAATCTTCTGAATGCGTTTCCGTTCTGTGTTCATCCGCTGCAAGTGTCATCTTAAAAATACGCGAATTTGATGTATATAAAGTTAAAATTTAATAATTTATCAAATTTTAAGCTTACTGCCACGCAAATGAGTAAACAAAAATTAATAATTAAAGAAATGTTTGTTCTGTGTTTAGTTGGTATTGAAAAAATGATGCCACCTTGTTTGTCGCTAACATCTTTCTTGTAAGCAGAATCTTCTTAAATTTCATTCTCTCTGTCTCAATCAGTATGGCACCCCCGAGAGAAAAAAGGGTTCGAGAACAATAGACTTCCAACCGAGTGATACAGTTATTTAATTGAACTGCTGAAGGCAAAAGGCAGAAGGGGTTAGAATTTTACGTTTTAAAGGCTCGGATGAAAAACCCTTTTTTTTCTTTGGCCTCTATTTTGCTTCCATCAGTGTTTAAGTCAACCTTAGAGAGGGTGGCTTTCGATTTTGTATCTTTATTAAAAAAATTTTTTTTAGGCATACACTGGTCTGTTATTAATATATTTTTTTATGATTTTCATCTAATATTAACTAATGAGATAGAATTTTGTAAACTGAATACTTATTTGGAATTGCTGAAGATGATTTTTGTTTAAATAGACACATTTTTCACTTTATATAGTTAATAATTTATTCAATAATTTGGTTTTTCTGAGTAAAAAAATTAATTCTTTTGATTTCTATCATTGGTTCTTTCTTAGGATTCCTAAATATTTTCAAGTTATAATATTTAATTTTAAGTAAAAAGATAAATTGCAAAAATTGACATTATATTAACGTAAGCATATACTTTAAATATACTTTAAAAGTATTCATTTTTTCTTACCAAATTTTCATCTTCCTTTCAAGTGAAAATAATCAATTAATAGCATAAGAATTTAAAGCGACCAATTAAACGGAAACATTTAAAATAAAAAATTATTTAAAAAGTATCGTAAGAAATGAAGTGTAAAAATAATTTACAAAAAAATTAATTGAATTTAAAATGAATTTTTTGCCGATCGATTTTAAAATATGAAGAAATACAACTTCCTCGTGCATATACATGCCGTACTTAGAAATGCTAAAATTAAATCGTTTTTCAAGACGTCGACGGACGGAATAATAATTAATATTTGGATTTTCGCAATAAGTTACCAAAGACGTCTTACTAGTACGGTATATAGCCGTGCAAATAGAGCGAAAGACTTTCCAGAAAGAAAAACAGACTTCTGCCAGAATTGCT